>CM076144.1:44990000-46198131 GCA_038025085.1 Tetragonia tetragonoides | reverse complement strand
GGAGAACTGGCGTCATTTGGTAGAGTTTGTAAAGAGCATGTCAGAAGGTGGTCGAAACCAGAGGCTATCAGCAAGTGACTTAAGCAGGACAGACCTTTATGTTGGATTCTTAAAACAAAAGAATATTCAGAAGATTAAGGAGGCTGCTCTAGTGTAAAATGTATAGTCATCATTGTGTATATTGGGCAAAAGTAGCATACTCTTAAACAATGAGAGGGTAAATATGAAACCAACATCTAGTATAGAGCATGTTGCATATATGAATGTCTGCTTCAAAGGCAAAATCAGATAATAATAAGAAAAAAGGCACATTCATCTATTTAATGGAAGGGGGGGGTGAAAAGCTCTTGTAGCTTCATCTATTCAAGCCAGATTTGTGTTGAATTGCTCCGTACATTAAAGTTTCTAAACAAGAAAATGCAAAATGCCCCCATCGTTTAGGACTTCAGAACCAATGTATTAAAAGGCGCGAGGCGCAATGAGGAGATAGAGGTCCATAGAGCCTAGGCGCAAGGCGCAAGGCGAAGGCGCGCGCCTCAGTGAGGTGAGGCGCACTAGTGTATGGCAGAAAAATTCTATAAAATAAACGTTTTTTTCATCAAAATCTATCTCAGGTGCGCCTCAGGTGCGCCTTGGTGCGCCTTGGTGAAATCGCCTCGCCTCACCCTCAAAAAGCGATGGGGTGCTGCGCCTCACGCCTAGGCGCGCCTCAGGCGCGCTTTTTAATACACTGTTCAGAACATTATGATTGAGAACATTGCTCCGTACATTATGATTGAGAACCACTATGGATTCAGAAAATGAGAAGCATGAGGCCACTGTTGATAACCACTAAGGATGGTATTAACTATCAACTATGGACTCCAAAACAGTTAGGAAGCAGAACAAAAGACAAGGGGAAGGGGGGGGGGGGGGAAGGATGCAGACCAACCAATGATTTCTTTTTTAAGAGAGGGCAAACTCTGACTTAGAACCATTTATAATCCAAAAACTAAGGAAAGTGGGAGATTAATCACATTCTGATGCTTCTTTGACATGGAAAGCACACAAGGGAAAACTTTGAAATTTCTGGCAAGAGACTGTCTTAAAACTTTACAGTCTTTTCCTCCATGTGTGTCACATTGCCACCAGATTGCCAAAGGAAGCTTCTTCCAAATCTAACAATGTTCCAACAGATTTAATACGAAAGGCTTCATGTTGCAAACTTAGGTCGGATCTCACATACCTACCTCTACACTTTGAATAGTGACCTAAAAGAGTTGCAACTTGCAAGTGATGCATCACTTAGAATTGCTTGCGCAACATCCTAGACCAGTTGATTACTCAATTGATCACAACAGCATTAAGAACTAACACATAATTCCAGCCATTGTAAATGTTCAACCAGACATAAGTGTAAAAAGCCACCACAGGATTTCACTGACTTTGCAAACTGCATTAATGATAAAGTTTCAATTTCAATCTCTCTTATAGGCTATAGCACACGTCCCAACCAATTCCACCTTACACGCCAAGAAACCAAGTCTCTCCAACTTCTAACCAAAACTCAAACTCTTTTACATATTATTAATGTTCGAACCATTTAGCACGGGACACCCATGGGGGAAATGTGAGGACCCGCGATCGGTTATTAGGTCCCTGTTAGGTTTGGACGGCCGTTTTTTTCTGATCACCCACTCACCCACTTTAAAGGGCCAAACCACGAAATCATGGGTGGATACGAGACCCAGATGGCCTACCAGGGCCATGAGGCGTCTTTTTAGGTCACAATAGACCCTCCGGAGAAGTTTGAGCAAATTTCTCATCTGGGGCCGGGAAGCCCAAAAATGAAGGCTATAATCCACACTTTTGGACTTTCGGAGGACATAGGAACAAAACTTGTTATATAACATCACAGGAGACACCACCGGGGACATGGGAGAACCTAAGGATCGATTAACGAGTCCCTATTAAGCTTGGACGATCATTTAACTGGTCACCCACTTTAAAGGGCCAAACACCAAAATCATAGGTGAATACGAAATTTGGGCATCTGAATGGTCTACTGGGGACACAGGGGTCCTCTCGGGTCACAACAGACCCCAGAAGAAGTTTGGGCAAAAATTTCAATGAAGGCCCGGCCGAAAAACTGGAGGTTAAAATCCACGTCTTTTTGGGTTCCTAAGGACCCAGGAACGAAAGATGTTAATTTAGTACTATATCGCACGGAACATCCCTAGGGGCCATAGGAGGCCCACTGGGTTGATTATTGGGTCCCTATTAGACCTGGACAGTCATTTTATTGAATACGCAGTCTAAGGGTTAGAACATCGAAATCATGGGTGAGTAGAGAGTTCAAGGACCAAGATGACCTTCCCTGGGTACCGGGGGTTTTCTAGAGTCACAGAGGATCCCCCAAAAAAGTTTGGACAAAAATCTCAACCGGGCCTGGAAAGCCGAAAAACTAAAGGCTATAATCCCCTTTTTTTTGGGTTCCGGAGGACCTAGGAACGAAAAAAGTTATTTCGTACCATTTCACACGGGACACCTCCGGAGGACATGGGAGGCCAACGGGTCGGTTATTGGGTCCCTATTAGGTTTGTAGTGTCATTTTACTGAACACCCACTTTAAGGGCCAGAAAATCGAAACCATGGGTAAGTACGGAGTTCAAGGACCCGGCCCATATGAGATAAGACATCCCCCGGCCACCGGGGTCCTCTTGATTCATAATGGACTCCCCGGAAAAATTTGGGCAAAAATCTCAAACGGGCCATGGGAAGCCGAAAATTGAAGGCTATAATGCATGATTTTGGGGCTTTTGCAGCCTCGAGACCAGAGGTAGTTAGCTTCATGACCAGTTCTCCAAGTCCTCAAAGCAATTAAGATAGAGACAGTGAGACACTTTCAAGTTATCCAAATTTTTTATTTTACAATATCGACTCACATCCTCAAAGGCACCATAATTCTTGTATGATCACTTTGTGCACAACAAATCCTTAACAGATGGGGGGAGAAGAACAAGAACTGAGTAGGGGATAACCCCTTTCCTAGAACATTACGTATCAATGATCACCACATTCCCAATGGCGAAGAAAACAACACTAACCTAAGCTGATCCACACTTCTAAAGTCAATACTTCTTCCAAAATGTAGAATTAGTAACCTCATATAGAATGTCAAAACAAGACAGATGCATAGCAAGGTATCTACCACCATCTTATACCAATCAATCTACACAAATTCATGTTTGACCACTGACAGCTACCAACCTAGGAAGTATCCTAACTATCAAGAGGCAAGAAATTATCCACCACTATTAAGGTAAGCTATAACAGCTCTTCCTCACAATCAATTGAAGCTTTCTTCAACAGATACAATTAGAAATTTCAACATATTCACACAAATTGTCAATGGCAAACGTCAACTACATATTATGTGAGTGAGACCAATGAACCTGACCACAATGCATTCCAAGGACATGGTCAGAATTCTTCTCGAATAAATTAACCTCTGAACAAAAACCAGAAATGTGACCCAACTCCATCCTTTTAGTTTTTTTTCCCCCTCTGTTCTATTTTCTTTTTGATAATTAGGCCTAAGCCCATCCTTCTCCCTACCCCTTCCCTCCAGTCCTATACTCAATGATAAACCAGAATAAGAACCTTAAATAAATCATGGTACAAATCCAATACCCACAAATATATTAACAAATATTACTACTAGGATTAGACCCCAGAATGCTGAGATAACTATTCAACAAAAGATCATACATTTATATAGAGGGACAAGTCTTCAAGGACTATAAACCAAAATGTGTTCAAATTAGTATAAAATTCCCGCAACCATTGACATTGTTACAACATGATCAAGTCAAATTCAACTAGAAAGAGGGAGATCGAGAGAAAGTACATAATTAGGTTTGAGGAGGTGTTGAAGAGTTGGAATTGGACCGTCGAAGATCGTCGATTAGATCACCAAGCTCTTTTCGTGCCGATTCTCTTCCAAACATGAATCCATACCTTATTGCACCATCAATGAATCCAATTTCATCAGAAATTCACAAATTTTGAGCAATTAAAGTGGTAGATTTTTGGAACAAAAACAGACAAGGAGGAGAGAGAAAGAAAGAGAAAATACCAGAAGGATACGGCGGAGAAGAGACCAGCAGTTGCAACTGTGTGAATGAGAGTAAATTTTCTCTCCATCATTGTTGTGTGAGAATCTTGAGAACTAAATGTGGGAGTGGAGATTGGGGTTTTGTGAGGGTTTAGGGATTGGCGGGATTTTGGGGATGAAGCTTTACTGTTTGGGACTGGGCTTCATCTTGATGCAAATTTGCAAATGTTATGCTGCTTCACATCACGAATTCACTATTCACGGTCTCACAGCTCACATCACATTTTAATCAATATGGGTTGGTGTAGTAGTTCAACACTTCATCTTTTAAACAAGTGGTTGAGGGTCCAAATCCCAACTCTTGTGAATGAAAAAAATCCATTGGCCAACCCCCTACCGCTTAGTGCGCTGACAATTAGGGCGACTAATAATGACCAAAACAAAAAGAGCTCACATCACTTTTTTTTTTATTTTTTTTTTTGCTCGTCAAAAAAAGGATGCAAGTGAATGACGATCGAGGCACCCCCTGCTACATCATGTTGAATAGCGAACATATCAGACTAGCTAATCGTCAATGTAGCACTGACAAGGGGCTAGTATAGTTCAAGGTATGGGGGGAATGGGGATTCGAACCCATGATTTTGCCTTACCAAACCAATTGGGAGTAAGCTTGGAACCACAAGACCACCATCCTTGTTGGTATCTTTCTTTTTTTATCTTAGTCGATCACAAATAACTTTACATTGAACTTTTCGCGGTTTTCAAGAAATTGCGTTGACCACATATAACTCTTATAATATAAATATAAAAATTATAAAATTTTGATTTTTTTTTTAGATAACATGGGTATTCAATCTTTGCTTAACTAATTACATGGGCCCTGAAGTTAACGATCGGAAAAACCTCCAGTAGTACTTCTCAGAAGTCTTACCAGCTAAGAAAAATACTATTTGAAATGAATCTAACAAAAGTATTTTTATGATGAAATTTTTTATAATTGTTCATTAATAAATGGTCAAAATTTGTTTTAACTTTGACACCAAAAAATCAAACATTAAGTTATTTGTGGTCCGGAGGGAGTAGTGATTATACTTGAGATGTGGTCCATGTAGATGGTAGTTCTTTCAATTTGTTTTCAATTGTGCGGAGATTTGCCTCAAACATACCGCTCTCTACTAGCAGCATGTCTTGTGTGGACTTAGTCCACCGTGGACCAAGTAATTTTGAGGGTTGGCTCCAGGTGAAGTAGGGGGTGGCTCCAGGTAAAGTAGGGGGTGGCTCCAGGTGAAGTAATTTTGAGGGAGTGGCTCCAGGTGAAGTAGGGGGTGGCTCCAAGTAAAGTAGGGGGTGGCTCCATGTGAAGTAGGGGTGGTGCCAAGTATAAATTTGAGGGGTGGCTGTAGGTGAAATAGGGGTGGCTCCACTTTTAGAAGGGGGTGGCTCCAGTTGTAGTAGGGGGTGACTCCAAGTATTGGTCCACCATGGACTAAGTCCACACAAGTTTTTGTACTCTACTAGGGGTGAGTGCAACCGGGTACCCACCAAGTATTGCATTATCCGGAATTGAAATTGGATCCACCGGTTCCTAATTTTTAGGAATTGAAATTGAAATTGGTAGCACCGGTTCCTGATTCTTAAGAATTGGAATTTGATCCACGGGGTACCCACTTATTCCTGGGTACCCAAGTTCATATTAAATCCAAAATTTATAATTTTTTTGTATCAAATAATATCATATTTTAATAATAAAAAATATCAATTATGGTATTACAAAGATAAATATTAGTTTCCAAAAATATAACAAACTTTAAACTGAATATTACAATCAAAATACTTAACATTGTAAATTAAAATTTAAATAACTATACAAATTAAATCTTTAATATTGCAAGTACGATCATTAAATCATCAAAATTACAAATAAAGTTTTTTAAACCACTAATATTACTAGAAAATCATCATTATTTGTTTTCAACAAAGAAAATAGTCTAATAATTTTTTTACACTGGGTACCCAACCGGTTCCAGTTCCCAAAAGTCAAGAATTGGAATTGGAATTGCCTGGTACCGATTCCTAGTTTTAAGAATTGGAATTGGAATTGGTTGTACTGGTTCCGGTTCCGAAACCACCAGTTCCAAACCAATTCCAGTTTCGGTACTGAGTACCCGAAATTTCTGCTCACCCTTACTCTGTACGACTTTTAGGTGCCAATGAAAAAATAAAAAATAAAAAAGTAGTAAATGAGCCTTATTTTGAAAAACCATACCCCTCTAATAAAACTAAGGAGTGTAGTTTCCTACTTGTCGATCTTTTCTTAAAGATAAGAATAGAACTTACATTGGGTTGATCTCTCTGTTATGACTATTGGTAGTATTGTGTTATAGAATGTGTGTTCTTTTCCACTTAATCAATAATAAGTTCACCTCAGTTCACTAATGTGATGTGAACTTTTTCTTCTCTCTCACAAATCACTATTTATTTTAGTTCATTTTAGTGGAGTTCAGTTTAATTCAGTGAAAAAAGAACTTAGACAACTATGAACCAAAAGAACACATGCCTAGATAGCATAGAGGGTTGACTAGCAAAAAAAAAAGATAGCATAGAGGATTTTTTGCACTTGTTTCCTCAAAGTTAAATTCGAGCAAAATATGATACGTAAATGGTGTTTAGACTTCAAAAAGCTAAATGAACCAACACATAGCCGACTCTTCCTACCTCCTAGGAACGACATAGGACCACTGCATAAGACCCAACTTTTAAGGGCCCAAAAACTTTGAGTTCATCCATAGAAATTTAAAATAAAAAATAAAAAACACTTTTTTGTACTTGCATTTTTCCTCCATTAGTATATTATATTATATAGGCTTCGATATACACTTTTGCCCAGGACTTCCGAAATATTTGAGACGGCTCTCATCCAACATGTCACTTTACAGCCAGACACGATGAATATGGACCATACCCATTAACGTAGCACAGATTCAACCAATTTCACACATGCATACAGATACAGGAGAATGCTTAGTTTACCCACCGGGTAGTCTACTCGGATGATGTAGACAAGAAATATAAGCATGTACATTGAAACTCAAATAAATTATTTTCAACTTAAAAAAACAAAATATCAAAATTCAATCAATCACCAATTCACACATCACCCTGATAGACTACCCAGTAAACTAATATTTATCCATACATTATGGGTTCTCACCAACCATATCACTGCAAGAGTGCAAGCCCCATCACTCTAAAATTGTTTAGAACAGACACTCTCACACTACATTATGGTGGCCAAAAGTCCTGAAATCAAACAACACTAATCAAGTCATCAGCAGAAAATATTGATGACTACTACACATGAGTGTAAGAGTGACGATCAGATTGGCTCAATTTTACCTTTTTTTTCATTATTTTTGGTGGCGCACGATCAGATAGACTTTTGACAATTCTGAATCTTGACCAGATCGATAGCATGACAGAGCTGCTAGGAGACTGTTGACCTTGACCAGATGCAACACCCTTGAGCTCAGTTTGATTAATACTACTCCCTCAGTCCCATGATTACGTTGTCAATTACTTTATCGCAGTCTTCAAGGCACAATTTTGACCATAAATAACTATAAATCTATAAATATAAAAATTATAAAAATATGATTTTTCAAAAGTACTATTAAAAATAAATTTTTTACATTGTAAATCTTTATACTTTTTCATAAATTAACGGTCAAAGTTTATAAAGTTTGACCTCCAAAAAGCAATTGACAACGTAATCACGAGACGGAAGGAGTATTATAATATCGGCAACCTGAAGAAGTGGTATGTTTCTTTGTCTAGGACTACTACTTTTACCAGAAAATATACCATCTTTTTCTTAATAATGTTTGCAAAATAAGAACTACCAATATTTTCTAACCATAAAAACCGATCTCCTGAATTGAAACATTCTATTCCAGAATATACTATTAATTTTATTTTAAAATCCTTACATAGGAGGGACAAGTGAGGTAGGAGGATTGATTTCCATTGAGTGTTCTTTTCTATCGAAGCGAAGTAAATTGAATTGCAATGAAGTGAACTAAACTGAATACTAATATGTGAAAAAACAACTAAATAACTGAAATGAACCGAACCGAACCGAACCGATTACTGAGTAGATGGAAAAGAACACACTAATTGTGAGAAAATGAGGTCATCCATTCTTTCTTTGTCATGAATGGACTTTGTAAACTTAAACAAACAATTAGGTAGCAAAAGAGAGAATAAATTTGGTGATTTGTGTAACATCCGTTGGCTGCAAGAATATTGAAAGTCCAATAAAGCACTCATCTTTCTTATAAAGTTTCCCCTCTTCGTCACACCTGTTGGCGTCAGCCATGACTATGTTCTGTTACAATAGATTTGATATTTTATTATACATAGACACAAAATGCTGCAATGAAGCAGGAAAATTATAGTACATGCTCTGATTCATTACAGGTTTACAACTCCCCCACGAAATAGAGTAAGCTAAAAAGAATCCAACTCTAGTGTGATCACTCTCAATAACTATACCTTATTTGCTGCTGGTGAAACGACTAATAGATACATACTTTCACATTAGCTTCATACACCCAACAGGCTCCAGTCACATATGGTGCCACATTGTGCTTCTCAGAAGTTCGCAAATATATGCTTCCGTTGAGTGAGAAACGACATAATCGCAAGGCTCGAGGGTGTCTCAAAGCTTAATTACTATGAGTAATTAGTAGTACTAACTAGCTCTACTTGATTTTGGAATATTTTCCGCAGAGGAGCTCCCCTCTGATTCCAGTATTGCCCCATTTAACACCTGTATGATCTCACTCATATCAGGCCGATCTGCTGCTTCCTTGCTCAGACACTTATCTGCCAATCTGGCTATTTTCCGGGCTGTGTTCAAGGGGTATTGATTCCGAAGCCGGAAGTCCATTATCATGTGGAACATCTTACTGTCCGCTGGGTACAGTTTCACCCAATCCAACAGCTTCTGCTCAGCAGTAGGGCGATTTCTCTCTATAGCTCGTCTGCCTGTCAAGATCTCGTAAAGCACCACGCCAAAACTGTATAGATCACTCTTTTGCTTGAGATGGCCAGTTTTCACATATTCTGGGGCTGCATATCCATATGTCCCCACTGGCTGAAAGTTACATAAGCATATCAGCATAGAAAGCGAAAATGGGTGATATCATGTTAGGTGTTGTAAATTAGCATGGTTTAGTAGAAAAGTTTGGCTATAGTCTCTATACACTGCTTCTGCAGGCATCTTGAAAATCACAAATTTACATAATTTATCTTATTGGGTTAGTAGTATGTCCTTTAAAGACTGATTGGGAAAGAACATTATGATGCTGCTTAGGGATATTTATTTACAGAACTCACCGCGGTCGATACGTGTGTGTGGTCCCCTGTAGGCCCTTCTCTAGCCATTCCGAAATCAGATAGCTTTGCATTCATGTTCTGATCCAACAGCACATTTGATGACTTGAAATCTCGGAATATCACCTGCAAAAAACAGAACCAGGAATAGTTCAAAATCATTTTACTTGTATATGTCTCTTTCTAACAAATAAGTCTGTGTATATGTTAGGCTGATTATGTGATCAGCAAGCACATGTAAGTAGATATTAAAGGTAGATAAAGACAAACACTCTTAAGAGTAGAGAATGACAAGTCCTATGCATACTCAGCAACTCATTTTCGTCGTGTCCTCATCTACCTAGATTATGCACGAGGACTTCTCTGCTAAGATATCTAATCTAAAGTTTTTAAGTATGGATGCCCATGTATCAACAACCTTTATGGAATAGTTTTAGGTTATATGAAAAAATACAGCAACCAATTCTTATAGCACATTAAGCCTATCAGTTAAGAAAGTTGTTTTTCACTTTATGGAATGCACTAGCATGAGCATCTTGAAATGCTGCTCTTGGAGCTTCATCTTGCCAGCTTATCAACCTAACCAGATTGATCTCTAGCAAGCTCACACCCTCACCACGAGCTTCAGATTGTTTCATCAAGAGAACTGCAATTTCCTGAACTAATCAGAGTTGTCAAGATAATCACTACTGGTCAGATAAACCCATTCAGCAACCAATGAACTACGCAGTACAGTGGAGAAGATAACAGTTTCAACTGAAGTTGTTTTAAGCTCAAATCTAAATGAAGAACAACAGATTTCGAACCTGGTAGTTTTTTACATGAAACATTTTCCTTCAAACCAGTTATGACACTAGAAAATATTAAAAACTAATAATTGCAAGAGCTTGAAGACTCAAAGCTATACTTCTGTGGAAATGGATTGGTAGACAGGACGCATAATAAAGGTGACTGGATTGGCTCAAGACACACTGATATCGTGAAATAACATCAACTAAGTGAAAGGAAATCAAACCTGGACTTCCATTCCGGAATGCAGATAATCCAATCCTTCAGCTGCATCCAGCATTATCTTTAATCTTGACACCCAGGGTAGAGGCGGTAATTTTTGCCCAAATAGATGATCTTCTAAGCTCTTGTTAGCCATGTATTCATACACCAATAGCCTCTGGATGCCTCTTTCTCCATCTACAGCACAGTATCCCAGAAGTTTAACTAGTTTAGGATGATCGACAACGCCGAGAAACTGAACTTCTGCAAGCCATTCTTTGTGGCCCTGCATGGAGCAATTAAAAATGAAGCTACATAAGTAAAATTCAAGACAAGAAGAAACAGCAACTGCTTCATAAACCTAGGCCTTTTCTAATAATAAACGACCATGAAACAGAAATCTGTCAAGAAAATAGATCCAATCACATTATCATATCTTTGTTTCACAAAACGAATAAGGTACATGACAAGGCAATCATCATTGACAGCATATACATCCAAATTGGCTTCTATATCACTTTGTATCCCATGTACAAAGGATAAAAGAAGGCACATTTTCATCGAAGGGATCAATTCAAGCTAGACAGGAATCTACAAAAGTCTGGGATTTGTCAATTTCGATTATTGACACCAAACACTCTCCATCTACCCTTAATTTGGATATGCTGATAGGTTAATGGTTAGAAGAAGGCACCCTCATGTCCTTATGTGGAAAGATACAGCAGACATCGTTTATTAGTATTACTAAACATCAGCTAAAGTAGAAGTCCCATAAATGAATGTCAATATAACCAGGTGAGGTGTTAATCACTAGAGGAAAAAGGAAAAAGTACTGCAAATGTCTCTACCATGAAGAGATATGGATGCAAAATCTCAAAGTCAAGACTTCAGAACCAAAAGTATCAGCACTCAGATGTAAAGCCATACAAGGCTGAAGATCTCATTAGTCACTGGGGAAACTCATAGTCAATGAAGACGCCAAACTTGAAATATGTCAATTCTTAAAAAGCTCAAAATCTTTTAAAGTTGAATCGAATATGTTCACAATCACTATCTCAAATTCATTTACAAAATGTGAAGTGAGGCTTCCCATTGCATCAAACCACTAAATATCTATTCAAGAAAGGGCCTAACCCTAACCAATTGTGGATTAGCAAAAAAAAAAAAAAAAAAAAAAAAAAAAAAAAAAAAAACTAACCAATTGTTACATGCCTGCAAAGTCATTCTAACTTACAATCAACAATAAAGGTAGTCCCAAGTCCTCACAAAACCACCCACCCAAGAAAAATAGGCAAAGGCAGTTCACAACTGAGATCTTCAACCATAGTTATGCAGATGTCAAGACTCAAGATCATAGAGTTCTTAGCTCACAGAAATTATCTCAAGGATAGAAAGTGGTATTATTAACTATAGACTAACTAAGTAAATTGCATTTTGCAAAAGAGAAGATTAAAGCCAGTACCTGCATGCCATACTTGTTAAGCTTCTTAATGGCAACCACAGTAGGATTACCCTTTCCATTTGGAGGCTTAACTGTACCTTTATAAACACTCCCAAAACCACCCTCCCCAATCTTTAACAATCTGTTGAAACCATTGGTAGCTTCTCCAAGTTCAGAGTAAGTAAAAACCCTCAAATTCTGCTCCCTTTCCTTATACAATTCTGGTATACTTTTTGATGATGAGGCTGAATTTGCAGATTTTGATACCCGGTTTCCTGAAACATTTCCTGTATTTTGCTTCCCTAATTCAGGCGCTGAATTTGATTTCTTTTCTTTACACTTCTCCTTGAACAAAGAGAAGCACTTCATTTTGGATAACTTCACAAGCAATCTCTCAAAGAAAACACTCTTCATATACACTTATAACAGGGCTTATCTATATCAAACCCATAACAAACCCAGATGCAAAAACAGAAAACAGAGAAAACCCAACTGAGAATTTAGTTAAAGGTGCAAACTTTGAGAGGAAAAAGCAAGACCCAGAAGAAAATTTGCTTGTAAAATATCAAAATAAAGCAAACCCTGATGGAAAATGATTAAAAATGAGTACAACAGAAAGAATTTTTGAGGTATTCAGAGAAGCAAAGTGGAAACCTCGAAAAAATTCAAATTAAACAAAGATAAAGAAAATGGATTGGGCAAAACCCTTTGGTCAAGAAATTGTCAACCTTATAGGTATAATGATGATGGTCATGATCACAGAAGATTATCAAATCAACAAGTAAAAGTACTACTCTTACCAAATGTAAAAGCAGCTGAAAATTCTACACTGGAAACTGTGGAAAGAGAAAGGAAACGCGCAGGCAAAGGACAGAGAGGCGTGTATGGAAACTAAAACGCAATATGAAAATATAATAAAAGATTAGGCCTTGATGAATTTATGGGATGTCCTATGATGGATATTGGTTGAAATTAAGTATAGCAGGGCAAGAATCAAGGAGGGGTGGTTGAGGAGAGATAAAATTCTCATTCATACTTAATTAAGATTAAGGTTTCGAATCTTATATTATACACGAAACAGTTTTAAATTTCTTAATTAGCGCGAAAAAATAGTCACGGCGGTCGATAATAGACACTGTTAATCGTGAACCAAACAAAATATAGGTGGGCAAGGAAGAGATCAAAGAAAGACTCGGTTCTTTTTGGTCCTTTTTACATCCCCATTGAATTCAACTCATTTGACATTTCGGCTTTGTTTGTTTGCATTAGCTGGTTCATAACTTGGTGCCCTTTTGGAAAATGAAAATGGAAAATATTTCACACTTTTTTAAAGGAAAACTTTTCACCCAATGAGAAACTTTATTGTTTGAAGGTTTTCAAACGGAGAATGATAAATTCATCTACTAGGTTGTCAACTTACTAATATAATTTCATAATCTTTCTCCTCTATTTTTAAAAAATAGCAATTAAAGTAGAAGAGAGATAATCAATAAGTGGTTGGTGTGAGTAGTTTGACACTCACATCTCTTAAGCAAGGTCCAGGATTCAAATCTTGTGAATGGAAAAATTGCTTAGTGAGAGCACTTTACCCCTTTATAAGCCAACCCGGTGCAAATATGATTAGTCTTGACTCAAAGGGTTTGGATAAACCTGTGATCAAATCAAAAAAATAAAGTAAAAGAAAGATATAAACAATAAACTAGTGAATTGACAACTCAGTAGGTGATTTGAAACATTTTTCCTTTCAAAAGAGTGACATTTGACATTGGCCTTTTTGGACACTCATCATGAGTCCTCAATTTCTCACCTAGCAGCACTTCACGTGTGGACCCCAAAAGAGATAGATTGCCAAATTATGTGCTGGAAAATTGGTTAAGGTAGTAAGGTACGGTACCAAAGAAACAAAGGAAATCAATAAGAAAAGGTAAGGTAAATGTGCTGGTCATTAGTATTGGTCAATGGTCAAATACATAGGTTCATTTTTTTTGATCTCCATACATAGGGTTCACTTAATTTGAGTATAATGACTCGAAATGATACGTGGCAGGACACGATGAGAAAAATCTCCTATATATAGATGATAAATGAGTCAATACAGTTATGAATATGTCGTGAATAAACTCAATTAAAACTTGTTTATTAGTAAACGAAGTAGATTTGGGTAAAAGTTTGAGCTCGACTAATAAATGCTTGCATCTAAGTTATTGGTGGGAACAGTTGGGGTGCGTCAATCCACTACTAACCCCAAACTCCTCTCATGCATGACAATGAGAAGCAACAAAGGACAACCCCTTCCTACCATTATACACGCTTTTGTACATTTAATTTACATCACATTAACTTGCATAAGACCATTTCACAGTAGGATAAAATAACTTTTATGAAAAATAAGGGAAAATTAATAAAGATATATTGAGATATGTTATTTAATTCTAATTTCTATAAAGCGAATTTAGAAAAAGCATTACATCCAAAACCTTCCCCAAGTTAGATAAGAAAAGAAAAGGAGTCCAGAAATTGACCATCAAAATCTCACATGATTCGGATCACGATCACCGCCCATGTGACCTAGGCGAAGGCGATTTGTACTCTTGCAATAAGGAAGAGTGCTTTAGTAAGCAAACTTTGTTAATCCCAGCTCAGCATGAGCACCACGTATGACGCAATAATGTTCTCACCATCCAACAGAATCAATCATTGGGGGGCTATCACAAAGGTTTAGATTACTTCTTTTTAAAAAAAAAAAAAAAAAAAAAAATTCTTCTATGAGGCATGCTTGTTAGATGCCGCCTCAAGATGTGAGGCCGCCTCATACGAGTTTTTGTGACTTTCTAATTATAAACCAGAAAATAACTCTAGTTCTCATGATAAATAAATGGAGTATTAAACAAGTTGGCTTCATAGTTCATACAAAGTTGAAAGTTTACAAACCAGTCTCCATTTGAATGCATCACTCCAAAAGTCACACAAGATCCAAAAATTACAGGCAGAAAGTTGGAGAGGAAGAAATATTAAAAATGAGCTTAGGCATAGATTATACAAAAGTTGGGAGTAGTAAACAACAGACAAACGATGTACCATGTGTGAACCCACGGTTTCTCACTTGAAATACACATTTTGCGCCAATAATTAACTGTACTACAAGTGTTACAAATCTTACAATCTCTCCCTCTCTCTCTCTTCACGGAACCCTACCAGAGGGAACTGTCGCCGCATGCTGGAATATATTCTGGCAAATGGTGAGGAAGTTGGCCAAATCGAGTATTTTACAACAGCCGGATTTCACCAGTATATGAATATGACTATATGAGTACTCAGGTTCCGGGGAAAAAACGCTAGATGATGCAAACATTATCACATGCTAACGTATGAATAGCAACCGATCGTGAATGGATTGGATGAACTCACATTCTGGGAATAATCTCGTACGAGTATCTTCTTTTACAGAATCTTCAATTTGGATAAGAATATGAAAGCAATCTTCGTGCTTGAGCTGGTGGTGCCAATCCAGGAATATCCCGGATGTCTTTGTTGCCTGGATGAACGAGCTGAAAGCATTTTATGTAGGCAATGTCAATATGTCATTGAAAGTCATGCATGATGCTGGTTTTATGTAGGATAGTAAACCAGGCATAGAAATAGTGATAAAGACAGGGGAATCAAACAAATAAAAAATTAAAACAGGGAAATTAAAAGAAGCAAACAGGGGAAGCTGTTTAATAAAATTCAGAAGGAAAGCACAGAATGTCAACAGATCAAAGCCCTGCTTGGTCTCTCTTTCAATTCTGTACCACCCACTGTACTTGTCATGACTCATGACTTATGACAAAGAATTACCTCAACTCATTAATTTAGTGGACCGTGAATTGGTATACACCGAGTGTATCATACACCTGCTTGCGATCAGTGAGAAACCAAATAATAAGGAACAAATAATTCCATCATCGATTTCAGATGAGCAATTTTTTATTATTATTAGGCACAATTATATATTTTTCAGAAACAATCATGTGTTTTTAGGAAGAAATAAAGAGCGTATTACACACAGTGTATCAAGCTCATTTTACTAATTTAGTACTCTGTAAAAAAAACTAAAAAATACTCGTGACAAATGAACAGCGCAGACAGATCAACAATAACGAACTCCGGGAAAAGAAAAAAAACACAAATAAAATAAATAAAATAAATAAATCATAACTAATGGCAATAATATAGGAATTTGTCATCCAACCTTCACTATGATGATGGCTATGACTCCAACCACAATAAGGAAGAGCAAGGCCATAATACATTTATCAGTAGCAACCTGCAGAACATAGCTGGGTAAGTAGCAATAAGACTGAACATATATTTCAAGTAGAAAGCTTGATGTTCAAGAAATTGACCTGCCGACCAATTTCCTTAACCAGCTTGGTCGCCTTTTTGATCGAGAACTGAATGGAGTCCAATTCATTAACAACCCTGCTCATTTGTTCAGTCTGCACACCAATACAGATCATGCGGTTATGCAAGCTAAAAGTAATGAAAAAAGGTTGGAAATTATTCTTCCATTTCAAGGCTGACAACAACTTCAATGAAATCACTCACCTGAGCCTTAAGAGCTGCTGCGGTCTCTGTTCCAACACCAATTGTCTCATGAACAATCTGTTATCAAACAAACCAAACTATTCACAATTTGAGAAAGTCACATTCTTTACACAGATGAAGAGCATGGAGTCCCATATATGAGCATGATTGTAACTTTAATGCTGCAGAGATATGAAGCATGCCGTGGTACATATGCTATTGACTTTTCGTCAACAAAACTTTGAGAACCTTGGTCAACAAGTCCTCAGACCAGTTTGGTAGAAACTAGAAAGCATGTCCAGCAGAGGATGAACTATGAAGAATACATGGCAAATTAAAAGTTTTGAGTGATGTCACATTATGTATTTTGATAAGACAATGAAATTGTGCAATCTGTTCCCAGCTTTTTTTGGGTAATAACTCGACACAATAAACTAGATACATTCTGCAATCAGAATAAGGTGGCAGGCATAACATATTTTTTGACCACCAACTCACCAACCTTCATGACAAACACCAAACAAACCAAAGGCAAGCCAAACAAGACAAAAGAACGTATAGTTTCTATATACTCAGGGATGGATAGCGACCCCGCGTTTATCCAATAAGGTATCAAAACAGTCACAATCTGAACTTGAATCAAAGATACCAGAGTAACAAACCTTCTTTCCTCTTTCAATGGCTTGATCAGTGTCATCCAGCATACTGTTCCCGTGATCAACCAGCTGCTGATTTGTCATAGCTGCAGAAAATAGAACCAAAGCCCAGACTTACAAGCAGATCAAGCAAGGATGAAAAACAACTTAAAATGCATGTCCCGAAAGATGGGGGAGAAACACAGAGGGAAAAAGGTGTCTTCATGCACCTTTAGGCGACACAACTTTTGCCTCCTACATATTCTCCTAACCATTTGGGACAGGACTCATTACAACACTTCCATTCAGATCTAATACTCAGGTGCTTAACTGTACTTCAGTAACTGGTAACTTTAAAAGTCCATAATGAAAACTAAAAAGGATAATATACATTCCTGTGTAATGCAAGTCAAAAATCAATTAGGTTCCGCACCACCAAAAAAAACAATGACAAATAAAGCAGCTCAAAAGATTTTCAACTTTTCATCAGCTATCTCAAATCGAAAGCTTAATTATCAGTTTCATCTGTGCCAATGAGCCCCACCCTCATGACAAGGTCCGAAGCATTGTACAGGTATAGGTAACTTAAAATTCTTAAGTGGGAGAGATTTGAGAATAACTAAAGGAAGCTAATCAAATGCAAAGAATAGCCATAAAAGAAAAAAAAGATTTGCTTACAGGATGCTAACAAGACATTTTCCTCCCCTAACCCTTCGTTAGGCCCTTCAAATAGATCAACTCGCTTATTTTCAAGATTGGTTGCATATCTGTTTCGCCACATCATTACCAATGTAAAGTCAGATACTGAGAGCTTGATAACAGAGATATATGAGTATTTGAAGAAATAAAAGTGTATGAAACATTAACCCTGAGTGCTAGGGTATTCTAGGATAAGAACTCGAAGAAGAGTATCACTATAGAAGAAGGGGATTTCTGCACAAGCCCCAAGCTTACAATCCATTCCATAACAACCACCTTCCCCCTCCCCCCACAACCGTCGCACCCCCCCCCCCACCACGCCCACCCCAAAAAAGATAACTTCAAAAACAGCAACTTAGAACACGTGCTTCATCTTCACCTACTATTCCCAGACAAACTCGCCTACCCTCCTGATATCCGTTCTGAGAATTACTATGTATTTGCTTATCTTTTTAAGCGCTCACTCGAAACCCACTACAGTGACTCCACCATGTACATGACTTGTGTTTCTTTTTGTTAGTTCTGCCTCCATAGTTAACCTGTGCATCTGCTTTGAACCATACTGAACCCCTCTCTAGCACAAGGTAACACTCTCATTGACCTGAACTTACGACCCTGACAGCTTGATTTCCAATCTCCAAAAAGATCAATTATATGAAGAAGCGCTCTCCCAAACTCAAGAGTCGAGACCCTAGCAGGTTGATCTTCAATTCTTCATTGTCCAGCATGATCAATTAAATGAATATCAATATTAACAAAGCTCAGCCCTGATTCTAGTTGACAGAAATGGGTGCTATAACTGTTGAACCATTATATCATGAAATTGCTGGTAAAAATCAACATGCTTTGGACTTTTTTTCCTCTGGTCAGTTTCTTTATGATAAACAGCCTGTTATTTTCCCATTAATCATCTATGGACTGACTTATAGTTAAGAGTAGCCAAATCTACCTCCACTTAATATCTGTCATTCAGATTTTGATCTTTATCAGAAAATAAAATTCTATAAAGTACCTCAATACCCTCAACATTTACATTTCCATCCCGCTTCTCTTCCAGCTTTCACATTTCCATCCCACTTCTCTTCCACAAGATCAGCCCTTTCCTTTTCCTTTTCCTTTATCCTCTCTCCTCCCCACTCCTCTCCCAGTTCATGATGTGTTCTACCTTTGTAATACTATAGCGCCAACCAGTGCTCCTCTTCTCTCCAGGAGCCATGTGCCATGTGCCATGTGCCATGCTATCAGGCCTGGGATTAATGGTCCATGTTTATAATCCCATAGTCATTGAAGAGAGCAGTAGTTACTAGTTACAATGCATCATCATCAGCTGCAATGATGCTCAAATCAGACGGCTCATGCTTGGAGGCGTTGGAGCCATTTGGAATACATACGACTATACGACGGAAAGAGAGAAAAAGAGGGTCTAGTGGTCTAATGGATAATTTAGTTTTCCAGTAAATTAGGGGAAGGGTTGGCAGCTCCAGTAAGCCATTCTTTTAATTCAATACATAGGTGTCTCAACTCATTGTTGCTCAATCATTCTCCTCCATGTAATAGTGTACTGACTACAGAGAAGGAAGGACATCCGCTGACACTGTGCCAGGTCTAAAATGCTGAATTGCTGATACATCAGAAACAGGTAGTTTTAATCAATTAAAAAGTTATGTATCCAGGAGTAGTGGCTAACTATAATGAAAATATCTGTTCTCTTTTAGCACGTATACATAATCCTGCATGGTATATCCAGCAACAAAGGCAAGCAAAAGAAGAAATGACATTTAACACACATGTTTAGATATTTCATGTTCTGAGGCCTTTGTCAACAAGAGCATGATACCAAAAGCGAAGCCAACTTACTGTTTTTTCAAAGCAACATATGAATTCAACTCTTTAATCTGCACATAAACATCGAAACCAAAATTAGTGCTTCTTAATGTAAGAATATGCAAGCCTAGAACAACAATCTCGGTCAGAAGCTACCATAAAGAACCTAACTACCAAGCCCAAAGTAAGGGATATATATCATTATATTAGTACCCGTGCATAGAGATGGGATTTTATATCTGACCACAAAATGTGGTTTGCCCCAAATCTTATCATACCGTCACCCAAGACTTCACTAAGCGTAGATACAATAAATTTTCTGTTACTATATTTCTTTTGAAAGATCCTACACCATTATTCATAAAACTTAATTGAAGAAGCATAAGAATATAAGCCAAACCATTGACTGCTTTCTCTCAGCCAATATTCTGCTCGTGTTTGCATCATTCCTGCTTTCCATTGCCTTCACTTCTCGATCAAAATCTTTAATAAGCCTGGCAGAAAACATACATCAGCAATTCAGCACTTCCACTAAAGAAAGTGTGTGTGTGTGCGCGCAACAGAGAGAGCACAGAGCACATTTACTGCTGCCCCCACCATGCTTACTTGATTAGATGCAAAATAACATGACAGAACTACTTTGAAGCTTTCACTAAAACTATACGACACTTCAGCAAAAATACAATGCATAACACTTGAGGTAAGTGAGGACAGAACTAATCATAGAATACTTTCAGACGCATTATAATTAAGTAAACAGCGACAAACATGTATAGTCAACAGAGAAATGAGACAATTAGCACTTCACGAACAGATTGAACAAATGGAATCATGGTACAAGTAAAAGTTTGGTAACTGAAGTGAGTATCTCTATATAGATTCAATCAGATAGGCTCACTACAAACAATGTTGCTTAATCTATATACGGAGTATTAAATTTCAATTGAAAGATTCCATATTACCAACAAACTTTTAAGTTCCTCTTGTAATGCCTGCAAGTGAGTTTCATATCTATAGAATACAATCTCATATAACAGAATCTGCTGGAGAACACTTTCAACGGCGTCACTGCATGTTTGTTGATTGTTAGTCAAGCAATCACTCAAGGACGTTTGCTATATCTATGGGGTAAAAGGACTCTTTCTAAGTAAACAAACTTCCTTTAACAGACAGTTCTTACAGGAGGCTGTAGACACAAATGTAACATCCAAGGATCAGAGAGTTGCTTATAAATACCTTTTACATTCCCGCATCTTATCAGTGAGCTCTTCCAATTGCCTGCTTTGTCTACTTGAATCTTTGATCTTCTCCATTTTCTGAAACCCATTCCTGTAGGAGCAAAAAAATCCGTGCGATACATCAGCTATACATAAGTGCGTAACTCATTTCTTAGATCAATATGATAAGCATGAACAAATATTTGCAGCAATTGAAAAGTGTGCAGAGTATCAGAGAACACTGAAATAGACAAGCTACAGAGAACAAAAAGAATACCATCCCTAAAGCTCTATCCCTGTTTCATTATTCTTAAAGCATATTCTGTGATCTCTTCTTTCTAACCAATGCTTAGAGAAAAATATAGACATGCGATATAGGGTACGAGAGGTCGAGAGTAAGTATACACATCTTTTGTTTCAGAATAATGTGTTGCTTTGAAAACCCATGAGAAGTACCACTTCTTCACTACACTGGGAAAGAATCCCTAACCCTCCATCCCAATGGGGTGCAGAAACATTTCATAAAATTCACAGTCAAGTGATTTGGGTGCCTTCCAAACATGGGCAAGTGATCAACTTTGGAGCGTTAAGGAAAAAATTTTGCAACTACATGCCGCAACAGAATTAGATAGTGGGTCAAAAGAAACAAAGATAAAGAGTAGATGCTAAAGAACCTCCCTTTACCATCCATCCGCAATGAATTATTTCGTAATAACATCCGAAAATCTAACCTACCCAAGCTACCTAAGTGATAAGTGATAACACATATTCCCAGCATGAAAGAGCTTATAAATTTGAAACCATAAAATTTAAAGCATACAGCTTTACTTTGACAATACTAGCAAAAGCCTAATCTTTCTAGTTGTAGGCAATGACACTAAAAAACATAAATGCACCCAGCATGAGATAGAGAAAAACTCAAGTAATCACAAACTGCATCAATTATATTACATTAAAAAAAACATAAAATCAAGCAAATTGTAAACTTCAAAATATCATCGATTTCAATCTGGTTCTTCAATGCAGCTAAGTTCGACATTATTGAAGAGCAATACAGATTAAATTACCAAATCAGATCAATAAATCTCTCTCTTCAACTATCCATATCCACTCATTTCATCAAATTAAACTATTGAGTGTATGAAATACGATAAACAAGAAATAAATCTTACGATAATGCTCGAAATACATCACTAATTTGCCCATCGAGCTCCCCTAGCTCCTCGCTAATCGCCGATAACGACGACATTTTTTCGAAATCTCAAAATGTCAACTCCTTATAATAGAAACAAATTTCCAGAGCGTATGTACTCAAAAATTCCGTCAAAAATGACGATTCTCAAAATGTACAAGATCGAAAAATGAAGCAAAACTACGGCTCCAAAAATCAAAATCGGTAATTAAATTACACAAATTTGAATCCAAACGAAGAATTTGGGGGGATCAAATTCGAAATAATATCGGATCTGGACAATGTAGGATTTTAAAGGCTGAAATCTAGGGTTTTGAGAATCTAATGATTAAGTTTTACGATAGAACAGAGATTTTTGGGGGTGACCATGGTGTTTGTCTTTCTGTTCTGTTTGTGTTGGGTTTTTTTTTCAAATTTTCATTGATTTTGCAGGCTATTTTTTTTTAAAATATATATATATATATATATTTTTTTTTTTTTCTGTTTTTTGGAAAATAATTTTGGGAGATTTTTAAACAAGTGGGCGTGGATTGGGCCGTTCAAACCGCCGTGTAGGCGACTTGGCGAGTTGTGGACTCGTGTTCTTTGTCGTCTAGAAACTTAGATAGATCCGAAAGAGCCTTTTTTAATGGTAATCTAGATCCGAAAGAGTTTTTCTAATGATAATCTGGATCCGAAAGAGCTTTTTCAATGATAAGGTGGATCCGAAAGAGTTACCGTGGATATTCCTATCAAAAAGTTTAGATGATACTCCACATAAAATTGAGCTGAATTAGATGTTACTAAACTTTTTTTGTCGAGAGATTAAAATGAAGTAAATGAACTTCATCCCATAAAGTTTATATGATATAAAATATATTGACACTGTGATCTACAGTGTAAAGTTCTCCAAAAAATACGTAGCGGATTTTATGGCCAACTTTGATCAATCGTGCCCATTTTTATTATTTTGGTCAAATTCCTCTAATTAGGGGGTGTTTGGCCAAACTTCTTCAATTTCAGCTTCTTCCCTTCATTTTTTTCACGTTCTCCTCCCTCCACCACAAAATTGAGCTTCTAATAAGCAGAATATACCCCTCAAGGTGGCCAAATATAGAAGATTTAAATTAAAGCTTCTACTTCTTACTTCTTTGGGGGGGCTATTTTCAGCTTCTAAAAAGCTGAATTTGATGGTGAAGAGGGAATAAAATAAGAAAAATAAGAAAGAGAAGCTGAAATTTGAAAAAGTTTGGCCAAACATCCCTTAGTCTCTTACTACCACTTTGTTAAAAAGGGACACTTTAGCCTTTAGGATAGTCTTTTAAGGCACTAACCTGTTTTTCTTGTGGTAAAAAAAAAAATACTACTATCATTAATGCTAGTTTATTACTACTTGCAAGTTGCAATTTACAACGTAACAAAATGAAAAGGAAAAAAACATAGAATTCCTAGTACAGTATATACTACGAGTAACTGAATAGGAGTACACTACAGTAACAACAGTTTTATACGTTACGTTTGAGCTTGAGAGTTGAGAGGTCAAACCAAACCCATGACTGGACTCAACAGTCAACAGAGAGAGAATCAAATCAGAGAAATAGAAAACAAGTGAGAGTAGATAAAAATTTACAGAAGGCTTAGTTCACGCCTTCACGGAATCATTTCTCTGATCGATCTTTGCTTTGCTTTGCATGTACTCTTTGGGCCCCATCCTTCTTCTGCACAAACCTCAGTAGTACCTCATTTCATCCTTCATTACTCTCTCTCTCTCTCTCTCTCTCTCTCCTCTACAACTCTAGGATTCTGCAATACCAATTTAATGACAAGTTTCTCACAACTTTCTTTGTTAGCTAGACACATCTATTGTCTATATATATTCTTTCCTTTTTCATGTCTTTTTATCTTCCCCTGCTTTTTCCCTGTTTCCCAATATTCACCAACTCTGTTTTCTTCAAACATATATTCTTTTTTTTCTTTTTTTTTTAAAAAAAAGTTACAAGACATGGAAAATGTTCCAGTGGGGAAAAGAACAAGGCTTCAAACTGCCTTAAAGAAGAGGAATTTGATTAAGGAAAGGAAAAGAGCTCGCAAGAGCACCATAGATAATTCTGGCATATTTGATGTTGATGATGATCTTGATGATGATGATGATGATGATGATGATGATGAAGTACAAATAATTGAGAGGTCTGAATATGAAGAAAGCCTAGAAAGGGCTTGTTTGCTAGCATCTTATGAGGGTAATTTGGGTAGAAATGAAGAGGATGGTGATGATATGATGATGATGATGTTGTTTATGATGGTAATGATCATCATCATGGTTGAGGCTATGATGGTTATGATTTGGGGAACTGAGGTGCATTGCAATTTGCATGTAAGATTGTAAGTTTTCTTCTTTTTTTTTTTTTTTTTTTTTTTTTTTTTTGTTGGGTGAGATGTAAGATTGTAAGATCATTCTGTTATGACTTATGATCTTCCCTTTGTCTGTAGTGTATTTCTCTAGTTTGGGTTAATTAAGTCAACTTTTACTTTTAGTCTTAGTACTTGTAAGTTGTAACTTGGCTCAACTTGGTAACTTGTAATTGTATTGGCTTTATGTTTGGAGTGTTTTTTTGTCTTTATGTTTTTTCTTGGGTCAGAAATCAGAATGTATCCTTTCTAATTATCTACTTGTTAAGCTTTGTTTCATCTACTATGTTAAATGGAAGCTCTTGATCATCAAGAATGTGCCTCTACTTTTGAGTTTTGATTCCTTTTGTTAATGCCCCCAAATCCCATTAACATGGGGATAATGTCATAATGATGGGTTCAAATTGTGTTGGTTTGTGCCCATTGTGCCTCATGTTGGCCCCAGCACATATACCTTTAGAACACAACACATGAGACACAAGTCACACAACAGAGTCAACGGGTTCCGTCTCATCCAAGAGGCACATAAAGCCCAAGGTAGTAGCAAAACATTAAAGCTTTACACGTTCTTTTCAATTGGAGTAGGCTGAACTGAATTGACTTTGTTAATTTAATTGTTAATTATTCAAATTTCGTTTAAACATATTTAATATTGAACTCATTTGTAAAAATGCTTTAAAAATATTTCAATGACATTTGTATTATCATGAAGTTATTTTGAAATAAAAAATTATCTTAATGATAAATTGCACATGAATCAAACTGTATCGGATTTAAGTAAAATTAAGAAGAGGGGAATAGAGTAATAACTGCATAAAACATTACACAATACATTTAAAAACAAGATATTAAAAATATTTAGATAATATATAGTACGACTGTATGAGTAACATTTATTTATCCAAGGAGTATATATTTAGGGGTGAGCGCAACCGGGTATCCATCGGGTATTGAACTATCCGCCATCCAGAATTGAAATTGGATCCACCGATTCCTAATTCCTAAGAATTGGAATTGGATCCACTGGGTACCCACCGGTTCCTGGGTACCTACAATAGTGACAGACGACAGTAAACGGAAAATTCTTAATTAATTACGATTTTAATTGGAATTGATTTTTACACCGGGTACCCAATCGATTCTGGTTCCTAAAAACCAGGAATCAGAATTGGAATTGGTTGACCGATTTCGATTCCGAAACCACCGATTTCGAATCGGTTCCGGTTCTGATACAAGGTACCCAGTTTTTTTACTCACCCCTATATATATTGAGCTTATCTAAATAGGGAAAATGGGTCATGGCCAACTATTCTGCTCACCAAAATATGTTTTTGAATTGAGGTGATCTGAATTAAATTGAACCAAATTAGTCAAATACGGATCATATAATTGAAAAAGAACACACCAATTCCTGAACGGAACTGCTTAACGTAAATCCCAATTTACTGAACGCAAATCTTTTTTGTCATAATATTGTCCAAAACACCCTTGTTAACTAAAATGCCATTCTCCTTGATTCTCTTTACTCCAGTCCCAAACTTCCAACCCTAGCAGTCACCTTTACCTCCATGGATTGTAATTTGATGCACCCAGCACCAATCAGTTTGAAACAAAGGACAGTAAATGAAATCAAGTTCCTTTGTTTTATTGAGTTCTTATATAGATTTATGTAACTTGACTGATCCAAAAATTCAATCGAAACAATTTACAAGAATTGAGAACCTGACTTGTTCCCAAATAAATGATGAGGAGATCGGAGGAAGAGGGGGCGTCGGCCGTCAGGGTTGGATTGCTGTGGTGATGGGGTCGGTGGGAGGTGGTTGGTGAATTGGTGATGGATGTCGGGCGGTAGGAAGGCGGTGCGGCGTCATCGTCACTTGTTGGCGGAAGAGAAAACCATCGATATGAAACCATTACAAGCAACATGAAGGAGAAAATTAGACAAACTCACATGGACTTGTTGTGCTCAATTTGTTTTCCTTATCTCAATTAATTTACTTTGTATATTACAATGTTAATGAATCAATCGATTTTTTTGCAGTGAGAGAAAGGAAAGGGGAGAGAGGAACTGGAGTAGAAGATGAGACGATAGGCATAAGTTATGTTAGGGGCATTTAAGGAAAAAAGATTTACGTTTAGTAATTTGAGATTTACGTTTAGCAGTCCTCTTTCTGAATTGTTGAAATCGGACAAAATCATGTCCTACTTTCGAGATCCACATACCAAGCACAAGGACCACATCACATAATAGTAAAGGCAAGCAAAGCTTCATTTACATTACATGAAGAAGGATATATTATTCTCCACGCTGATTTCCTCATGAACCTACCAAAATACAAAGGGGGAAATATATTAATATCTTTTTCTATTAAATGCAAAAAGGTCCTTACCATTGCTAGCTAAAATCTTCTTATTGGCCTTACTAGAGATAGTACAAATAACCTACCTAAACAAATGAACAAACTCACTCAATTTAATAAATGAAACCAATACTTTTCTTTTTTTCATGTTTTATAACATCAAAGCAGCATTGCCTTGTGTAGTTGTTAGCCTTGTGGTCATATTGAAGCAAAGTAGTGACGACTGTCGATTATCAGTAGCCTTGCTACTACTACTAGTAGTACTAGGGTGTCTGAAATTCATTATCACAAAAATGGTAAGCATCGATCTGAAAGCAAACCCATCTGAAAGTATATCTTTTGCCCCTCTCTAGATTATATATCCTCGGCCTATAATAAGAAGTAACTGCTCCCACTGAATCTACTTGTACCCGATCGAGTACTTTCTGTTCTTATGTGTACTTGTATAGTGCTAGTGCTGATGTTTGGTTAACCATTTGGATTAGTAATTCTGGTAATTTTATTCGGTGATTATAATAAGGATCCTCAGGGCACCCTTATTGATATGCTTAGAGAGGAAAGTGGGCATGCTAAGGGTGTGCTTAACCAATATTGAGAATTCTTAGACATCACTTTTAAGCACATACCCAATTATCCCTAGATTGCTTAAAAGACCTCACCCACACACCTAAATATTACTCCTCCGTCCCATGATTACGTTGCCAATTACTTTATCGCGGTCTCCAAGGTACAACTTTGACCATAAATAACTATAAATCTATGAATACAAAAATTATAAAAATATGATTTTTCAAAAGTATTATTAAAAATGATTCTAACAATAAATTTTTTACATTGTAAATCTTTATATTTTTTCACAAATTAACGGTCATAGTTTAGAAAGCTTGACCTCCAAAAAGCAATTGACAACGTAATCATGGGACAGAGGGAGTATGTACTACGCTTAAAAGGCCCCTTTGTGGTCCCAACATTCTTGAATAGTGTTTTAAGCAACATTTGGTAGTGCTACCAATAATGATGCTCAAGCGTGTGTTCTTACTAAATACTCTAATATGTAATGTTGGTTGTTATATTTTAAAATTTTCCTAAGTTTTCATCTCATTTGTCACTATTAAGGGTGAGTTCTTTTCCACTGATTATTACTGATTGAGTATGGTCCTGCCACTGATTCTCACTGATTAGGTAAGGTCTTGGCACTAACTTCCACTGATTCGGTAAGGTCATACCACTTATTTCCACTGATTCAGTAATGTCCTGCCACTGATTCTGTAAGAAGAGATTTGTCATTTTTCCACTAATTCCCACTGATTGGGTAAGATCCTACACTGGTTTTCACTGATTGGTCGGGTAAGGTCCTGCAACTAATTTTCACTGATTCAGTAAGGTCCTGCAACTGATTTCCACTGATTAGGTAAGGTCTAATAAGTGGAAAAGAACACACTCTAAATTTATGTACTTGCTTCTCATCTCCCCATCCAATAAACCCCTCTAATAGCTCACAAAGAAGAAAAAAACCCCACCAAAAAAAAAAAAAAAAAAAAACAAAAACTGATGTTTGTTTATGTTTTGTGAGGTATGGAAGGATATTGGAGAAATTGATTGAAAGAGATCTCATCTCCACATATCTAGTGGTCATACATTTGGGTATAAAAGAACATAGGAGGTATAACTTCATTGGAAATACGAATTGTTGGTTTGTTTTATTGACAAAAAAATAAAGTAATTAAATTTCAAAAAAGAAGAAGAAGCAACTAAGATATACTTATTGTAATATGGGGAAAGTCATTTAAGGTCGAATAAGTGGAAAAGAACACACCATTATTTTATGTACTTGCTTCTCGTACTCAAGGGAACAATATGTACATATTTATACCAGAACTTACTAGTCATATATCTGAGATAAGATCCTCTCCAATCACCCAATCCAATAAACCCCTCCAATAGCTCACAAAGAAGAAGAAAAAAAAAACATGATGTTTGTTTATGTTTTGTGAGGTATGGAAGAATATTGGAGAGATTGATTAAAAGAGATCTCATCTCCACATATCTAGTGCTCATGGGTATAAAAAAACATAGGAAGTATAACTTCATTGAAAATACGAATTGTTGATTTGTTTTATTGACAAATAAATAAAGTAACTAAATTTCAAAAAAGAAGAAGAAGCAACTAAGATATACTGGGGAAAGTCACTTAAACTGAATTCAATGTCGTTGAATTGTACACTATTATACTGAATTAAGCTAAATACCACTAGCGTTGCAAAAAAGACTAAAAATCACTGAACTGAACTGAAAATCAGCGAACTAACCCGAGATCACCACTGAACTGAACGGATAAACTCTAAAGAATGCATCCTAGGCTCATCGATGAGTGGACTTTTGGATTTTTCAATAATTCTAATTTTGGAACTACAACTTTATAATGTGAACGGAACAACCACTTAGGCCTTGTTTGGTTCATGCGAGTACATTTTCTATGGATTTGTAAATCCATGGAAATTAAAGTTGCATAGCTAAGTTGAAATTCCATGGAAATCATATTGTTTGGTTGATAAAATGGACTTCCTTTAAAGAAATGCCAAATTACATACTTATCTTCATTTATTTACATAAGTATGAGTTTTTGATGGGCACATGTGTAATTTGGGTGGGAGAAGCATGACAAGTTCCACATACCTAACCTCCCCTAGATAAGCAAGTTCCCATGTCTCATGGGATGTAAGTTACATAGGAAATTCCACTTCCAAAAAAGTTGATGAACAAAACAATAGAATTTTAACAATTTACATGGAACTTGCACTTCCCATAATATTTTACATGTTACATCCAACCAAACAAGGCCTTAGTATATGTTCATGTTATTAAAGTTATGTTTGATAAATAGATCTTGAGAGCTTTTGAGGGGATTTTAACTTATAGGAGATTAAAAAGCTCTTGAATTATTTGTTAGCAGGGACAAATTCTTAAGGGGAGTTTGAACTTGGGAGATTAAAAGCTGAAAAAACACAACTTTACAAAATAAATGTAGACCTATGTATTAACGAGTAAATTTCTATAAGTTTTCAAAATGACAATCCGACCAAAGTGAATTCTACTAGTTTTGCACAATTTTCCACCGTGTATTTTTCCAAAATTTTCGTTCTTGTTAAGTTGACATAAGACGCTTTTTTCAATTCAACACTTCACAATTCAGGAATAAGTTCAGCTCAGTTCCATTTCAATGTTTTTCACATGAAATAAACAATACCATTGTCATTTAAGACCACCACTAGTTCTCACCCTTCAATGCAGCTTAAGTTTCAACAAATTCAATGTTTTGCAAAACGGCATTGAATTCCATTATGTACCCCCATTATTACTACTACTTACCTTGCAAAGATACAAAACAAAAGAAAGTAACCAAAAAAAAAAAAAAAGGAACAGTACAAATGTACAATACAGGATTGATCTGGATGATACTATAGCAGAGAGACAGCTCAAGAAAATGAGCACAAAATAGCAATCGTCATTCTCCAAATCCCAAAGAAGAGTTAGGTTAAAGTAAAACTAAAAACCCTCTAAAACCCCTGGAAATTCCATGGAAATCAAACAGAGAATACAATACAAGTGAAAGTACAGCAGGTTTCATTTCACAGTTCATCCTTAAAACCCATAAGATAAAAACAGAAAGAAAAAAAAAAAAAACCAAAAGTATTTTTGTTTGCTTTAATTGACCAATTTTGCTATTTTCTCTGGACTTTCTTGTGCATGTATTCTTGGCGCCCTTTTTCCTTATTCTGCAAAAAACCTTCACATAATTCTTTACCTTCATTAATCTTTATGTCTCTTCATCTTTTTCTTTCTCTATAACTCTGCCATATGAATTAATGCCCTAAGCATTAATCTCTATCCTGGTTAATTTCTTTACCCACGTCTCTTTCATTTCTACTTCCCCTGTTTTTTCCCCTGTTTCCCATTTGACAACCTGGTTATTCTTCAATTTCTCTCGATTTCTTCTGAGATTTTTTTTTCTGGGTACTGGGTTTTGATGTTGATGAACATAAAAATCTTGTGAATTTTGGGTTTTTGTTAAGAAGTGGAGTTTATCCCAGTGGGGAAATTTCATATTCTACTTCCCCTGTTTCCCATTTGACAATCTGGTTCTTCTTCAAATTCTCTAGATTTCTTCTAAGATTTTTTTTTTTTGGGTACTGGGTTTAGATGTTGATGAACATAAGAATTGTGTGAATTTTGGGTTTTTGTTAAGAAATGGAGTTCATCCCAGTGGGGAGAAGAACGAGGTTGCAAACTGCCCAAAAGCAAAGGAATTTGATTAGGGAACAAAAGAGGGCTAGAAAGAATGCTAAAAGAGAAGCCCTGAAAAAAAGAGGTAATTCAATTGGTGGTAGATTAGGGTTTTCTAAGAAAAAGGGTAAAAGTTCTGGTTTTGATGATGGTAGTAGTAGTAGTAGTGATGGGGATGGGGATGATGGCATAGAGGTGATTGACAAGGAAGAATATGAGAAAAAAATTTCTTTGCTCCGATCTGATGATAGTGAAATGGGCAGATTTGATGATGGTTATGATGATGGTGGTGGTGGTTGTGGTGGTAGTAGTGGTTTTGGTGGTGGTGGTGGTGGAAGTGGGGGTGGTCCTAGTGGCAGTGGTGGTGGTTATGGTTATGATGATCATGATCATGGTTATAATGATCATGATCATGATCATGGTTATGATGATCATGATCTTGATTATGGTTATGATGGTGATGGTCATGGACATGATGGTGATGATCATAATCATGTGGAAGGTGATGAAGGGAAGGCAGGGCAAATGACTGATGTGGGTATTGAAGAAAAAGGGATGGGGGTAATGGATGATGGTGTGAATGGTGGGGAAAGTGATGAGTCTTTGCAGTTTTTAGGAGAGAGATGGAACCCATTTGAGTATGGTGATAATGATGATGATAATGATGAAGAAGTTGGTGTTCCCTTGCCTAATCCAGCAATGGAGGTGGTAAGTTCAGATTCAGATGGTGAAAAGAAGGTTAATTCTTCAAAGGATGAAAGCCAATTAGGAGTTTTGGCTAGGGTTGAAAATTCTGAGCAAAGAGTGGGAATGTCTTCTGATTCTGAGTCAAGTGGGGATGATGACTGTGCTATTACTGATAGGGATTATAGGATAGATGAGCCTGAAACATCCTCTGATAGCTCTGTGGTTTCTAGCTCTGATGAAGAGAATGATGATGATGATGATGATGATGATCATCATCATCATCATCACAAGGGTGTCAAAGGTGATAATGGTTATGTATTGAAGGAGAAACATGGGAAAAAGAAGAAAAGAAAGGTAACATCAGATTTTGAATTTGAGAAAAGATTGTTTGAGAAAGATGATGATGATGATGATGTATTGAAGGCAAATGATGATGATGATGATGTATTGAAGGCGAATGATGATGATGATGTGTTGAAGGAGAAGGATGGGAAAGGGAAGAAAAGAAAGGTAACATCAGATCCTGAGTTTGAGAAAAGATTGTTTGATGGGTTGAATATTTCTGCCCATCCTAAGAATGATGGTCATGAGCATCAGTCTTCTAGAAAGAGAACTAGGGCTCATTCAACTTCAGTGCCTACTCTGAAGAAAACAATAGACGGGGCCGGGACATTTAGTCGCCCCGTTGTTATTGATAAGGAGGAGACATTTATATCTGAGGGTGAACCTGATGGTGAGTCTGATGATGAAGAGGAACAAGAAAAAGGTGAGGTTCATGTAGGAAATCATGAGCCTAAGCCTCATAACTTTGTTGAGAATGGTGGAAACAGAAAAATGGAGAGGTCATTTAACAAGAAGAAGAAAAAAGAGTTAGAGTCTCCTCTTAAGAGAAAGCGAGTGAGGGGGCTGAAAAATAGTGAGCTTCAAAGAATTTTGCTCAATACTATGTGTGAGAATGGGGAAGCAGGTTTAGAGGATTTAATGTCTTCAATGAGTAACCCGTCTCTTCCCTTAAAGTTTACTTTCGGGGTGGAGAAGCTGTGTCCACCGGAAAAGACTGAGGCGGAGCTGGAGTTAGAAAATCTTTGGAGGGAGCTTGACTTCGGCCTTGAAGCTTGCAATATTGGCTGTGATAGTTCCTATTGGGTATGGTTCCATATTGCATTGTTTTGGTTATATCAATGCTCCTACTGACTTCTGTTCTCATGTTTGATGTTTGGGTGGAAATTTTACTTATTAAGGTTTTCAGACATTCTAATTTGTGTGCCCAGGCTATACTTGTACTGATTAAGTGTCGCGTGTAACTAGTGTTCTTGGTTTGCTATGTGCTTGGAATTGATAACATTTTCATGTTGTTCTTTGTACTGATTAAGTGTGCATATATTTGGTGTTCTGGTTGGTATGTGTTTACAATTGATGATGCCTGTCACTGTTTATATTTCTTCCCAATTAGGTTCTTGGTTGGCCATTGCCCTTTTAGTGCATTTAACCTAATTATGCCAATGTCTATTTGTAAATTCTTAGTGACCAAATTCATTGACGGCTGTTGTAGGTTTACTACTGGATTTCCTTTCCATTTTTTCATTGCATAGTCATTACTCATTAATATTTCATTATCTACTACATCGAGCATGTATTTTTCTTCGAAGTCCTCATATTTATTTTCTCTCGACATACATGAATGCTGCTGTGTGAATTGTCTTGCAAGTGATTCGTACTTGCACTTGATCAAAAAAAGACAATAATACGTCACCATATGCATCTGAGTTTGTAATAATTAATTAACTGAGATCTTTACTGTTACAATGCAGGCAGGAAGACTCAATTTTAGCTGGATTTGTTTATGGCATCTTTCTATTGTTAATTTAAGTATGCATTGTGTTCAATCAACAGGAAATTGTGAAAGATATGTTGTTTAACTCTTATACCCTTTTTTATCATTGGGTTGATTGCTTTTCAATTGTCCACAATCTAAAGTTTTTCATTCTTTAGTTCATGATCACACCACTTAGATACCTCTTCTGCTGCTATGGATACGATGCTTTCGAATTATTGTTTGGTTCGAAGTTAAGTGTGTGACCTTTCTTCGTGCAAAGCAAGGAATTGTGTAAGCACAGTTTTCGGCGTAGTGCTAGGAGAGCATGTGTGTGTGTGTGGAGGGGGTGCAGGGTATACGCGTGTAGGGTGCTTTCCGTTGGTGGTTTTTACCACAACTTCACCATTTTCATGCTGCTCTAGGTGCAAATACGTAAGACAAGGAAAAAGAAAAAGTGCTCACCATAGTTGTATAGTGTGCTTTTCTGCAATTGAAAAGAACTGTTGATAGTGCAAACCAAAACTTTTGTCTCTTGTAATGTCATTGTGCTTCAAGACAGTATAACTCTAAGGACTGCATGGTTTTGTGTTTTAGCATCTAAAAGGGAATCCTGATCACATCACATGGTCAGAATTGTCTTATGATGCTGCGGACAGAAGCTATTGTGTTTTAGCATTTGCCTGGAATCTTTTTTTTTGCTCTTCGAGCATTTGCCTGGAATCTTGGTCACATGATCAAGTATCTCATTCATGTGTTTATAGACATCACAATAGTAATTGTTTTCTTGTTAATTAGTAAATTGCTGCACAAGAGCATGCACAAGTGTGGTTTTGTTTTTCTGTCTCTTGATATCATAATTTTGCAGTATTGTTTCCTTTGATTAAGGAAGGTTTCGATGATGCAAGAAGCAAGTTGTGCTACCTAACTTGCTTCATAATGGTTTGCAGGATAACAAGGATGGTGTATTTCCTTTAGACAGCTTAGTTTGCCAAGAGCAACGTTGTGCTCAAGGAAGACATCATCTGATTCTCGAAGAGGAAATTGGGATCAGATGCAAATTCTGCTCATTCATTGACCTTGAGATCAAAGATGTCGTCCCAGATTTTGTAAGATATTAATTTTGCATATGCTTTGTTGCTCTTGCGTATTACTGATTTGTGTATGTAGCTCCATGTCAACTAGATACATTTCTGCATATTGAGATTTCACCCAATTCATCTTAAGTAGTACTATTATGCTTCTGAAAGAAGGGGGTGGGGGAAGGGGAGGGGAGACTAGGAAACCTGATCTCTGACAAACTGTTGCTCACATATCTACGCATATGATCTTTTGACTACATTATACATTTATGTGTTGCTATAATCACTTTTGTTTACTTTATCTATTTGATTGTCAGAAAAAATTACCATTCCCAATTATAATGTCATCATAAATTTTCTGTTTATGAAGAACAAGAATCCATTTGGGAAGGAGCATAGAGGCTATGGAAGGTTTGCATATGATGATGATCCCACCTTTAACAGCTTTCAGTTTCCTGATGCCATGTATGATTCCCGACATTGTCAAGTTCCTTGTGATGAGACTCATGGCACTGTATGGGACCTCATCCCAGGGACCAAGAGGACCTTATACCCTCATCAACAAGAGGGTTTTGAGTTTATCTGGAGGAATATATCTGGAGGAATAAAAATTGAAGATCTTGGTAAACCAACAAAGTTTGGTTTGGGAGGTTGCATAATTTGCCATGCCCCAGGTACTGGGAAGACACGCCTGGCTATCGTGTTCCTTCAATCGTACATGAAGCAATATCCCAATTCGAAGCCTGTTATCATTGCTCCTAAGAGCATGCTTTTGACCTGGGAAGAGGAGTTTGCCAGGTGGAAATCTGACATTCCATTCTTCAACATGAACGGTGCTGATCTCTCAGGTAATGAAGACCGCAAGATACTGAGCATGTTAAAGAAAGGCCAGAGCTTGGACCATAAAACCATCCGTATGGCTAAGCTCTACACTTGGAACTTGGGGAGGGGTGTTTTGGGTATTAGCTACACGCTTTTCGAGAAGCTTGCTGGTGAGAGGAAGAACATCGACGAGAAGCTAAGGCGAACACTTCTGAAGCAGCCTGGTATCTTAGTGTTGGACGAAGGCCATACGCCAAGAAATGACAATAGTCTAATTTGGAAAGTCTTGTCCAATGTTGAGACAAAACGGAGAATCATCCTGTCAGGTACTCCTTTTCAGAACAACTTCCATGAGCTTTATAACACGATTTCATTGGTGAGAGAAGAGTTTTTGGATCCTCTCCTACCCAAAAGTCATGGTGGGGATTATTATAATAGGCAAGGGAGGAAAGGTGGTTCTTCGAAGAGCGAAAAATTCAACTTTGCGAATTGCAATGTTGTCGATGAGGATAGAAGAATAAAGGAGCTGAGAGAAAAGATCAACCCCTTTGTTCATGTTCATAAGGGGGAAATCTTGAAGAAAACCCTTCGTGGGTTGTTCAAATCAGTCATTGTCCTACAGCCCTCAGCTTTGCAACAGTTTTGTCTCAAAAAATTGGCAGCACTAAACTGCGGCCTTGAACTGGATCATCTTATGTCTATCACCTCAGTGCACCCTTATCTCTTATGCACGTGTGAGAATGTACCAAGTTTTGTTGACGACGAGTTTGGGGTTGAACTGAAAAGGCACAAGTCTGACCTTGATGCTGGGGCAAAAACCAGGTTCCTACTCGAGCTAATCAAGCTTAGTAAAGGGGAGAAAGTTCTGGTCTTTAGCCAGTATTTGGGTCCCTTAGAATTCCTAGGGAACTTTCTCAAAAAGTATTTCAACTGGACTGAGGAGAGAGAATTGCTTTACATGCACGGAAGGCAAGATTCAAACAAGAGGCAAGGCTTCATAAGACACTTCAATGATCCTAATAGTGAAGCTAGAGTTCTTCTGGCTTCTACTAAGGCGTGTTGTGAAGGGATACACCTTGTTGGTGCCTCGAGGGTTGTGTTGTTAGATGTTGTTTGGAACCCGTCTGTCGAGAGGCAAGCTATAAGCCGTGCTTATAGGCTTGGTCAGAAAAAGGATGTATTTGTGTATCACCTTCTCACTGGAGGACAAGAAACTGAGAAGTATCACCGACAGGCCAAAAAGGATCGGTTGTCAGAACTGGTATTCTCTTCTTCAGAGATAGAGAATATAGATACAAAGAACATGCCACTGAGAGTTTCAGAGGATCGGATACTTGAAGAGATGATCCAGCACCACAAAATTAAGTCCATGTTCAAGCAGATAATCTACCAGCCAAAAGCTGAACTTTTGATTGAGGCCTTTGGTCCTCTGAATTTATAGCAGTGTACAGAATTACTGATCCAATAAAATTGTAATCTCATTTGTGTGGCCTAATTGTCTTAGGTGTTCTTTTTTCTTGTATCATTGTTGATGTAAAATTTAGGTGGAACACCATATCCCATGAACACTTCTTTTTGGTTTACAGTTTCTGAAACACATAGCCCAGGTTTCTGCACAGTTTCCTGTTACCACTTTGTTAATGAATCTTGAAAGGATTCTGGTGATGAACTTGAAAGGATTCCTGTTACCATTCTGTTAATGAAACTTGAAAGGAATCTTATTTCTTAATCTGCATCATTAGTGTTCACTAGCAGTTTGCTTTAGAGCTCAGATCATCAATGAAAACCAAAGAGAGCAATACTTGCTACGGGCAGTTTGATCGTTTCTGATAGAAGAGTTCAGTGGCAGAGAGGAGCATTCTCTTTACTTCCAACACATGGAGCTGGATCAAGTGAGAGTGTTAGCTGACGATATTGTTCCAGGACAGCAAAATGTCTCCCTTACAGTGCCATCTTCACACCATACCATGGTAGCTGAAGCACTTGGCAGCTTTGTCCAATGGCCGAAAAATCATGTGATTTTGGGAGGGATAACAATTTCAGATTGAAGATGGACTATGAAAGCTTTTCTCAACTATGAATTCATTTGTATGTATACAAACGTTCTTAGTTATAGCATGCATAATTGACAACAAATGAGCATACAACATATTGTATTACAATACCTTTGTTGTTTTTATGATCTCTTTTGTAAAGAGTGATATCTCAATATTTCAAAAGTAAATCCAATTATTTACAAAACTAGAGCTCCATAATGATCTGTGTAAAGGCACGAGAACAAATAATGTTGTTATAAAAGATATCTAGTCTAATAGTGAGACTACCGAATTACTAAAAAATAAACCTATAATGAACTCTTATTAAACAACACTAAAGATCCTTCAAATTGAATTATTGAAATCTATAAGCGTCATTTAGAAAACAAATCATTATGAACTTATAAAAAATCTCACAGAAAATATTGAAAAAAGAAGAAGAATGAACAAAAATAATAAGATTCCTACGAATAGAAATGTCAAGATATTTAACACAATATACACATGTAAAATTGTTAAAAACTTCAGAGCACACCGTGAACACATAAATAAGTTTGGGTTTGGTATAATTGTGTAAAATTTTCTAATCTTCAAATGTCCACAATGAAATTTTCTCACCAACAAAAAAAAACAAAGAAAAGAGAAAAGACATGAATGTGGGTATTGGGCTTGTATAACAACGCCTTTTGGGAGTTGAGAGGTCCATGACCTTTTCATACAAACCTTGGCCCATATGAAAATGAAAAATACCCATTCAATGCCAAAAGCCAATTACAAAAAGGGTAGGGTTTTCTCTCTTCGTCTCTCCAGTGAAAAACCATCAGCTTCTTCAAGAAAAATGGTATTACGCTCTCTCATTTCTCTCTCAATCATACATTTTTGCATATCTTTTTTTTTTTTGTTTCTGCTAATTATTATTTAAGCATGGTCAGTTTCTGAAGTTTTAAGTTTCTGAACAGAGATTGTTTTCATTGAAAGATATTATTTTGGGTTTGATGTTTTTCAATGATTTGCTTGTTGTATTTCATTTTCTTAGCTAACATTTTGATGTCCCTTAATTTAAACGTCACTGGAATTAACATGTGTTTCCATGCATGTAATCTAATCTAAGATTTTGTTTTGTTTATGTGAAGTGGGATTTTGTTGTTGGAATTACTGGTATAAAGACTGGACCTTTGTGTTAGAATTGTGTGAATATAGCGTCAAATAGTTTCGAACACTGCCTCTAAACAATGGGTGCTTTGTATGAAATGACGCTATATAGAACTCTGAATCTTGGAAGTTAACAAGGGGAGGATGTTTGGTTGCTAATGCTACCATTTTCAATCCCTCCTTTTTCCTGGATTTGAGAAATGTGACCAAATATTCTAACCAGGTCCTCTTGTCCAAAATACTAGTATCTTGTATAGAAAATCTAGCAATGTATGTTGAATATGGAGTTCAAACACTGCCTAAAAGATGGGGGTATTTTATGAATTATGCATATTCAAATCTGAATCCTGCAACTTAATTAAGGAGAATTATTGGTTGCCTAAAAAACTAATCTGTTTTTTTTGAAACCCTACCATTATAGGCTCTGACCCTGAACATTGGGTAGCATAGCATGTGATGATGAGATGTAAATCTGAATCTTAGAGGTTACTTAGGTAGGATTGTTGGCTTTAATGTTACCATTTTCAGTTCTTGTTCTTGTTTAGTGAATTGTGTCAAAAATCCATATGCTTGTGTTGTTAAACACTTTTATCATGTTGTTTGAAAGCCCAGCAGTATAGCATCAAATGTGGGTTTCGAACACTGTTTCTCAATAATGGCTGTGCAGTATTTAACTCCATAGTTTGGAAGTTATTAGGGAGGATTGTTGGTTGCTAAGTCTACCTTTTTCAACCTCTTCGTGGACACTTGGACAGGAGAAATGTGTTGAAAATAGCTCAACCTTGTATTCTTCTCCAAATTACTTTAAAGTTCAGATACAGCGTCCTATTTTCGAACACTGTGCCCTAAACAGTGGGTGCCGTGTATGAAAGGATGCGACATTGAACTCTAAATCTTGGAAGTTAATTAGGTAGGATTCTTGGTAGGTAATGCTACGAGTGAATCTTTCCTTTTTCCTGGAATAGAGAAATGTATATACTTTGACCTGAATTTCCCGTCTTAAGTATTGTTGTCTGTATAGAATCCCGTAATATGGCTTTGAATGCTTTCCTGATCAAACGCTAGTAAGCAGTGAATGAAATTATAGAATACTCAGCTGAGAGAGGATTGGTATTTGTATGAATGATGAACTCTTAACTCTGAATCTTGGAAGTTTAATATAGCAGGATTATTAGTTTCAGATGATCGAATACTGGAATTGATGATCAGCACGACAAGATGAAGTCCATAATCAAGAAGATGATTCCTCTACCAGCCAAGGGCTGATCTTTTGATTGAGGCCTAACTTGTTTTTAATGCCACCCTCTTTCTTTCCTGTTTCCTGGATTGGAGAAATGTGACAAAACTCTAACCTGGTCATCTTGCAGAATATTGATCTTGTATAGAAATCTACTCTTATAGTGTCGAGTGGTTTTGAACACTGACCCTGAACAATGGATGGGTGTGAGTCGTGCGACACAGTATTTATAGCTGAACTTCGGAAGTTATATAGGTAGGATAAGGATCGTTGGTTGTATGTTATTGCTACCATTTTCAGTTTCCTGTATCCTGAATTAGATAATTCTGTCAAGTGCTTTATCCTTGTTAGAATACTCTTCCTGTTAAATGGGTGCTGTGAGGAATGGAATGGTAGATGTATTCAATTTACTCTCATGTTCATGTGTAGAAAACTCACGACGGTTCTCACGGGACGGTTCTCAGCTTCTCATATTGTTCCGTGCACTTTTGCATCAACATCTTGAATCCATTATAATTTCCATTCATCTGTAACTGGGACAAAATGTGATTTATTGTGGTTCATTATGTAGGCTTGACAGCCTGAGGTAGATGATTGTAAATTTGTAATAGCATTGACAGATGTGTAAAAAGAACCATTTGTTGGTGATTGAATTGAATGTATCCATTTCTTTCTTCCTGGTGATTTCACTTTAATCCTTCTGATAAGCTGTTCAGCTTAATCAATTTGATTTTGTACAAGAATTCAAGGGTAAATGCCAAACAAAAGAGAGTGACTCTAAAGCATATGAGTAATGTGCTGCATTTGCTATTTCAGGTGGTATCAAACAAGACTTGAAGACACAAGTTTTACATGTCAGTGCAAGCTGAATTAATAACAACAGCTGCTGATATATAATACAAACAAGAGCCTTGTTGTGGCTCTTGTTGGGTTGGTTTGGTTGGTTAGAGATCGTTCCTACTTAAAATAAAAATAAAAAAAGAAAAAGAAGATTGTAGTTACTGATGTGATAAACTATGGATACAGTGAACTAGGAATAGTAGCCTTAACTTGAGCACCTTTCCTCATGGAGTCATGGTGCTATGTTTCCACTGTGCAGCTATGTACACCTTACTTTATGAGCCATAAAGCTTTAGCATTTGACTTGCTCCTTGATCAGCTATTTCTGAAAATCACTGATCATGGTTCCAAGCTGGAGACCTCTTTCTCCCTTGCATTAAAGTAAAACAAGTCCAAAAATTGAATGGCCTTTTCATAAGCGAGGGAAATTCATGGAACACGGTAGTTGATCATGAGTTTCTCTTCTGAATTCGACCCTGACGTGTGAGATTTTTTCTCTTTCTTAAATCAGACATTTGGAAGCAGCGCTTCTTTGTCGTTTCCTTCAGGCATCCTCTTTTGAACAGCTCTCACAGCCGCCACTCTTGCTGCATTAGCTGCTCGGTTAGCTGCTGATACAACTTTTTTCGTCCTGTCATCCACCTTTGCCATGTTATATGCTCTCACAGATGCTTGCCTTGCTTCCTGCATGTACAATGGGCACTTGATGAGCATCTCTACTTTTTATATCCTGAAGATAACATGGGTTTTTAGCTTACATGGAGTTGGACAGAAACTTTGGAAACTCCTAAAATAGACCTGGAAGGCTGGAAGTAATGTCACAGTACGTTGTGTGTGTACAATTCCAACTTACAAGGGCAAGTTTCTTGCTGCAATTATGAACGCTCAATGCGTGGTAAGGTTAGCCATTGGCTTCCTGCATTAGGGACACCCTAGAGTTTTTCTAATCAAATGCATCCTTCTGACTAAGCTGTGAGTGAGTTGGTTCATCCAAGGAAAATTGTAGCTTAAACTTTGTATTTTCGAAAAAGATGGCCAGTACAATTGTAATCAATAATCATTGACAACTTTTCTTCAACCTTTTTTTTAAGAGCCACGGACATTTTAATCCCCTTTCGGACATTTTAATCCCCTTTACTAACTGTAACGCTTTCTCATTGCAGTGTCTTAACATAAATAGTCAAGCAGTTGGGTTGCAGAGTGCATTACCTGGACTACATCAGAAACTTTGCAAGGATTTGCTGAAGAAGGAGAGCCAGGCAGTTCACTTTGATTGCTAGTTTTATCAAGGAGCCCATTTTGCCAGTAACCGGATTGAATATCCCCGTTTCTGAAAGTGTAAACTCCAAGCCCTTGGCGTCTGCCCTCGTGCCATGATCCCTCATATTGGTGTCCATTGCCAAATTTGTAGACTCCGAAACCATGCATCTTGTCTGCAAAATATTCACCGGCATACACATCTCCATTTCTGCAAGGTAAATTTGGAGTTGATGAAATTGCACCATGTGATTAGAGAGCAATATTCCAGCATCTAGTTGATAGCTGTTCGTTTTTTTACCAGGAAATACAGTTCCTTTCAAAACTCATTTTGTATAATAAACATTCTTGTTCTTCAGCATATAGTGATTATCATGTTTGACAGAAATCATCATCTCGTGGTCCATGCCTAACAGAATTAGCCATAAGTGAAAACTTGGTTCAGCTGAAGACATCAGCACTCAAAGACAGATTTTCAAAATCAAAACTTTCACATTTGAAGTACTCATCCAACAATAGTAGTTTCAAAGTCGAAATTCTCATCTTATTTTTTTAGATAACACGGGTGTCCAAGCAACTAATCTCATGGGCCCTGAAGTTAACGACTAGGAAAATCCCCAGTGGCCCTGATAGGACTCGAAATTGGGACCTCTGGAATAGATCTCAGAGGTCTTACCAAAAAGTCGAAATTCTATTTACGAAGTAGAAATCGTTCAGTGGCTTGGGCAAAATACTTTCTACTTGTATCTTTCTACATCACCACTTCCCTATTTGCATATTAGAGGCATTTACAGCTGAGAAGGGTCCTTACGAAACCGATCAAGAAAATAATGCATGACCCACAGGAAATGTTGTCGGGTTATTTAAGTGATGACGACTGCTAGTCCAGGAAGGCAAACAACTCATGCCCTTCCTATTTATCAATAGGACAACCAAGTTTGAAGCATAGGTAGTCAAGTGAAAATCTTTCTGTGACTAGAGGTTCACAACTCATGTCTAGATTAATTGTAGTCTTGTTGATCAGATCTACATCTAGTTACCCATAAAAGATAGCAGCTTTAGAAGTTGCTAACTACAGAAAACATTCAAAGATCATCTAATGCACTAACCAAATGAAGCAGTCAATAGACAAAAACATAAAACACTCTAGCAAAGAGCACAACAACAAAGCCAACTATAACACTTTCAAAGTTGTAATCTATGTTACACGAACTCTTCATTTCGAGTTTCGAGCTATAACCCAAAGTACTACTTTGTGTGAGATCCTAGGAAAACAGACTATATTACCATCAGAAAATACTATAGCTAAGGTACTCAAACAAAATTTTACCTGTAATTGTAGTGACCAAATCCATGTTTGACACCCCACTTGAATTCCCCAACATACTTGCTTCCATCTTTAGAAGAATAAACCCCACAACCATGGGATTGCCCATTAGACCACTCTCCTTCATAAACATCACCAGCATAAAGCTTATAAACCCCAACTCCATGCCTCAAGCCATTCCTATATTGCCCTCTATATCTACTCCCTTTTGCCCATGTTTCTACACCATACCCATCATATTTCCCATCAATCCAATCCCCCTCATATTTCCCACACATATAATAGTGATAAACCCCACTTCCTGAACACTTTCCTTTATGAAATTCCCCCTCATAAACATCCCCATTTTTATAACTCTTAATCCAACACCCAGAATTCACACTTTTTTCAAATTTTGGATTTGACCCAATTGACCAAACAACAGGAGCAGCAGGATTTGGGTTTGAATTGGACACAGAAACATGAACTGGAAATGATTGGTTAAGGAGAATTTTAAGAATAGGAAGGTGATTAGCATGGGCTAAAGTGAGACAAATAACAAGAACAACAAAAAAGGCAAAAACCCAGATGAAATCAATTGATTTAGAGGTGAGGAAGTAGATAGATGATGAAGAAAGGAAGAGAAGAAAGAGATGGTAAGCTCTTTGGCACTTGTTTTGGGTATGGCTTAATCTATGATTTAGTTGAAAGACAAAATCTTTAGGGTGTGAAGAAAAGATATCCATTAAAAGACCTTGCTTTAAACAGTGTGTTTTGATTGGTTGATTGCTAATACTGCTATTGCTAAGTAGTGCAAATGAGTTCGTCATCTACCAAAATTTGAACTTTATGGTTTTGATTTGGAGGGTTGAAAGTGAGAAGATTTGGGGGTATTGTGATACAAAAAAATCACTGTGTTTGTTAGTTTGTGGATTGGATTTCATAATAATATCAATTGCTGACGGTTTTTCAAAGTTAGTGGCGCTCTGTTTTTATTTTCAGGCAAAAGCAGAAATGCAAGTGGAAGGTAGTATTGTGGTAAGACGGTCCTACATTTGGCAAGTAGAAACTAATTGAAGGAGACACCACATCCATTTATCCCAATCTATTTCTAATCTGAGATTTCCATCATCGCGACTTTTTTCACCCAACTTAGCCAAATGGTGTAGGAATTACTTAGAAGAGTATCCAAAAAGAGGAAAAAAACAAATTGCAAAAGAAGAAAGAAATCTGAATGTGCATTCTCATATTTTCATTGCTCTTTTACGGTAAGATTTTTGGAGGTGACCTTGCATTTTTTGTATTTATAAATGTTGTATCCTAATTACTCCTACTATGCTATCTAAAAGAGTAGAGGGGTGCAACGAAACGTCTTGTGCGTAGACTTGTCAAACGGGTCGACCCAGCGGATTCAGACCGGATCAGATTGATTATAGGTTGATTTTTGGGTCAAATTCAATTTTTAGTTCATTTTTCCAGATGTAAACGGGTTCGGGTCGAGAAAGTTGTGTCAGAACCCTGAAAAACAGGTTGGGTCAGCTTTTAACGACTCTAATTGTGTGTATAACACATGACTCACAAAGGTGTATGTTGTACACATGCCTTTTATTTGATTTTTTTGTGCTAATTTTGTACACAAAGATGGGTGTGCAACTGTCTTAGAAGAGTTTTTGAGTCTGGGACTACTCATTTCCTTCGGGCGTGGTTCTTACATGGCAGCTGGTCTTGCAATATTTTTCTACTAAAGGCATGCTACAGGTAATTTAGGTGAACTGTAAACATTACACGATTCTGATTGGTTTCAATCAACAGGATACTGTAATTGTTTACTTGCCTTTTCACCTGCTTCCTTGCCAATTTATCAGCCACACAATTAGTTGAAATAGTTCACTTCTGAATCTCAAACTTCAATTCCCATTTCCCATACCAAGATCGTACCACATTGTTAACAACGCATTGATTCACATTGTTAACAAACACATTGACTTTAAGATAAAAATCACTAACAAGAAAAAGCTATCCAATATTCCAACCTTTCATCATCACTGAGAAAAAGAAAAAAAGAAATCCATTATCGACAAGTAACTCAAATTTTTATACGTAGTAGCTTATCAATACTGATTACTCTATTTTTTTTTTATTTTTTTTTTATTTTGAAGGAAACACGAGTGAATTTGAACAATATACTGTGAGACAGCAAATTAAGTTCACTGTGCTAAATTGATAAACGTTTTTTTTTTTAGTTAACCTGTCAACATTTAAATGATGCAATTAGGAGGGATGAGGAAATATGGCTAAGAAGCAATGACATGGATAGTTGGTGGGCTTGTTGGAGACTTGGAGAGTTGGAGTTTCATGTAGGGTTGTAAAAGCCGAGTCAATTGTTCTGATACATTAATCGTCTTCTTTGCGCAAGTCCATTTTGTTCAGCACTTCTAAATAAAATACATGTAATACTATTTTTAAAGTGGAAAAGGACAATTAGTCGAAGACATGTGGTTGATTGGTAAATATTCATCTATACTTAATCAAAATCGAGGGTTCAAATACCGTTTTGGGTATAGGGTAATTTTAAATCTCTTGACCAACTGTCAAACGTTTAAGGTGCCTCCAACCAGCATGGAGAATAGTCACTGTGAACGAAGTGATTTCATTGGTGTGGACCCACAAAAAAAAGGAAAAAAGCTACAAAATAGGATAATTTTCTAAATTCAGATGAACTTTGAAACAACATTGAAAGCGAAAAAGCTATAAGCCTCCACAAATTCCACGTCAGTGAAAACGCAATTGGATAGCTGCTTATTTCGAGTCCTTTTGTTCTTATCCTTGGGTGTAATGTGTACACCTTCTATCATTGGCACGCCCCATGCTCCTTTTGAATTAGAAAATGGCTCATGTATTCTCATAAGGCATCATACAAAGATTGTCATTCAATTATGTGGTCATTTCATAATGTCCTATTCTTTCACAGTGAACAAACAAAAGACAATTAGACAAATAATAATCACTGTACCAGATTACCAATCTATTGAGTTTACTTCAATCATCTTCCATTTAAATCAGATTTACAGGTATGTTTTTTCCCACTTTCTCAATAACGTGTTTAGTTTAATTCAATTCAATTCAATTCAGTGTAGTTCAGTTCAAAGAACACACCTCTAGCTCAAAATGATAATTAACAAAGAATTTATTCTACAAATCACTTTGACATGATTCTTTAATCTAAAGTCTTACAAATTTAGTTATAAACTACTCCGTAATTCTTTTTGGCAGTGCAACCAAAATTCATTGTATTTGCTGTTGAATAACGATTTCTTTTTTTTTCGTCTTTGTGTTGCATTTCATTTCGTTCAATTATGCTCCATAGTGCATCTCATTCTTCATCTCACATTCTCAGTCTTGTCGTTTTGTTCTATTCCATTTTGTTTGTGTCGTTTTGTTCTAGTCCGTTCCTCGCTATTCCACAATATTACGTTGAAAACAACATGGACTAAATATATGGTAAAGTAGGTAAAGCTGGCAAACAGTCCATGTCATGTTCATGTCAAATATAATCTGAAATGAAAATTCATTTCATTGTACAATTCCAAACTTATTCCTCTATCTTGTAGGCTTGAACCAAACGAGTTATTAGCAAGGTATCAAAGGTTCCCATCATGGCCATCAACTGTTTTGTTTTTTTTCCTTTTTTTGCATATCTAATGTTTAATTTTCGTATTTTGGGACGGGGGTGGGCGTCTTAACTTAACTCAATGAATGTGAGATGAAGAGAAATACGCTTGAGAAATTTCAACGGCAAAATCATGGAAAAGAACTTCACTACAATGGCGAAATCAAGAGCAAGGAAATCACTACAAGATCATTTGAACAAACTTCCAGAGTACATAGCTTACAAACGCTCTTGAGTAGGCAGCTAAAATTTCAAGTAGTAATGACAGGTTGATGTGCAGCAATTAAACTGCTTTTCGATGGTACATTTATGGCAAACACAGCATTAGCCCAGGAGGATAATTTCCTGGCAGCTTCAGGGACTTCTGATCTTGCATCTTCTCCTCTAAGTTTGGCATCTCAGTAGAGGCTACAGTCTCCCATAGTATTGAAGATTATACATCATGTATTTGTTCTTCAGCCTGCATATTTCGGCGCACTGTCAAGGCTTGTGCAGCTTGAAACCAAAGACCCTCTGAGTATAACTCTGACTCGGCTTCTGAGGCTTCAAATGTGGGTATGTCATCAAGAAGAGGTGAGGAAATGTCGTTCCGAAATAAGCTCCATCAATGTCTACACAATGTTAAGGAAGAACTGGTTGGAGAATATCGGTTGGAACAGTTGCTCCTGGCACAACAATGCTGATTCCAACTAATTACAGAAGCACAACAAAAACGTTGGAACAGTTGCTCCTGGAGAACAATGCTGATTCCAACTAATTACAAGAGCACAACGAAAACGTTCAAAACGTTGACAACAATGCTGAATAATGGCCAACCAGCCCCATACTCCATTGAAGTAAAGCTGTTTACGAGGACATGGATGCAATATAACACTGATGTCTCACTCTGGGAGTGAGTAAAGGCATTCCCCATTACAGCAACATAACTAAAGCCTTACGCATATCCTTTCTTTGAAAGGAAGGGTGGGGGAGGGGTTGAGGTCACATAAAACTATAGTTCCTAGCATACCACAGTTGCATCGGAGAAGGCTCTTTGAGAGTGTAAAGACTATGTCTAATAGTTCATCAAATTATTGCAATCAATTTGAAGTGAATTTCACGTGCACGCAGTTGTGTTATCCCCCATTCAATCTATTTTTCCTTTGTGCGAGCACACAGACTAAACTCAAACTAGTGAACGACATAGATCAATGTCTTGGAAGTGCACAGTGAAGTACCGGATCCTGTTCCTAAATTTTTTTATGCAACCACTAAGTAGGGATTAATTAATGGATCCACAATGGTAATCAACATAAGTATGGAAGAGAAGAAGTAGATCATACAAAATATAGAATAAAAGCACTACAGCCAACCAGGCAAAAGATAGAAAGTAAAATTAGGTAAAGGATACTGCCTTGGTATTTGGAACGGGGGTAGTAAATATCTTCGCATTTAGGACAGTAGATTTTTACTGTGCTTGATCGAGGAATATCAGACTGCCCAACTGGAAGGCAAGGTTGTCCACAGCAATAAACCCTGGGACATCTCCCGAAGTCATAATTTTTGTACTTCTCAAGCTGTATAAACCCAAAGCACACCACTAAGTATTTCACATACTAGTTATGAATTATGACACCAACACAATGAAGAAGATATTCCCTTACCATTGCAGCCATTCCCTTGCTAGTCAATATGTATCGAGCATGAATCAAACCGTACAGCATTTCAGCTGCAGATTCAACTAATTCGTTCTGTTCCTCGGTAAACATATCACCTGTTGATAAAGAATAAACAATTCCTTGTAAATGCTCCGTTAAACTCTATCAGAATGGCAACATGTGCAATCAGTGCATAAACTCAAAGTAGTTACTCTATTACATTTTGGGAGAAAACCAATGTAAATATGTAATTCATCAGTCAACAAAATCAATGCAACTTTCTTTTTCATATTTGCATAGAGCTGCTTAAACGCTTCAGAAAACACAATTGCATGCATGTTAATGCAGTGATCATGTGTAATTGACAGATGAAAGAATCAGAATGCAACTGCTAGCAAACATAGCTTCAACCGGAATATTCTACTTTCTCATAACTCGGCCAATTTTGAAACAATGGAGAGCACAATTGTTAGTTTAACTTAAACAGCAGGTAAATTATGTCATTTCTCTAGAGGCAATATCTCATATATTCTCTATTGGATAGCCTGGTGGTAGGAGGACATATAAAAAAGAGGGCGACAGGGAATGCGGGATATATGCATACACTGCCAATATTTTCAAGATTAGCTAAAACATTCCAAATATTGTACAAACATAAAGGCAACAGCCAACTGGATAATAATAATATAGTACATAGCAACAAGGAAGGGATGACAGAGACTAGCTCGCTCGGGGTAAGTGGAAGAGAAGAAGCTGACAGCTCACCATGTGAGGATTCCACATCCAAAATTAAATCCAGGGCATAATCATAGTATGGAACTTGGCTGCTTAAACCGCACAGATTAAAATCATCTTGAATGTAGTCATCGTCAACTTCGCAGAAGAATTCATTGCCTCGCAAGTTGCAAAACCATGATATCCAAGAAGTATCATCACCTTCAGAACCACTAACATCTGATTCTTCACTATCAGTTTCTGATTCCTCTGCATGTCACGAGATACAGCATCAGAAAATGCACGGAATAAGCAAGCCATGTATAAGAAACACAGGAGGCATTTGCATCCACATAATTATTGTGGTGTACATATACAATCCAGAACGTGGACAACTTGGTTAAACCTATCTCACATCTCACACAAGCGCAGTCTCCCTCTCACTCACAGACTGGCAGGAAGAGAAGGAGAGATTTGTAAGAAACAGTACACTTAATCTTTCCGGAAATTGATTGATAACCAAACCAATAGCAATATGCCAAGGCCTTCCAGTCTTCTGGAATACATAAGTAAACAAGACCACTGTATAACAGTCACAGAAGTTTCACAGAAGAGTAAATGGAACAGAAAATATAAGGAAAACAAGATAGTAAATATGGGTGAATAACAGACTTCCAGCACCAGATGCAGTTGGTTGTTGCCATTACACATAGATACAGTGGATGCCATGACAAGCATAAGGGACCAAGATAGGAAAAACCTTAAGAGTAGCAGATTAGCAGTATATAGCTAAATCGGAATCAGTGAAAACAAAGTATCACCTAGTATGCTAATTGCTACATAACGATCTTTATAAAAACACAAAATATTGTGCATAAAAGAGGGCTAAGCAAATGCAAAACAGGTGTACATAGCACTAAATTAAAACTAAAAGGGAGAAAAGTTTTGACTTTCGATTGTATGTCCAGTATATGACCTAACTTGCCTTGCTTTGCTCTTCAATCAGGCAATTTAGTTCACAAATCTGCAGTATAAGTTTGAAGCAGCCAATTACACCAATTCATATGAAACCCCCCGATAGGCAATATATACAATACAGGTGTCCCCAAACAACAAAACCTTCACATTAGACTCACCACGCTGACGCTAGTCATATATGGACTTTCATTTTACCTCGAGTACCCATGTCGGACACTCGACACTCAGACATGGGTATGGACACTCGATACTTAATTTTCAGCCAAAAACAAGCTATGTTTTCAAAATACTGCGGAGTCCGACACTTAGGGACGTATCCATAGTGGACACTTCCGGCCGAGTCCTTCTAACTTAGTTAATACAAGGAAGAAGTCATGAAGAAGATTCAAATGCATCTCAGGTTAAAGATAAAAACTGGAACAGGATTACTCTGCTAATATGTATTAATACCTAATGCAGGAAGCCACCCAAAACAGGAGACAGACAAAGTATCCCTCAATATCAAACCAACACTCGAAATATAAAATCTCTGTCTTGGCTACCTAATTGATTTAACTCAACGATCCTTCAAATAGACGTCTCGGAAGCTCGTCTCCTTTACCAAACATCTGACAATCCAAAACTTAACCCGACTCATCTCATAAACAATTAACTTCTAAAGCCGAAAAATCCAAAACCTTCTACATATGCAATCTCAAAACCAACTTCTTTCCAACACCCCATAATGCAGCCTTTCAACCACCCAACTCTAAACTGACAATATAAACCAAAACCCATCAAACAGTCAACAGATTCAATTTTAACTTCAAATTCTCCACTACCTACACATCATCAAACAAAACACCCAAATATGTCAAACACATCAAAAAGTACCTTTCTCTTTCTAAACTACAAATTAAAGGCCCCAATCTATAAACTGCCAATTTAAACAGAAGCAGCTCAAAAAGTTCCAAATAGAATCAATTAAACAAAAAACCCTCAACTAGCTACACATCATCAAACAAAAACACCCAAATTCATCAAGCACATCAAAATGTACCTTTTTCTCTCTAAATTTACAATTTAAAGGCACCAAACTATAAACTAACAATTTAAGCAAAAGCAGCTCAAACAGTTCAATAAGTTCAATTCAACCTCAAATACTCCACATAGATACACATACATCAAACAAAATACCCAAATCTCTCACCCATCAAAATGTACCTTTTTAATCCTAAAACACAATATATCATCGCCATAACATAAACAACAGCTCATGTCATATGCATGATATATTAATATATACATATAGGTAGAGAGAGAACTGACCATCGGAACATCGGTTTTTAGGGAGAGAAACAGTCCTCTGATCAGAAGGCTGTTTCCCACCACCGGCACCACCACCGCTAATAATCGATTGCGCCGATAACTTATCTTTACCGTTCAATCCTTTCGAAGTGGACGGTGACGATCGTTCCAAGTGTTTATCCAACGCTTCGTTTATTCTTTTCCGATCCACCGTCGTTTCCATCTCCCCTTTCGATCCTCGATCCTTATACATCTCTTTATCCTTCACTTTCTCTCTCCTCCCAAAAACACAACAAAAATAACAAAAATTCCTAACTATATTATTAATTAATCACTCAAAATTAGAAACAACAAAACCTAACCTAACCTTTATTATTGTTATTATTATTATTATCACTATCTATTAAAGAAGCTCAAATTCTATCTAGTTATTGTTCCTATGATGAAAACTAATACACAAATTGAGAAAACCTAGAAATAGGAAGAACAGAGGTGAGATTTACGATGTGGAAAGTTCTTCTAGGGTTCGCGCTAAAATGCGAAAAACGCAAAAGAGAAGATTTTTGAGAGAGTGAATCGGAGATTAGAAGAGAGAGAAAAAGGGAGAGAGATTAGGGTTTTGGAGAGAGAAAGAGAGGAGCTAAGCCATCTCTCTCTATGGGATGTGTCTTGTTGTTCATTTGTTTTGTTTTTCAGATTTTTTTGGGTTTGCTGGGAATTGGTTTTTGATTTTTTTAGGCCGTACAGAGAAAGAGAGAGAGGGTTGGGGACCTAGAAGTTAGAATGGTTCGAACCTTTGGTGCGGCTAATGAGCTATGACAGACCATGGTTTCACCCTTCAAAATCGACCAAAACCCGAACGAAATCCGACCCGAAAAGGTTTGACCTGCTAATTACCCGAATCTGAAACGACCCTACCTGAGACCCGATTTTATGAGACAAGGAGACAAGAATTGTCTGACCTAAGTCACCCAACAACCTGACCCGAGACCGACCCGCTAAAGACTCGAAATGACTGACCTGATTGTGAGCCGACCCGATAATGACCCGACCTGCTGATGTCCCAAACCTAAAGTGACTCGACCTGGTAGGGATAGAGATAAGAAAATTGAAAATTATTGGCTCTCCAAAGTGACTCGTGAGAAAAGCTATACTTTTTAATAATTATTTAAAAGGTATGTTGTATCTAGACAATCTTCCTCTCCATTATAGTATCATGCTTTTAATCTATTCCAGACAATTACACTTTTCGATTTTTGTTTTTTAGGTTGAAAATGAAATTTTTCTTGGAAGATAATTTAAGCTTTTATGTCGAAAGTACTACTTTTAGAATAGTTCCAGATAAACGGAAAAACGTATTGTACAAAGTACAATCATAATTTGAGACATATCTATTATCTAAAACTTGACGCATTTATTTAGTTTACCTCATTTGTGATAGTCAATATCATGTAGAATAGAGAACACTACTAAAATGATGGCTTCACAAAAATCACTTCTTGTATGGCCTTGAGGAAGCTTTACCTTGAAACCAACAAGATGCAACTATGCCAAAATCACTCCATGAAAATGTAGCAAGACAAGACCCACAACAAGAAGTAAAATCGACATTCAACCAAGAAGTTAAAAGTCATAACTATGTCAATCCGAAAGTAATGATTTTTTTCCTTAATCACGTCAAGGAAAGATGGTAATGTAATATAAATTTCTTTCCATTATGAGATACTTGATTGCATTACCTAGTTGATTACATTATATAGGGGATTGCATTTCTTCAAAGTAAACATTACCTAAGTAATCTTATCTTAACAAAAAAAAAAAAAGTGACAAACAACAGATCAGATGTTTTCATCATAACCCATCAAAAATCAACTTATAAGGTTTGCATATTCTGGGAATTAGTTGTTCATATGCATTCTACTTTGAATTCGAGGGAGTATAAATCTTCTGAGTTACTGCTGATATATTCATGAACATGGATTTTGGATTCGACTTTCGAGCTTCGAGCAACTCAGAAGACCTCAGATCTCAAGTAACAAAAGACAAGCTGGTCAATATTATGGTTGAAAAACCGTCCTTAAAGCCTTTACTCGACTGTCAAAGAAACACAAAGCTTTTAGCACCTGTTTTCACTCTAAACTGTACATTAGCAGATCTGAAAATCTGTATGCATTGATGTGTCAATGACAAACCAGTGAACCACACAACTACACAAACACAAGCAAGACTCTTCTCTCTGCTTCTTTTTTCCTTTTTTTTTTTTTGGGATACGAAAGCAAGACTGTCGTCAGAAGATCCCTCAGAAAATTTTAAAATTGAGCTAAAATGTGCCAACAGATAACTGTGAGTTGTGACGGCTGCTATTCTCAATCTTCAGCAAAATACTTCTCCTCAGCATCATAATTGGCTTCTTTTAACCAGTGATCATCTAAGGTCTCATCTTCATCAATCTTGGAATAATTGAAATGTTCGCGATCTTGACCTGACAGAAACTTCTGTTGCATTATGTAAGTGAAGTGATCCATCTGCTCCTGCATTTCAGCTGGAGATAACATTGGCCTCTCGACATGCCTTGAACTGGTGGAAGGAAAACCAATGGCTGCTCTATCCTGATCACGTAAAGGTTCAACCTGCATTAGATTTATGACCAACACAGGATCACAATACAGACCAAGAAGGGAGCACAAAACAGACCAAAAAAATATATCATAATGCAGCACAGAACACTATCATGAAATTTTTTATACGCATGTCAAAATCTCAATTTCCAATTTCTAGAGGATTATCAATTGTAAGGGGCTTTGAAACACACAAGGCCACAAGATAAATCACACATTAATGTCCACAACCACAAGCATAATGCAGTGTCCAACATTCGCTCACTCGATACATCATTCAAACACAAATGCACACCAGCTCAAAAGGAAAATATTTAATGATGAATGGAAAGCACTCTGCTGTTGAAGAGCTTGACAGCTAGAAGAGCATCAGTTTTGTGCTCAAGAATATGTGACCTCTCCTGTGGCTATATCACCAATGACAAGAAATCATTCCATTAACGTCTAAGCACACCTTGTATTTATATTTAACCTTCCCAAACCAAATGCTTTAGCCTTTACCCGTCTACATAATTACAGCCTGACATATATTTTCCTTTTGACTAAAAACCCCTTACCTATTGCCCTACTAATGAAGCAACTGACTGTACACTGCGTATGCAAATATTCACGCATGCGGACTTCCATCTCTGCTTTCAGAATCTCGGTGGCACGAATTATGTTGCCAGTATATAGCAGGTACAACATAACATCTATTTTTTGTAGCTCCGAACCAAGGCAATTCATGACATCAAGTACGTGCAGAAAAATCATGACTTTTTCCCAAACAAATGAACAGTTTTCAACTCAGTGCGCTTTCATTTGACCAAATATCAGCCAGCAAGCACTTACAGATATATTACTTTCCCCATGCAAGTTCATCACAGAGCTAGACTAGGCTTGACATCCTGGCAGGAGGTATGCCAAAGATAACCACAAAACACCAGAAAAAAGGTTTACCTTGTCAAGCCATTCAGAACACTTGCCAAAACAAAGAACACTCATGTAGGCCTACCCATGTAAAATACTACCATTTCACATGAATTTTACCTCAAGCTGTGTGAAAAACAGCCGCAAAAAGATTTGGCCTGAATCCGAAGGAAGAGACAGCCAGCAAAAGCACATGTAAAAAAGTTTTGCCACCATTACTTTGCATGCACATTTCGCAAGGGTTTTCTATTGTTATGTACTTTTTCCAAGGGGAGGGGGTGTTGGGATTTGGGAAGGGTTTAAAGGTATCAATGCTAGCTAAGTCCACTTGCCTATAAAATTCACAATTATGATGCATATTGCCACAGTTTTTTTTCTTCTTCTCCTCTAGCATGTCTAAATAGCTTTTCAGAAGAGGCCTCTCAACTACCGTGGACTGCATATTGGGGTTAATCCTCGGTCCACTTATATATATTGCTCCACTCTGCGAATGAGAGGAGACACCTTATTCAACTGCCAACCTTTTCTTCATCCTCCGTTTGAAGATTCTTTTACTGAGTTTATACTTTGTGGCTCCTTACTTATTTTCTCTTCACTCTGGACCAAATGGTACCAATGAATATCTTCGGTCTTTAGGAAAGTCTGATACCAATTTACGATTAGTTGTAGGCAGAACTATGATACCCTCAATTTTCACGGTAAATAGAATAAAGAACTTACTGCTTTTGCATTTCAACACCCTATATGACAACCGTGTCAGCATAAAAGAAATTGGTAGCAGCAGTTATGCCTCCTGCCTTCAAAGAAATTTCCAAATCCTAAGCTAATAGCTTCTATGCACTCTAAGAAAGAGATGCTCCAACAACAATGGCCTGTTAAAACGGGAATAAGTGAAAGCATATAACTCAACCAATTGGCCCCTTCCCAAGCAGATCATTCAAGTCTGGTTCAAACCAGCGGAACAGATTGCGGACTATGTCACTATCACCATAAAATATGATTGTGGCTATTTACCTGTTTGTTTTAAAATTACGTAATATCCATGATGATCTTTTACTAGCCTACTTTCAGAGTTTTCAATGACCACCCTTTTCGTTTCTCATCCTTTTTGTTCTGTGTTCATCAATTGTGGAAGAAAGGAATTCCTAAGATGGATGAGGACAAACAGAACCAGCCCTAAAAACCATCAGTCAACAGTCAAAGCTAAGGTCATATCATCAGAACTGTTCTCAAGCCATTTATTTAACTGTGAATCCACACAATCCCCTAGACTGAGCTTCCAGTTCATCAATCCTTTACAGAAGATATTGTCTTGTCTTCCCACACAGATGGGGCAGGGAGTCCCTGTCCAGTTTACATTGTAGTATGCTCTAATGATTTCTCAAGAACATGACATGAAGAGGTAGTCCTGTCTGGAGTGTCCTTAAAGCAAGTTTGAAACATATAAAAAAGTGGGAAGTTTACGTGATTTGGATGGGATGTATAAATTGAATACTGCATGTACAACATCGGCAAATGCTTCTGTAAAACTCCTACCTAGTAACTAATGAATTGATGGAGAAGACGAACTGTTCAAATTTAGAATGGCATGAAGGCATAGCTCAAACTATCTACATTGAACTCTTCAGCTTCAAACATACTCTCCAAGTGAGTAGTTAAACAGTAGAAATCTAGCAAACCAAGCATGACAGAAGTCTACTAATTTGGCAGTGGAAATGAAGTACCAATAGCATATAATATCATGGTTTATCATAAGGAAAGAAAGGCTAGGTTTCTTTGTCAGAGTTTCTAGAGCCAAAACATGCTTCCTAAACACTAAATAGGTTAGAAATCACTCATGCTGAAAGTCAATCATGAATCACTTTGAACAAAATGAAAACAAGAATACTAAAGTAAGGGAGACCTGCACCAAACATAAACGGACGATTCCCACACCATCAAAGAATAGATATGCAATCATCCAGTAGTGCTTATGAAACCTCCAAAAATCACACAGTATAAGAGGCTTACAGACACATCCAGAGAAAAACAAAATTACCTGTGAAGAACTTGAGACACCATTAGCCTTGATTTTGCCTTTCTCATCCTCCTCTACCTCTTCTTCCTCCTCTTCCTCTTTCTCTTCCTCTTCTTCGTCTTCTTCCTCCTCCTCCTCCTCCTCCTCCTCCTCCTCCTCCTCCTCCTCCTCCTCTTGTTCATCCTCTTCCATTTTGCTCCTCTCATTACCAACCCATTCACTCTCATCAACACCTAACCTCTGCTGCTCGCCTCTGATCTTTGCAATTAAAATTGCCTCTTCTGCTCGTCTCATTAATGTGTCTGACCACCGCTCACCAGGCCTAGCCATGGTCCTTCCATAAGGGTCCTGAAACTTGCCAAGATATTCGTGGTGCAAATATGGCTCCCTTTCTCTCATAGAATCCTCAGAAAAGTAGTTCCCTTCGCTAACAAGTTTATCCATGTATGCCCGTCTCCTATTCTTTATAGTTAACGACCGAGAGCGCAGCTGCTCAGAAGTGGGACTAAGCAAGCTTCTTAGATGCTTCAAGTGCCAATTGATCTCATAGTCATTTTTCAAAACATCGAATTCCTGAAGCTCTTCTGATGTCAATTGTGGTCCATAGCGCTCTGCAATAGGACAATTATTGCAAAGTGCGTGAGACACTAAGAGGGAAAACTCTTGGACATCACTTTGCTGTAAGTAAAAGCATTCAAAGGGTCATTAGGCCATTTAGTTTATATTGCATGTTATGAAACAAAAGGAAAGAAATACATCATGAAGGTATTAGAAACACGTGCTTATTTTGTTCAACAAAAAAAAGGGAATGAAGCTATCAGATGTAGATCCAATAAAATGTAATTCTGATTCTAAGGGGGAGGCACCAAGGCAGAGAAAGTCAATATGGGAATGAAGGGGGCAAGAAAGCAAAAAAAAAAATGAAAAATCACAAATAAACAGACAAGTGAGGGCCTGAGGGGTTCATGGCAAAAAGCTCGAAGCTCTCTTGGCAAGTCGAATTGATTCTTTTAGATAACATGGGTATCCGGCTTTGCCAGACTAATCCCATGTGCCTTGTAGTCAACGACCGGAAAAACCTCCAATAACCCTAAGGAGACTCGAACTTGGGACCTCTGGAACAAACCTCGGAGGTCTTACCAACTAAGCTACCTACTCAGGGTCGTTTCCAAGCGAATAATAGGTATTATTTTGCTCATCTGGGGAGTAACTTGTATAAGGAGTTCCATTTCCATGTTTATGTTGAGAAAATGAAAATGCAACTTCCCATGAATTCCTACTTCCCCACCTTCCTTAACCAGAATGAACTGATACCAAACAGCTCCTAATAATCCCTATACATCATACATAATAAGTAAAAGCTCTCAAAATTGAAGCTTCCCTTTGTGCAACCACTAAATTTTCATTTCAATTCAGTCACAAACTAAAAAACATTTCCATAAAACTTGTTAATTTTTCTGGAATTTATCAGTAACCTAGTCAAGCAACCACCTTTAGGAATTCAAGCTGAACTACAGGAAAAAAGAAAAAGCGAATAACACCAGAATAAACATCTGAATTGAAATGGCAAGAAATTCGCCAGAAATCATTGAGAATAATAATAATAACAAAAATTCGATCGCCCACAGTAAATTAAGAATAAATTCGGATATTCAATGAGAGAGAGAGAGAGAGTAAACCTAAGAAAACGGCGACGTCGCGAGAGAGGAGGTCGAAAAGGAGGGATTTTCGCTGAGAAGGGGTTGAAGCGGTGGAGAGAAGAGCTTGAGGAAAATAGAGGTTCTCTAATGGCGATAACCGCTCTGTTATTCTTTCAATTGATTCGCTGCTTAAACTTCTTCTTCTAACATCTTCTTGCTCTATCTCCATTCTCTCTCTTCTCTGCAACTGTTTGCTTCTTCTCTCTCCTCTCTCTGAGCTCTGCAATTGCTGAGGGTTTGGCTTCGTGTAATCAGTAATGTACTAATGATTTCAAAGTCGGTTCAGGCTTTGATCACTTTGTTTTCCTTTACGCGTGACAGTCACGTGGTTTTTTCTTATAGATATTACTATTTTTTTCCCCATTGTTTTGCTCAGATGCACAATTGCACATAATAATACTACTAATAAAATTTGTGAAATTCACATTTACTCGAGGTTGATTTCAAACTATTCTCTTGTTTCAAGGTGTTTTTCAAACCTTGCAATATAATCTAAAGGAACGTAAAATTCATTCACTTTCTAATGAATTAGTGTAAATTAGTAAATGTAATGAATTTTATTGCTTAGGTGTAGCCAAAAATTATTCGATATCAAGTGTTTAGTTGTCCATGGACACACATTAGAAAAACGAATTATCTCCGGTGCACAGTTAAAGAATAGAGGTTGCGAATTCTCATATGAAAAAAAGAAAAGGGTATTATAATAATTTTAACATAGATGGCCCATGGACACAATCCTTTCTCTAAGGCCTTGTTTGGTTCAACTAAGATCAACTTCCTTAAGGAAATTGTGGTTCCTTGGAATTAAATTCCCTTGCTTTTTTCCTAGGAAGTTGGAATATCCGCGTTTGGTTTATTAAATTGTGGCAAAGAAGTAAACTTTATCAAACATGCCAATTGCCAAGGCATATAATCAGCTCTTACAACAGTTAGAAAATAAACTTTATAACTAAATTGTGATTTTTGGGTGGGTAAGCAAAGGAAGTTAAACTGACCTAGAAACCCCTAGGTCATTGCAATGTAAGTTCAATTTCCTTCCCAACAAGTCCATCACTTCCTTGAATCTCCTATTTCCTATGGTTCACTTACAGTGAAACAAACAAGGCCTAAGGGTCTGTTCTCCCCAACTTATTTCTGTTTATTTCAGCAAATTTCAACAAACTTCAGCAAACGCAAAGTTAAATAAAGTTAAACAAACCAATATACAAACTAGTTATAAAAAAACACTTGAATCAACCAGATTCAACAAAAATAAACAAAGTTCAACGAAGTTCAACAAAGTTAAATAAAGTTCAACAAAGTTCAATAAAGTTCAACAGAAATAAATTTTCAGTAATAAATATAAACGTTTTTCAGTTGGGGAGAACAGACCCTATTATGTACTCTTACCATTTTGAACTTACAGTGTGGAAAAACATTCGTTTACATTGTTGTGTCAGATGAGACCTCTGATGTTAATATGTGCTCACTGCAAAGACCAAAACAAAAAACACTTTCCTTTTCTCCATCATCATTTCATAAATGGATTGCTTTTGTTACAATAATGAGCGCGATATACTTTACATCATCCAAAAATTGGCAGGTCGATGATCTGCTAGGGACAATATTGTCATCGGCTAACTTACAAGTTACAACTATCATCAGTATTGACGATATGATCATATAATTTACGTAACCATCGAAATGTTATTTTACCCTCAAGAAATACACAACAAAAAAATTACATCTGAGATGGGGAAATTACTACAAAAGTATGCATCTTCCCCCGTCTAAGGGTGTGTTGTATCATCTAATAAATATGTCAACTGTATCTTAGATGGAATATAGAGTCCCTATTCTCCAACTCATTGCAACTGCTCCAGATGGTACGTAATCACTTCAGGACAAGAGTTTGCTTGTAGAAGCTCCAAACGGGTAAAAGGAGGAGCAAACTGCAATATATAGTCTTCATCTGCAACGGCGAAAATAAGAACATAATTCAAGTTACAGCATGGGTTCACAGAAAGAGAAATAGGGGAATTTTTTTTTAATTTCACCACTACTGCTGAGAATGGAACAACGGTGGATAAGTTTGAAGGCCTTTCCACCATTCATTTCAAACATCAAATATAGATCGCTGATATGAGAAAAAAGCAGCATATTTAACAAAGCTTACTCTCTTTAACGGTTCCATAAAGCCAGCATAAGACCTCATCAGCAAATGCTAAGCACACCCCAGCCTGTCGTCAATCAAAAAATCACACATTGTTGAAACGAATCAAACAATGTTACAACATGAACCTGATAGAAGTTTCTAGAACGACTTAAACCAAGCACCTCTAATACCCTACAACTATAGATTTATCTACTTGTATGATTTCCGCTTTTTTTTACATTAATTTACCACCCCAAAGGGTGAGCCAAGGATGCGAAAGGGAAATTCATCTACCACCAGGGTATCACAGGAATACCAATACTGCCTCTGCATATTAATATTTTACCTGCCAATAGCCCTTCATTTTCACTCGATGATTTATGTCTTTCGTCTTCATTCTCTCCGTGCGAACAAGCCGTCCAGAGTCATCCCTGCAAAGGACATGGGAAGTAAATAACGCAGTCAAGTGAAGGGATCTGAAGTTTCCTTACTTCAAAAGATAGAAAGCTGTGCATGGTAAAATGGGCTTCTCATACTCCATACACCAATTTCACCAAATTTCGACTCCTGATGTTCAGAAATAAAAGCATGTGCACAGGCAGTGCATTACAAGTGGTAACCAAGGTGAGGTTTAACAAAAACCGTTGCATATGGAAAATGCCCTCCCAATTGGTTTCATGAATTATATATTTGGGGGTGGGATGTTGTTAATAGTGAATATCCTAACCATACACAGCTCTCTTAATAAAGGTAGTGTCAAATCCAAGCACAAGAAGTATTCTCTTACTGATAGTTGTATCGGAGAAAACTCATGCTAAAAATCAGGGGGCAAAGAAAAACCCGACAGTGGGATTGAATAGAAGGTAAAGACAATAAAAAGATGAAAGATGGGGGACCCAAAAAAAAAAAAAAAAAAAAAAGAAGATGTTTGTGGGAGTCCGGACGATTGAGAAGGATTACATGGCCCGTAAATTTCTTAAGATAGATTTGTTTAGCTGACTTCACATAGTAGGACATGAGGTTTCGAAATACTGTTGGCAGTTCACTCCAGGGCCCACACTCAGAAAGGAAGATTGGTCCCGCTAATCCTATTTACGTTTATTGCTTATTGTCGTAAAACCCCCATCACAAGTGGGCTGTAACTGAAGATGTAAAGAGAGATTGCCAAGCACAGACACATAGCCCAGTCTGGAGGTGTAAGTTATTTGATCAAAAACCAATCCAAACCGAATCTTAACTCACCCATTTGGAGTCCAAAGTCCAACCGACAAACTGATTTTAAAATCCATATAGTAGTAGGCTACTATCCAATGGACTGCTAATAGTACAAGAATGACTCAAACCCTAATTTTCTTGTCGAATTTTCTTCATTTCCAGGCAATTTCGGAATCCCATTAAATTGATTCTGTCCCTTTAGTGCTTTGATGCTTTCTTATTTTTGTTTAGTTTTCACTATAACTTTTTATCAGCTGATTGAGTTTCATTTTGTCAGGCATTGAGTAGTTTAAAACAAGAATATTCGTGAGAAACCAAACAGGAAGGTCATGAAAGCTCAACCTGAGGCATGGAATTATCATCCATAAGACAGAAGTCGTGGAGCATTTTGTGCTACTTTTAACCTCTAGGGGCTTCTTTTTGGATATTTGGGCAATTTTGTACTTGAAATTAATGTCTTATTTGACAGGCCTGTATAATGAGTTTCCCTATTTGGAATTCGTTTACATTTGATATAGTTCAGACATATTATCAATGTGTTGAAGTGGCCCTTCTTAGTACATTCTGCTTAAATGGATCAAAAGAGATGTAATCCCACAAAAAGATGAGGTAGGTAAAATAAATCAGTTTATTTGGATCCACCCCAGGAAATTAGGTCTGGATTCCGTCTCAAAATGTCAGATTGAAAGTTCAACTTACACCCAAGTCTTACACCCAAGTCTTCATTTTGCACGAAGGATAGTAAGAGTTTTCCCCATAAACTAGAATATATACTAATTCTGTTTTTTGTTCTTTCCCTTTTTCCCCGTATCAGGATCCTTTCCGGAAGGGTGTTCCAGTAGTTGCCCCATACACCACTGGATTTCATCACGTGTTAAACAGTTAATGGATTTTGCTACTTGTACAGTTCAAAAGTCTACTTAACATATAGCAAACATGCACAAACATAATGCAAGAATGCGTAGAAAACTCTGCTAGAAGAATCCAAATCCTTTTTCCTCCAGGGATGGGAACAGGGTCACAATTGACGATTTCACAATCTTAACACAAGTGCACAGCAGAAGATCGTTTACCTAAATCCAACAACAATGTAGTGGACACCTGCTAGAAATGATTGGATCTGCAAGCATAAACCAATGCAAATTAATATCACTATATGCTCATGAGTTGGAAGAGAGGAAGAATCCACAAAAACATCAAGTGGAGAGGCATGGGCAGTAAACACTACATACCCAGAATTTGAGCAATTTTTCTCTCTCGTATCTTTCCTCAGTATGATAAGCCAACTGTGAAACAACAGTCCAAGAGAATTCTTTTCATCAGACAATAAAAACCAAGAGAGAAACTTCAAACTCAAATATAATAAACAGAGTTTCTTTGATAAATGAACAAACACTCCAACCTCTCGGGATGTCTTCAACTCCACATAAAACTTCTTTCCATCATCTGTTGAATCACAGCAATCCATTTCAGCACCCATTAATATTCGGTGTGCACCCAGTTTTGTTTTGATGACAGCACAGTACTCAACATTGGCATCAATATGATGTATGCCCTCTCCAGCATCCCTTGTAGGATCTTCCGTCGCAAGGGTCTCAAAGCAATAACCCCAGTAACATCTAGATATATCAAAACAATGAAGGTCAAGCAACATGTAGCACAAGAATTAAACATGAAAGTTAACAACTTCACTGAATACAGCCAATTTCTATCAAATCAATTGAAAAATGAGAGAAGAAAAGAAGGAAAAACAGTCAAGATATGGGAGGATCAATAGAGACTAATCTAGAATATATACTTCAGGTTTCACTCCCTTTGTCGCATCTCTCTCTTTTCCATCCTTTCTTTTCAACCTCTACCAAATAAAATGGTTCATTGCATTGCTTTTTTTTTTTTTTTTTTTTACAAAGCATGGGTATCGAAGCTTTGCTTGACTAATCCCATGGCCCCAGAAGTTAACGACCAGGAAAACCTCCAGTATCCCTGAGGGGACTTGAACCTGGGACCTCGGGAATAATTCTCAGAAATCTTACCAGCTGAGCAAACCCCTCAGGGTTATGGTTCATTGCATTGTAATCACCTTTACTCCCATCCCTTAATTGGCCAGTAAGCCTTTTTGAATATCGGCTAGATAGTAACAATTATCTAAATCAGCACCAAGTCATCACATCTTCTTTACAACTTTCAAAGGTTGAAAGGTTCATATTAGCAAAAATTTGCAAATATAGGTCTGACATAGTGAGTACTGGTAATAGCATAGCGTACCATCACAGCATCATCTAATGCCTCTCACAAGGCTCCCACCTAGGGAGGACTTATACGCAGTTGTTTTCCTACGAAATGTTGTTTCCATAAAAACCCTTGATTACTATTGCAATGAGTGACTCCCCACTCTTGTCTCAAATGAAAGGTCCAATGTTAACTTCCTTTTTTTTCCTTTTTTTTTTTTTGGGGGGGGGGGGGGGGTGTGGGGGAGGGGAGTGATCTAAATAGTAGTCCAACACAACATGAATTTTCAGATATCCTATTAGACCCCTTTTCACATATTTAATCTCTCAATCCTCGATATGTATGTCAAATAGTCAATTTGAACCTTGGAGAGAGTACTTCACAATGGGACAAGAAAAACATAACAATAGTTTCACGATTCATTTTGATTTACTCCAATATAATCTACAACTAAAGTAATTGCCAATAATGACTCTTTCACCTCCGCTTGAGATGGAGATATTACCCACAATCGAGATACAAACTTATCCCTACCTTCTGCGATCCAACTCAGTCTGTGGCCTTTCCGGTAGTTTATGAACATCCAGATAAACCACCCCATTTCTTTTATGCACTCCCATTTCCCAAGGCTCGTTCCTGATATAAGCAGTTGCCAAAATCTGCAAAATCAGTTAAGAAAAAGGGAATAAATTTTTAGCCTCCAGTTGCAACTAAGAGTTCAAGGGATTAAGAACATGATGCGACCATCCCAAGGAGTGTAAATACAAGCAACAATTTCCTTGTGGAACTAAATCACTGATAAGCAACAATCTCCTTGTAAAAGTGCCTAACCAACATAATCACTTCAGCTACAGAGATATTCAACATAGTCTACTCCATCTAGCCAAGATCACTCATACAATGACGAAGTGATATGTTTTTTCTCACAGTGCAAATAACATGAAAAACTTCATAAATTATCTGGGACTATTGGATTACCTTATTGAGGTTGTTACGATAGGTCTGCACAAGAAAAATGTAGGGGTGAAAATTGAGTCAGACAAGATACATCGGGAAATTGATCTAAATTCTAATCACACAAGCCACAGACAAGACTGTAGTACAGGACTTACCACAAAGTGAATATTTTGAAGAGGAATTCTTTTATTTCGTACACAAGCAAGCAAATCGCCAAAACCCTGAGAGCCCAAATCTGGTTTAAAATCAATGGATCACAGAAGAGTAAGCATAAACGCAGCACTTGGGCACAATACTCAGCAAGCATAAAACATTTTCCTCCTCATTGTAACTGTAGTTTCTTAGTTTCTGTAATACTTTTTATTATTTAGTATCACTTTGTCAGTAATTTTAGAAACATTCCTAAGCATTGTTTCTTGTTGTATATGTAATGTAACATACCCTTTTTCTCAGTGAAAGTATCAAAGCCTTCATTCAGATTCGCACCAACATCTTCACTGATGAGACGCTTAAAAAGTCTCTGATATCAGACATACGAACAATTTTAACAAATGGGCACCAACTAATGGGCAACATTAATAAGGACAATAGAAGCAACATGTAGCAACATGAACACAAACTGTTCTAGAGACTTACCAAGCTGCGATCATCAAAGTAGACTTCACCACCTTCGACACGACTATAGCAGGCAAGCTCACAAGGCTATTTAATCAAATTGCCGTTAAGCTGTATTAGCAAACAGTAATTGAAGGCAAATTATCATTCACATGACAATGATCACTAAATTAAGTGCTATCCTAGACATCCTACAGATAATAATTCCCGCACCTTCAATAAAGAAAGAACAATAATAATTACAAAGAGGTAACAAACTTCCAAACCCACATCCAAAGGGCCAACAAAGGATTGGGGTTGGTGTGTATTGTCAAAACTCAACTTAATCCGGTACTGGAAGTCTGGAAGTAAAACCAATTCCCATAAAACACTTATTAACAGTTATCCAGGTAAGACCTACTGACTTTTTAACAACTAATGACATATCTACTTGTCGTAACACAGTAGAACACTCAATATTACAATGATCCATATTTCAACAGAACAAACATCTATTTTTACCTCCTGGACCAGGATGACTTTTCTTGACAGTGTTTCCTCACTCTTTGCAAACTTTAGCTCAGAAACAAAGCGTTCATCGCGTCCATTAGAAAATCTAGGACCATAGCCATAATTTTGTCTGGGGGGATATCCAGGCCGAGGTAGTATGCCAGCACCTCTATCATTTTGCCAACGGCCACGACCGTATCCCCCTCTATGATGGTTATTATTATTGTTATTGCGTATTGGTGGCAATACTGCAAAACAAAACATACTGTTAACCGGCCAGCCATCGAGAGAGAGAGAGAGAGAGAGAGATGTGAATCATACTCCTTCAAATAACTTAAATATCAATTACATGAAGCTGAACTCATAGCTCTGAGATCCTTTTTAAAACTGGCAGCCAAGGACACGCAATAATGCTAGCAAAGATGTTCACAGATTTTTCTATTTCCACTCAGAATGCTTAGAAGAATACTAACTTGACATGTTTAGCCAAAGTAAGCCTACTAAAAGCACATACGCACATTAAAACAAAAAGAGTGAAAGTTTTAACATTTATCAGCCATACAAATATCCAAGTAACTAAGAAGTTAGTTTACAGGCATGCTTACAATCAATCCTTGGTCTAGTGGGAAAGTGGGCGCGCTTGGACTGAACTATTATTCAATCCAAAAAAAGCAGTGTGTGTAATAACCAACATTTGCACCATACCATTTATCAATCAAGTAATTCAAAAATGATGAATATCAACATAGTGTGAGTGCGTGTATGTTCTTATAAGGTGGGGGTTGGGCACCCAATAAATTCAGCTTTATTACAGATGAAAAACAAGACACATACCCGCCAAAGAGAAAGAGAGCCCATATGCCAAACTAATAAAGAAATGAAGGACAAAGCTTCAAAAGCCACAACTAGGCTCAATTATAGCAATGCCACCAAGCAGTCAATTCAGAGATGATGAACAGCACTCTAGGGCAAAACAGCCACTAATTTAGCTCAAATTGAACGCAATGAGAATGCCCCCCAAGATTGGAATTTGAAAATTATGAATAGCATTTAGGGCAAAATAGCCACTCATTCAGCTCAAACTGCCAAAAACTAACATGACCCATATCTCAAAACTAACAAAAAAACACCAGGGCAACCATCAAAACTTAAAATTGAACTACAATCCCAATTGCCCACCAACAAAAGACCCCAAATTTTGCACTAAAACAATAATATAGAATAACAATAATTACCAGGAACAGGGTGAGGGCTCTTGGCAAAGGTTTTGCAATAATCTTCATTATCAGACCCAAAAAGATCTCTTTCATCTTCATCTTCTTCATCTTCTATAGGGTCCTCATCATCAGGCTCATCACCAAATATATCACTGGTTATAGACCTAGTATGAGACACTATTTCTTCATCTCTACCAACGTTTTCTCTCTCCTCATCACCACCACCACTGCTCGCGCTACCGCTATCGCTTGACGAAGATCTTGATCTTGCTGAGGATGATGAAGATGATGATGAATTGGATGGTGAGGATGAACGAGATGAGTCTGAGGATGAAGATGGGCGAGACCCATCACCTCCTCGTTGTTGGTCATCGTTGTTGAGTTGTTGGTGTTGCTCGTTTTCATTGTATTGTGAGTATTCTTCGTCTTCTCCAAATAAGACTAAGTCTTGGGGGAATTCCATGAGAGAGAGAGAGAGAGAGAGAGAGAGAGAGAGAGAGGGTTTAGCTCAGAGAGAGGAGGGTTAGAGAAGTACAGTCCTGGGTCGTTTGTGTTCGTTGAGGGCTTCCCAACACAGGTCTTTGGCTTTTGCTGTGTTGTACAGTATTCGGTTTTTGGCTTTGGCTTTTGGGGTTTGTTTTTTTTTTTTTGCAAAATTCTGTTGGTGCCCCTCTATTTTAAGTTTGTCCAGCTGATATCCAGTGATTTTTTAAAATTCAATTGGTACCCTTTACTTATTTATTTTGTCCACTCCGCTTACTCTCTCGTTAACTCTGTTAACATTCTTCTCTAAAAACCCTCTCTTTCTAGAACCCACCATTTTTCTTCAAAACCCAAACTTCTTCGAAGAGCTCCATCCATGGCTTCTTCTCTCCCAAAAAAAAAATCCCAAAAACTATCACTCTAATTCCCCTAAAAAGCGCAAATCTCCTGACCCATCTACAAAACCCATACCAGAATTCTTATGATAAAGCCATAGAATTGGATGATAAAGCTTAATTGACCCCCCAAAATGCTGGAAATTCAATTGGGGCAAATGGGTTTGAAAAGGAATTACAAAACCCATTTGTCAAGAACAAAGACCCACCTGTAAAACCCATATTTGAAAACCTTAATTCTTGTGAAAACCCCTTAGAATTGGACAAATAAAGCTGGCAATTGGGTTAAATTGGTCTAAGAAGGAATTATAAAACCCTTTTGCCAAAAAAGCTAAATTGTTATGAGTGTGGATGAATTTGTTGTGCAATTGAGAAGAAGCCGGTGAATTTCGACCCGAAAATGGTGGTGGGAAGATGGGAAGGGGGTTCCTTTTCTTAATCTTGCAAATGCTTTTGTTTTGATCTAAGACGAATCATCTCCGTTGGTAGTTCTTATGGTGAGTCATGGGGAGGAGAGAGAAACCCGAGAGGAGAGAGAAAGCTGAGAGGCTATGAGTGTGGGCTGGGGTAGACAACAGAAGAGTACAGTAACATTTTTATAGGAACAATTTTTTTTTGCTCTTAACGGAGCCTATCGTGAGAGGTAGACAGATTGGAAAAAATAAATAAGTGAGGGACACCAATTGGATTTTAAAAAACTATTGGGTATTAGCTGGACAAATGAAGACTAGAGGGGCACTAACAGGATTTTTCCTTCTTTTGGGTGTGCAAATTTTTAATTTTATTTTGGGTGTGCAAATATTTATACGAGATAGGTTTAATTATGAGAAGATTTTTTATTTTTTTTTTGAAAGAAGAGAAGATCTTTATATATTTGAACAAAAGTACTTATTATTTTTGTGTTTAAAGGTGTTAACAATTTTGGCTCTTAATGGAGTATTAGTGCTTGCTTGGTTGACATTGAAAAGTATGGGAAGTCCAACTTCTTAGGAAGTAAAAAATCAAGAGTTGTTTGGTTGATAAAAAATTGCAGGAAGTTCTACTTGCCACAAAATGGGGGAAGTGGCTTACCTAAGTCCCCCTACGTAAGTGCAACTTCTGGCTTGAAGTTACTTCCCATGTTCAACCAAACAACTTTTGCCACTTTTATGAAGTTTTAAATCCTAGGAATTACAAGTTCATGGGAAGTGCTACTTCCCACATTGAACCAAACAACCACTAATTTTCTCACTCAAACAAAATGTATTATTTTTTGAAAAAAAGAAGTTACATTTTGAATAAAAGTGTTAATTACTTTGGACCGTGAAAGAGTATTACACAAGATCAATTGCTTTTAAGTGGGGGGTTGTGGTCTAATGGATTGAGTTATAATGTTGAAACTTGAAATTTAGGAGAGTTGGCAAAATATGACATTGTAGAACTATACAGTAAATAAAATGGTAATAATGAGATGAGACTTTGACCCAAATTGATGAGGTTAACATGAGTGACTTTAGTTGTTAGGTTGATATTTTGAACATGATAAGTGTTATGTGTAGCGTACGAGTGAGGCTGCAAATTGAAGTAAGCCACATATACACTTATAAGAGAAAAATTTAGAAAAAAATAAATAAAAATATTATCACTTACAAGCATGTGTGTCTTGTTTTAATATGTTTAATTTTAAAACCTTATGGTAAAAGTGCACATATCACTCCATTTTAAACAAAAGGGACGTCATCTAATTTGTTTATTGCAACATGTCAACAATTTAATCGGATATTCCCAAAGGGACATATATGTCAAACAATGACTAATATAACCAATGTATATTACTATTACAAATTGAGGCGTAAAAATACAATTTTTGTTAGCTCATATGTATAGTAAAGTTTTTGTGAAATTTTTGATTTTTTTGAGTTATTATATTTGTTGTATATTAGTTAAATATTTTGATAAGAAAAAGTGTAGACTAATTGGCTAAATAGGAGCAATTCGGCACGATTATTAAACGAGTCTAATTAGTGTTGAATATTTTCAACTCATGTGATAAATTGGTCGGATTAGTCTTCTATGATTTCTTACACATCTGTCATTGGCACAAATATATTCTTCCTATTTGCAACCTTTGGTGTGTATGTGGAAAATTTTGTCATGTGGACCTTAGGTTAATTAAATAATAATCAATATAATAATTTTAATGAAACCATTTTTTTACTACGTTGAAGTCCATACCAATGATTCAGAAAATTATCTTAAATGGTCACTAAGTCAGCAGTCACCAATGCAGGGTTAATTCTTTCCCAAATTTCATGACAAAACAAAGTTGTGTATCCAAGAAACAACAAAAAAAATCTATTTTTTTAAAAAAGTTGTATGAAAATTAATTAAATAAATAATTAGTAGTTCATTTTAGTTCAATTTATCCATGTAAAGAAAATGGGTCACTATCATTAATAGTTTTATGTGGGACAATTTCAAAGGCACCTATTCAGAATATATCGTGTAATGCAACGAAAATAAATGGCAAGAGAAAGAAAAAGTTTCGAATTAGAAGAAATTTCATTCAATATTTTATCCAAATTGTATTTAACTATAATCTCATATCCAATCAGCATGTAAATAGATTTTGGTTATTTTCTATGATGCCTTTTGTAAGTAGTCAAAACTCTTTAAAATTTGGCTCATTTGATAATATGCGTAAAAAAAATAATTCAAATCAATGCATATGTCATTGTGCATCTATATGGAAACCAAATTTGTTTAGTGATGATTTACTACATACACTGAATTTTGTTGTACTTAATTGAATAGGACGATTTTATTTTTTTTTTCCCTTGTCCGGCTTTAGTTGCTTTAACTGGACATTGTAATCAGACCCGTTTCTAGGCATAGGCCTCGAGGGCGACCGCCTAGGGCTCAACTACTGAAGGGGCCCAATGATGCAAAGAAAATACATAATATAGATAACTTAGTGCAATATCTTAGCATAAAAATTATTATAGTTCGCTGGTTGTATGTGGAAATCATAGAGCAGCAAGTGCTTCCTTGTCATGAGATCAGCTTTGTTCTGTTCCTTCTCTAGTGAACTGATCTTTCTCATGGTCCTTGTTTTTATTTTTATTTTTTTCCTTTTTCAAGAGTTTCATTTCTTATCTTTGCACTTCTCCTTTATGCTTTTAGTTTGTGATCAATCAATTATCATGGTTCTCATTTTTAAGTCTTTTAAAAAAATTCATTCCTCACTCCAACTTTTTTTAGTTATGTTATAATTAAAAAAAAAAGAGTAAAACATATGTATTATATACACACTAAATTGAAGTTGAATCCTTGAATATGCACTTACCAAGTATATTAACTTTAATTTATTTTAGTATAAAGTATGAGTAGTTTTTTTTTTTTATTATCACCCCGAGTAGGTTTTCAAAACTAACTTTCTTATAGTTGCAAGCTGGGTTCGTTGAACATACACCAAGTGCAACTCTTTTTCCATTTCTCACTTTTTTTTGTGTTTTTTTTTTTTTTTTTTTTTTGTGCGTAAGGGTCCTCATTCTTATTTCGCCCTAGGACCCCTAAAATGTTTAAGACGACGTTGATTGTACCAAATGTATATCATTTTTTCGGCCATTGTTTCTCTATATAGCTCATTCTATTTGATGAACAATTTTCCCCAATTGTCTTTTATCCCGATTAAGGAACCACCATTGCATGTTTGGCTTAATACTTGAACGACAAAGTTCTGCAACTGTGGGAATTCACCTCCAAAGCGATACCACCAGGCAACTACAATCATACAACAAATATACCAACTCAGATAAGATTATAATATTTTAAATAACGCAGCGTTAAAGCTAAAACCAAATACAAAATTAAAGAGACAGTTGTAAACCTGGTGATATAGTTAAATAATCCGTTGAGTTCTCTTTTTCTTTTTTTTTTTTTATCTTATTGAGTTCATTTTTAGACTTAATGTGTCTATATGTCACACAAGCGCCCATACTAGAAATGTGTACCTTGATACTAACCTATACGGCACACCGGCCAAAAGCAATCACTTGACTTGCTTAGATAGTTAAGTACATCTTTATTTTCATAATATTATCTGCTCAAGTTTATGCTATTTGTGTGTTCCATTATTGGCGGTTAAAATCAATATTATCTTTTAAGTGTTTGGTTTGTTAATGTTGCTCCCAATATGACTTTTAAGAGTCTTATCGGGGGGATAAGAGGAAGGTTAAAAAGACGATTACAATTGTGGAAAGACTTGAAACGTCAAAGGACAAATGAGTGCAATGTATCTATTGTGGGAATATTATTGTTTCAAGATTTAATCGACTTGGACAATACTTAGGTGGTGTGGGGAAAAGATGTATCAAAGTGTAATGAGGCCCCTCCTGACGTTAAATATATTGAAGTTAAGATAAAGAAGTTGACAAGTGAGGTTGGAAATCTTCAACAACCTATTGGTCTTAGAACGGACGTCAAACATTTGAAAAGTAGAAAATCATATGAAGCTTACCAAGGTTGAGTGGAAAAGGGAGAAAACATGCATTATGATTTATGTGGTATGTTTTGAAATTACATGCAACCTAGTTGTTCAGGTATTCTGTAGCAGCAGTCATAGACAATTTTTGTCACAACCTTATTCCAAGAGAAAAGAGAAGATTGTTTCTCAGAAATTAGCCGAACTACAAACAATCTAGTAATTAGGCAAGTTGTTCTTACTAATGTCACACTACTTCCGCGAAGAACTTGACCAAGAAAAAGGAGCTAGGGTATTTCGTGGAAATGTTAGGGCATTATTAGTTTGATGAGAAACTTGCCAAATCAAATTCTTTATAGTTTTAGCTAATTTTCGATTAACAGTCGATCTGCTTTCTCCTCTAAAAAAATAATGCTATGGCGAAAATTGTCTAATATCACTACCGAAAACCTAAATAATCAATGCATGTAATTTCAAAATTTACCACCAAATGCGCGTTTTCTCCCTTTCCACGCAATTAAGCTTTATTTTGTGGGGTTTGCTTCGTGTCATGTTCTTTTGAATTGTTTGAGTACTCTTTTCTAAAATGACTAGGTTGTTGAACAAATCCAACTTTTCTTGTCATCTTCTTTATTATTTTACCTTCAATCACCCTATTTCTTAACATACTTTTAACGTCAAGTTGTGGCTCACAACATTCTAGTACATAATTTCTCACACCATCTAGGTGTTGTCCAAGACGATTAAATCTTGAAATAATATTCCTATAATAAATACATTGCATTCTTTTGACTTTCAAGTTTCAAGTCGTTTTATGATTGTAAGCTTCTCTTGAAACCGTTCCCCCATTGATTAAGAATCTTAAACTCAAATTAGGAGTAACTTTACAAAAATAACACACAAATATTAATATTTTAATCAAAAAAAAAAAAACAAAAAACACACACGCACAATGTGCATCACCTTGAGCAAATAATACGAATATAAATATTTAGCTATATGTAAGCAAGAGATTGCCTTTTATATGAGTTTAGTATCAAGGTACACATCTAGTTTGCGCATATATATATGTGCGACATATACACATTAACATTTTTTTATATGTTTCAAGTTTGTCTGGGTTGTCATAACTTTACTTAATAATATGACATTTAAACTATCTATATATATTCAGCCTTAAATAGACATAAAATTTAATATCGTGGAACATTTTCAAGATGTCAAGATCATCATTAATACTATTTTTAAAAACACACTCACTCAGATTATTGTAACAAATTTATTGAATAAATAAAATAAACTAGATCATATGAAATTAAATGTGAAACTAAACATTTAAATCCAATAGCAATGAGAAAGAGAGAACCATCAAGGAAAAAAATTGGTGTTCGGAGATTTTTCCTCTCTTTCGCACCAAAAAAGAAATGGAAAACAATTGTGTTACTAGCTGAATTACGTCAACGACTTGCCTCTGAAATCAATTACGTATATAATTATGCTAGCTAGGGAAAAAGAAAGAAAGCAAAAGAGGAGAAAGAAGGCTTCGGTTATTTATTTATTTATTTATTTATTTATTTATCATATTTACGTATAAATCTACTCATATTATGTTCTCCTCACCTGACCAAATATTATGAGAATCAAACCGAACCAAAATTCTTCAGATTCTGAACCGAATATCTTTTACCTTTTATATTTTCCTGAAAATAGTATCAACAACAACAACAAAGAATGTATGAGGTTTAGTTTCCAAACCTGAAGAGAAGTCGTTTCTCTCTAATATCGCAGTTGAAATCATTTGAATCTTGATATAAACACAATTGTAAAGTGATGATGAAGATCTGAATTTTCTGGTAATTCAAATTTTTAAGCATTGTGGATCACAATTTTCCTATTACTACAAAACTAGAAAGAAACTAGACCTTGGGATTAATGTAGTAGCCCATAAGATGCAGATAAAGAACCTCCATCAATGTTTGGGGTGGTTTTGAGTTTTGAAAAACTAAAAACCAGTTTTTGGAAATCACAATTTATGGTTTTCAGTTGCCAGTTTCGAAAATAAAGCAGACAACTATAAGGAATAAAAATTTCAGCTCCAAAAAAAAAATCTATGAGAAGATAAAAAATTTTGAAAATCAAAAATTTACAACTTGCAACCACATTGAACGGACCTGATAATTGATGACTTGTATTGAATAAACCACTAACCACAGTATATATGAGAAGGAAGGTGTATTGCTCACCATCTACCAATAGTGTGAAGTGTGAACTAGTACTCCATTTGATTGCTTTCTTCATGTATACCGATTTGTTGCTATGTTGGTTTGCTACTTTGGGGGATTGATTTCTCTTGATAAAATATCTCATTCACATTAAGGATCCAAACAAATCTTCTTCTAAAGATCTCTCCAGAGAACCATTTCGAAATCATAAGGGATAAAATTCCCTTTTAACTCAAAATATTCTAAAAAGAAATAAAATCATATGTAGTATATATGCATCTAAAATATTTGAACTCTACTTTTGCCCCGAGCAAAGACTTGTGCGAGATCAACTCACACTAAAATATAGTCACTTTTTAGAAATGTAAGGGTCACTTTTTATGAATCGTAACCCTCGTTTCACTAAAAAGTGACGATCATTTTACTAAAAATTACGAAAATACCGTTATATAGAAGTTTTCATACCCTACACAAAGAGGTTATCACAAGCTATCTAATTTAATCCCTCTTTTAATTAAAAAAAAATACATATACTTTACAGTCTTAGCATTTCCTCATTTTTCTATTTAAAATTGGTCAACTATCCAATCATCAAAAGGATCAATTTCATGAGCTTCACTGCCAAACTTTAGCCCTAGTTGCTTAACTTGCTTCAGGTGGAAGTTGTAGGATACAAAGGTGCGATCCTTTAACCCTTTGTGCGACGGATGAGTCTCTTTGCACGAAAGGAGTCTCTCTGCAACATCTCTTCCCAAGTCATAAGATGTAGCACCATTGCAAGTCAGTCCTAGGACTTTTATAGCAAAACCTTGTAATTCTGGGCAATGATTCCCAAACCGTCTCCACCATTCAACTGCGTTGAAGTGTAACACACAGAAAAAGAAAAAGAAAAAGAAAAAAAACTATTAATGACCATCAATCAAGCATATAACACAACACGCAAATTTTCTGGTGTTTCAGTAACACGTGGTAGTAATAACGCTAAAGACATTAAGATCCGTAATATATAGACAAGTCACAGTGTTAGTGAAATATAATTTTCAATCCTCCACGCAAAAAATTTATTAGAGCAAAACTATGATCGCAAAAACTTGTATAAGACACGATATTACTGTAACTTTCAGTAAGATGATGGTCACTTTTTAGTAAAATAAGGGACACTCTTCATGATAAGTGACCGCCTACATTTCTAAATAGTCATCCCATTTTACTTTGAGTTTGTCTTATACAAGACTTGGGTCTTGTTCTTTTCAACGGAATAACATAGCAGAACGGAATGGATTGAAACGAAATGGAACTTGCAGCATGGAACGAAATGGATTGTAGAATGATACAAAACATGAGATAAAACGAAATGCGGAATGGATGCAGCAGCACAGAACATAATAGAAAATGTAGCGTGGAACGGAACGAAACGGAAAGGAAAATGCAGCGTGGAACAAAATGAGACGAAAAATGCAGCGTGGAACAGAACGACACGGAAATTGCAGCGCATGGTGGAACAGAACGAAATGCAGTATGGAGAGGACAAAAAGAACATGGCCTAGTCACAACTATGATAATCAAGCATCTATTATATATATATATATATATATATATATATAAGTGGATGTTGCACATTGCTAGATGGACACGTAGGCATCCATGTAGGCGCTTACTATTATCATCATTTGACATGTGTAATCCATGTCATACAAACAATTAATGCTTTACATTCATACTTTGAATTTGATGCACACTTAATTAACTCATGATTCAATGTATGTGGTTCAATTGACAACATTCACTTATATGTAATTGTTGAAATTTATTTAGATCAAATATAAAATCTATATTGAGTCAAATCAAACTATTCGATTTGGAGTGAACATTTAGATCGACATTCAAATTGTAATTTTGGTTTTGACTTGGGCTTATCCATTTGGAGTTCCAATTCAAAAAATTCCAACTTAATTTCAATCGATCCATTTGATACTTATGATATATTTTTATTGGACTGGATACCGCAGTAAAATTGCAGTAAAATATTAATAGTAGTATGGTTGCATTAGTGGTAGTTGTGATATATTGGACTGGATATTGGACACTAGATAGTGGAGTAAATTGCAATAAAAATAATAAACAAGTTAGCTATACAAACCAGCAGATTTATATCATGATTGACGATAAATGAGATATTGTATACGAAGTATTTTTTGTACTTTATCCTACAAATGATGCAATATTGTAGGTTTGTAGCATATTAAAGGGATATGACATTTGCATACTTATGGTCCAGATATGACATATGCGAAAGATATCTTGAAATATACATTTACAAATGTTTTATTTAATATTAACACACAAACCGTGCATCGCTCGGGAATGTAACTAGTATATGATATATTTCAATAAATGATATAGCTATGAGCTTCATGCTATTGATATAAAACCTTACTCTTGAAACGAAACGAAACTTGCAACATGGAACAATATGCATTGCAGAATCATACAAAACATGAGACAAAATAAAATGCGGAATGTATATGCAGCACAGAACAGAACGGAACAAAACGACATGGAAATTGCAGCGCGTGGTGAAACGTAACGGAATGCAGCATGTAGATTACGAAAAGAACATGACCGAGTCACAACTATGACAACCAAGCATGTATGATATATTTCAAGAAATGATATAGCTATGAGCTTCATGCTATTGATATAAAACCTTACTTTATTAAACTAAAGAAAATCAGCAATAAGGTTCATCAGTTTCCAAACCTGGAGTAAATTTGTTGCTCACTTCAATCCCCTTACTGAAATCACCAATTCCATCTTGATAAAATCTCAATTGCTTAGTGATCAAATTCTGGGTTTTCTGGTCACCCCCAATCTTAACTATAGTTGATATCAATCCTCCCATAACTTCAGAATCAACAAAAAATTCATCAGTATAAGACAGCTTAGGGTTGAGATAGTAGCCTGCAGCATGTAGTGGGCAATGCAGAATCTGATTCCAAACTTCATCAATAAGAACCCAAAACTCTTGAGCCTTCCTTTTCCCAATTTCTTGCTTAATAGTTTCCTTCACTTGGTCAATTGTTTCATAAAGGATACCCATTTGAGGGGTATCTTCATCATTAACACCATTATTGATCAAACCAATAACTTTAACAATTGGAATTGTTGCTTTGACAATAAGGGTGACCTTATCCCAAAAGGACTTGTCTACCACCAATTGAGCAATTTCTTTGCCTTTCAAAGACGAGCCTAATAGAGATTCTATCCATTCTCGAGATGTAAATATGGCTTCAAGATTCTCCCTCTTTAGCAACATGTTTTCTAATGTCATGAAAGGCATGGCTGCCCTTACCCTAGAGGGCACAACGAGACCATTTCTCGTACGATTCAAAAGGGAATGATGGCTATGAACTAGCCTTGTGATTTTTTTGGCTTGGTGTATGATTTCTCGTACCCAAGCCAAGCTAGTGGCCATCCTTTCAAGCATTAGGGAAAGACAATGGGTAGCGCTTATAGTCCAAAAGATGGATTTATACATATTCCTTACCCGCTCTGCTACCATGTCTAGCCATGGGGACGTCTCATAAGAGATTATTTGAACAACATGGCCAACCCCTACTTCATTGATCAAACTTCCAAGAATCGTCGCCATAATCTCAGGATCATCAACAGCACGCGAGACATCTAGTGACCGAAGGTACACTGGACCTCGTGGACAATCAACTAGGAAATTCATAAGGGTCTTACCATTTGTGTCAACCCAACCATCTAAAATGATGCTACAGCCAGTCAATGACCACGATTGCTTGATTTGCTCAACATATAGCTCAATACTCTGAAGCTCAGTGTGCAAAATCGGTTTGTAGAGCTCTTGGGCACTAGGGATGCTCGGTTGAAGTAAGACACCCCTACCATCCACATCCAACAAGTCGCGAAAACTTGTAGACTCTACAACATTTGATGATATGTTGTTTTCGTAGAAGAATTGAGCGATTGTTCGTCTATGGTTCTCATCCGGTTGTATGATCATTGGTGTAGATGAAGATGGTAATATTCGTGATTGACTACGACGAATCAACTCATAGATATCAGGGTATGGTTGACATTGTGGAGGGGTTGGTGTTCTTATTGATAACGCCATGTTTGTAAAAGAAGGTAATCCAATTTGGTGTTGGTTTTGATCGTTGTTGTTGCTGGTTGTAGTGTCCATTTTGGCCTTGCCTTTGGAGTTGTTGGTGCACCAAGTAGACTCCATTTTATAGTACTGCATTGATAAACAAGAAAATAAAAAATATCACAAACAATATTATCGAATGAGAAAAAAGTTACATGAGTTTTTTAAGTTCTGCTATTGATTTATGTGGGATCTCATCTAATGTTAGGAAAGTACATTTATCATACATAATTTTTGGGCAATGTTGTTGTCAGGTCAATAACACTATTGCAAATTGCGATGTTCAATATCAAAAGATTAGTTCGTTTTTACTTCCACTATAGCATAAAATGACCTGATAATAGTGTCTTATAGCCTGACAATAACATTGCCCTAATTTTTTTTCCGTCTTTTGAGTTTGCCAAAGGGTACAACAAATTATTGATGAGAAACCAAAAATGAAATAGCAAAGTTATTTAATATCTATAAGACACCATCTAAAATGAGGTATGTGTAAAAAAAAAATCAGGCTTAGGAATAATTGTACAAAACCCATGTTTCGATATGCCTTTATTTATTAATCCATGTGAAGTGATACATGAGGACGCATTTGTGAACTATATTTACAGTATACTAATAGGCTAATATCTCAACTTTGATGTGGTTCTATATAGAGGTGTTCATAATCGGATATTCGAAAATCGGATAGTGAATTTTGATATCTGTATCATCCCTATTTTATTTTACTTAATTTATTTTTTTTTAAATATTTTAGATACCTGAATTCAACAATATTCCAAAAATATTATTAATTTTCAAAGTTTTTGGATATTTAGGATATTCGTGTCTGAAATATCCTAAATTTTGATTTTTGGATATTCGAAAATATGAATATCCGTATTTTTGAATATTTTTAAATCGATATCCAACTTTTTGGATCGGATTGTCGGATATACAGACTCTTTTGAACAATCATATTCTATACATTTTTTTTAAAGGAACCATGTTCTGTACATGATAATGAGATAAGTTAGATTTCTTTTGATTTATTTTTCTCAATTAATAATTATCAAGTCTTTGAACATTCGGTAGAAAGCATGCACCCTCCACTCTGGTTTTGTTTTTGAAATTCCCAAAACGGACTTGTAAAACAAAAAAAAAAAAAAAAAATCCTCAAATGAGAACTTATCTTTTGTCTTCTAATTTTTTCTCCTCATAATTCCCTATTCTTTAGCTACAATTGTAGTCCGATCATATTTAATTGGTTTTAAGATTATAATCCATTTTAGTTATTACCCCTAATACATATTATCTATTCACGGTAACTCATCTTGGATGAAAAAAACACGGGAAAATCTAAAATAATGATAAAAAAGCACAAAAAATTCTCTCTCAATAAAAAAGATTAATAAAAAAAAAATCTTTTGCAAAAGTTTATTTTCTTTAAAACATACCACAAATATATGTTTGAGAAACAATTTGATCTTATCATCTAACCAAGTTTCAAATAGAAAGATGACCATCAACACTCCATCGCACAAGAAATAAAACAAACAAACAACTACAACTATGCGTAAAACCTAAATTTATCAAATCTCGATATCAATGATTTTTTCTTTTGAGAGGGTAATATCCTAGTTTTATATATACAGAAGAAAAGGAATACAATTGACAAAAGATATACTTAATTATAATAAATATAAAACAAATCTTTACCTTTAACTTTATACCTTGGTAACCAAGATCTATGGCAAATAAAATATCTTAGGCACGAATCCTGCAAGAAATTAAAAAAATAAACTAAATAAATATGGTAGCAAGACTGACATATAAAATCAAAAGAAAAAAACAGGAGGGCTCCAAAACCAAGAATTAAGAAAAGGAGAAAATGAAAAACTGTGATCAATCGTTAGTCGTTACCTACACAGAAATAGATAACATAAATAAAAAAAGTAAACAACCAAAAGACCAAAAAATATCCCGTTACTAAAATTCAAGTGAGGTGCCAAATGGATGAAAAAATGCACTTTTTTTTTTTTTGAGGTGATCAAAAAATTCACTTCAACATAGTAAACTTAGATTAATTTTAGTTTTTCTTTGTTCCCGCTTGACATGATGATTTGAAGAGCTAACTTTGGATACATACTTAGTTATAAACCTTTCATCACATAAATTTATGACCATGTAAAGAAAAAAATATTTAATAATCGGAGCACAAAATTACTCAATAGATAGTTCAATAATTATTGTGAGTTTACCATCAAATACAGATACAATTATTGTTTCGTAGATAGAAGAATTAAACAAAAACCTTACAAGATTTGATGTACAAGGAAGTAATTTTTACCTTTCAGAAAAATAATACATTTAAATAGTTGTTGGTCATGGCCGCCAACACATTCATAAACTCTAGATCAGAATCGAAAGGAGGAGTATAAAGAACAATGAGATAGAATTAAAGATCGAAGTGCATATTATATAAAGATCGATGAAATAAAAACTATGATTTGAAGGAATCAACGAAGAGAACTGAGAAGGCGGCCTTAAGTAAATGTTAATACTATGAGAAAAACAAGAACAAGAAAATTAGGGTTTAAATAATAAGCAGAAAGGGTTATGTAACAGACGATATATAATCAGTACACACCGGATTCTAAAAAAGACCAAATTCACACTCCAAATTAGAGGTAAGATATCTTTTTGTGGACGATTTTCTAAAAGATCCCAACAACTCTGCTAGCGCACGCATATAATTGTCATTTTTCTTACCTAATTCAACCTTTAACTCTATCCGCAACTATAAAATATTCTGCATTTTTTTTCTTTTTTTCTTTTTCATTTTGCTTTAGTATCAAATTGAACTATCAAATGTGTTTAGTGAGGACATTTCACCAAAACATCCTAAATAACCTACAAAAAAGTATTTTTTCTACAAAATAGAAAATATTGGGTGCACATTATTATTATTATTATTATTATTATTATTATTATTATTATTATTATTATTATTATTATTATTATTATTATTATTGAATAATCTCTCTTGTATGTTAAAGTATTATGCAACTGATGAAATCAAAATTCTATCAAATTAAATTATATAAAAATTCTTCAAAACTATCATTCAATAATTGACAATAAAAACATAATACAAGTAGTTATTAACTATTATTTTATTTTGATATTGTACTTATTAAACTTTTAACTATAACTTGTAACTTTTAATATCAATTATTGACTACGAAAGTGTGCAATGGGTACCAGAATACTTTGCATATACGAAAAGTTACCTTATTAAAAGAAAAACCAAGTTAGATTCACTTATTTCTGTTTTTGAGGAAAATTTCGTCGAGTGATATTAATTCATTTTACTTTCAATAATATCGAATTTAATCAACATAGACACCCGATTAGAGAAAGACGAGTTCTAAAACCGACACCCTACTTCCAACCATAGCATATGCGCTAACTCGTGAAGTACTATATTACCAAACCTATGAACATGACTCCACGACAAAGACGTAAACAAACTACTAAAACTTAACACATCCTCAATAATAAGATCAAACTCACTAAGACCAGACTTCTTGGCATTAAGCGCATTAACCACACTCAAGCAATCACTCTCTATGATGACTTCGTTCGAACCTTGGGGGGAGAGTGATGCGATAAGTGCTTAAATGCACGTAAAGCGGTAAAGATAGAGAATTGTCGGAAAGTATTTTCTGTAAATGATTCTTTTTTTACATCATTAGATTAAGCATAGAACATTACATCATAAAATTAAGCAAAATGGTAATTGAAACGTCTAAGTTTGGGGCATACCTATTGGCATGGGGTCCAATGCCGATAGATCAGTCCGGAAATGACCCTCTTCACATTACAGAAAAAAAAAAAACAAAATGGGGTTCCAATGCCGCAAATATTTGGTGGTGCTCTCACGAGCACATATCTAGGTATACCCATTAGATTTTTTGAAATTAAACCCACTTGTTTTGTAAATTGGACCCGTTTATTTTAAGGCCCACGCCTAGTTTTCAAAGGCTATTGTACCTAGTTGTTTACACATGGGATGGGAGTACCCACAAGTCCATAACCAATGTGCATTTTTTCATTTCGCCTTAACAATGAACAATTTTCTGGATCCGCCCCAAAGATGCCAAAATAACAACTGTACCTACACAAGAATAAATAAACTTTCCTACCCAAGAAGAAATTTGAAGCAGAACAATGAGTTCACACAGTCGTCCATTCAGGTATAGATCAGCGATGGACGTGCTCAAACCACAATCTAACTGTTCGATTGAACACAATTACCTAGGGAGTAACATATCTTTCCTTTCAGCATCTTTCCATGCAATAAAAGATGCTGATTGCTTCAGCAACCTGTTTCACAGACTTCAACCAGAAAAAAAAAAAAAAAAAAAAAAAAAAAAATCACCACTTGAAACACAGTAAACAAGCCATTGCTAATTGCTGCAGATAAATAGCAAAATATATGCATATTTTTGCACATCCACATAACTATACAACCCACAACACCACCAGAAAGAGGGGGGAACCTATTACATACAATTTGGTGGGAAAACAGGAGAGGGAACAACAAAACCCAACTTATACAAAGCAACAGCCATTTTCTTTTCTGACCTGCAGGCTGCAGCTTTTAGTCTGTCTTTTGTCATCCAATCCTGAAAGGATGTAAACTTGAACGTCTAGATATGTCGACGCCAGATTCCCTGAATGGATGACATACTTGGTATGCCAGAGTTCACCTTCTAAATTTCTAGTGATATATGTACATCAATTTGTACAAAATACACTTCTTGAACCTAGCTGCTCTTCATATATTCAATCTTCCCTATAGGGTATAGCAAACCAAACCTACATAATGGACTTAAGTTCAGACTTGGATTCTGTCTTTAGCTGAACACCCGAAAGCCTTTCTACCTGAATAGTGCTTCTGCTAATATTTGTTCTGACACAATCAGTGCTCGCCCGTGTCTGGTCCCCAGTTTCTGACTCAGCCCCCTGAGGCTCATACTGTTCGTCCACGATCCAATCATTCATCGGATCAATTTCATCACCTTCAATTTTGAATTTTGCCCCCATCTTGAATTGCTTCAACTTCAGATTGTAGTGAAGATAAGTGAGGTTATGCAGTCGTTGCTGTTCTATGACATTTCTACCACTTAATAAAAGCTTTTCAGCCAAATCCCTCCTAAGCCCATAAGATTCAGCCCCTTTGCAGGTCTGACTAAGGATTCTAACAGCTACCTTCTGCAGATGAGGGCAGTGACCTCCGAAACGGGACCACCATGTGACTGCGGTCATTTAAAAAATTAATTAATTTCAGCCACTTAATCACGAACCAGATATTTCAGCTTTAGTTATAAAGAACTTGACTGAATGCTTATTAAACTGTTCTGTTCTTATTTGTTGTGAAGTAGCAGAGATTAAATACATTTTCAGTCAAGGGTTCAGTAGAAAAGTCTCTTCGTAATTCATGTTAACTGGAGGGGCAAGGCTGTATATATCTGATCCTCCTTACCCCGCCTAAACCTAGTGAGAGACAAAGGGTAATGGTATGATAATTAAGTGCAGCCATATAATTACATAAAACCGGAGAAGGGCATAAACAACAGAAGTGCACAAAATGACAGCTTTAGTGACAAACCTGGAGAAAGGCTATGTTGACTGTCATTCTCAGTCCCTATTTTGAAATCCCCTTTGCAACCTCCATAAACTTCAAGCTGTTGAGAGATCAAGTCCTGGGTGTGCTGATCCTCAACCATCCGAACAATGGCAATCAGCAGGCCACCAGCAACTTCAGTATCAGAAAAGAAGTCTTCAGTATAATGGAGCCGTGGATTAAGAAAGTACCCAGCGGCATGGAGAGGGCTATGAAGAATTGTGTTCCATATCTCGTCAATTATGTCCCAAAATGGCATATACAGTGATTTCCTTCCTTTAAACTCCTCGCTGATGGTCTCTTTAACTTGATCCATAGTTTCATATAAAAATCCCATATTCGGTTCACCATCCTCATTAATCAAGGATATAGCTCGTACTAATGGAATAGATGCTTTGACAGCAATGATCACCCCATCCCAGAAGGACTTATCCCCAATCAAATTTGCAACTTTTTCACCTTCAATGGTTGATGCCCAAGAAGAGTTCAACCACTCAGAGGAAGTAAGCATGAGCTCCAAATTACTCTTTTCCACCACAAAATTCTCTAGAGTCAGGAAAGATGCAGCAGCATTATTTTTTGAGGGTTTAACTAGATCATGGCTGCTAATGCACTTCCTTAACAGTTTCAATACTGCAAGACGGCTATAAATGAACTTTGTAATAGTCTTTGCCTTATCTATTGTCAGTTTAATTGAATCAGTCATTGCAATTTTGTTTAAAATCAGCGATATGCAATGGCTTGCACTAACAGTCCAGAAAAGTGATCTATACTTCTCAATGAGCTTCTGGCTAACAGCCTCCATGCTGTCTGACGTGGCATGGGCAATAATCTGAACAACATTCTGAATGCCCACCTCCTCCATAACTGCTTCAAGCAACAGTTGCAATGCATTAGGACCCTTTGTAGATGGAGAAACATCCGCTGACTGAAGGTACACAGGCCCCTCAGGAGAATCAACTATAACATTAATCAGGCTCCTACCCAAGTGATCGTTCCATCCATCGAGCAATATGCTACATCCAGTACGAGGCCAGGAAAGACGTATTTCCTTTACATAGCTTTGTATATCATTTAGCTCATCATCGAGAATCCATCCTTTGAGTTCTTCAATACTAGGGATTCTACACATATTCTCACCAGCTTTCAGGGAAATCTCTATCATGCTCCTCAAGCTATGAGATCTAACAGCACTAAAGTCAATACCGTTCTCATAGAAAAACCTCCCAAAACATCTTTTTGACATAATTGAAGAAGAATCTTGACCTTCCTTGTCAGCACATCGATTTCGAGAAGCAGACCTTCCATTGCAATTAGAAGTCACGACTCCGAAACTACTTCTAGCTATAGAGTTAGCCAGCCTAGGCTTCTTCTGATCCTTTGCCTGACTGTTCTGAGTGCCTGACACATTTTCCACCTTCACCCCATTTGTTTTCCCATTAGAAGTGCAACTCCTCTTCAGAGGAGGAGAGCCAGGGTGAGACAAATCTCCGACTTCCTTCACTAAGCGACCTACTTTCACAGAAAGCAATTTTTCTCTGAAAAATTCCTTGACATGCCTAGGAACACTAGGACACTCAATTACGTCCCCTCGAATCCCTCCCAAGTGATGCTGAAGGCGGTTAAACCCGGACACGATTTTGCCACAGTGGCAGCATTGGATTCTCTTGTTCTCCGGATCAAGAGCCATTCCATGATTGAAAGCTTCTTTAGAGGGGTCAGTAGAGGGTTCAATTGGGGCCATCTTCTGGGTATTCACATTAATTGCAAATCAAACAGCAAGAAGCAAATACAGAACAAAAAAGACAAAAAGCACTTATAGAATTAAGTCATGACAGAAATTGTTCAATTTGTGTACTAATTTAGCATCCAAAAAAATTCCGGCTTCCCCTGGGAAAAAAGGTGTTAAATTCTGCTAAATGGACTTTCCACTTCCAAGATTACAACTTTTGATCCTGTATGTCCAAATCAAGTACTAATAACAAACTTAAAATAGACCACCAATGCCCATCCAAAATTACAATTATAGCACCCTTAAAAAAAAACTCAAAAAGAAGGTACAAAAACGAAATTTCTTCAGTAGCGATCCCTAAAAAAAAAGAAAAAAAAGGAGTAGCGAAATTGCCACAATATACAGTAGAAAAACTTGAAATTAAAAGAAAAAGGAACAAATTAATATCCAAGGTCCAAGAGCTAGAATTTTTTCCAAAATGTAGAGCTGAGAAATGTAATTCAAAGTGACCCATGAAAACCCAAGACGTGTGTTAGCTCACTGGTAAACAAGTTGCAACTTGTACATTAGGTCATGGTTCAAACTTATTAGGGAGCACCTATACGAATTAATTCGTAGAATATCCGAGGTCGTGCGTTAGGAGGTGCCCTTTAGCCATGCCCGAAGGGAAAGGAAGAACAACAAAAAAAAAAAAAAAAAAAAAAAAAAAAGTGACCCATGAAAGCATCAGAAGAATTGAACGGGAAAATCAAATGAGGGAAGACATTTATCAAATACACATATACTATAAAATAGGTTGGTTTAAGCAGAGAATCAAAGGCACCAATTAATCAATCTTCAAACAAAGGAAAAAAAAAAAAAAAAAAAGGAGAACATTTGCAGGCTATCAAAGCATCTGAAGTGTAGGGAGTGAAGAGAAGAGGGAAATTACCAGGTGGAAGAACAAAATGCCAAAAAGTCAGGAACGTTAAGCTTTGATGAAGTCTTCTGATTTCTGGGTGTCATCTAAAAATTTTGCCATTTTGAAACCTAAAATCTTCAAATGGGGTTGTTGATCAAGAAAAAAGCACATTCAATTTCAGTATTTCACATCTCTCTCTCTCTCTCTCTCTCTCTCTCTCTTGTTTGTGGGTATGGAGAAATTGGGTGTTGATTTGGGGAGGGGAATCAATCAGTCTTCCACAGTGTCCTCCAAAGTCTCTGTTTGGCTCTTTCAGTTCCTGGAACACTTCGTCTCTCTCCTCTCTCCTCTTCTCTCCTCTCTCCCTCTTCAGTCTCCTCTCAATCTCACCAATAAAACAACAGCAACAAAATAGAGATGATTTTTTGGGGGCATTGGCTGGGTTTTTTTTTTTTTTTTTTTTTTTTTTTTTTTTTTTTTTGTTGAGGTGGGGCATTGGCTAGTTCATAGGAGTAGTATTAAGTTTTGGTTTAATTTAGTTTAGTTATTAATTTAAGTATCTTGAGTGAGTTTAGTTTAGTGGCTTTTAATGAAAAAGAATACTAACATTTTGGATGAAAAATTTGAGACATGTAATTGAAAATTTTGTATTTTGTAGTAAATGCTAAAATAATCATAAGGAGTACGTATTTTAAGTAATTATCCGATTTAAAATTTTCCGTTTCGTTTTTGGTTGTCCTTTTTTTTGTAAAGCAAATAGGATTGGACTCAACTCAGCGTAATTATCTCAATCGCATCTCGATGTGTGAAATGACTCAACATTAAATAAGTACTGCCAAAATATATGGAATCTCGAGGATCACACTCTCATACAAAAAACGCCTCTTCTAAATCACTGTGAGTCCTAACCACGTGACAAACTACACCTAAATATATTACTTCAACATTGCTAAGAAAATCTTCTTCCTTTTAAACCTAAATAAATGCTATAAATTTGACTTGAAAATCTAACCTCTAATGAATATTTACCTAGTTTGTAATACTCTGATTTAAGTGGGGGTTAATTAGATGGAAGAAGAGTGAATGAGAAATAAGTTTCAACTAGATGGTATGTATCTGGAGGAAGACACTATTTGATTAATTAGGATATGCAGTGAGCAAATATGACCTAGAACAATTGTGCCACCAAGAAAAATGTTAGATCCATGGTAACCACATATACTTTAAGTCATGATGGGGGGTGGGGTGTTGCGTTCTTCAACATTTACTTTGACATCAGTACCTCATTCTCTTGAATACTAACTCCATTAGTAAATTCTCGTAATTTTGAATTTTTTATGTAATAGCTTTTTCTTTTTATTGTTTTAATTTTATTTATTCAAGTCTGTTAAGAGTTAACTGTTTTGTTACAATCACGAATGGTGAATTTTCCTTGAGGATTTTTTATATATTATTTCAATATATACTGAGAGAATACAAGGTAGGTTACAAGATAACAGATTTAGTATATAAACCTAAGCTTAATAGGAAACTATTTAGTATTTACAATAGTACCATTTTCCATTTTCCATGTTCTTGAACCAAAAGCACCTGGAAGACAAAAGATAACGATACTACAAGAAAAAGGTAGAGATATTAAACTGTATAACTTGAGTAAATTTTATTTTATTATTATTATTATTATTATTATTATTATTATTATTATTATTATTATTTTAAAAGGTAGAGATATTAAACTGTAAAACTTGAGAAAATTTTAGAAAATGCTTTTTTTACAAGAACTAGCAAGTTCTACCATTACATGTGGACCTGCCGGAGTGGTTATCGGGTATAACTAGAAATCATGTGGGCTTTGTCCGCGCAGGTTCGAATTCTGCCGTCTACGTTTTTTTCCTCTAAATCTTCCAATTTTGCGAGGCACAGAGTATAGAGTATAGACTGCTAATGGCGTTACCTAACACCTCTCATTCATTGTCTAAGCTAATACGAGATGAAGAAGTGATAGAATACCTTCTGGTCCTAGACAAAGATGATACGAGTAATAAATAATACGTACACATATATGAGGTTTTAAGTACATAAAATGTATAATGTTACAAGTGATCAAATGCATAATTAACATTTTCTTGTTGAGGAAGAACCAAAAAGGGTAAGAACTAAGAGATACATTGAGAGGAGAAGACAACAACATGATCATATTCATCTGCTGCTTAATTTAATTTTAAGAAGAGAGAGTCTTGAAAATGTTGTTAGAAGGGTCACTCAAGAAGGCAGCAACATTGCTAAGAGGACCCTGTCCGGTAGCAGCAGCTTGGATGGCAAACCCAAGGAACGCGACCATGGCAAGGCGGGAGTGCTTGATTTCAGCCAGTTGGAGCTTGAGCTTCTTCTCGGGGTCTTCAGCTAAGCCAAGGGGATCAAAGAACTTGCCACCGGGGTAGAGCCTTTGTTCGGGGTCAAGCTCTGCATTCCTCTGGAACTCGATGTATCCTAGTAGTAGGACTTCAATCCAGATTAATGTGGTTAGAGAGAATGGGAGCTTTTGGCCTAGGTAGGATGCTCCTTCAATCAACTCTACCTGCAAGTTCAATAATATGATCAAGGTTTCAGAATTTGTATTTAACTTTCATTTTCTTGCATCTCATTACTGTATGTTACTATGGTATGACACATATGGAACAAACTAGATTTGGTCTAGATTCTAAATGCATTATATTATCAATTACTCCTTGGAACTTCGAATCGATTAGCAAAGGGGGGAACAAGAACAGATAAATGTAAGCTAGACCCATATATAGCTAGTCTTGGGTCAAAGTGTGCAAAAATGATTCATTTGGCAATTTCTGTTGAAATAGTATGTATGTAACAGACTAAAATATGGAAGTACTACATCTTAGCTTGTATTGTACCATATTAGTTGCCATGTCTTGAACATGAATTACTGTATAATGCAAAGAACATTAACATTTTAGACTGTTCAGTTTGATTTGGAGAACTACAGTCAAATGGCATTGGATATTCAGAACCAAACTGCAAATTTCTGAAGTGAGCTGAGATGTAACCATAATCTAAGTCAAAATACCTTATAATATGATAATATCTGACTTAACCAATCAGAATTCTTGACATATGCTTAACATTAATTAGTACATCAGCAAACAAAAACACAAAAAATCTTAACAACATGAGAATAAAGGAGCTTGATCTAATTGGACCAGATTAGTGCTCAATCTATAGAAATTCTAGCAGGACCAATGTCATTATGAAGTTAAACAACAGAATTCATCCAGGTTTGATTAGCCAACTATGGTATTTAGGCAGATCAATAAACACAATTAGTAGATCAACTTTTACCACATTATGAATTTTAAATCCACTAACAAATATTCTGTAGTTATGTTTTTTGATGCAGCATTCAATCACAGAACCCCTTTCTGGTCAATTTTGAGTTAACTAAACACTAAAAGTCTCAATCTTGGTCATTTGATCTAGCAATTTTGCTCAACAGTTAAGACCTTAGATCATTTATGAAACTGATATGAATGTAAAAGCATATACCTTTCCAGCATCTTGCCAAGCAACACCAGTGAGAGCCTCAACAGAAAGAGCACCAAGAGTGGCGAGCATGGCCCACCTTCCATGGATCACCTCACACTCTCTAAACCTCTGAATGCCAAAAACCTCAGTGTAGGGCTGAAATGGGGTGGGTTGAACTTCCTCGTTTTCAATCCTTGTCCCTATGATATCACCAGCTACATTCTTGGCTAAGTTCTGATCAAGCCCATCATAGTCAAACTGCAAGTACTCAGCAGGCTTGGCAAGCCCGAATGGGTCGAACCCACGGTCCCCGACCATTGATCCATCGAGCCACTCGGGCCTTTCGGCCCCCGGGAACCACACTAGCCCATCATCATCAGGGAGTGGCCTCTTAGGGGCAGCCTTCTTTGGGGTTGCCTTTTTCTTGCCAAATTTGAGCAAGGCATGGAATTTCCCCGGGCCTGGGTTCGGGCCTGCAATGCGGGTTCCGAAGATGTGGGAGGCAGTGGCGGGTGCAGCGGTGGCCATGGTTGGTTTGTGGATGTTAAGGGGGTGTGTGAGTGTGTGTGGGTTGGTTGTGTGATATGATATGAGGCTAAGTTGTGGTGAATGGAAAGGGAGGGAATAACAAGGGTATTAGTGGATGAAAGTATATGGGTAGTGTGGGAGTTTTGTGGACGTTAAAATTGGTGGGTTTTGGTTTAATTTGGAGGGATGTGGATGTGCTGGGCCTTATCTCCCCTGGATGAGATTGATTGGTCATCTTACACTTCTCCATCCGATTGTGTGGTCTCCACCCTCCTTCCCCTGAAATTAGTCAAATATGTGTGTAGTGTGTTGCATACTTGCACTCCAACATTATGATACTCCTAGTGTTACTTAATACTTACCAATTTACCAGTGATCTAGAAACCCTAATAATTTTTACCCAGTCAAAGGAACTCTGATATTGAGAGCTCGAAAATGATGACTATAAATTATAATTCACGTTTTTTTGGATTTTTAGAGGGTCTTGTAATGAAAGTTATCATTTTCGCATTTTATCGCATGGAACACTTTATGGTACATTTGAGCTCTCTATAGTTGGTTTTCGGGTCCTTATTAGACTTGGATAACCATTTTACTAATCACCCAATTTAAGGACCTGAACATCGAAACTATGAGTGAGTATGAAGTTCAAAGATCCGGATGACCTTCCTGGGATACCAGAGCTCCTCTTTGGTCACAATGGAACCCCTGAAAAATTTTAGAAAAAATCTCAATCGTGACCCAAGAAACCAAAAAATGAAGGTTATATTATAATCAATGTTTTTTGGGATTTCGAAGAGTCCTAAAATCAAAGTTGTTATTTTCTCATAATATTGCACTGGACAACCCTAGGGGACATAGGAGGCCCCCACAGTCGGTTATTGGGTGTCTGTTAGGCTTGGACAACCTTTTTACTAGTCACCCACTTTAATGTCGTGAACACCAAAACTATGGGTTAGTACTAAGTTTAGGGTCTGAATGACACTCCCTAGCCACTGAGGTTTCTCTTGAGTTACAATGGATTCTTCGGAGAAATTTGGGCAAAAATATCGATCGGGACCCGCAGAGCCAAAAATGAAGGCAAAAATTCACGTTTTTTTGGGATTTCAAAAAGGCCCTGAATGAAAGTTATTATATTCACATCATATTACACGGGACACCCTCACAGGATATGGAAGGCCCCTGCAGTCGATTATTGGATCCTTATTAGACTTGGATGCCCATTTTACTAGTCACCCACTCTAAAATCCCGATTACCTAAACTATGGATGTATACAGATTTTTGATATCTAAATGACATTACCGGGATATCGGGTTCCTTTTAGGTCATAATAAACCCCTTAGAGAAATTTAGATAAAAATTTCAAATGGGTTGAATAAAGACGAAAACAAAAATTATAATCTACATTTTTTGGGTTTTCAAGGCCGTCAAAACAAAAGTTACCATTTTTCTACAATATCGCATGACACACCTCTGAAGAACATGATAAACCTCCTGGATTGAATGTCGTGTATATCCCTTATCTCTATAAACTTTTGAAAAAAACTCAAAACAAAAGTTGTTATTTTCCAAAATAAAGGCTATAATCCATAAAACATGGATCTCATAGGCCATATTCAACTAGCCCGGGCCCATTAGGCCATTACCCATATGGCCATATGCAGTAGCAGACTAGCAGTACGAGGCCATTACCCATATTTGAAAAAGAGAAAAGTCAAAAAACCATTTGCGAGCCCTAGCCGGTTCACCGTTCACTACCCCGGTTCGACCAAAATCTCGAGGGCTAACCAATGCGACGTCGTTACATCCTGTACACTGTTATTCGCCATAGCCAGTGAACCACCCTCTCTCTTTGGTCATTGCCACTGGGTTTGAACTCTGAACTTGAATCGCAGGCGTTAAAAGGTGAGAAAATGGAGCTCCAGTGATGTGGGCTCTTACCCATTTTAGAAATAAGTAAAGAAAAAGAAAAAGCCAAAAACTTTGAAGGTATAGAAAATGTCTAGGTTTCGATCACTATTGCAAGCTTCTTTGAATGCCACCAAGAAAGGTAACAAATACCCTTTACAATTCTTTCATTTTTGTTGATACCCAGATGCTTTGAAACCCAGATGCAATTGAGTTTCATTGTTGATTTATTGTTAAGTGATTTGACTTTGTTGCTTGGCTCATTTTCTTTTCTTTTTAAAGGTTTTCTTTCTGGAGTTTCCCTTCCTCATGCTATTAGTTTTTAGTTAATTTATATATGGCATTTTATGTAATGGGTTGGTGAATCAATGTGGGTGCATCTTTTGGTGTAATGAGATGTAGTGTAATGTTTATTATTGGTCATTTGCTGATGCTTGGTAGTGTTGGAATTTAAGCATTGATTATTGTTCAAGCAACTAGATTAGATATGAATCATTCTGGCTGTAGCATCTACATTTGTGATTCCTTAAAATGTAGTGATTGAAATCATACTAGAACTGCCTTCAAATGTAAGGCTCTTTTGAATGTAATGAGAATCTAATATACTACTAAAACCCCTCCTTTGAGGGCAACAAGGTGGCAAAGTGAAGCTACATTTAATCTGCTCCATGGGAAAATATGTGTGATAAAAGCCGGCTAGTTGGGTCTGTTGTGAACTCTGACATTTTATGGAAAGGATTATTTGATGATCAACTCTCAGCTAATGAAAGAGTGCACTTATTAAGGTGATTTCGACCACTTGGTGACTTTTACATCTTCCTTTTTTATCCATTCTTATGCTTTCTGCTGTTCTTTAGTACCGAAGACATTGATTGACTTTCGCCATTAGTAATGTGATCTTTGACATTGGTTGAAATATCAACTTCCCTGCCTCCCTAAAATTGTTTCAGTGGGCTTTGATTATATCGTTGTTTTTCTCTCTGTATGCTGCTGTGAATAAACTGGCTTGGACTACCTTTTCTTCTTCTTTGCACCTCATATATTGCTTGCGTGACCTTGTCATTTCCTATTTGTCGCACTGCAGCTCTCACATGGAATCTCGATGATTTGATGCCTCCTAGTGAAAAGTATATCTTCAGCTTCAATGCTAAAGAGGAGATCAAGAAGTGGCACCTTTACTCAGATTCTGAATACGGAGGTATGTGCATATTCAGGTAACATTAGTTTGAGTAAGTTTTGTCGAAGAATGTATGCCAACTTGTTTTTTTGGCTGGTTTGTTGCTATTCAACTATAAATGAAGCATGTCATATTCTCTAGTCATTTCTAATTATGTCTGCAAAGTACTTCAACCTGAAAAAAATAATATTTGGGAGTGTAAGATTGTGCATTATGTAAGCACCCATGGAGCAAGGATTCAAACATAATTCGTCATGGATATTTCACCAATACAATGAAGACCTATAAATTGAAAAGAGTCCTTGGTCGGAAGTTAGATAGGGGTGTGGAGCGGGGGCAGGTGAAGGGTTTCCGGGTGGGTCGTGAATGGGTCCCTGTTTCCCACCTTCAGTTTGCTGATGACACGATCCTTTTCCTCTTAGCCGACGTTGACGGTTTCAAGAGGGTCCTCACGCTGTTGCAGGTGAGGTAGTGTCGGGGATGAGGATTAACTTGTCTAAGTGTAGCTTGGCTGGGATTAATGTTGGGGAGGATTTGTTACAGTCTTTGGCTGCGTTAGTCGGCTGCCAGGTGCAGCAATGACCGCTTACCTATTTGGGAGTGCCCCTTGGAGGCAATCCTCGGACCGTGTCCTTTTGGAATCCGGTGGTGTCTAGAGTGGCTAAGCGCTTAGATGGTTGGAAGGGGGGTTTATTTCTCTTTGGGGGATAGGATTACTATCATGCAGTCTTGTTTAGCGAGCATCCCTCTCTACTACTTGTCCCTCTTTCGGATTCCAGTTAGCGTAGCTAATCGAATTGAGAGGATGATGAGGGACTTTCTTTGGTCCGGGGCGGGAGAGGGTAGATGAGACCACTTAGTCAGTTGGGAGCATGTTTGCAGGCCCAAGTCGGAGTCGTAGGGGGGTCTGGGTTTCGGTAGATTGGTGTCCAAGAACATCTCGTTAGTGGGAAGTGGTTGTGGAGGTTTCCCCTTGAGTCCGACTCCCTATGGCACCGAGTTATCAGGAGCAAGTACGGTCTTTAGCATAATGGGTGGGACGCCCATGCCGGCTCCTCTATCTCTCATGCTTGCCCTTGGGAGGTTCATTTCTCAGATATCGCCTTTTTCTTTCCACTAGTGGTAATCGAGTTCGATTCTGGGAGGCTGCGTGGAAAGGTAATCCCTTCTCTTCCACGTATCCGCGGGTGTATCGGCTATCCACCCTTCACGAGGCCCCTGTGTCGGCCTTCTATTCGGGCACAAGTAGGCCCTGGGATCTTTTTTTGCTTCGTTCCCCGCATGATAGAGAGATGGAGGAACTTGTTTCTCTCCTGGGTGTCCTTCACTCTACTTCTCTCATCTCTACGGACGACTCCCGGACTTGGATTGGGGATCCTTCTGCGGTCTTCTCTTGCAAATCCTTCCTTCACCAGCTTAGCCTTACCTCACAGTTTCCTCAATTTCCTTTAGCCACTTTTATTTGGAAGTCTAAGGTTCCATCGAAGGTCCGAGCTTTTGTGTGGACTCTGGTCCTTTGTAGGGTGAATACCTATGATATGGTGCAACGCCGGAGGCCTGGTTGGTCTCTTCTTCCGGGTTTCTATGTGATGTGCCGTCAAGATGGGAAGATGGGGAGAATAGTCTGCACTTGTTTGTTATGTGTAATTTTGCTAGGTCTTTATGGATTAGGTTGTTGGAGGGGGAGAGTTTTGCATGTCCCCCTACGGTGGGAGATTTTTTACAGCTTCGTTTCGCTGTGATGAGGCGAGGGAGGGAGGGGAGATTGTTCTGGAGGTGTATGTGTATGGCCATCCTATGGTGCATTTGGTTGGAGAGGAACTCTAGGATGTTCTGTGATGTTGGGAAGCCTATAGACTACGTCTGGGACCATGTGGTCTATTTGGCCTCCCTTTGAGCTAAGGCGGCGGGTGCTTTTAAGGGCGTACCGCTTACCTTTGTACAGCACCATTGGCGAGATTTGTAGTTTCTTTTGATTGGTTATGAGGATGCCGTATCCTCTTTTTTGTATTCTTTGCATAATGGATTAATAAAACTTTTTCTTATCTAAAAAAAATAAATAAATTGAAAAGAGTCATTAAGGATATTTGTCCTATGTTTCCCTCAGACATAGACACATGGTGTAGAAGTATATTACTTCACTAGTTTCTGTAACAAAGTAACTATAGTAGATTTTTATGAGAGGAAAAGTACTTAGTAGTTACACTTACACACTGAAATGTTTATATCTAATCTGAATCATGGAAGGGTCTGATAGATAAATACAGAGGTATCAACCAAATTAGGACCTAAACTATCAAGTAAATTTGGAATAAGGACCTCAACTATTTTTTAGCTGGAATGAGGACCTCAAGCTAACAGAGTTAACTTCTGTTAAGAATATTAGAATTTTTATATTTATTTAATTATTTCTCAAGTTTCTTTCTTTTCCAACTCTAATTTTTTAACCCTTTTTCTACGCTTCTCTTTCTCTCTCCTCACCCAACCACCCATCCATGGCCATCCCAAAATCCCTACCCATCCTCAGTCCTCACACTCCCACCCCATACCTATGTTCTCCCCTTCAACAGGGTCACACCCCAATTGAATCATTCAATTTTGCTCATGACGAAATAAATAAGCATGAAAAAGAAAAGAGAATATTCTGAATTCAATTTTTTTTTTTTTTTTTTTTTTTTTTTTTTTTTTTTGGCGAAAAAAAGCAGATCAGTACAATAAGCAATGAAGGGGTTTGATTTAGGGGTTAATCTGATGATGCAAACCCGGAAAATAAACCACCGCCACAACCAAGGGCGCCAAGTCGCCAACCACTTCAGCCTCCTCTACAAAGCACCTTTAGAACTCTTTGCTCATGGAGGTATTTTGGGGGTTTTGTGGGACAATTTCAGATTGATGAGAGAATTGAGGTTTACAAATGGTGAAATTTGGGGGGTTTTCGTGCCCTTTTTGTCGGGGGATGTAAACTGAACCAGATTTGAATTGGGAACTGGAGGTGGTAAGAATATTGATGGGTGGAGCCAGAGGTGATGGAGATTAAGAGGTGGTGCTGGACTGGTGGTAATGCTAATGGTGCATGGTGAAGAATATTAGTAATTTTGCCAGTTGTTGAGCTAATTGTAGTGGGTAATCAAATTGCAAGGGAATGGAAGAGTTGAAGTAGGATTGAATGAAACTGAATTGTGAACCATATCAGCATTTCTCCTTTTCTTTTCCATTATCAACAACACCATCAAAATTAAGGAGATGGCAGTGGGTGAGGTGGTCTCCTTGTGGCCAGTTGTGGAGGTTGAGGAGAGAGAAAATGGAGTGCGTGGAGAGACGAAAGAAAGAGAGAGAGAATGAAAAAAAAATGAGGGGAAAACAAAGAAATTGAGAAATAGTAAAAGAAATATAAAAAAATTCTAATATTCTTAACAGAAGTTAACACCGTTAGCTTGAGGTCCTCATTCCAGCCAAAAAATAGTTGAGGTCCTTATTCCAAATTTACTTGATAGTTTAGGTCCTGATTTGGTTGATACCTCGATAAATACATGCCTGCCACACTGTTGGTAAAATAAAAATTAACTAAACCAAAGGATCCCCATGCTAGGGATAAATTTGTCTAAGTAAAAGTTATTTTTGTAAAGTACCGTTGTGTTGGAAAGCGTCACTAGGAAACTAAGAGTATTTGAAGAGATAATACTGATATATTGGATTCTTTGATGTGAACACTAGAGATGGAGACGTCATTATTTTTTTGATTGATTATAGCCAAAGACAGATACACTGCATCGATATCATTCTTATTTGAGACATCAGCAGTATAAATGTTTTAGATTGATTCAGCCCGAAATCTGGGAGCTGAAGCTAGGCAAAGCAGTGAGTGATTCGTAGTCTTACTTTAGGAGTAAATAAAATTTATTCCCTCTCGTCTAAAAAAAATAATTTATTCCCTCATCTCCTCAAGAATGAGCACAAGGACATGTTGAGTTTTTGACATCTTGCTAGCAGCGGAACTCCCCTAGGTTGGACTATTCCTTTAAGAATGGACTAAGCAGCTATCCTCAGACTTGGAAAGGTCTCCGAATTCATCATGATAAATTGATATTAGCTGTTGTAGTCACACTAGTACTTGCATATATAGAATTATTTTAATATGTATATTTTTTTAACCAGAGAATTATTTTGTTATATGTAGTCATAAAATTTTGTAGCTGAAATTACTGAGTAGCAATTATGCTTGTCTCATCTGTGACTAGTCATTCCATTCTGTTGGTACTTCTCCAGCTCTTTTAGTAAAATGCTTTGACTCTTTCTAGTTTTTTCTTCCAGGTTTGTCTTCAGCATCTTTGGAGGTAACTGATGAGGGAGATGGTTTAAAAGGTACTTGATAAAGCCTCTGCAATTCATGAGATATGATAATTGCTTTTTGATGATCATTAACTGTCATCCTTGATTTTGAATTTTGAAGTACAATGCATATGTTTACAATTACTCTACAAATCCTGGTGGTTGAGAGAGCCACTATTACCATTTTTTTGCATTAAAATAGTGCAAAATCATATAAAAAGAATGAAAAGAAGCAATATAGCGAGTTGATTTATTGATTGAAGCCTTGAAGGGATTTACAATGAAAAGAGCTGATCAATACTTGATGGACAACGTCCATTTCTCATCTAGCAGAAAAGGGTGGGACTCTACTTTTGTTCTTTAGTTGTTGAATTTGGGTGGTCTTTTATAGTTTCTCTAACTTTCTTGCATGTGCTCGTCATCTTTAGTGACCATAGCCATGATTCTGTTTTGACGAGGTCTTTATACTCATCTTTTTCATGTTTATCTGGAATGTAGGAATTTTCTTCCTCATTTTCTCTTCGTCCTATGAATATCTAGTTTTCTAATCCTCCCCTTGGTTGTGGACATGAGAATTTTGCATAATATGCGAACCATTGTATCATTCATCTCGGTCCATCATCTTAGGGGGCTTAAAGCCCTTTTCTATTTTCTACCTTATCAAGGAACTCAGGAGCCAAAACCCCTTAACTGTTTTATGGCTTCATTTACTGACTTCATCAATGTTTACATTTTAATTGGTAGGAGTATTCTCGGGAAATCTGTCTTTGGACGTAACGGAAGGCACAAGATGGAACATAAGCAGAAGTGGCTTCTGTGGAATGCGTTCCAAAAAGGTGAAAAATGCTCCAGAAATTTCAAGCTATCTATTTGCCTACCATATGAATTGACTGAGAAGTTGGGTCCTTGGCATGAAAATGCAGAAATGTTATTATGTGACCTTTAAAATTTGAACCAAACGAATATTTTTCCATTTGACACCGTATCGTCCGTAATCCACACGGGATGGTGCTAAGTTATCTTCCACCTCTACGTGTGATTACTTTGTGAGATATTGGTAGTCATGTCTTAGTTGGTCATTCATCTAATGCATGGATTGTCATTTGTCACAATTGGTTGCTTTTATGGTTCTGCTCTCTGACATTCTCATCAGATTACTGTGCTTGAGAATTGCAGTTTATCTACATTGTATGTTCTCTGATATAATTACTCTTCCTATCAGTTGTTATGGTTGAACTTAAATTATCACATAGGTGGCTTACTTGGTTTATGGCTGATGTTGTGCACTGTAGAAATTTGTTCTCTCCATAATTATTATTTATTACCATCAGCAGTAATCTATAATGGGTTTTAAGTATTCTAGAAACATACCAAATTTCCCCCCCTGTAATCCGAAAAGCACTTAACTTTTCAAATATTTTAAGCACTTAATTTTAAAGTTTGGAATTTGAAAAGTGTTGTATGGGAGTAAACATATTGAATCAACATGTTACATAATATATAATAAAAGAACACCAATCGTGGGTTGGTCTAGTGGTGCCAGGGGCAAGACTTTGGTAGGGAGGACCAATGTTCGATCCCCCACAACTATGATTGGGAGGAGCGCAAAACCTTAACCCCGGGACCAGCTCCGGAATATTGGAAAATATTTACCAATGTTTTTGTAACCAAAAAAAAAAAAAAAAAAAGAAAAGAACAAGTGCTATATTTATTATTTTTCTCATTAATAGTTATGATGTCGACCAGAGAACTTAAAAAGTTTATTTTAGACATAAGCATTTGCCTTACTTTGATTTTAACTAAGAATTACGGAGCGCAAAACCTTAACCCCGGGACCAGCTCCGGAATATTGGAAAATATTTACCAATGTTTTTGTAACCAAAAAAAAAGAAAAAAAAAGAAAAGAACAAGTGCTATATTTATTATTTTTCTCATTAATAGTTATGATGTCGACCAGAGAACTTAAAAAGTTTATTTTAGACATAAGCATTTGCCTTACTTTGATTTTAACTAAAAATTACTCTTTCAGAAGTGTCTTTCACGGGCATCCAAGTTTCCGTTTTCCTCAGGCGAATAGTTGATTATTCCACCCATTTCTACAAGGGCTTCATGCCAAGGTAGCTTGTGCTATACTATGACATGAGGAGAGAGGGGCAATAGCACACAGATGGAGTTAGTACACCTTGTACTTTAAGCTAATTTCCTAGCCTTTGGAGGAAGTAAGAGAAAAAGAGAAGGAAAAACATGCCAAGGAAAAAAGAACAGAGAACATGTTCTCACCCACTACAAAGGAAAATATGTCATACCCGAATAAGAAGTTTTTATCAGTTTCTTATCCCAAAAAAACATAATTTCTTATTGGTTCATGCATTTTCTCACTTAGGTATATGTTTTTCTCCAGTTTGATGGCTTCTTGGATTTGGATGCATATGACACAATAGCCCTGAAACTTAGAGGAGATGGTCGATGCTATATATCTACGGTGAGATTTTTTGTATTCATGGGAAAAAGCATCATTATTCACTTGCAGGTTCACTGAAATTTTAATTTCCTTGTCAGATCTATACAGAAAACTGGGTAAATTCCCCTGGACAGCAGGAAGATAATTCTTGGCAGGCTTTTGTATATGTTCCGACAGGCAATTGGTATATCGCAAAGGCAAGTTTCAGAAATTCTGAACATTTTCCTGACAAATTGAGGTTTACTTTTGAAATTTGATCCACTAGAATATGATAGCAGCACAATTGTGTCATGTTGTAAAGGTTTCTCCAACAGATCCTGATCATCTGCAATCTATATCTTATCATGTAAAATAGTTGTTTTATCTACAATTTGAATGCTTCAGTAGAGGGGTTTAGACGGCAAATATATTGTCCAGGACTGAATTCAATTCCTCGATTTGTTCACAGTTCTATATTGTAGCTTTAGGAAAGATGGGATGCCTAACTTACCTGTTTTTAAAAACTTGGGATGCAAGCAGTATTTCATAGGAGGCTGTTGCATGTTTTATTATGTTGTTTTCACCCACATCTGACAGGGTATAGATTTGACTTCGGCCCAAATTTGATGTGCAGACATATTTGTCAAGGATCGACCTTTTTCTGTTGTTTGCACATTTTTTGCTGTGGGTCAGTGTCTCAATAGTTTCATGGTAGAGAGTTGCCTGACAGTGCATTTTCAGTCAGAATGGTGCTTCATTAGTGAGAGTCATCAGTGCAATGTCCATAGGACAGTGTAAGCAATGTAAAAAGGTCTGGTAATGAATGAGCAAGTTGGCTATCTCCTGTTGCTTTACTTGTTGGAAATGATAATAAATGGAGGTAGTTTTGAAATTTACTTTTCCCTTTGTGTGACGGTTGGCCTAATGGCCAATGTGTTTGGCATAGACTTTAAAATAAGTTAGTTATAATTTGTAAAACTTGGTCTCTTCTCAGATTCCTCTTGCTCGATATTTACCAACGTGGAGGGGCAATGTGATTGATGCAAGTTTGGAAATGAATCCGTGTCGTATTCTTGGCATGTCATTATCAGTAAATGCTGAAGGAGGTGTCCCAGGCGCTAGATCAGGACCAGGTGATTTCAAAGTGGAGCTTGATTGGATCAAAGCATTAAGGACAGAGTAAAGTTGTACAAGATCACCATAGTGAATAAAATTTCCTGTATGGGGGTTCTGTATCCAAGTTTTGTGTACGTTTCATTGCCCATAACATCTTGATTTGCAAAAAAAGCTGTATATGATTTTGCTTAGACTACAAACTATTCCAATTATTCACGAGTCTACATATGCTTCATCCTTTTTTTTTTTGATCATTATATGCTTCATCCTTGGTTTAAGTTGATATTGGATGATCAATATTATCAAGTCTCAACAATGCAAACACAGGTTGCTTTCAGATCTCTAACCAAATCGCTTGCAACTGGTAGTTGGTCTGTTTCATGATGGCTTGGCTTCTTGTCATCAGCCTTCTTGTCCATATTCTTTCTTTTTTCATCGAGTAAGCCAGGTGGGAACTCTTCGAACTGAACTTGCACCACACATCTCCATCACAGGGAAATGTTCAGCAACCAAGGCTCTACTGTGGCCTGTGGGCGAGTGTGAGCTTACCTAACATTTACCATTAAAGGGCACATATCATGTCCATATCATATGTATGGTATAAAGTTCAGTGTACTTACTTGGTATCTATAGTATGAAAACATCCAACTATACTATTTGTGGTATAATGCAGGAAAAGCTTTATAAGGATGATGTATGACGAAGTCACAGAAAAAGAAGGGAAAAAAAAAGAGTAACCTTGGAAAAACAAAATAACGATGAAGTGATTATCTCATTCCCCTAGTTACAAAAGAAAAAGCTTTCAAACTTTAGCATATGAAATGTATTTAGAAGCAAACCAAGACCAATAAGATTTTGAATAATTTGTAACCAACTCAAACATTAACCATATAAATAATTACAAGTAGGCTGTGAGCTATATAGGAAATCTCACACCAACAAGAAACACAGTTGTAGATCTGCTATACACATTGATTTTGGCATTAGCTTTTACAAATAATTTAAAGACTCAAGAGCCAAGCATAAGCTAAGTTCCTAGGTGTTTGACAGAGCTCAGCCATAGCATCTAATTGGATCGTTGCAACCTTTTTCGGTAGACTGCCTGTATCCAAATCGTCCCCCCTTTGCAAGATACTGCTGATGGTATTCTTCCGCTCTGTAGAACTTTTTTGCAGGCAGGATCTCAGTCACAATCTTCCTGTTCAGCTTCTTCTGATGGCGGTCCCTTGATTCAATTGCAGCTTGCTCTTGCTCAGCTGTATAGAAGTATATTCCCGACCTGTACTGAGTCCCTACATCATTTCCCTGAGAGCAAATGTCATCAAACAGTCAGAACTAAGTTAACTATCTCATTTTGTTCATCAAAGAAACTTTACTTTTGCCTAGCCATTGGATAATTTACCCCAAAAAAGCAGCAGAAGAAGAAGACCAGGCAGTAAAAAGTAGAAATAAAAGAGACAGATGCTTCAGACACTGAAGGAGAGATTGGCAAGAGCACTTCTTTTACCCTCGCATTTTTTTTTTATAGATTTCATAATCATTTTGCCAGATTGCCCTTCCTGATTTGAGTCAAGATACTTGAAAATTTTTGGAAGAAAAAGAAGCAACAAGGATGAGTGGACGACACACTTCTTTATTTGCCCCTATTGGTACTTGGTACTTTTATGTCACCATCTGCTTCATCCAACCCATTCCAACACTTTGATAGAAGATCTTATCAACTCCTTATCTGATAGAATTTCCAAGGGTGCAATACTTCCCTATGTAACTGAACCTTCGGAAGTTAGATGTCACCCTCCATCTTAGAAACCGTCAAATCCTAAATGCTTTCAACAAACTGTTGCAGACATTCGTTGGTAGCAAGCCAAAAGAATGTACATGTCAACCATTAGTTACAGGGGAGCAAAGGAAGGCAGAGGAGGTGAGAGACTGAGCAAGTCCCCAAAATTTCAACATAAAATATACTAATACTCTATGACAGACTTTCCACATGCTGCAAGAGAATCGAAGCGGAGGGGTGGGGCAGAAAGGGAGAAGAGGAGAGGGAGCGGACATGGACAGATAGGAAGAATATGGAACGAGGAGGCGAGGGCCAAACAAACATAATAGGTATTTAATTAAAGACAGAATTAACAAGAGCATATGGGAAAAATGAGCAAGGTCCTCTCAATACTAGGTAAAAAACCATCAACTCATAGAAGAAGAAAACCTGTGCTGGAAACTGCAGACTGAGAATTCAATAATTAATTACACAAATAGTTACTTTTTGTTAGATAAAGTGAAAGTATATTATTAATAGCAATCAAAATTACATTCTGAGAGGACAAGAAGCCCTTCTAAAGGAGTCTTTTTACAAGTCAGCCAAGTGAAGCATGCCCTGTGTAACAAGATAACTACAAAAACACCCAGCAACCTTAGCCCACAAGGAGGCTAAATAAACCTCCCTATCCTACACCACATCAACAGACATGGGAATACCAGAAAAGAACCTAGCATACCTCTCTAGTCAGATGCACCAAAGCACTCTTCACAACAACTTCTTCTCCTTCATCCACCCAAGTCCCACGCAAAAAATAATTACATTAATAATTACTTCCTGCTGGAAGTGGTGTAAACCCATCTCATTTCTCAGTTCCTAAATCTGGAAGACTATAACACCAGATTGGAATTGCCACCCAAGATCAGGTTTAAAAAAGATCCTCCAACAACAGATAATGAGGACCTATTCAGTAAGGAGTTAAGTAGCACACAGAAATGAAAAACCATTCCCAATCCTAACATCACAGATACAGTAAACTTTCACTTCCAAATGACAGATTAAATGTAAGCAAATGCCAAACCAACAACATATCCAGCCTTATAACAAGAGTCTGAGAACCGGGACAACTTAAAGAATCCCATCCCATGATGAAAAACTCATTGAACTTGACCATCAATTCACCAGTTGTAGCAGTCACAAAACACTTTTAAATCCTTTCCAGCTGTAATCCCATCATAGTTATTGTATCTTTTATAGTTTATTTAGATAACAAGAAGATAAATAGACAAGATGTACTTGTATGAGGCAGCAAAGAAAAGCACACAAAGCAAGAAATTATCCAAGGGTTGTAAAAGTACAAGATAGAAACAGACTAAATTAATAAGAACATTGCCTTCACAGCTCCCCTCTGCTACAAGCCTACAACTAATGTCTAATTGTATACTTGAGCTATCCAATTCAAGGTGCGCTTTCTGCGAAAAGTTACTCGCAATGCCATAGCTGCCAGTCGCCTTGGCAGCGGCATTGACCAAATTACATCATTTCACTTAACAAAGCTTCATTTAATCTGCAGCACTTGCGATCTACTGACCTGGAAGAAGACAATTCAACAGGAGTACTAGTTGGCGATACCAATTTATAGCCATCACTCATCAACAAGGCTGCATACATCTTATCCTCAATGGCTCAACCCCACCTAATTCCGCCCTCCACAGAAGCGTCATCGGTGGTACTGGGCTAATTATGAAGATAATTATATTACAGTAATGTCATATTAGTGTAAGGCAACCAATACATCACAAGATATTGTTGCATTAAGCCTTTGCCAACAGACGGCCCCCCATCAACGTCAGTACACTTTTAGACTCTTAGTTAGACTACTCTCAGACTCCCAATGAAACTAAAATGCCAAAATCATCAAGCAAACAAATTGGGATAAAACAATCATATAAAACACCAATAATCGTAAACCCCAATGCTAATATCAATATGAACAACAAACACATGAACTCACCAAGCAATATAAGAAAAAGAAATGACAAAAAGAAGTAGAAGAGAAGTCACCCATCAAAACCCAGAAAACACACACACAAACACAAACATACACAAAGAAAGTCAATAACTTGCTTCAAAACCTCAATGCCAATATCAACATGAACAACAAACAAATGACCTCACCAACAAGAAAAACAAGATAATCCAAAACCCATAAACAAAAACAACAAACAAAAAAAGTCACCAACTTACTTGGCGATTGAGAGTAGTAGGGTCATGTCTTGCCCAGAAACAATCAAGCAAAGAATCATAACTACACTCCTTAGGATCATAATGAACCCTAACCACCTCAGAATGGTTAGTCATCCCAGTACAAATATCCTCATAAGTAGGCTTATCAGTAAAACCTTGAGTATAACCCACTTCAGTTTTAGCCACACCAGGGAGCCTTTGAAAAGCCAATTCTACACCCCAAAAACATCCAGCCCCAAATTGAGCAAATTGAAGCCCAGTTGCTGGCAAATCATCATCTGGGCCAAGAGCAATTGATGATTCCATTGAAGTATTAGCAGCTCTAGCCCCAAATCCTAACTTTCCAAGCCAATTGCTCATTGGGTTTTTGAAGTTGAAGAGAGAGAGTGAACGAGATGGTGTAGGTGATGTGGGAGATGAACGAGAGAAAGGGAGAGAGAGACAACGAGAGAATGAGGAATTAGATGAAGGAAATGAAGGAAATGGTAATTTGTTGAATTTGAAGAGGACTGGGAGAGATGGTGAAGTTATGGTTTTCAACATTGTTTTTGTGTTTGTTTGTTTATTTTAGTTTTTGGTTTGGTAAAGGTTGAATTTTTCTGGGTTTTTTGAGAGTCAAGAGATTGAATAGTTAATTTTCAAGAAATGGGTTTCTTGCGTGTGGATTGATTTGGGTATTAATGATATCTATCTTTGCTTGTTGGCGGCTGTTTCGAGTAGTTTCTTGTTCGTTCTTGCGTAATTTGGACATGTTAGACGCAGAAGAAGATTTGTCAGAGGAGATATCTTATCGGTTTGAGAGAAACTTCATTTTGCAACTCGTTGATGGGCTGCTTTACGTGGCGTGAGATGGTTCATTCAAGACCGTTTTCTGCGTGCTTTGGAATGAGTAGATCACGTGATCTGTGCACCAATTATCGTAGGATCAAAATATTCATCAGGGGAAAAAAGAAAATACTTACATCTTTGTCATTATTGACATGTTCCTCGCTAGAGTATGTTGTTTGAAGTCGTGTAAAACACAAAATATCGTATGACAAAGGGTTGGAAACGCGGTTGCTCATTACCTTGTTAGAGTATATCCTGTGAGCGTGGAGTACGTGTGGATATCTTGTTATCCGGAAAACCTATCTCCAATTGTAACCATAAATTTATTATCAATATAATATAAACTCTATGCTTTTCCATTAAAAAAACACTATTTTACTTAATTACGCTTTAAACTTGATATGCAACAAATACGAGTGTACCACGCATAATCACTGATTGCACAAAGAAGGAAAAAAGAAAAAAAAAGTCCATTATAGGTCCATTCCTTTTCCATGAATTAAAATTAGAAAGTGTGAGATCACATGATTCATGACATAGTAGTAGTGTAGTACGCAAGTTATGTGGTACGCAAGTTGTGTGATGTATGAAGGATAAAATTGAAATCTTGAAACCACAATTGACTAATCAATGTTTGAAAAATATGACAATCCCAGCTTAGAGAACAACTTTGACATCTTCAATTTGAATGATCAGTTACTGTATGATAAATCAAGTGAAAGTCAATTCATGAAGACTAGAAGCAGTTGGTTTATTAGACCAACCTATGGGGTTCATCAGTGACGCAAACTTGTAAAGAATCACTGTGATGCCTGATGCTGCTTTGAGCGAGTCTGAATGTAGTACCAGTTAGGCATGACGTTATGCTTGTATGAGGCGCCTCACCTTGAGGCGGCCTCATACGAGTTTTTGTGAGTTACAACATGGTGCTTGATCAACAGGAGAGAGGGGCAAGCAAGATCAAATCAATAAGAATTAAAATCAATCATATTATCCACTAGAAGAGTGATTACAAGCTAAAAACTGTCAGTTTCAGCACTAATACATCACACAAATCTCATTACGGAACCACCATCCACCAACGCCATGTCACGCAACAGCGACCTTGTAATATTTCTTACAAAAAAAACCCCAATATTCAAGACAATGCCATCAGCCACCAACTCAGTACCAAGTCTAGGGTTTTTCTCTACTTTCTTTCCCCATATTCATATAAACCAAAACTACAGGGATTGGCTACTTGATACTTTCCGATTTCCCTTGATAAGGTAATTTATTGAACAGCTTAATAAAGAATAAAAGGAGTCGAATTAGTCGAGTGGGAATAGTCATTCTCATACATTGAAGTCAGCTTCCATGATGCATTTAGCAGCACAAGCAACTTTTCCATCATCTGAACTTGTATGAAACCCTCCTACAGTTAGCGACGAACCTGCTCCAACGTTCCAGTGTAGGTAATCACTCATGAGCACACCTGACTACAAGAAGAGGGATGTTAAGCTTATAAAATGGAACTCAGACAAGTACAAGTAGTATTTTCACAAGTTACCTGGTCACCCATCAGTGTTATTCTTTATGTAACAGCAGCACCATACCCCAGAATCTCAGAAGTCATCGCCCAGTTCATCTGACTAAGAACCAGAAAACCCAGCAGAACAGGTTAACAATGACCGTCTGCAATTCAATATCATTCTGCATAGGGTCACAAATCCACTTGTCAAACCAATACACATCTACACATGAGAAGGGCTGAGAAAAAAGTACGGTTTTACATACACAGATGTTCATTTCTACTTGATCTTTATTGGTATTTCTTTGAATACAGAAGTCAAAGTCTGTTTAAGGCAACTTTTGGATATAACAATTCATTTTCCATCCCATTACTATAAATCAAAGAGTTGACAAAAGCCTTTGTTTTCCTCGTCTAGGATTTGTAATGATAATAATAATACCTGCGGTTTGAAGCTCAAAAAGATTCCACGAAGGCTAGAATCCATGCGTTTAGAACATCCTCGAGCTTCTTTGCAATTAGGATGGTACTACTTGTATGTGCTTCTTTTCCTGTGTTCCAATAGGTTCTAATTTTATCAAACGACAGCCAAACTTAACAGATCCAGTTGCACCATATTGTAGATCAAGAAACACATACGCAGGATGGAAGCCAAGAAGGATAATGGAGTAAACATTGAGCTCCAATGAACTGACTAGATAAAGAACTAAACATGAAACAGAATAGACCTCTGAGATCTATTCCAGAGGTCCCAAATTCGAGCCCCTTCAGGGCAACTGGAGGTTTTCTTCGCCATTAACTTCAAGGTCCATGGGATTAGTCCGAGAAGGCCCGGATACCCATGATATTTATAACAAAAAAGAACTAAACATCAAACAGAATAGTTAAAGTTACGTACAAGAGATCATCTGCTGATTATTGCAATACCTAAATAATGGACAGCCTGTTTCAATTGAGTGGGAGAGCTAAAAGCATAAGCAACTTGCACAAAGTAGAAATTTTACATTTTCTAGCAGAGGTAGAGAAAGCAACTTGCATTTAGCAGTTTGCACAGAAAAAATCAAAACTTAATTTACTAGTTTGTAAAGAGTGACTTGCGCAGTTCACCTGTCTCTTCCTGTTGACCTGGTCCGTTGCATAGCAAGTCCCATCCCGCCAAACGTCAACACAACTACCAACTAAACCAATGGTAATGTACACCTCCAAAACAGGATTCAATTATTGCGAACCCACTTCCTGAAGGCCCTAACATGCTCAAGCCTCAACCTCTGGGCTTCATTTCGAGCATCTGTTGCCTTCAATCTCCTGTAGAGATTCTTATGAAGCCTTAAAAACTCATTCTTGTACATCCATCTATCAGCACACATACCCTGCTCCTTCATCAGCCCAATAACCTCCATTGCTCTCTCAAAGTAGCCCCCTCGAAGAAAAATCAGTACCAAGGACTCATACAAGTCCCTGTTTGCCAGTGAACAACCATGATTCATGTACCTTTTGATGTCACCCCATAAGATGGTGATTTCACGATACATCTCCAGAGAAGAGTAACCCTGTATCAAGTAGGCAAAAGTTTGCACCGTAGGTTGGATATTTAATACCTGCAGTTGTCTGTATGCCTTTTGAGCATCCTCCACCATTTTGGCCTTGCAGAAGAAATATAAAGAAGAATTTAACTCAAGAACCTTCGAAGGATCTTTGTCTTCCCTTCTCATTTCTAGAACCAGGCAATCAGTTAATTGTGATTGCCTACTGGTAACTGATGGAAGGAGGCTCGGACTGTTTGTATTTGCAAGACCTGAAAGACATTCAGAAACAATCATCTCATCTGTTGCATCTAACAGGAAACCAACCCTTTTAATTTGCTTTGCCAGTGCTTCAGCTCCCTTAAACATCTTTTCTCTGCAATAGGCATTTAAGAGTAACATATTTGTTCTGGTGGGAACAGGAATTTTAGCCATTCCCATATCATCCACAATATCATGAGCAGTCTCTAGCCAACCAGTATAAATACAGGCGTGAATTACATCATTGCAGAGACTGCCCTCTTCAGATGTATCCATCTCCTTTTCAATTGCAGCTAAAAGTTTTGAGAATTCAGCAATCTTTCCGCTTCTCTTGTACTTCAGAATGAGTGGTGCCCATCCTTTACAGCTAAGGACAAGTTTTCCATTTTCAACTTTTACAAACTTCTCTCTACCTTTCACATGGAAGAGAGAATCCTTCTGCAGCAGCTCGAACATAACTTTTACTTTCAACCCTTCCTTCAAACAAGAGGAGCCAATAGGCACTGTGCATGGATTTTTCAAGTCCTTATTTTCTTTCAGGGGACGGGAATCCCAGTGGAAATACATATCTGTTACAAGGGAGGCAGCAGCATCAAGATCATCAAATTTAAAGTGCAAGCTCAGGAGCTTATCATAAAATTGACTGTAGTGCCGAGCAAGTGGAATAGAAACTTGATCCACATACTCTTTGAACTTCTTTAACTCGTCCTTTTGTCCATTCATCTCATAAATATCAGCGAATAGAGAAACGGAGTATGCATCAGCTACCACTCCAGTTCGTGCCATAACCTCTATAATCTGTTGCCCTTTCAGTAATGATCCAAACATCACACAAGCGTTAAGAATCAGGTTGAAGATCGTGGTGCTAGGTTTCATAGACATGGCACATTCAGATTTATTTGCATTAAGACACTGGAAACAATCACAAATCTCAATCAGGATATTGGATGCCAGATTAGTCCCTGCCTCAGTCTTCACCATATGCATAAACACTGAACACAAAACGTCCATCATGGGGATATTACCTTTTTGCAGCATCAGTCTAAGTACTTTCGACACAGGGACAAACATCTGAGCTCTTGCCAGTGAAAGGGAAAGCCTAGAGAGCATATCATGTTCAAGTAATTCAGATCTCTCTTTTGATATTTTAAAAGCTAACTCACATGCTTTTTGAAGTGAACTGTGATCAGATGAGTAAGAAAGTACAGTTATCAACTTTCTTACAAGGGAGGGATCTGGAAAGCCATACGAACTCTTAAACTCCTTAAAAATACACAACGCTGCTTCATGATTCGATTCCTTCAATGCACTTTCAAGCTTTGTCATGAGCGCAACTCGTGCAGAATCTTCAGTACAGGGACATTGAGGTTGAACACTACTTGAAAATTGTTTATGGTACGAAAGGTTCCATGGAAAAGTTCTTAAAGAGTATTTATGGACGGGTTTTCTGTTGTTGACTATTCCGGAGGCAAATGTATTCATAGTTGACTTGACATGTGAATTCAATTCAAAGAACTTGATAAACTGGAGGTACATTATGATCTCCTTCACTATAAAACCATCTAGAAGCAGGTATACTTACAGGAAAATGCATGTTCTTTCATGAGAACTGTGAGCATATCGCCTCGCCAAAATCGAGGGCAAACCAATGAGAAAGAACTCACCTTGCTCACTCTACTGACAAGAAAACCTGCTCCCAGCAACATCATAACAACATTATTCACAAAAACAGCCAGGAAATCAAAATCACCCTAACCTTTTGCTTAAATTGAACAATACATATAATAAAGCTTGAAACAAATCATGAGGTATTGGCAAAATTATATGGAAACGCACTTTGTAAATAGAGTTGTATTATTTCAAATTGAAGCCATTTCATTCACCTAAATTTCACAAAGCTGTTTGTATTATTTCAAATTGAAGCCTATTTCATTTACCTAAATTTCACAAAGAAATAAAAAAAAATAGCCAAATTTAACAAAATATACCTCAAATAGGGAACAATTGGGCTCGCCAGAAAACTTGGTTGACGGTGGAAACCTCTCTATTTGGTTCACCGGAGGAGAGAGAGAGAGAGAGAGAGAGAGAGAGAGAGTGAGTTTAGTTAGAGCAAGAGAAATATGAAGAGTTGAAGCTCAAACTAAAGTCGTTGAAACAATTAACGACTATATTGCCCAAAGAGTCGCTAATGACTCGTGCTTACGTGTACCATCCTACGTGGGCCCTCGTTTTATTTTCGTCTTTATTTTCATTTTTACCTTTTTTTTTGCCCCGCCTTCACTTTTAATCCCTACCTCAGTCGCCTCTCTCTCTCTCTCCTCTCTCCTCTCTCCTCTCTCCTCTCTCTGTCGTTCTCTTCACCGCCGGCCACCACTGCAGGTAACTAGCTTCCCTTTTTCTTTAAGTTACCTTTATGAGTTAATTTATGTAGAACCTACCAGTTTGTTTATCCCAGAATTTAATTTTGCTTTGTTGAATTTTCCTATGATTTAGGTTATATATATTGCTAGTCTTACTAATTGAACATGTTTTTTCTGGGAAATCGGATATATGTATCTGAATCTGAATCTGTAACTCTGCAAGCTAGTTAGTTAGTGTTATAAATTTCATTTCTTGTAAGAAAGCTTGATTCTTTATCATTTTTTTGTCTTGATTTGAGCAGAAAAAAAGACTTATCAAGCAAATAAGTGAATTGAACAATTTTACTAATCTGTAGTTTTTTTAAAAAGGATGACTTTGGAAGGATTTGAAATTGGAAGTTTATACATCGTTGTCGATTTCCCACCAAGGGGTTTAGGTTTAGGCAGGTGCTGAAACTTAGGGGAAAAAAGATGTCTGTTTTTCGCTTATTTTTTACTCTAGTTCATTATTCTAGTGAGGGTTACTGATCCTGGACATGTTGACTTGCTTCGATACTGGATGTTATCCGGTATTGACGAGTTTATGTAGCTGAACTACAGTCAATTAGGACTTGTTTGGTTGGTCATTATCCTTTTTCCATTCACCAAAAACAGTTTCTTTTTGGTGAATTGCACACGTTTCTTTTTCTTTGTTTTGTTGAAGAATGGGTCTAGGGTGGAGAACTCGAGATTGTTGGTTCTTATGAAATCAACAACCACCTTAGAATTTAGTGGCGTATTTGTTAAGACTTTATCAGTCTTTAGCTCTTGTACATCTTATAAACTGGTTTGTCCTGTGTGTTGTTTCATAGAACTAAGAGAGTTTAAATTTGCGCCAACCTTACTCTGCATCAAGAATTAATGTTCTGGTTTTTATTTTGAACTGTCCTAAAATAAGTACCCGTTTTCCTCTAATAATAGTTTACTCTTTATCTTATCTGATTGCTCCTGAAAAATTGTTCCTGTCATCCCCCTAAGCTTGTTCTTTTAAGCTGTCATAGGACAAATGCCTCATGAATATATTTCTACAATGTTTAGTGGTATAAACTAATTTGGCTATTTTGTTTGTCTACTTATCCTATCTGGCTATTTCTACGAAGTATGAATTATAACACTAACCTTTTTCTAAGGTCGGCTGTCCGTTATTAGCCTGTAGAGCTATCTCTCTTTCGTATACAAATTATCATGTGGTGTGTGCAGTATTCCCTTCACTCCTCACCCTAATTTCCCTTTTTTTATTTATTTTTCGTCCTCTCTAAAATGAGATTTATTTATTTATTTATTTATTTATTTTTTTTTTTTTTTTTGCTTTTGTAAACAGATTACTTTGTCATCTGAAGTCTACATCTGCCAATCTATCAGCAAATAAGACATGTTAGAGAACCAGGGGAACCCAACTATAAGTAAATCAACTGGTTTGCCCCGGAAGAGGTTTTACCGAGCACGAGCTCATAGTAATCCATTAAGTGATTCTCATTTCCCTGTTCCGCTTTCACCTCATCATGTTGACTACTCACTTCATTATCGCGAAATCTTCCCGTCGTCTGACCGTAGTGGAGATGCTAGGAGAATTGAGTTTGCTGATATAGGATGTGGCTTCGGAGGCCTTCTTATTAGCCTTGCTACTCTATTTCCAGACAAGTTAATGATTGGCATGGAAATCAGGGACAAGGTAACGGAATATGTCAAGGAGCGAATTTTAGGTTTGAGAGCAACGAATTCCGGTCAGTATCAGAACATCTCTGTTGTACGGACCAATTCGATGAAGTACATACCAAACTATTTTGAGAAGGGTCAACTGTCAAAGATGTTTTTCCTTTTTCCTGATCCACACTTCAAAGAAAAGAACCATCGTCGCAGGGTAATCAGCCCATTCTTGCTAGACGAATATGCTTATGTACTTCGGGAAGGGGGGATCATCTACACTATCACAGATGTCGAGGAGCTGGGTGAATGGATGAAGACATGTATGGAAAATCATCCTATGTTTGAGGCTCTTACAGACGAAGAGCTTAAAGCCGATCCAGCTGTTAAGCTCCTTATTTGCGCCACTGAGGAAGGGCAGAAGGTTGCCAGGAACGAAGGACAGACTTTCCAGGCAGTTTACAGGCGGATTTCTTTCTCTTCCTAGTTTAGTATTGCAAGGATGACATGTAGTAGAGTGTAGGTGTAGAGCCTAGTATCAATTTTGTATCTCCTAGGATTTCTCCAATTTGTTGATCCTCTTTCGACTATGCTCTGTAACTTGTCTGGAGTGGCTTTGTCATTTTGCGAGATTTTGAATTTATTTCAACTGTGGTTTTTTCAGCTGAACCAAAGATAGAAATCAGTTCAAGCATGCAATTTTGTTTCATTGTTTTTTGCTAGTCGTGCAATTTTGTTTCATGACTACTATATAGATGCAAGTATCCTGTACCTGAAAGGCACTAATTCAGAATGCATCAAATCTGATGACTGCTAGCCTGTTGTGTCATTTGTCACAGAGGCACCTGCAGCAATATGGCGGAAAGCGAGGTTTGCGAGGTTTTGAATTTACTTCAACTGTGAAATTTTCAGCTGAACCAAAGATAGAAATCAGTTCAAGCATGCAATTTTGTTTCATGACTACTATATAGATGCAACATGCAAGTATCCTGTACCTGAAAGGCACTATTCAGAATGCATCAAATCTGATGACTGCTAGCCTGTAGTGTCATTTGTCACAGAGGCACCTGCAGCAATACGTTGTGTCATTTGTCACAGAGGCACCTGCAGCAATACGGTGGAAGAGCGAGGTTTTTGCGAGGTTTTGAATTTATTTCAACTGTGAAGTTTTCAGCTGAACCAAAGATAGAAATCAGTTCAAGCCAATGTCAGAGTGTCAAGGATCTAACACGGGTACTCGTGGTGAAATGAAAAAGTCCGAGTAACACAAGCTCATAATATTGTAACGTGGCAGGTATTTCCATATGTCCAGTCTAATAGCAACTGCACTTTTGACAACGAAATATCAAACTGCGCATGCGAAAAAACTCTTAAAGGCAATTACTCAGAAGTTATGATAAATGAAAAGATTGGTCACGAAGGATACAAAACATGAAGTATTCAGATATGGAATTTCAAGCTCCCTTAAAGAGATTTTATTTTATGTTATTGAGAGAAATTAGCAGATACTTATTATTCAAGCACTTTGGGATTCCATTCAGAGAAGGTTTACACTGCAAAGCAATACTTGACACCGCCCAACCAGCCACAACAAAAACAGTAGTAACCACTAACCACCGATAGCCTCTACCTCTGTAATTCTACAAAACAAAGTAACAAAAGATGTCAATTATCCAAGGGATTAAGTGCTGCTTGTTCATGTAAGAACTTAAATCAGCCACCATTTCAACTCTTGCCTCATACACCCATGTCTTCTAGTCACCCTAAGCAAGTATAGCAAATCAGTCCACACAGCCATAGCATAATCACACTGAAAATATAGATGAATAATAGTAGAATCCTTCCCAGCTTACCTAGCCATAGCATAATCACACTGAAAATATAGATGAGTAATAGAATCGTTCACAGCTTTAGACAGCAAGCATTACAAAGGAAGTTGCAGCCCTCTTTTGTTGAAAATTTCAGCAATAGGCAATTCCCCTAATGCAGCAGACCACGCTATGATTCTATGCTTGGGAACTGCCAGGGATTCACACACTACCCTATGCGATGGCACCTTCCATCATTTTCAACAGTCATAAGCCAATGCAAAATAAACTTTACCAGCTTTTACTCAGTTCTGAACAAGGCTTGCAGCAGCATATCCATGACCGCTCAATCGAATCAGTTCATCTCTTAAATGCAGAAAGGATGTCATGAGCCAAAAGTTCTCTTGTTTGCACAGCCGCCGAATATCATCATTTTTCAGATAGTAGGTTGAGCCCATACAGTTTCTTGTGCTGTAACAACAAATAAACGACCCTTAGTTTTACTCCCTTTTGATCTTCTATCATGGCGCATGACATGGTCATGTTTGTGACATGTTTTACCCATGTGTCAAGATTGAAGCTTTCTCTTCTCTTTTCTTCGTTCTTTTAGCTCGACACTCTTGTCAAAACCCGGAGTCTCTTGCAGGTTCTCTCATGCTTGAACCAATTATCAACCGGATTTTGCCTAGATATCTCTTCCTACACAATGAACAAGCCAAACATGTTTCCATGTTAGGAGTAGTGAGAGGAAGGGGAATCATTCTACACTCAGAGGATCTATTATCAGAAATATGCCAGCAATGCAAAGAATACCCTCATCCTTGTTCACTGGACCTGCAATCAAGTTCTTCAAGTTATCCGTGCCAAGCCAGTTATGATGATTAATGATCCACGGATGCTCCAAAGGAAAAAGTACCACCCTTTAGCAAGAACTAACAGATGTGTAATCCCTGGAGGGTATGCTTTTATTTTTTACATATAAGACTTGAGTTGCCAAATTAGAATGATTCAAATTTTTCCAGCAATTCTCGTCATGATCAATCCGATCATCAATTTCTCTTTTGAAATTAATGACATGATCCCATTACGAGCAACTATTAACTACTCTAACATATCACCCAACATTATACCTAGTCTGCTTACATGGGCTTCAATGGGCCTTACAGTAAGCAATTGGCCTACGATAGGGCCCTTCGCATGCCACAGACTGCAACGCCTGAATATTTTAGCCTTTTATCTAAAGCAGATCACAGTAAAAAGCAAAAGACATCTAAAAAGCAACAAACATCAAACAGGATTTGTGCACAAGTAGCAGTTCATCTGTCATGTAAGCCAGGAACACAGAGCGCTGAGTTTTGGGTGACACACTAGGAGAAGTCTAACAAGAATTGGCAGACCTCTGACAGTGAGATAGTGGCAAATATACATATAAGAATCCCAAAATGGCCCAGGTTTGATTTTCAAGGGAAGTTATACCGAGAGTCAGTCACACAAAGCAGGATTATGTCGGCTTCATTAAAATTTTTGAGGTGAAAGCAATCCTCCATGATCATCATACACCACCAATTTCTGTCACTTATACTATTGCAAACTATAAAAAGGAAGAGAAGAAGCACTAGATATTCATTATTCACATAATGCACACTGTTAACAATAAGAGAGATTGAAAGGCAGAGAAATCAAGTGTGCATATATTAGTATGAAATTCGGGCAGTTTATCCGGGTGATGTGGACAAGAAATTCAAACATGTACATTGGAACTCATATAAATTATTTTCAACTTAAAAAATAAAATATCAAAACCCAACTAATCACCAATTCACACATCATTTGGGTAGACTACTCGGTGGGTAAACTATGAATAGTCCAAGATGGAGTTTGGCTAAAAGCTCGCACAGCTAAACTCATTTAATAAGCTAATCAAAACTGAGCTTCTTTCGATGATCAAAGAAAAAAAAGGTTTGAGCTTCTTTCTTTTTGTTTTTCTTTTTGGTTGAAAAGTTTGAGCTTTGTAATTCGAATTTCACTTTTTTCACCAATCACCGTACAAGGTCGTTTAACAGACTTATTTTTCGGATGACATTATAAAACGCTTGGTACACTAATTAACTCGAAAATTACAGACATATGATGACCATTACACGTATATGAAATGCTTCGTACAGCCAGGTATTCAAGGAAAACAATAATACCTTAGAATCAGTCATATAAAGTAAGAACATGTGTCAAAGATAAAGGTAAAAAGAATCTATATGATCGATCATCATATCCTATTATCATATACCACCAACTTTTGTTAGTACCATTGTAAACCATAAAAGAATATAAGAGTTGGACATTCACACTAGACATGCATTAATGAAATAGAACTCTTATTCTGAAACCAATCCAAATTAAACAATCTGCATCCTGTACGTCTAGCATAGTATATATTCACAATTCAGAACTGACTAATGATAGGCAGACAACAATTATATCCAAGTTCGATCTACTATATTTGCTCGATCATGTTCTGTTACTGCGCTTAGAAGTTAGAACTGCGTTGTACGTTTATCCTTCGAAGGTCACTTAAAATCCACAGTCAACCACTTCAAAACCGGGGTGCTACTTAGCAAGTATTTTATCAGATTGAAGCTCTTCTTTGTCCACATTCTTATCTTTATCCACTTGAGATGGGTTAACACAAGTACAGGTGCAGAACATCGAGGGATCTTATTCACCCTATCCTGATTATGTAATGTTAAGGAAAGATCTCGTAGAACTGGACAGAAACGGAGTAAATCTATCAACTTTTCGCAATGGGTGGAGAAACTCCCCATGAATATAAGTTGTGTCAGATTACGGAACAATGTCGTCGGAGGATCAAGTGTCCATGTCGAAGGTTCACCATAAAACGCAGCATCAATTTTAAGCTTCTGAACATTACAACTTGTTCCAAAAAGGTCCTTCCACAGGCTTATTCCATCAGATGAAGAATCTTCTTTTTCAGAAATTGAGATATTTGCTTCAAGCAACCCAATTGGGGTCTTCACAATGCTAAACCTCAAGGGATTTAGAATATCCACATTGAAATCCGTTAATTTAGGGGCATCAATGATAACTTCAGCACTATGGAGATAGGGACCGTCACAGGGCAACATTCTAAGCGTCTTCAGATAGGGAGCTGATATAATAACAATGCTAGGTTCATTATCAGTTGGAACCAAACAGAAGCGCAAATAAAGATTCTCCAAAACAGGGCAAGACTTGATTAACTTTGTCAATAACTCAGAATTACAAGCAGCCAAATTAAGTTCAAGCCTCTTCAGATTTGGAAGATTAAACTCACCAGCATCAGGTAAATTACAACGAAATTCAAGCCCGAGTTCAAGTACTACCAACGACGGGGTTTGGAAAATACAAGGTGGTGGTGACGGGAAGACTACCTTGTAATCCTGCTTATAAAACACCTGGAGTTCCTCGACTTTCCGGGCACATATTAAACCAAACCATGAATGCAGAACAGCAAAGTTTCTCTTCTGCTCACTATCGGGGCAGTAGCGAAAAGTAAACTTAAACTTACGAATCGTCGTGATCAGTTGAGCAAGGAGGCCATCGACCAAGGTTGAAATATCAGAGTCACCAGAGTAAAACCTCTCGCTCGTTGATCCAGAAAGAGGTAGTTTGGGTCGAAAGATGGCACATGCAGTATGCTTTTTCAAGCTTTTATTTCTAGGAAAGCTAAAGATAGGGTTCACAAACTTCTCTTGCACTCACCACACGGAGTCATTTACAATAAAATTTACCTGATTGTGCAACGAACTCAGTTGCCATCCCTGCAATTCCTTGAAGAACTTGATATGTAGGGCATCAATCAGGATTCAGGACAGTGAAACTGTATGTAAACAAGCAGGTACAAAATCACTAGGTTTATTTCTGTGCTTTACTTAGCACGATTTTACCAATAGACACAGTCATGTAGCTAGTGATGTTCAATGTACCTATATTTATCAAATTGACATGGGTAAATAGACACAGTATCAAACTTGTCTTTTCTCTAGTACCTCAGAAAACCAAATTCAAGCTAAGAAGTCCAAATTTGAGCAGGATTATTCAAGCAGCAGGCCAAGCAAGCCATTACAGTCGTAAAATTGCATGCACATTGTGTAAGTCTATCTAGTTACGTTTGGGAACACTGTTAGAGCTCAAGTTCTAGACAACATTATACAAGAGGCTCAATATATTCATTAAACCTGAAGAATTATATATATATATATGAAAATCTCCTGGTCACCCGGATATCAAGGAATTTAACACCATAGGAAATGTACGCGGCTAGAACTTTCCTACAAAAAAGTAGGTTAAGAGAAGGCTTACTACATGATCATCACTCATCAACTAGTTCTGCTACCAGTAACAGAATACCATATGAATGGAGCACATACACTTGGAAAAAATATTACCCTAACATTTACTTTTTCACGGTCTCCAATGCACTATCTTGACCGTAAATATTTATATTTATTTGAATATACATATTATAAAAAATTTGATTTTCCAAAAGTACTACTTAAAATGAATCTAACAGGAGTAAGTCTTGTGGTAAGACCAACTCACCGAAAAATAGGGTTACTATTTAGAAATAAATGGATCACTTATTGTAAGTTGTGACTCTTATATCACTAAAAAGTAACCATCGTCTCACAAAAAGTTACGAAAAAATGGTCTCAACAAGTTTTTGTGATCTAACGATAGTATTTTTACATTTTAAATCCTTATATTTTTTCATAAATCAATGGTCATAGTTTACACAAACTTTGGCATTCAAAAAGTAAATGTTAAGGTTTTTCCAAAACGGATATATTAGAACAAAGCTATCATATAGTTGCAGACAGCCGTATAAACAAACTAACATCAAGTTTTTGTTTTACTTACCACGATTCGAAGAAAACAAATTGTTTTCTTGTTTTTTTTTTCCACCCAAATTTTCCCAAGTATAATTTTTTTCCATAATTACTATTAATTTTTAACGTCCCACATCAACAAATTGAACGCTAATTGTTAACTACAAAGAGTTTCCTTAGGTTGGCTACTTAATCCATTAGTGACCTTATTTTTGCACGTATGGAAATATAAGATCTTTTAATTATATTTTACCCGATTTAACACACTTAGTAATGAACCTTACATAACTTCAGTTTGGGGTGCAAATGAGCCGATGCACTTGCGAGCAGCTCGTGAACATTCTCGGTCAAAACTCGTTCAATAACAAACGAGCCGAGCACGAGCACCAATTCAATGCTCGTTTATTAAACGAGCCGAGCACGAGCACCCCTCAACTCGACTCATTTAGTATTTTCAAGGGTGATATTGCCTTTAAAATTAGTGTGCTCGCGAGCAGCTCGTAAACGGCTCGGTCAAAACTCGGTCAAAGCTCGTTTAAAACTCGCTCGATAAGAAACGAGCCGAGCACAAGCACCAATTTGATGCTTGTTTAATAAACGAGTCGAGCACGAACACAGAAATACTCGGCTCGACTCGGCTCGTTTGCACCCCTAACTTCAATTAACAAAACTAATAGGTAGAACAAGTCTTCATAACACACAAAATCAAGCATCCCAATTCACAATATAAACAGTCAACAATTTGTGTGTAACATCTCAAAAAGAAAAACATAAACTTAAATCTGGTTGTGAGAGATTAAGTTAAATTTTGAGTTTATTAATCAAGTTAATAGTTTTACACCCACATTGAAAACAAGTAAGAATCTCTAATTTCTATGATAAAGATACAAATGGTTTTTCCTGTAATCAAAGATAATAAATATACTACAATTTTGATCTCAACACACATTGATTAAAAATTGGACAAACGATTATGGAAAAATCTATCTAGCTCTTACTCTCGTTCTCTCCTTCCATCTTCACGAAGTTTTTTTTAAAGTGAAAGACCGACAAAACGGTCACCGATCTTCCATTAACTTCTCCAAATCATTGGTCAAAGCTACATCAACATTGTTCGGAAAAGATGATTCCCAAAACCGACACCCTAACTTCTAAGATTACACATGCACAAGCTCATGGACTACTTTGTTACCCTCTCTTCCAACAAACAACCACGACACACTTCTAAAATTACTAACACATGCCAAAGCATCACCAATAATTAAATGAAAAGAGCTAGACCCAAAACTACTCCTAGATAAAGCATTAAAAACTTTCAAATTATCCGTCTCCAAAATCACCTCGTCAAATTCATGAAGTGAGGCTAGCTGGAGACCAAAGGCAATTGCCTTCGCCTCAGCCACGTCGGTCTCCCAACATACCCCAAAATTCCAAGTACCTCCAAGTACAGGGTAACCACTGCTATCTCTGCAAATGATACCAACTGAGGATCCCACATCTCCCAGTCTCCCTGCATCCACATTCACCTTCATCACGCCACTGCCAGGAAGCGCCCAGCAGCCTCGTGCTTTAGCTTGCTTCGTCCCCAACCTGCCCAACAGCCCTGCACCATCTAGCTCAAGGCATAGCTTATCGACGTAGCATTTCACTTCCGCGGGTGACCTGGAGGTACCCTCAAAAATTCTCTTGTTGCGTGACTCCCAGGCAGCCCAAGCAAACAAACAAAACATACGGAAATCCTCAGCCCCCAAGTTACTTTGCAGTACTTCGACCCAATCTCTAAAAGAACAGGCCCCCATGTAATTACACACAGGTAGATCACTAACCTCCCAGATGGCCTGTGCAAAAGGGCAGTCACGCAAAGCGTGGAGGCCAGTTTCCAAGTAGCTCGGGGACCAACTGCACTCTTCGCCAATGACTTCAACTCTCCTGTGCAGCCCCGCTCGAGTGGAAAGCGCTTCATTGCTCGCTCGCCACATAAACATCTTCGCTCTCGGTGGGATATTACACGACCATATCTTATTCCACAACGCTTTATCAATCGATGACGACGAAGCCACCTCCGTTGCACGAGCATCAGAAACTATGCCATGATACGCGCTACGTACAGTGAATTCGCCCTTTTTATCCCAACTCCAGAATGGGGTATCCTCTGGCAGTCTCCAGCTCAAGGGGATAGCAAGTATACGATCAACATCTATTGGCAGAAAAAGATTACGGACCAATGCAGTATTCCAATCCTTTGTAGGAGCATTTATCAATTCACTCACCAGCAAATTATCAGACAAATCACCTCTTGGAGAAATAATTTTATGCGAGCCACCATCTTGTAACCAAGGATCGGACCAGACATTAATCTTTCCTCCATTCCCTACTCTCCAGCACATACCTTTGCGAACCACCCACTTAGCTTCAAAAATACACCGCCAAGAGTAGCTTGGATTACAACCAAGCGTTGATGTGAGAAAGTCCCCATTCGGGTAGTATCGAGCCTTCAGCATATCACCAAGCAATCCCCCGCCACCGTTCATCAAATGCCAGGCTTGCTTAGCTAACAACGCCCAATTAAACATCTTCATATCTCTCATTCCCAGGCCACCTTCACACTTCGGCTTACATAATTTTTCCCATGAGAGCCAGTGAATTTTGCGTTCTTTTTCTGGCCCCCAAAAAATTGTGAGAACATAGAGCGAATTTTATCGAAAAAGTTTGCTGGAAGATTAAAAATACTCATCACATAGGTAGGGACTGCCTGGGCCACTGCCTTCAACATCACTTCCCTACCCGCTTTTGACAACAACAAACCTTTCCACCCTTGAAGCTTACTCCACAATCTTTCTTTCAAAGATTTGCAAAGTGCCCTCTTCGAACGACCAACAAGTGTCGGGAGACCAACGTAGCGATCATGGTAATCCACTATCTCAGAGTACTTGCTATGTCCCCTCTAACTGTGTCACGAACACCTTTACTGAACGACACCTTTGACTTCTCTAAACTCACTTTCTGACCAGAAGCACTCTCATAGAGGGTCAAAATATCTCGGATCGTACCTACAGACCCTACCGTAGCCTCGAAAATAGTATACTATCATCCGCAAAAAAGAGGTGAGTGAGGGATGGGGCTGCCGGGCAAATACGAACCCCCCTCAAACTTCCCACCTCTTCCGCTTTTCTAATTAAACCAGACAAGGCCTCAACACACAAAATAAATAAATAAGGAGAAATAAGATCACCTTGGCGAAGCCCTCTCGAAGGCGAAAAAACCTCCGTCGGTGTGCCATTAACTGGAATAGAGAAAGTCACAGAACGTACACACTCCATGACACGACTCACCCAACTCGCATCAAAACCAAATCTTCGAAGGATCGACTCCAAGAAAACCCACTCCACCCGATCATATGCCTTTTCCATATCCAGCTTCAGTGCAAAGAAGCCCTCACTAGAGCTAGAATTTTTCATAAAGTGAAAGATCTCCAGAGCCATTAACACATTATCAGAGATCAAACGCCCGGGAGTAAACGCGCTCTGGTTCAAAGAGATAACATCAGACAAGAAAACCTTCAGTCGGTTCGCAAGGACCTTTGAGACCAATTTGTAAATAACATTACATAAACATATTGGTCTAAAGTCAGTAATCATTTTTGGATTCTTTTTCTTCGGGATCAGTACAATAAAAGTATGATTCAATCCTTCAGGTAACCCACCCCCATTCAAAACATCAAGTACTAATTGGGCCACAGAGTCTCCCACAACATGCCAATAATTCTGAAAAAATAGTGAACACATACCATCGGGCCCCGGGGCTTTCAACGGGTGCATCTGACATAGGGTTGTATGAACTTTCTCTTTCGTGTATGCACATCTCAGCCCCACATTCATTTCCTCACTAACCCGACATTCCACCCCCTGGAGCGCCTCCTGCACCTCTAAAGTACCCTCTGACGCAAACAAGGTACCAAAATATTCATTTGGCAATACGACCCACAGCCACATCATCTCGACATACCTCGCCACTCGACTCTTTCAATTCCTTGATCAGATTTTTCTTCTTTCGTGTGGACGCCTTTCGGTGAAAAAACGAGGAGTTTTTGTCACCAGTAAAGAGCCAGAGAACACGAGAACGTTGCCGCCAGTATAACTCCTCTTCCCGTACCAGACCTTCAATATCTCGCAGTAAATTCCTTCTTTCATCTAGCTGGCTTTGAGATAGACCAGCCTTATTCAGCTTCCTTAACCTCTTGCGTTTACTTCGCAAGTCACGAAATAACGCTCCAAACTCACTCTCACTCCAAGACGCAAGCTCTGACGCGCAAGCACCAATTTTTTGAATAGCCGTCGGGCCCCCTAATGGCCAAGCCTCACGAATCACCTCCTCACAGCCCGTATTCTCAGTCCAGAGCTGCTCGAATCTGAACAGCTTAGAATTACGCCTGCGAGAGTCATCCCCGCACAGTTGCAGTCGAATAGGAGCATGGTCAGAAATTTCACGTTCCAAGTGGATCAATTTTGCCGAAGGAAATAAATCAAGCCATGCATCCACAGCCATAGCTCTATCTAACCTGCTTTGAACATTTTCCCCTTCAGCTCTACCATTATCATATGTAAACAACGAACCAGTAAAGCGGACATCTCGTAGACCACAGTAATCTACTACATCACGAAACATTTGCATCTGCCTTTCCGAACGATCATTTTTGCCGCACATTTCATTAGCAAAAAGAACCTCATTGTAATCCCCCATGCACAGCCACGGGTCTTGTCTCTCATCCGCTAACAGCTTTAGAGTGACCAAGAAAGATGGCGATTTGCCCTTTCCGGCCATCCATAAAACCCCGTAAAGCGCCAAGTTGTCTCTCCCAAACTGCTCTCAACGAGCACGTCAATATGGTGTAAAGATTGCGATAGGAGAGAGATAGAAATATCTCCTTTCCATAAAAGTGCCAATTCCCCAGAACGGCCTGCACTATCAACATAGACACCAGTATTATCGCGTAACTTATCAACAATCGGAACCATCTTATGCCGCTAAGTTTTGTCTCTGATAAGAACAAAACGGACGGGGCCTCCCTCCGGACCAAGTCTCGAAGTAAAGCAACTGCACGAGGGTTGCCCAGCCATCGACAGTTGAGACTTAGGCAACTCATTGCTCCCGGCGGAGTCGGTCCTCGCCGACCTCCGCCGATTGAGAAGAATCTACGTTCTCCCCATTTATTTCTTCCACTAACACAGTATCCATACAATTTGATCGTTTTGAACGAACCTCCCCACAACTGTCTACCATAGCCACATCAGACTCCAAACCAAAACGATCCCTTTTACTACCCAAGGAAGCCTGCAACTCAGCTTGCTTAGTCACATGGTCAGCATTTTTGTGTCCAGCTTCACGAGCTCTTCGAAACCACTTCCTGTTTCGCATTCCTTGTTTTGCTTGCTCACTCTCCTCCTGGATAATATTCTTACCATCAGCAACAACCTTCCCCTTCAACTCCTTCAAGGACAGTGAGTCGAGGGTAGGAAGAATGGAAATATCATCTTGTTTATCCTTTAATCTTACACCCTGCGCATCTCCACTATCAGCTGGTTACACCTTCTCTCCAATATCATCTTTTTTTTTTCTTTCAGTCCATGTATTTCCATCGATCGTTATTTCTCTCTTCCTCTCTCTCTCTCTCTCCTCTTCATCCTCCTCTCTGTCAAAGCAATAACTGCCTAAGAAATTAGGGTTTTCATGCTACTTGTTCTCAATTCAAAACTATAAGATTAATTTGTGTTTGTTCTCATCGAATAGTGTTATTTTCTTCCCTCTTTGTTCTGGGTTGGCTTCCATTTTCGTGTCTAGGGTTTCTCTAACAGTTAAAAGCTCAAATTGAGTGCATTCATCAAATTTATATGGGGCTTTTGGTCGATTCCATGGATAACTGGTGGAGAAAGTTTTGATTTTGTTAAAATCAACGGATTTGATGTCCATTTGAAGGCAAATCGGCTTTAGTTGGTGATATGGTGGTGGTTGGAGATAATGGGGATGGAGATTTGCGAATAGGGAGTGATGAAGAAGGAAGCCATTGCTCAGTTCTCACTAATTTTTTTCCGCAAAAATTGCAATCTTGCAGTTCAATGTGCAATCTGTTGTTTTTTTGTTTTTTTTGGACGATTTTTTTTTTTTGGGGGAAGGTCTCTCCTGTGAATTGTGATTCTCTTTTTCCTTTTTCATTTGGTATTATTTTGGGTTATAAGATCATGAATTAATTGTGAATTTGTGAACTGATTTCTTGGGGTTTGGCTCAAAAAATTAGAAGACAATATTCAAATTAATATCTATGTTATAAATCCTTGCCATTGTAGAAGGACAGAAAAATAATATGCTAAAAGAAATGATTGAGAAACTACAAATAAAATGGATAATTTGGTATCTTGTTAAGAAATTATAAAAATAATAAAATTAGGAACCTAGATTTTGTAAATAAACAAGCAAAAATATATGTTAATACTCATTTATTTATACATCAGAGAAATAATTTTCCATACATTAGGCCAAACAACTTCATCAAATGGTTTCTATTTCTTAAAAATACTTTTTTAATGAGGTTGCCAAACACTCACAGTTTCTTAGAAATTGCATTCAAAAAACAGAAACTGTTTGAAAAAGTTTGGTCAAACGGCCCCTAATACTATTTGCTCGTTCATGTTTTGTTAGCGCCTTAGAACCGCGTTGTACTAGTATCACTCAAAGGTCTATCCGAGAGAAGACGACCATGTCATCCTCTAACTTCCTTGCCGTCACATCTGATACTTTGAGATGCTTTCCACGAGAGTCCATTTTACAGCACAAGGAACTCCTTGGGTACTTGTACATTCCCTTGCATACCTCCAATTCCTCAAGCCATTCAGATTTTTCGCTTTCCCTATTTCCAGGAACATGATGAAATTCCACAGTCAGCACCTTCAAAACCGGGGCACTACTTAGCAAGTACTGTACCAGATTCGACCCATCTATCTCGTGACTATACTTTTTACATCTCCATATGCTTATCTTTATCCACTTGAGATGGGTTAACACAAGTAGAGGTGCAGAACATCGAGTGATCCTTCTCGTCTTTTTGACATTATATAATGTTAAGGAAAGATCCCGTAGAACTGGACAGAATTGAACTAAATCTATCAACTCTTCACCATGGGTGGAGCAACTCACCTTGAATGTAAGTTGTGTCAGATTAGGGAACAACATCGTCGAAGGATCAAGTCTCAATGTCGAAAGTTCATATTGATGAGCGGGATAAATTTTAAGCTTCTGGACATTACAACTTGCTCCGAAAAGGTCATTCAACAGGCTTAATCTATCAGATGAAAAATCTCTTTCAGAAATAAATCTATCAGATAAGTACCCAAATGGATGTGAAACTGTGATATCTGCCTCAAGCAACCCATCTGGGTTCTGCACAAAGCTAAACCTCAAGGGATTTAGAACATCCACATTGAAATACGTTAATTTAGGGGCATCAATGATAACTTTAGCACTACGAGATTGTGGCTGGGGCGGTCACGGAGCCACATGCTCAGCTCCGCATCATCGAGATGGGGGGCGTCACGGAGCCATATGCTCAGTGTCTTCAGATTGTGACCTGATATATCCACAATAGTAGATTCATTTGTTGGAACCAAATGAGAGTCCAAATTAAAATCCTTCAAAACAGGGCAAGACTTGATTAGCTTTGACAATAACTCACAGCTACAAGCAACCAAATTAATTTCAAGCTTCTTCAGATTTGGAAGATTAAATTCACCACCATCAGGTAAACTACAACCAAATTCTTGCCCGAGTTCAAGCACTACCAACGACGGGGTTTGGAATATACAAGGTGGTGGTGACAAGGAGAAGCCTCTTGTGCTGTAATCCTGCTTACAAAACACTTGTATTTATTTCCTCGACTTTTCGGGCACAAATTAAACCAAACCATGAATGCATAAAAGAAAATTTTCTATTCTGCTTACTATCAGGGCAGTAGCGAAAAGTAAACTTGAATTTACGGATCACCTGCGATGTGAGTTGAGCAAGGAGGCCATCATTCACGGTTAAAATATCGGAGTCACCAGAGTAAAACCTGTCGTTGATCCAGAAAGAGGTAGTTTGAGTCCAAAGATGGCGCCATCGGCTTGACAAAGCGCTAGTGATTATGGCAGATTTGACGGGGAGAACAGAGAGAATATCGACGAGGATGTGATCGGGCAATGAGCTCAAGCGGTCTTCTTTTGTTCATCTTTCGTTTTGCTCTTCCTCTGGCACGTCCCATGTTTAAAAGTTACAAGTTTTGAGGTGAATTGTATCAGTTGTACGTATTGCGCTTATTAGCAGGAGTAAACTTATATATGGAGGAGTGCGAGTGAGTGGCGACCGAGGAATCTCGCTACGTCATGTTCGGACTCTCGTGTTCAATAGCAAATGAGTCCTTGGCCATCAAGCTAGTATATTTCCTTCGATCTTTGTGAACAACGCCCACCTCATGTAGTTTCCTAATACATGTCTATTATTATTATTACCAAAAGCTAAATCCCCTAAGAAAAAATAAATCAATATATATATATATATATATATATATATATATATATATATATATATATATATATATATATATATATATATATATATATATATATAAAGGAGGCATTTTCCGAGAGCAATAAGACATGCCACGTAGGCGAAAATTTTAATAGCGCACCACCTAAGCGAAGATAAAGACAAAAAATAGAGTTTGATTTGGAATAGTATATTAGGACAAAAACTATATCTTTTTATTAAATTTTGAATAAAATATAACTTTACTTATATGATTCAAAAAATCTTAAATTATATATCATAAAATTGGGCTCAAAAAGTACTTTAAAATGATACGCATATACAATATGTTTAGTCATTTTTTTATAATCTTTAATAGTTAAAGAAAGCATTTTTCGGGAGCATTGAGGGGTGTCATCTAAGCGAAAAGCATAGAGTATGCTATGTAGGCGGATAAATTTATATACCATCGTCAATATCAAATCTGAATAGAATAAAAGGGATAAATTTCAAGGAGTATAATATTAATCACCACTATAGAAGAAGAAGTTACAAAATATAGCTTCTCATTCTCCTTTCACTTCTAACTTTATTTCAACTTCTAAAAGTTGAAGGTGGAGGAGGGAGTGGATGGAAATGGTGTGAGTAAGAACAAATATAGGAAGAGAAGTTGAAATTGTAGGAGGTAGGCCAAACGGGCACTATATTTGTTTTGTAAGGTAGCTAAAACTGTAAAATCCAACATCAGATATAGGCATGAAAGAAGTGTCAATTATCATAGATGTTCGAGTCCGATGATTCTCATCTGAAAACCTAATCATAAAAATAGTGGTAATTCCAATCTTCTAGAAGGTACTTATCAAAAATATCAATTTATGAATCTCCCAAGGATTTTGGATATCATTCTCACTAGTACAAAAACAGTCATCTGCATCACCTAATATGTGACGGTTAATCATGACATCCGCCACCCATTTTAAGGCGCTGGTATTTTGGTAAATAAATATTTAGAATGTGCGACGGTTCTACTATTCAACCGCCACACTTAAGTTAACAATGAAAAAATAAAAACACGAAATGAAATGGGCGACGGTTGATTGAGAGGACCGCCACACATAGTCCATTATATGCAGCGGTCATCTCAATGGACCGTCACTCATTCCATGAAAAAAAAAAACTTTTTTTTTCTTTTTTCCACTTCCCATTATTTTTATTCACGCTTGTCAATTATTAGAAAGAAAAAAAAAACAAAAAAACAGTTAATCTCCTCTCTCATAGGAGTAATATCTAAATTCTTTCACTTTCTCTTCAGTAAAGAATAGACTCTTTCAATGGAAGAATTCTTAAATTTTATTTGAAAAAGTAAGGTCTTCCAATATTTTCATCAATTGCAACCTTCTATGTACTAGCTAGTAGGAAGCAAAAGAAGAAGACAAAGAAAAGACAAGTTGCAAAACTAATTAAGATTTTTTTTTTTCTTTTTTTAAGTGAAGTTGCAAAACTAAGCTAAACCGGATTTCAACTCATACCCTCCCATTCATATTCTTTGTTCATTTGGGCATATCCAATCGGCAACCTGAGCTATATTCACTTCATAACACGAATTCGCGTTCGATCTACTCTAACGGCCTACACAATAATGATTAACTTGATATATGTTAATAGAAAATTAGAAGTAACATACAGTAAAATAATAAAATTATATTGGAACATTATAGAATTTTCAAAATAGAGTATAATTTATATCTATTTTACGCCTATATGAATTTATAACTATTAAGTCTAGCAGCAATCAAAAACATAAATTATGAATCCCCTACTAAAAAGAGGTAAATTACAAACTGATGGGTCTATCTTAATCAGTCATTAAAGCTAATTACTATGACGAAAGTAATAAAGTTAAATTATTGTATTACATAGTAAAATTATAAAACTACAAGGTCAAATTGCGATTGCAGTTTGTGTAATCACAAACATACATCATGAAACTGTAGAAAATATATTTTTTTTACACCAATATAAAATATAATTATCTCTAACTAAAAGAGAAAGTTAAATTATGAATCTATATGCATCCATCTTCATCAGTTATTATAAGTTACTATGACAAATTTTAAAGCTAACTTATGAAACTACGCAGTAAAATTATGAATGTTTCTACTAAAACTAAGAGAGTGCAAAGTAAAATTAGGATGTAGATGGTGTAATTAATCAATACTGCCTCCGTTCTTTAAAACTTTAAACTCTAAACCTTAATCAATACCCTGTGTTTCTTAAACTCTGGCCTATACCCTAAAGGGAGGTTAATACTATTTTTCTATATTGATATCAAAATTAGTCCCTCCGTTCTATGAAACATATGCCCTAAATTCTAATACTCACCCTAAACCCTAATGTTAGTGCAGTTATGAAACCTAAACCCTTAACTCTTAATAAGTTAGAATACACCAAAATAGATACAGTATTAGAAAGTACTCTATATGACATGTGATAGTCCTTAATATCTTTTGTGCATGCTTTGATTATATTTGATCTATCCACCTACTTTTTAATCATTGAAAAGGTTATTATCTTTTTTATATATTGAAAAAACTATCATGTTTCTCGTTTCATAAATTAAAACCTAAACTATAAAAGTATTTAAAGACTAAAATCATCTTTACATATTGATATAGTTATTTATTGCTCGACGTCCATAAAACCTAAATCGTAATCCCTAAAAAAGTCAGAACGTAAAATATTTCTGAAAGCAAGGAAAGTATTAAAGAACATATAATATGGGATAGTCCCTAAATATTTTGTCCACTTTATTGATTATTCTTATCATCATTTGTCATCTTTAATTCATTTTCAAAAAAAGATGCATGAAGTGTTTTATTTTATGATAATACGAAGTACAAGGTAAAAATTCTCAATCGTCCCTCCCTTTTTCCCCCTTTTCTCCCAAAAAAACCCTAACCCTATTTTTGTGATCTAGGGGCTGCCATCGTTGATGGTAAGCCCCAATCCTTTTAGTTTCTTCGTCTTATTTAGGTTTCTAGTTCCGTTGTTTGGAATACAGTTTCTCCTTCTGTGAGAGTTAGTTTGTCCTAATTTTTAGGTCTGACTGTTTCTCCTTTGGTGAGAGTACTGTTTGTTTTTTGTTTCATTATTCGTATGGCGGTACTGCAGATCTTCTTCTTCAAGAGGCTTTCTACGATGTCAGATTTGTACATTCAGCAAAGCTATGGCGACAGGGCCCTCCGCGAAAAGGCTGTAATATGGAAAACAACGATTGAAAGCAAGGCTGAGACCGTTCGGAATCGTCGAATCTTCCATGCTAAGTAGCTTTATTTTTTAAATGTTATCTAATGTTTTAGAATTGCACCTTGTTGATTTGGATTTCGTTTGTAGATGCTATATGGCTTTTCCTTATGAATGAATTTGTTTTTTCCCTCAAAAAAAAAAAGGTAAAATTCTCAATCATTTAGTAAAATTAGGATACATGTGTTGTAAATTTAGATTTTCGAAGGCAAAATGCAAGAAACATTGAACATTTATAATAAAATTAAGATGTATGATGTAATTGAATGAAAAAAATGTTTAGTAGAATGATGAAACCTAAACATTTAAAGTCAAAATTTATTATATCTTACAAACTGGCTAATTGAGTATTAAAGAAGTATATGGAAGAGTGCTTAAAAGCCTTGTCTTTGGTTATTATTTTTGTGACCATAGCCATACTTTATTTTTAGTATATTTTGAAATGAAAGTACAGAGTACACAGTTAAATTATCATTCTTATAGCACAATCAAGACGCGTGTGAAGTAAATCCAGATGATCGAATTGAAATATAAGAAAAAAAATTGTAAAATGATAAGTAAATTTAGAATAAGGGTTGTAGACTTGTAGTTGATAAAAAAAAAGAAGAAGCTTTGTACATTGGTGGAAGAAATAAAATTTGATTGATCAGACTGTAAAATATGAGAAAATTTGTACATTGATGGTAAAATTAGACTAAGGGCCATGATTTATTTATAAAAAAAAAATTTGTACATTGATTAGTGGAAAGATAAAGTAAAATCATGAAATAACCTAGTAAAATTTTATTTTTCATAGACAAACCATGAATTATATAAAATAAAATGATTTGATCGATAAGATAATGTAAATTATTTAAAATTTATATATAAGCAAATTTGTTTAGCACAAATAAAGAGAACATATAACATGAAAGTACACAAAAAAAATTGAATTTCTTAATAGTAAAAATAATAAGCTCTACAAGTAAAGTCTAGAATATTGTAAGCAAAATGTTTAATACTCTTTCTACCTATATGTAAATGTTTAGTTTCTTTTTTTTTTTTTTTGTTGGATACACAAGAATAATAGATTTGGAGATTTTACTAGATCCAATTTTATTAATTAACCATAAATTAAATAATAAAATATAAGTACGCTGTAAAATTGGGTCTTATTCAAATAATAAAATGTAAAAATTAAGTTCTAAGTTTTTTTTTTTTGAAGTAGAGAACAAAAATATCAATAGTATGAGCCTATGCAACTCCTCCATTTGAAAGAGAATAATATTCTTCACCTATGCATATGAATAGTTTTTTTAGAAGAGATAAGAAAGTAACTTTTCTTTTTCCGTATGTCTTGAAGTTGAGATTAATAATTAAATATTGTTAAAAAACTAAGGTAAAATAAATACTAAAGATAAGAGATTAGAGACATTAGTGATAATTGATATAATATGATACAATAAAAAAAAAACGAAAAATAGAAATAAGAGAGAGAGAGGTGGGGAGATGCAATATGAGGGAAATAAAATCATGGTAGTTATCTTTATTTATTTCCATATAAAATCATAAAATCAATTTTCTTCCTTTCGTGTTTTTGCTAATGGAGTTAACTTTATCACATTTTTTCTTATTTTAAGTCTTGTTCCTAATATAAGTAACTACAACATCTTTTGTTTATTTGCTAAAAGACCCTTTTATTTTGTACTATTTACTTTAACCCCTATAACATGGCATATGATAATTAGTGAATTTGACAATGTGGCAAAAATCGATATAATTAGATTATTTTGTTAAGCTTACTTTCCTATATCCCGTGAAACTCACATATAGCCATATAGGTAAAATACACAACAACGCAGATAAATTTTCAAATAGAAGTAGCTGCCTGTAAGCAATCCACACAGTGACACAACCTCAAATCACAAAACATAAATTTTTTAAAAAAAATAAAAATAAATCAAGTGTAGATGTACCATTGTCTTGCAAACAATTTGATCTTGGAAGTGTTACCAGCAAATCTTTGATAGTTGATATACATGCTGCTCTCTGACAGTATGACAAATGCATCTGCAGCAATGTTGTGGAAGAGCGAGGAAGGCCGAAGGCGTGCTGCTAATCGAGGACAATGCATTTGGTAAACTCTGATTACAACTTGCACTTCTGAGAAAGAAGTTTTTATTTTAAACTCTACCAAGGGGATTGCGACTAGCCTGTTAACAAGACACAAGCAGGGGAAAAAATACTTCCACTCTAATTCCAAATAGCCCTGTTGACATCGATGTTTTAAACCCTTGCGGGCTGAAAAATACAATCATACAAGGAAAGAGAACTCCATTGCTTAAATAAAAGGAAAGCCCTGGATTGTAGTCGATACACATACACTTCAAGAAGTCTACCAGTAACAAATGCTAATTATTTCGAAAATCTCTGACATTATGGCATCAATTACACTTATGAAACGCTTAGTATATCCAGGTTTTTATGGGAAAATAATAATACCTTAGAATCAGTCTTATAAAGCAAGAACCTGTCTAAAAGATAAAGGTAAAAGGAATCTGTATCATCGATCATCATATTATCATATACCACCAACTTCTGTTACTACCGTTGTAAACCATAAAAATGAAGATAAGAGTTCGGCATTCAAACAAGACATGATGCCTTCATTTAAACAAAAGAAATAAAAAGGCAGACAAATCAATGTACATCTAATGAACAGAGAACTCTTATTGCCTCTCTGAAATTGCAAAGTCGTCTCAGTGACTGTTTTGAAACCTATCCAAATTAAACAATTTGCATCCATGTCTAGCATAGTATTCACTATTCAGAACTGACTAATGATGAAGGCTAGCTGGATCATGTTTTGTTAGCGCTTTAGAACTGCGTTGTATTGAACTTGTATCCTTCCAAGGTCACTTAAAGGAGACAAGACGACCATCGCATCCTCTAACTTCCTTGGCATCACCTGATAATTTGTGATGCTTTCTGCGAAAGTCAGCATGGCAGCGCAACGAACTCCATGGGCACTCGTATAGTTCCTTGCAAACCTTCCATTCCTCTCCAGGTTTAAAATTTTCGCTATCCCTATTTACACGAAAATGAATCATTTCCACAATCAGCCATTTCAAAACTGGGGCACTACTTAGCAAGTACTTTACCAGATTAAACCGGCCATCTTTCTTGTGACTATATGTTGTCCAACTCATTAGTATCCTTATCTTCATCCCCTTGAGATGGGTCAACATAAGTGCAGAACATTGAGGGATCCAACTTAGCTTATTGTAATTAAGTAATGTTAAGATCCTGTAGGACTGGACAAAATGGGTGTAAATCTATCAACTCTTGACAATGGGTGGAGCATCTCACATTGAATGTAAGCTGTGCCAGATTAGGGAAAAACGTTGTTGAAGGATCAAGTCTCAATGTCGAAGTTTCAGAATGATAACCGGGATCAAATTTAAGCTTCTGAACATTACAACTTGCTCCGAAAAGGTCATTCAATAGGTTTATTCTATCAGATGAAGAATCTTTTCCAACTACGATATCTGCTTCTGCCAACCCTATTGGGTTCTTCACAAAGCTAAACCTCAAGGGAAAAGTGTCTGTTCTGCTCACGGACACGGAAGTAGCGAAAAGTAAACTTGAATGTACGGATTACCGGCGATGTGAGTTGAGCAAGGAGGCCATCGACCACGGATAAAGTATCGGAGTCTCTAGAGTAATACTTGCCTTCGTTGATCCAGAAAGAGGTAGTTTGGGTCCAAAGATGGCACCATCGACTAGATAAGGCGCTAGTGATGATGGCTGATTTGACAGGGTGAACAGAGAGAATATCGACGAGGATGTGGTCAGGCAATGAGCTCAAGCGGTCTTCTTTTTGTTCATCTTCTACTACTCCGTCACCACCACCATAGTTGGCGTTCTTAGTTTTGCTCTTCCTCTTGCCTTTGCCTCTCGCACGTCCCATGATTAAAAGTGAAAAGTATCGAGGTGAATTGTATCAGTTGGTACTTGTATCACGCATAAACTAATATTTGGAGTAGCCGAGTAGGGTACCAGGCAAAGCAATGGAGACCTTAGACCTGTCAAAACTGACCCGACTCGTAAACCCGATCCGACCCGTTTTTAAGGGTTTTGACAAAGTTATTTGGATCTGAACCCGATTTAACCCTAATCTGTTAAACCCGATAATTCTTAGGTCAAATTCGACCCGTTCATGGGTCGACGCGTTTGAGCCGAAAATTTGAATTTATCTTACATAATGAATAAAAAATAGAGAGACGGAAATGTCTTTTTGACAAGTGAGACACTTTTCAAATATATTTAACAATAAGTTTATATTATTTTCTCGTATTTGTTGCCTTACAACTTGAGGTGACTTATATCCACTCCTATTTGGCATTTCGCTAATTGATTTCTCGTATAGGATACTTAATAGTTATTATATATGTGCAAAGCATAAAGAAAATATTATTTATATTGTCCATAGAAGTTAAAATAATGTAAAACTTTGTTGAGGAAGCCTTGTATAAGAGCAACCTACAAAAAAATAGGGTCACTATTTAGAAATGTAGGGGTCGCTTATTATGAGTTGTGACTCTTGATTTTACTAAAAAGTAACACTCGTATCACCAAAAGTTACAACAAAGACCGTCTCAAACAAGTTTTTGTGAATTTCGCTTAGTCTAATGGCGTTTCTAATTTACTGGGTCGACCAGAACTCAAAAACTCTGGATCAAGGTCAAGTCTTTCTCAATCCAAACTCGAAAGTAATCCAATTCAAAATCTGACCTAACCCATTATAACCGAACCTGAACTTCACCTGCCTAATCCGTTTGACTGGTCTAAAGAGTACTTGGCTAACAAGCTACTATTTTCTTTAGTTTCCTAATGCATGAAGTAGTACTATTTACCAACAAAAATAAACGCGGGCCTAGTATTCCTTTTACAATTCAGTATGTCTTATGTGGACTTAGTTCACCATGGATCAAATAATTTTGAGAGGTGGCTACAGATGAAGTAGGGGGTGGCTTCAGGTAAAGTAGGGGGTGACTCTAGGTGAAGTAATTTTGAGGGGTGACTTCAGGTAAAGTAGAGAGTGGCTCCAGGTGAAATAGGGGTGACTCCACTTTTAGAAAAGGGTGGCTCTAGATAAAGTATAGGGTGACTCCAAATATTAGTCCACCGTGAACTAAGTCCACACAAGTTTTTGTATTTACAATTACGTCAACATAAAGTAGTTTACGTGGTGAATTACTGGACTTGGGTCCACACGAAACTAGGGGGTGGGCTGAGTAATCACTGGAAATGGGACCATACTAATCTAAAGGCCTAACTTCAATATTGAGAAGAAGATCAAACGAAAACATGGAGAAGAAGACCGGTTAACCTCACTGCCGGACTCCATACTCGTCGATATTCTCTCTCTCCTCCCCCTCAAGTCCGCCATCGCCACCGGCACTTTGTCGAGCCGATGGCGTAGTCTTTGGACCCAAATCACCTCTATCTCCATCGACAACCGGGGCTTCAACCCCAAATGTTCCGATTTTTCCACCACCGTCGATGGTATCTTATCTCAACTCTCATCATCATTCATCCGTAAATTTTACTCTCTGTTTTAGTTCTTTTGGCTTTAGTTTCCCTCAAGGTGATATGAATCTTCCAAAGTTGAAGAACCTTAAAATTAATATGTTTTGTTCTGTTTGTCAACCATTGGTAACACTAATTAAGTCTTGCCCTGTTTTGGAGGATCTTGATATATATGTGTGTATTGCTTCGTGGGATGAACCTGAACCTGCTGTTTTTGATTTATTTGGCCCCAATTTGAAGAAGTTGAGAATGTTGTTCTCTGTGAACAACGCTCTCCTAAATATGATCATGCATACCCCCAACTTAGAGTATTTCAATGTACATCACTTGAAGCAACTTATGGTGTACCAATTCATCAAGTTTGCCAAAGTTGGACACTTTTCTGGTGTTTGTTGTTTGGAAAAATTGCAAAAATGGTACGTGAGGTTTGAGCTAATTATAAAAAGGGTACTTGTGTTTTACCTAATAGCAATTACGGTACCTATAGTTTAAATTCCGTCTCAAAAGCAGCCATTTGGCACACGAAGTTTAATTTCCGTCCGATATTTCATGTGCTAACTTATTGGGTGAGAAGACTTTAATGCCCTTATGCTTTTGATGCTTCATTGTTGTCCAACGTTTGTATTTCAATGGTTACAAGATCAATGGTTGTGGTTTGATCAAATACTCATCAAATGCCCAGATTCAAAAGGGGCAACGGTTAAAAAAAAAATGGTCTCCTATTTATAAATTGCCTTTCCTCAGTTGATGAACACTTCACCAATATCTCTTAGTTTTTTCAATATTTAGCCATTTTTTGAAAATACAAAAATGTCTCCCAGATGACCAATTAACACTGGAGGAGAGCAATTTCGAGGTTAACAAACGCTAGAAATTGACTGAGTTTCAAGGTGAGAGAGAAAAAAAAAATGGAGAAGTGAATTTCGAGGTTTTCGTTTAGGTTTTCCAAGTTGAGTGGGGGAGGGAAAATGTTTTGGGTGGGAGGGGAATTAATTTTTCAGTTTTATATTTGTTTTGAGTATAAATCTTTTTTCTGAAATTTGTTTTTCAATCTTACAAATGCGTACTAATAATTTTACCATTAAGACCCTTTAAAAATGACACGTGATGATGAGCATGTGAAAAATTGGACAGAAATTAAACTCCGTCTGCCAAATGACTGCTTTTGAGACGAAATTCAAACTACGGGTAGGGGTGAGCAGAAATTCCGGGTACCCAGTACCGGAACTAGAATTGGTTAGGAACCGGTGGTTCCGGAACCGGTGGTTCCGGAACCGGAACCGGTCTAACCAATTCCAAATCCCAAAAATAAAAATCGGTACCAACCAATTCCAATTCCAATTCCAATTCCTGACTTTTGGGAACCAAAACCGGTTGGTTACCCAGTGTAAAAAAATTAAATGACTTTTTTCTTTGTTAGAAATAAAGAATGGTGATTTTCTAGTAAGGTTAGTAGTTTAAAATTTTTCATTTGTAATTTTAATGTTTTTAATGATTGTATTTGTAATATTAATAATTAAATAATTGTATACGTTATTTAAATTTTGAAGTTTTGCTTTACGGAGAAACCGATTACGATTAGGTTGCTTGAAGCTGATATTGAACATTCATGTATCCACTCACATGATGAAATGAGGGAGGAGGATTTGATTTTGAGAGCCATTGATAATGTCAGGTCGCTTAGCCTTAATGGCCTTGGAATTCGATGTAGTCCTTTGACATGGTTAATGTTCCCTAATCTGACCCATCTAACATACAAGGTGAGTTCGTCTACGGATTGCCAAGAGTTGATAGCTTTACTCCACTGTTGTCCTGTGCTAGAGGTTATTGTCTTGGAATCTTTTAACGGAAAAGAGAATAGTTGGATTATCCCTCCACATTCTACACCTTCATGTGTTTTGGCTCATGTAAAGAGGATAGAGATTAAGATTGTGACATGGGAACTTGGGCTCGAGAGGTGTCCTATGAATCTGGCAAAATACTTTCTAAGTACAGCCCCGGTCTTGAAGCAACTTATCCTTATTGTTAAAGATAATGGAAATAAATGCGAAGGAGCTGCATGGCGCGAGGAATTGCAGTTCTATGAGAAATTGTATGAGTACCCAAGGAGTTCCTTGGGTTGCCACATTGAATTTTTCGGAAAACATCTGAAAGTATCGGGTGAGAGCAATTATGTTAGGAGACCTAATGGTCGCATTGTCTCCCTGAAGTGACCCTTGAAGGCTTGAAGGATACAAATATAGCTGATATATATGATGATCGGAGTAGGGGGAGCTAAAGTTACTTGATAAGGTATCCATTTGAGTAGTTATCACTTAAGTTAAATTGTACGAGTAATTTGCAATTTCAAGAGGCAATAAGAGCAATTTTGTTTCCGCCTTTTACTTTGTCTTTTCAATAAAGTTCATTTGTTGAATTTTTAACCCCTTTTGGTTAGACTGTAGTCCTTCTAACAGATAATTTTGTGCTGCGTTCTTCAATTTTACTTCTAATGTCAGTGGTCCATTTATACTGAACTGAATACTGGCAATAGAAGTTGTGATTAGTGATAATCAGACACAGGTGCAGGTAGGCCTCATTATCCTGTTTGATGGAGGTTCTTCAATTTTACTTCTAATGTCAGTGGTCATTTATATTGAACTGAATACTGGCAAGAGAAGTTGTGCTAGTGATAATCAGACACAGGTGCAGGTAGGCCTCATTATCCTGTTTTTTGGAGGTTTGTTCATGCTGTCAGAATGTCCTATGGTATGCTTATCTATTGTATACCTGTCAACCAGCAGATCAGATATGTGTAACTAAGCTAGATATTCTTTGAGTTACTTCGAAAACTTGGCCTTTCTAGTGTTTTGTCCAGCACTTGGTGTTCCGTCAGTGTTCCTCAATGTGTTTGTGCGTGCGTTTTGCAGCTTCCTAAGATGCATAAATGTATGGACTTTTAGCCCCAACCTTGAATTCATCTTTGATTTTACGGATTGTGTTGTTCCCCAGAATCTTGACTACAGTGCTCATTATAAAGCACTTGTAGTTCAGAAACAGACTTCTCTAATTTCATTGAGAAGGTTTTGAACTGTCGAGGAAATTGGAGGTGAATATATCAGCTCCTAGGCTTAAGAAATTGGAGATACTGAAACCTGGTGGTGAAAATTCCTGTTATGGCTTAAAAGAAGCTTTTATTTCTGCATCGATGCTTCATATTTCATATTTGAGGGCAGTTTTCCACTGTGGTGCTCTGTGAATGATAAGGCTTTTTTCCATCGAGGAGATAGACATCGATGTGGAAATATACCCGGCTTGGCCATACAGCAAAGAAGGCATGGCTAAGGCGATTGTCGACATGGTTAGAGACTTCTGCAATGCCAAATCTGTTACCATATCCCTTTTTTTCCTTGCAGTCCTTGCGGCTTTAGTATATAACCTTTAGACTATTCACATCATTCAGCAAAATCCAACAGCATTATTTAGCCCTTGGAAGATTCTGCGACACAAAAATGCACAAATTACCAACTAGGAGGAAGGCAAAAACCAACAATTAGGAAGTAAGGAAGTTTTCTCTTACCTTATTCTTTCCCATACCACATTTGACATTTCCAGTTTAACTCAAAAGTAGCAAAACCAACATCTGACATGTGCTATACTGTCACCAAGTATAAGGTGATGCTGTACTTAGAGGGATAACAAATCTCTTCGGAAAGTTAACCACATGTCTGAGAATGAACCAAGAGCAAGGAAGTGAAAACATTTAACCGGAGGAGCGATGACAGATTGTAGAGTCATTTCTGAGACAACTGTACGCGTCATATGACAACACCAAACGGAGGGTATGGAAGACGATCGACCACCACAAAATTGGTAGTTCTATCTCTTGTTAATACCGTTACACTGACATCCAATATTTCCTACTGAGGAAACATGTATTATGGCAATAGATCTTTTTGGTCATAAAGTTGTACCGGCAGTGAAAATGAGCCCCTATACGAAAAATAATATGATGAAAAGTAGCATCAGTTAATAGTTATACATGGATGATGCAGAGCAGTAGAAACAGAGGCCATGCTCACATTTCGCAACACCATACATAGAATTTCCTTATACAAGTGGAATGAAACTATGGCTCTACAAAGGTTAATTGTGGCAACAAAGCCACTTTACAGAGCTTAACTACTCCATATGTCTCAAGTTTATCTTTACATTGGACTTTTTAAGGTCGAAGTTTGTAAACTTTGACCATTTTTTTATGAAAAATTACAAAGTTTTACAATGTGAAAATTGTATTGCTAGATTCATTTTAAATAGTATTTTCAAAATATCACATTATTATAAGTTCTATATTTATGAAATCATAAATATTCATGGTCAAAGTAGTGTCTTCGAGACCGTGAAAAATCCAATGTAAAGATAAACTTGGGATGCATGGAGTATTTCACTTATTTATTCTCTACATTCAAATAACTAAAACCTAAATAGATTACCTTAATCCCTTATATATACAATATGAAACCAATTATGAGAAAAGCCGAAGCCTAACCCAAACCCAAACCCAAACCCAAAAGTCTCATCTCTCTTCTAAGGCAGAATAGGACTACAAGTACTACAGTACTGCTAACACACATCGCAATTCCCTAGCAAAAAAACAAGAAGGGAAAACCTAAGAAACAGAAACACCTTCAGTTCCTGGAATAGCTGGCAATGGCAAAGGCAAAGGACAGAGGAGCAACAATGACGGAAAACAAGAACAAAAACATGGAGAAGAAGACCGCTTAAGCTCATTGCCAGACGCCATCCTTGTTGATATTCTGTCTCTCCTCCCTCTCAACTCCGCCATCGCCACCGGTACTTTTTCCAGCCGATGGCGTAGTCTTTGGACCCAAATCACCTCTGTCTCTATTGACAACCGCTCTTTCAAAAGCTCTGATTTTTTTACCACCCTCGACGGCCTCTTCTCTCAACTCATATCGCCTTTGATCCATAAATTCACCCTCTGTTTTCATTCCTTCCCAAGCAAATTTGATGTTGGGTTCGAAACATGGTTACGTTTAATTTGTGGGCTCGAGAAAATGGAGGTAACTTATGATTGTTTGCCGTCACCACCACTTTTTGTGTTCCAAACCCAATCATACTTGTCAGAGTCCCGTAGATCTTAACAGTTTGGATCTCAACAGCTTGAGATTGCGTTGATGGGATATTAATCTTCCAAAGTTGAAGAAGCTTCACATTAAAGGGCCTTGTTATACTTGTCAACCATTGGTAAATCTAATCAACTCTTGCCCTGTTTTGGAGAATCTTTATATATACATGTCTTTCATTTCGTCGTTTGGAGTTCTTGTTTTTGATATACATGCCCCCAATTTGAAGCACTTGACAATGTACTTTGGCCACAATTCTCTCCAAAATGTGATCATGGATACCCCTAAATTAGAGTATTTCAATGTACATAACTATTTTTCCTTGAAGTTTTGCTATGTGGAGAAACCAATTGGGTTGTTTGAAGCACATATTCGATATATATGTGGTGACTCACATGAGAAATTGAGGGAGGATTTGAGAGATATTGGTAATGTCAGGTCCCTTACACTTGATGGCCGAGGATGTGGTCCTTTGGCATCGGTAATGTTCACTAATGTAGCCCATCTAACATACAAGGTGAGTTCATCTACGGATTGCCAAGAGTTGATAGCTTTACTCCACTGCTGTTCTTTGCTAGAGGTTATTGTCTTGGAATCTATTAACGGAAAAGAGAATAGTTGGATTATCCCTCCACATTCTACACCTTTATGTTTTTTGGCTCATGTAAGGAGGATAGAGATTAAGATTGTGACATGGGAACTTGGGCTCGAGAGGTGTCCTTTGAATCTGGCAACATACTTTTTGAGTACAGCCCCGGTTTTGAAGCAACTCATCCTTATTGCTGAAGATCTTGGAAAGAAATGCAAGGAAGTTGTACTGCACAAGGAGTGGCAGTTGTGCAAGGAACTGTACGAGTACTCTAAGAGTTCCTTGGCGTTGCCAAATTGAATTTTTCGGGGAACATCTGAAAGTATCGGGTGAGGGCAAGTACGTTAGGGGACCTAATGGTCGCATTCTCTCCTTCAAGTGACCTTTGAAGGATACAAAAGTATAGCTGACATATGTTGGATCGAATTAGTAGGGGAGCTAAAGTTACTTCATTAGGTATCCTTTTGAGTAGTTATCACTTCAATTCTAGTACTGTAATATGCAATTCAAGAGGCAATAAGAGCAATTTTGTTTCGACCTTTTACTTTGTCTTTTTTAGTAGTGTTCCTTTGTTGAATATTTAGACCCTTTCTCGTCGTTGTACCTTATTATGGTTAGCCTGTATCCCTTCTACCACATAGTTTTGTGCCAATTCCTTCAATTTTACTTCTAATGTTAGTGATCCTTTTATATTGAATTAAATACTACTGGCAATAGAAGTTGGTGACTAGTGATGATCAGACACAGGCGCAGGTAGCTGGGAGGTTTGTTCATGCTGTGAGAATGTCCTATGGTATAAATTTCCTCTGTAAACCTGGCAACCAGCAGATTCAGATATGTGTAACTAAACTAACTACATGACGCCGCATATTCTTTTAGTTACTTCGAAAATTTGGCCTTTCGTAGTGTTTTATCCATCATTCGGTCCTCTGTCAATGTTCCTATGATGAATGGTTGACCTTGTTTGAATACTGTTCAGATCTATAGTTTCTCTATGGTACTGGAGGGCAGATTTGAAAGTTCCATTTTTTTCCTTCAGAATCTGTATCTGTTGTCTAGCAACCCCTGTCAGTGGGATAGAAATGATTACACAGAACCTCAGATAGTCAAATGAATTAAGGTTGTGTTCAATTTGGGTAAAATTCATGGTAAACAAAGCTGACACACAGATTGTACACATTGTTATTTGTATGTTATTAAGCATCACCATTGAGCAAACATCTTAACAAATTAAGCAGAGTCTGGCAGTCTCCTATTGGTCATACTTTGCATGTTTAGCTTCACATGGCATGTTAAAGGCACCAACTGAAAAAAGCTAAGATGGCTTTCTTCCATAAATCAGAGCAACAGTGTATTAAGGAACTAATCTAGGATGACCTTGATTGATGTCCAATAATGTTCAATTTGATAATGTGAACTTGTGCTTATTGTTCTGTCACTTTAGAAGGTTTTAATGTATAGGAAACTGAGTTTTTATCTCTTGACTTGGTATAGATCAAAGTCCATTGATGTCTTAATTTTGAGATACGAGGTTGAGAATCATACATAAAGTGTATGAAATGCAAGGCGTGGTCTAATAGGTACTAACCACAACTTCTGGTATTATCATGCTCAGATGCTTTTTTCTGGCTGGAATCTTATTATATTATTGGCTAGATGCCTTCTGTAGACTTTTTATTTTTATTTTTTATAATTATGTACTCAAAGTTCACAAACTTTGACCATGAATTATTGAGAAAATGCAAAGATTTATAATGTAAAAATGTTATTTGTTAGATTCATTTTAAAGAATACTTTTCAAAAATTACAATTTTATAATTTATATATGCACATAATTAAAATTATCTACGGTCAAAATGGTACATTGGAGACCGTGAAAAAACAAATCTTCATGAAGCGGATGGAGTACTGATTTTGGGTTATTTGATTTCAAATCTGGAAATCTTAAGCCCAAAAAAAAATAAAAAATTATGGGCTTAGTCGCTATCATGGAAGATCAACTTAAAATATCTTTATAATAGAGTTTAGCGCAATTTGGTGAAAACCACCTGAAAAGTTACACGTTTTGTTCAGTACCCCCTGAAAAGTTGCTCTTTGTTCAGTACCACCTTTAATGTTACAAACGCCGTGTGAGTCACACCTTAAGTGAAATTCCGACCAAATCCAAAAATTTTCTGACCATTTTACCCTCACGTGTCTAACACGTGACTTTTAAGTGATTTAAAAAATAAAATAAATAAATAATATAAATATAAATAACTAACCTAAAACTAATTAATTTCACTCAAACCCAACCCCATCATCCCATCCTCTCTCTTCCTAAACCCAACCCCTCGATCTCCATCTCCCTCCGTGCTCTCTCTCTCTCTCTCTCTCTCTCTCTCTCTCTCTCTCTCTCAAGCTCGTCATTAATGGCGACAACGAAGCCATGGCCGCGATGAAGTTTCTGTGCTCTCTCTCTCTCTCTCTCTCTCAAGCTCGTACCCATCTCCATCTCTCTCTCAAGCTCTAAAGATCGTCATTAATGGCGACAAGAACTCAGCGAAGCCATGGCCGCGATGAAGTTAAAGGTTGTCGACCACCATTTTTGTCCGGCGACCACATATCGAGCTCTCAAGCCACCGATTTGTGGTTTCCGGCCATGAACCATGGTCGGCGACATTTCTGATTAATCTCGAGCGAGCTTCAATGGCCATGCATGAGCTTTAGAAGCTCCGATCTGCCGATTCCAAGCTAAGCTTCTCCTTCTTTCTTTTTAATTTTTTCCCTTTTTGTCTTAATTTTCGGTTATGTTTCAAAATTTCTCGTTTGATGTAGATCGGAGAATTTGAGAATTTCCCTTTTTGTCTTAATTCCAAGCTAAGCTAAGTTAAAGATGTCGATCTCGATTCTGAGAATTTCGAGCTCCTAAGGAATCAAAATTTGAGCTTGATTTTGAAGGTTTTGAGATGTAACAATTGATACCAACATCTGCTTCTTCTACGTTTTTATGAGGAGATTTAATGGACTGTTGTTGTTGTTGTTGTTGTTGTTGTTCACCCGGGAGTTTTTCAACAATGGTGGAGCTCATCGTGTTTGTTACAGTTATGGTTGCCGGAGTGAAGAAAGAGAGAGAGAGAGAGAGAGAGAGAGAGAGAGAGAGAGAGAGAGAGAGAGAGAGAGAGTTGTTCTGTTTGTGTTATAGTTGTTATGGTTGTTGTTGTTCTGTTTCGCCAAGAAAACAGGGGAAGAGAGAGAGAGAGAGAGAGAGAGAGAGAGAGAGAGAGAGAGAGAGATGTTCTGTTTGCCGGAGTGTTATGGTTGCCGGAGTTATGGTTACAGTTATGGTTGTTGTTGTTCTGTTTCGCCACGAAAACAGGGGAAGAGAGAGAGAGAGAGCTGAGCGAGAGAGAGAGCTGAGCGAGAGAGCTGAGAGAGAGAGAGAGCTGAACAGATTTTAATTCAATTTCGTTAGTTTGCTTTTAGTTTAGTTAGTTTAATTAATTTAGTTAGTTTAATTACTTTAACTAATTATTTCGTAAAATTAATTACAAGTCACTTAAAAGTCACGTGAGGGTAAAATGGTCAGAAAAATTTTGGATTTGGTCGGAATTTCACTTAAGGTGTGACTCACACGGCGTTTGTAACATTAAAGGTGGTACTGAACAAATAGCAACTTTTCAGGGGGTACTGAACAAAACGTGTAACTTTTCAGGTGGTTTTCACCAAATTGCGCTAGAGTTTATCCTGACTTTCTTGCCTTTTAAAAAAAATGGTATTTGAGGAACAAGTAAAGGTCTAATGGTCATGTGTTCGATTCTTTAAAGACCCTTACTCTACTTGTAAGGTATTTTAGCACAAGATATTGTAGGCACCTCAAAGAGTGAGACAACTGGCCATAAAATTTAAAATTGCTCCATGTTAATGCGAGATTCGAACCCTCAAAATTGGTTAAGAATATATAAATCTCTACCACTCAATCATATCTCCTTAATTACTGCTATTTAACACTCTCAGTTAGTGTGATCTCATTTCGCCTTAACGATATTGGTGATATGTCCTATTACAGCCCCTAGCTCATACTGTGGCATGCCTAAAGTCCTTGTATACATAACTTTTTTGTGCCTCCTCTGTAACTTGAAGTTGAAATCTCAATTGTTATCTCGGCCTTTATGTCTCATTTAAAATTCAAGTAATAAATTTTCTTAGCCTCAAATACATTATTTTAGAGCATATACAAGTTGGTACGAAAACTAGATTTATAAACGTACACTCCCAATAATATCTTGGCTATTTATTTTAACTTTAAATTAAAAAAAATACTCAAAATAGAAAATAAATAGAAAAAAAAATCAAAAGTTTAGAAAATCACTTTTAAAAAGTTGGGAAAATAGACCTCATTATAATAATAGAGGGGGCTTGGGGTAGCTTTGGTGGCAGGGGGTGGTAGTTTTCCCACTAAACAAAAGGCCTTGATTACTGTTTGGGGTAGTTTGTCTTGGTGGCACGATGGCCTCACCTTGAGGCGGTCTCATAACAAACCTATAAGCTTTATTGATCATTGTCCCGTCCCTCACCTTCATAATTTCTTACGGGGCATTTGTTTAGTGAGAATGGAAGGTGGGAATACGGATGATAAGATTGGGATTTTAAAATCCCATATTTGGTGTAAGGGATGGGGAATAGAGAGTGGGTAAGAATGAGGATAAAAAGATCTCTATCCCCAACTTTTAATCCCATAGGGGCTAATACTTGGAGGTGGGAATAGAGCTTTTTTTTAAGTCAAATTATCATCATGCCTATTTTAAATGACTGCAGATATCATCATGCCTATTTTAAATGATTGCAGATTTTCCCAACTCATTTTTTTAATGGTGTTTTAGTAAGCTAACTTTTTTTTATATCCAACCTATTTCCAAATCTAATACTTACCCCCATAACGAATAAGGTAATGGGATTAACTATACAATTTCCGTATTCCCCTTACACAAATCTCATCCACATCCCATCCCCATAATCTCAAAATCCCGATCCCATTTTCCAAACGTCTCCTTAGGAGTTCAAATTACTTTTTGCTTATTGTCTTAGGGGTTCAAATACTCATTTATATAAGGTCTATTAGTCTAGACGAGTCCATAATAGGTTGGCTTCTTGTAGCAAAAAAAAAAAAAAAAAAAAAACCAAAGAGGTCAACTTTTAGTTTTATAAAAGGAACTTGTAGGCAGCAGTCCACCACTACACTTCGTCTTTTGAGTGTGCATTGGGTAAATCTCATATATAACATTTATTATGAAATTCATCCTGACAACCAACTTTACTATCCCTCCCAAAATTGTTCAATTTGTATCTAATAATCAAATTATTGCACAAAATACAACTATCGAATTTGCACCAACTAATTTCAATTATTCTCTTCTCAAAAAAAAAAAATTCAACTATTTGATAGTTAGCATATTTTTAAAATGGTATTTTTCTAAAATATTTAGCACTGTTTACTTGCACCACTTTAACGAACTTATTTTGCCAAGAAAACACAAAGCCTAGCTAGAGGAACATATTCACATCCAAAAGTAAACCTCAGATTTACAAACGATTTAGAAAACATCAAACTGTCGTTTAGTAACGTTTCTTCCCCAATCAAAATGATGCTAAGTTTATGTTTTCCCCTAAATTTATCAGTAATTTTGTTGACGTTAATACCAAATTAGCGCTAAGACACTATAGAGTTATTGACCGAGCTGAAGTAAGGAAGCATGCCCTATTGCCTGTATGTATGGGTTGGGAAAAACATTGATTTTCACAGTTTTTTTTTTCTTCTTCTTTGACATGAATCATTTGGCTATTTCAGTTCAAATAAACCTCAAGTTCCTATAACAGCCGTAGCCCTTTATTTTCCCAAATTTTAGCTTTGTTTCCATTTTTTGAAAATTTGGCGTCATTTGATCATACAGGGCCATCGTTAACTTCATGAGTTTGGTTCAGCTCACAATCTACTTGCCAAAAGCTACAGCAAGAGTCGTTACAGTTGCAGCACAACACAGCATTAACCAAATCTGACTGTATAGTGAGCTCAACGCGAGTCCCTGATAGAGCCACTCTTTCCTGAGAGCGAGCTCCAGACTCCAGAGCATGACGCATCACTAAATCTACTGCTTCATTGGTTTCCTAACTTGCTGACATGATTAACTTAACATAACAATTTCACTGTATTTATTGTCCACTGACGACTGACAAGGGTGGGGGGGGGGGAGAGATCAAGATATCACCAGCCTAAACCCCAGAACTAAAACCCCGAAAACTAGTGACAGAGGGCGTATACTTCAGCTTCGAACACCATCAAGAAAATATACATCAATAGTGTTGAACCAAGGAACTTGGGATGCATAATTTCCACAATGCGTGCTGATCTTACTATTAATTCAGCCCTATATGGAAGCATAATACATAGGAATTACATCGAGTACCAGATTTCCAGCAGCACTTCTGATATCATCATATTCCTGTCAGTAAGCAAAATGATTCCATCCATCAGTTTTCGCATACGCACAGGTCAAAGCTCTAGTTCTTCGGATCTGCACATTTGGCTCGAGCAATGCCACAAACTCGGTCTAGCTCAAGCATTATACAGCTCAAATACTTTTACTTCCCTGCAGAGCTCGGATCATAAGCACCTCCCCAAGGCATAGGGGCAACAGCACCTGAAACAGGTGGACCAGAAATGATACCAGCAGCAGGAGCAGGCCCATTGGCATGGGGAATCATTCCTTCCATTGCTGCACTCACACCCATCTGAGCGTGAACCCTTCCATAAGGATCATAATAGGGTCCGTTACCCTGGATAGAAGGGGGATATTGAGGATTTGGACTGGGGTACGCACCACCATAAGGAGCTGCAATTCCCCAAATACAGCAGTCAACAAATAATGCAAAAACAACCAATTACATTTGAGAAGTAAAAAGAAAAACAAAAGGCCTTGATTCTTCATGAAGCACGATAAATTTGTAAAACAAAAAATCTTTAAAGACAATGCATATGGAGGTAAGAAGATTAACCTTGTACTTTCCTCTCGACATTAAGCACTTCAGCTCGTAATCTTTCTACCTCCCTTATCATGCCTACTAGATTCCTTTCCATTGCTTGCATATGTTCCACAAGTTCAAGGTTTGTACGCTTTTCATGCTCAAAGGCAGAACTTCATATGGAAACAAGTAAAAATAGGTTTAGAATCATTTCTGATGACTACTCTATCACATCAACTAAAGACGCATTACTCATGATAATATTGAACACAGAGAGAAAGGAAACCCAGAGATCAAACAAAGAGGACATATATCTGCTTCTTTTTTTTGATCACACATATAGCTGCTTCTTTTTTTTTATCACTCATATAGCTGCTTCTTTTTTTTTATCACATAGCTGCTTCTACTATAAATGTGAACACAGCAATAACCAAAACTTGCATGGCTGAACTACAGAGGGCCAACCCACCTAATTTATTCTAAAGTGTACTGCCATTCAATTTCTAGGCTACATCTAATTTATTCTAATGGCTAATCCACAATCTTGCTCAGTAAGGCCCTGTTTGTCCTAAAAAATGGTGGGTATTCAACAGTAGTAACAATCACCAACAAATAGAATATTCAATTGAACTTGTATGTAGAATTACTTCGTAAAGGTAAGAAGCTGGGCAAAGACTAAATTTTGGGGATATGTGATACTCAAATCAGTATCAATATGATCCGTCTAATCTAATCACTCAAAACCTTCGACAACATAACAGTGAAATATGGATCTCCATCTTGGCTTCTACCTTTAAGCTATGATCCATGTCGCCACATCCAGAATCTTTAGGGGTCTAAATTAGACTAATCCGTCCAGTCTGATGTGAATATCACAGCCAATACCAGATATAATGGTTTTGGTTTTTCAAGTGCAAGTCTAAACAAGATTTGCAATGTCCTATCAAATCAAACCAACAGATATTATTGTAATTTGGATCCAATCTGATAGACAGAAGTCCACAACTATTAACCCCAAAAGTGTTTTCATTGTCAAGCACATCACATTAAAGCCACTTATCTCCAAAAGCTCGCCAATCAAAAAAAGATTAATAATATATACGGCATGAATGAATCCAAATAATACATGTCCTAGACATAAAACAATGCAAATTCTTTCTCATTATAAAACGTCTGACAATTACTTAACCAGCCGAAAAAGAGAGGATAATCCGCCGTTCTTTGTCAATATCTGGAGTGAGTAATCTTCTTAATCACATCGTGCCTAAATAATATTTTTTTTAATAATTTAGATATTTGGAGTTCAGTTTGGATAATGTATTCGAACAAGCTAGTTCAAATGTAAATGGAAAGTCTAGATTTTAAGAAAGTTGAGTATGAAACCAATCTGAATAAAGTACCCAATAGTCATTTCAGTTTAGTTCAGATCAGTTCAGTTTGGATTTACAATTTACGATTTACGATTTACGATTTTTTTGGTTCCAACTTACACCTTTCAATTATCCAGCCGAATATTTAAGGTAATGCTTGCAAAGAAAGCAGTTTTGATTTTTGAGATACAACCCGAAAATGAAAGTTTAATAAGTTACCAAAGTGAAAAACATCAGAATGCTAAAGTACTTTCTTGCCAGTAAATATTAGCAAAACCGTGGGGGCACTCCTTCCACACCCTTGAAGACCAACATCTAACTCATGGGCATGGTTTCCACAAAGTTGATGAAATTCATCACATTTTAGAGCCCACATCTGTCACATGTCATGACCAGATGGAAAATGACCTTGCTGGTTCTCATGATTTAATTCTTAGCCAGTACTCAAAGTCAGGCAATTCAATCAGTATGTTCAATTTTAAGGAAAAAATACTGTGCAACTCACCGCAATCTCTGATGTTCCAGTCTCATACTGTCTAGTTCAGAGAGCATATCAGGGATCATTCTGACATCAGTACGACACTTCTCGAGCTCCTGATTGGCCTGTTGAATCCTCAATGTCAGTTCTTGTCTAGCTGCTACTAAACTCTGTGCCTCTTTGTGAGCCTGTTCAAGATCCTTCTTTACACTCTCCCCAGCTTTACTATCTGCTTCCATTTTCGCAGTCTTATCCAGTAAAACCCGAATTTGAATATCGCTCTCTGTCTGTGTACTACGAATGTGTGCTCTTAGTCTTTGCATTTCCTCATGAGCACCAATAAGACCCTGGCGTAAAGCTACTTGTGATGCTGCAAATCTCCGATTTTCAATCACAAGACGGTCCATTTCTGCAACCTGGGCAATCATCTCTTTTTCAGCCAACTCTGGAGGAAGAGGGTGACCAGTCGAAGCTCCTGCTCCACGAGGTGGACCATGATGCATCATCCCAGGAGCTGAGGGGCGTCCTCTTGCTGACATCTCCAAAGATTAACCCAGACTAGAATAAAATTTGGAGTTGTTTCGTAATACAAACAGAGCCAAGAGATGTTTCTACCTACACTGACAGCATGGAAAACAAAAGTTCAGCATAAAAATTGAAAGACAGCAGTCATTGCACATTCAACTGGTTAAAACACTAATGAAGAAAGTTCTATACTAGGGTTATGCCAAATATGCATCAATGACCTATGTTAGGGGTTCAAATCTCCAAAGTTCACCAAACTTTCTAAAGAATTGACCTTTTCACTAGTACAAAATACCCCATACTACTGCGGGTAAAACACATATACTATTGCGAGTCCGCATCAAAGAGGAGTCGTAGTAGTATAAGGCGCCGTAGATTATAGATAAACTACTGCGGGTCCGAAACCGCAGTAGTTTCTATAAACTACGGCAGGTGCTAATAAATACCCGTAGTAGTATCTCATAAACTACTGCGGTTCTAAATTTTCACCGCAACAATAGACAGAAAAACGCAGCAACTAACAGCAGCAATAGACATCAAAATGCAGCAACTAACAGCAGCAATAGACAACAAAATGCAGCAACTAACAGCAGCAACATCAACTAACAGCAGCAATAGACAGCAAAACGCAGCAACTAACAGCAGCAACAGAAGCAATAGACAGCAAAAAGCAGCAACTAACAGCAGCAACAGAAGCAATAGACAGCAGTAACCAGCAACAATAAACAGCTAACAATAGCAACATTAGACAACAATAGCAACACAAACAGATTCCTCGACAGAATACAGCCAGCAATTGCATGTCCAAAACACCAAAACAAGTTCAATTTAGCAATTTAAATCCAAAATTGCAGCAATATGACAAGCACCATTAACTTCAGAATCCAGAAATTCAGCAACAAATGCAAACGCAGACCCACAATTCAGAACAGTACTCAGAGCACAACAAAACTCATAGAGCTTCCTTAGCAATTTCTCACAATGATTCTCAAATCTCAGTACATTAGAACACAGCAACTTTTATTTGCGATTTCGCACAAACGAAACCCAACCAGCAACGAATTATCAAATTCACAAATCCAAGGAGTTCAACAATACAGCAGGTGCACGCAGTCAACAAATCGAACCAAAAACTCCAGATTCAAATGCCAACACTTTTAGAACTATACTAAATTAGTTCAGCAACTTCTACTCGCAATTTCCCACAAGTAAAACGAATAATCACAACAAAAATCGCAACACAAACCAATAATCACAAGAACTCAAAGAAATTTATCCAGCGACAATCACAAATTTAGTACAGAAACTTCAAACCCAACAATAACTCAGTACACTCAACCAGTTTCAGAATCACGCAGACCCAAGAAGCCCAAAACGAGCAACCACGAACAACCCAGAAATTTTGAGGAACTCACGAGAAATTACAATAAAAAAAAAAACCAACTTTACCTCAGATTTTGTCATCGAACCCATTATGGAACTTTACCTCGCCACAACCAGAGCAACAACTGAGGATTTTCGAGCAACCCACAACAGCCCAGAATTAGAACAAGAGCCTTCAATTTCACATTGAGAAGTCAGAATTTCGACCAATATTAATCTAAGAAATGAAAACTTATGCCGAAAAATTGCGAAATCCAGAAGAAATTACAATTTCACGAGACTTAACAAGCAAAAACCTAGAAATTTACCTCAAGATTTTCGACCACAATGAACCCAGAATTAGAAATTAGTCAACTCGTCCCAAACTGAGTTCTTCAAGTTACCCAGAAAATTTTGAACTAAACCTTTGCTCAGGAGTTAGGGTTCAGCGAAATTACTTGAAATTAGGTAAACCCAACTCCATGAGCCCAAAATCTTGACCTAGAACCAAAACGCCCAAAACCCTCGATCTGGCAAAAATTCGCGAAACAACAAGTTTGGAGATGAAGATGGCGAGATTGTAGTTGATTTTAGAGAGAGAATGGTTGTGACTTAGTGAGGAAGACGGTGGGTAGCGGTGATGAACTGCAAAGATTGAGGAACAAACTTTCAGAATGATTTGTGAAGAAAATGTTTTTTTGCGTTTAACTCCGACCAAATATAAAGCCAAGCCAAATACTACTGCGGTTTAGACTCCAATCGCAGTAGTTTAACCAATCATATTGCGGTTTTAATTCCCAGCCATAGTAGTTTATGTGACTCTAAACGGTTTTCCATTCAGATTATTTACAAAACTGCTACCGCTCGTTAGGGGTTAGGGATGGTTAGAGCACGTTCGGGGAGGTTTTGAGTTTTTAGTTTTTAATTTTCAAGAAAACTAAAAATTAATTTTTGAAAATTACAATTTATAGGCCGTTCTGGGTGGATTTCAGTTTTTAATTTTTAGTTTTTTTCGAAACCAAAAATTAGTTTTTGGAAACCACAATTTATGATTTCCAGTTTTCAGTTGCTAGTTTCGAAAATAAAGTAGACAACTCTAATGTGAAAAAAAATTTCAGCTCCAAATAAAATTTTTATAAAGAGATAAAAAAAATTTGAAAAAACAAAAACTTGTGACTCGCAACCACCCCGAACGGATTACTGCTACGATTTTTATAACAACCGCAGTAGTTTAGGTGTCATAGATTAACGTTTGTGTATTAGTGTTTATTAGTCAACAAGTTGCTACAGAGTGATTAACCTTTAAACTTGCGAGAGTAACATGAAGTACTCAAACATTTAACTCTAAGAACAAGAACCCAAGCAAGTAGTGAATATAAGTGGAAGTACCCACTGACTTCAGTTCATGCATTAGCAAACTACAATGCAAGCATTACAGATTTAATATGTTCATCTTTACAAGGAGGGTGCACTATTCAACCCCAAGGCAGGTCAATGATGCTACTTATAACTTATGAAACTTCCAAACCGAGATGCTAGTTGTCGTGGTCCGCACCTCGACAGCTCGGTAGCAGCGTCACGGACACTCAGTGCTCGGTCATGAGTGTCGCGGACAGACACCAGCGACTAGTCAGCTAGGTCGCGACTAGGTGTTATGTCCGGTCACAGGTGTCGGGCTCTGGAATGCCCGGACAAAGTGTGGAATTCTTAGGACAAGGATGAGCGCAGGACTTCCTTAGGGGATGAGAAGGTCCACGGTGGAGTCGAATGATGAGAAACAAGGTTTGAGTTCCATCGGAGATTGAGTATGAAAGTTATGCAACTTTGATGGTCACTCCTGTCACTTGGACTGAACCATATAAGACTCTTTAGGGGGTAGTAGGTGTTTGAGCTCTCCACCTCCCCTGGATGCATGGATGGTTGGCAAACATCATGACACTTAAGTGAGCTTCCCCTGAAGGGGGCAGGCTTGATGGCATGTCAAAAGACAGCGTTGACTCTCTTCGGGATAGAACATCCCGGGGACATTATCGAGTAGCCGGCGGGCTCGATAGTGTTCATCATGCACCGAGGGGAGGGTCGCTATTTTGAGATGGTTGCGGGACGCTTTATCCGTGAACCTTATCAATGGGATAAGATCCTCCATGAGGGCTTTCGGGAAGCCCGGTCAACGAGGGGTTGTGTTGCATTAGCGGTGCTCTCGGGTTTCGGGACATCAGTACCACGGGATGGGCGACCCCGTGGGAACTTGTGGGACTTAAGGGGATACTTCCTAGTATTCCTATGAAGGGAAGGATGTCCAGGGAAGGTTGCCTGCTTGGTGAATGGAACACTACTCGATGAGGCATCGATGGCCGAGTCGGGGACAGTGACCCATGAACGCGAGGTGCGCATTCATAGGTCGGACTCCTATGAACTCAACGGGAGCGAACATGACTCCCGGTAGCTTAAAGGATCGGGAACTACTCGGAAGGAGATTGAGGGCTCGGGACGAGGATAGTTGCTCGGACGATCGAGACCCGCGCTCCGGACCTGACACGTCCGGGAGTACTTTGGGACTTGACAACTCCCAGGCCACGATGAGGCGAACAGTGATCATGACCGATGAACGGAAAGAGCACTCAATAGGGCCTCGAAGCTGGATGGTGTTCAAGGGCCGTGTCCCAAAGTAGCTTGTTAGTGAGATCGGTGTCGGACGATAGTGAACGACGTTGTCCGCACACAGGATGCGAAGGTGTCGAGTCATGGGTTGAAGTCCAAAATAGGATGTTCGGTTGGGCTAGGGTTAGGACCAGAGTGTCGGCACTAGTACGCGACGAGGGTCTGGAGTATGGGTCAACCATGATGCGGGATAACCGAGATGACCAGTTGGGCGAGTGTCGGGCTAAATAGTCGACACCAGGAAGTGACTAGTATCTCGAGAATGGAACAACAGTGAAGCGAGCAAGCCTCGATAGGATGATTTGAGTTGCGAAGAGTTCAATGTGAGTAGAAATGGACAGAACCTCACGTGAAGGCTGGTCAGGACTCAGTGGAGTCTTGACGTCGTACGGTCATTCCGCAGCAAAAAATTTAGGACCGTAACAGTTGGTATCAGAGCTTTGGCTTTCCTTCACCATGGCAACGTGTTGGTTAGCGACAAAGTGTATGAAGCTTCTCAGTGGTTGAGAGCTAACGTGAGCTGCTTTGATGTGGATTGGATACCGATGACCTTGTTGGGTTCCATCAGGCCAACTTGGGTTCATTGGGACATTGTGGACTCCCTGATCCATAATGTTGAAGCTAGCGGAGATGACTTCAGAGACGGATTTTGCAAGGGTTGAATCAGGGTCAGTGGTAGACAAGGATCAACTATGGCAAGTTGCAGTTGAAGAGTTGTATTGGATTGTTCAATGCCATCATACTTGACGAATGAAGATCAAACTGGTGACATTGGCAACAAAGTGATGGTCTGTGGGACAAGTTACTTGAAGATTGAACATGTGCTATGTGGGTTTCGATGTGCCGACTTGTGTGTTGGGCGGTTGACGATCGTGTTCCTAACGAGAAGCCGTATTAGAACCACGATAGTACAAGATCAAGATGATCAGTTGGCCAGAAGCGCCATGAAGAGTCCTTCAGAGAGCCACCTAAAAGCGGTGTGCTAGTAAAACCCTTCCAAGGAAGGTCACCTTACGAGGTGTTGTGAGCAGAAGTGGACGATTCAGAAGACGTCATCGGTTGGCCAAGGAGGGCCTTGTTAGTCTGGGTCCGAGATGTAAGTGTTCATTTGAAGTGGGGTTGTGAGAGGACTCTAGTGAACTTATGGATGTTGTTTTCGGATTGTTCGAGAGCTTAAGTGGGGGAGGGCCCCACTGCCGCAGTGGTCGCATGATGTCGAGATTGAGGCAAGCACACTGAGGAAGTGTGTTCAGTGAGCGAGTTCGGTAAGTGTTCGTGGAATACACTATAGCAACAAACAGTTATTCGGAGGAGCAAATGGAGATATTGCAACCGATACCGGACCTTTGTGTGAACTTGTGAAACATCACTCCGAAAGGAGGTGATCCGGGTCAAGATGACCCCGTGCCGAGACCTTAATGGAGATCAACCAGTAGTGCGAGCGACAGTCAGATGTGTTGTCCTCGGAGCGTGTCGACCGAGAAGGGCGATGTTGTAGTGTGAGTGCAGCGACTTTAAGCTTGCAGAATTCAGCGCAAGAGTCAAAATCTTATTTCCAGAGGTGATCCGAAGGGAATACATCGCGAGAGCGAGTGTGGTAACTGGGTCTCAGAAGGGTGCTCGAAGACAGACACTCGTTGTAGTGCTCTGTAGGTTGTGGAAGTCGAGCTCAGTGGTACTCGTTAAAGTACAATGTTGCTGCTGTGTGGAGTTGTGCTTGGAAGACGGGGTGTGTCTCTCCACTTTTGCGGATGGACCAGTGTTGCTTATGGGAGCAAGCTTTATGGGAAGTTAGTTGGCTGCTTGTGGGAGCTACCGTTCGCAGTAGTGTACGCAAATCAGCGTCCGAAGAGATGTTACTTGGGCTCGGTGGAGCCGGCTCAAATTTGGAGCCTGTCTTGTCCGGTGACCCTGAAAGATTGGGTGCACTTGGACGTTCCGTGGCCCATGAAAGAGGGGGCGCACGAGGTGGTTCGTTGTTGTCTAGTGACCCTGAAAGAGTGGGTGTACTTAGACGTTCCGTGACCCATGAAAGAGGGGGTGCACGAAGTAAGTCTTGGTCGACGAGGACGTCGACGGCTTAAGTGGGGGAGAGTGTCGTGGTCCGCACCTCGACAACTCGGTAGCAGCGTCACGGACACTCAGTGCTCGGTCATGAGTGTCGCGGACAGACACCAGCGACTAGTCAGCTAGGTCGCGACTAAGTGTTATGGCCGGTCAAAGGTGTCGGGCTCTGGAATGCCCGGACAAAGTGTGAAATTCGTCGGACAAGGATGAGCGCATGACTTCCTTGGGGGATGAGAAGGTCCACGGTGGAGTCGGATGATGAGAAACAAGGTTTGAGTTCCATCGGAGATTGAGTATGAAAGTTATGCAACTTTGATGGTCACTCCTGTCACTTGGGCTGAACCATATAAGACTCTTTAGGGCGTAGTAGGTGTTTGAGCTCTCCACTTCCCCTGGGTACATGGATGGTTGGAAAACATCATGACACTTAAGTGAGCTTCCCCGGAAGGAAGCAGACTTGATGGCATGTCAAAGGACAGCGTTGAGTCTCTTCGGGATAGAACATCCCGGGGACATTATCGAGTAGCCGGCGGGCTCGATAGTGTGCATCATGCGCCGAAGGGAGGGTCGCTATTTTGAGATGGTTGCGGGACGCTTTATCCGTGAATCTTATCAATGGGATAAGATCCTCCATGAGGGCTTTCGGGAAGCCCGGTCAACGAGGGGTCGTGCTGCATTAGCGGTGCTCTCGGGTTCCGGGACATCGGTACCACGGGATGGGCGACCCCGCGGGAACTTGTGGGACTTAAGGGGATACTTCCTAGTATTCCTATGAAGGGAAGGATGTCCCAGGAAGGTTGCCTGCTCGGTTAATGGGACACTACTCGATGAGGCATCGATGGCCGAGTCGGGGACAATGACCCATGAACGCGAGGTGCGCATTCATAGGTCGGCCTCCTATGAACTCAACGGGAGCGAACATGACTCCCGGTTGCTTAAAGGATCGGGAACTACTCGGAAGGATCTTGAGGGCTCGGGACGAGGATAGTTACTCGGACGATCGAGACGCGCGCTCCGGATCTGACACGTCCGAGAGTACTTTGGGACTTGACAACTCCCTGGCCACGATGAGGCGAACAGTGATCATGACCGATGAACGGAAGGAGCACTCAATAGGGCTTCGAAGCCGGATGGTGTTCGAGGGTCGTGTCCCAAAGAAGCTTGTTAGTGAGATCGGTGTCGGACGATAGTGAAGGACGTTGTCCGCACACAGGATGCGAAGGTGTCGAGTCATGGGTTTAAGTCCGAAACAGGATGTTCGGTCGGGCTAGGGTCAGGACCATAGTGTCGGCACTAGTACGCGACGAGGGTCTGGAGTATGGGTCAACCATGATGCGGGATAACCGAGATGACCGGTTGGGCGAGTGTCGGGCTAAATAGGCGACACCAGGAAGCGACTAGTATCTCGAGAATGGAACAACAGTGAAGCGAGCAAGCCTCGATAGGATGATTTGAGTTGAGAAGAGTTCAATGTGAGTTGAAATGGACAGAAACCTCACGTGAAAGCTGGTCAGGACTCGGTGGAGTCTTGACGCCGTACGGTCATTCCGCAGCGAAAAATTTAGGACCGTAACACTAGTCTTCTCTGTCACCAACCCCCGAATGACCAAATTGGCATTTTTAAAAAGGGGTCCGAATCAATTTGACATTTTAAACTTTTTCGAAGACATATAAGCATTTTAAAAAAAGATTCTGGGCACATAAGCACATTATACCGGTCGCCAGTAGAATCTTGATTAAAAAATATTATTTTTCATAATTTTATTTTCTCTCTCCTAATTTTCTTCACTGTCCTAGTATTCTCTCTCCCCTAGTCCCCTATCCCACCATTCCCAGCAAAGCTTTCCCTGTTCCCACACATCTCCCCCATTACCGGACAATCTCAGAACAAGTTCATTCTCACCCTTTTTCCCCTACCAAAAACCTTGCCCGGTGACGAAGAACTCAAACTGTTCTTCACGCAAACTCAACCTAATCAGTCATCCCAGTCCTAACTCTCCTGCCCTTAGAGATTGACATCCCAGCAATCTCTCCTTAACCCACAAACAACCAATCACCCCCGAATAGGAACAACACAAGAAATCAATTTTCTCTCTCTTGACCGCCCATAACCGCCAATTGCCAAATTTTGCGTTGGTACCCCATTAACTAATCAATTTCGAGCTAGGTCCCTGATTTAGGTGACTCGATTTGTTTCTAAGCTTTTGCGGAATCTGGGGCTTTTCGTCTCTGGAAATAAAAATGGTGGTATCGAAGATTATGTTGCTGCGTTGTGATTTGCCATGTGGGAAATAAAATTGGTTTCGTTGTTGTTGTTGTTGGTGGTGTTGTTAGTGTTAGTGCGATTGGGATCGTTGGTTTTGTGTAGCTTCTTGAAATATGCTTCATTTTTAATATCTTGCCGGCTTTGATTTTTTTGACTTTCTTTGTGCTGACTATTTTTGGCTTTTGTGTGATGACTGATGAGAGAGATAAGAGAGAAAGAGAAAGAGGAAAGATTGAGGAAAGTGTTTTGTGGTGTTGGGTGTGAGTTTGCTTAGTAAGGTAGAGGTGAAGGTCTATTTTGGGAACTGAGAAACTGATAAAGTTGATGGATTACAAAAGGAGAGGGAGGGGCTGTTTGGTTGAGGCTGTGGTGTGACTTGTAAACAGAGGAAGGTGGTAATGGAGGAATAGGGGAGAAAGAAGACCAAGAAAATTAGGGGAGGGAATAAAATTTGGGGATATTAGGAGAGAGAAAATAAAATTGTGAAAAATAGAAAAGTAATAATTTTTTAATCAAGATTCCACCGGCTACGGGTATAGTGTGCTTAGGTGTCTAGAATCTTTTTTTTAAATGTTTATATATATATTTTTTTTTTTGAAAAATAGTAAATTTTATTTCCACCTTCCAAGGGATATCAAGACGATACCCTCAGACGCAAAATACAAGTAAGGCTGCCATAAAGGCACCTTGGCACACATATAGACAGACACAATATCAACTATGCTACACCTTCAACTCAACTACACAGAACAAGGGCTCTCCTAATTACACATCTGTAATAGTAATATCCTCAGAGTTACAAGCATGATACCATCTCACGTAAACACAACTCTGAATGAGATATACCAGCTGAGTTGGGCTCCTTTTTTCTGCAGTAAAGATCCGCTTATTCCTCTCCTGCCATAAAAAGTAAACAGTAGCACCCAGCGCAGCTCGTTTGACCTTCTGTCTATTTTGTCTTCCTTTTACATACTTGCAGAACTATTTTAGCTCCTTGTGCATGTGCATTGGTCTCCTGTGAATACCCAACCATTGCAAAATAATGTGCCAGACCTGCTGTGAGAAGATACAATCGAAGAACAAATGGTGAAGAGATTCAGCATCTTGAGTACACAGACTACATCTGTTCACCACAATCATACCACGCATCTGCAAGTTATTGATTGTAGCTAGCTTGTTTGTAGCAGCCAACTGAAGAGTGATGCATTGTCTGGGCACTATCATACTATCCCAGATAGTTCTATGAGCCTTCTGAATAGGTCCCCTGGCTCTGAAAAAATCATACACCTTTTCCATGGTAAATCTGTTAGTGTTCCAGAGACTCAGCTGCTGCTTTGCTACATCTAAGCCACCACACAACTGAATGAACTCATCCCTGACATGTAGTAATTTTTTCCAAATCCATTAATCTTGAGTTTTTCCTAACACATCCCAAATGCTATCACGAGCCAAGTAATAAGAGTGAGCCCAAAGCTTCCAGAGAGTATCAGACCCATTCACAAGGTGGTTGAACCACTTCAATTGATATGCTTTGTTCCAAGAGAGAACCTCCTTCACATTCAAACCCCCTTCTCTATGAGGTTTGCAGATATTGCTCCAGCTCAAAAAAGTACCCATCCCTCCTTTCCTTCCCCAAAAAAACTGACGATATAACTTGCCAATATGCTCAACCCCACTGATTTGGGAAGCAAAAAAGAAGAACACCATAAAGATTCCAACCCAAAAATAACAGAGTTAAGCAATTGAGCTTTACCAGCATAATTCAAGAATTTGTTTGTCCAGTGATGCAGTTTAGCAGAGATTATGTCTACCAAGTAGGGATGTAAATGGATCGGATTCGGATCGGGTGGAGCATCATCCGCTCCATCCGCGAAATTCATCTAATCAATCCGCTCCATCCGTCATCCGCGAACCATCTAATCCATATCCAATCCGTCCGTCATCCGCGGATTAGTGGATGGATCGGGTGCTTAACGGTTTATGGACTAAAAGCAATAAATAGACTCAACTATAATAAAATTGTTAGTAGTCAAACAAAACTTCAACTCATATACGATTGTTTTACCTTGTAACAATAAAAATAACACAATTTAGTTTAAATAATAACAATACAAATTAGAAAACAAGTAAAATTAAACTAAGATGTAAATATAACATATGTTTGATATCTTTTTTATATTGTTCTTTTACACTTTAATATCTAAACGGGTGATGGATGGATTCGCGGATCGGGTTAGTGGATGAGAAATCTCATCCATCACCCGCTCCATCCGCCATCCAATCCATCCTTCATCCGCTCCATCATCCATTTAATCGGGTTTTAATCCATATATTCGATTCGGATGGAGCGGGTATCCGCGGATCATGAATTCATTTACATCCCTACTACCAAGGGTTGACAAAGAGCAGTAGTTAATCTACTAGTAGTGAGGGGCATTCCCAGATATCTAAAAGGAAACTGTCCTTCACAAAATCCAGTAGCCTCCAAAATCATATCCTTTACATCATCACGCACGCCACCAAAATAAATGCATGTCTTTGAAGGGTTTGGTTGCAATCCAGGCAAATCAGCAAACTTATTCATTGTATCAGTCAAACATTTAATAGCAGGCACATCCCCTCTACAGAATATGAGCAAATCATCAGCAAAAATGAGGTGGTTCAGCTTGATCCTCACAGTCCTGGGATGGTGACTAAAGTGGGGGTTATTTGTTTCCTTCCTCAACATCCTAGAACAGATTTCCATGCATAATACAAAAAGAGAAGGAGATATGGGATCTCCCTGTCTGACCCCTCTCTTCCCCTTAAAAAACCCAACATATTCACCTTGGTAATTGAGAGAAAATTGAGCAGTACGAACACATATCATGATCCAAGCAACAAACTGAGCAGGGAACCCAAGATAGTGAAGAGCTGCTTCAAGGAAGTCCCAATTTAAGGAATCATAAGCTTTTCTAATATCAATTTTAATCATAGCACGAGGGTAGACACCCTTTCTCTCATAGTGTTTCACCATTTCACGCGTCAGAAAAATATTTTCAGTGATATTTCTAGCTTGAACAAAAGCATTCCGTTCAGGTCTCACAAGAAGCATCATAGCAGGTTTCAATCTTTCATTTAACAACTTTGTGATGATTTTGTAAAGCATATTGCAGCATGATATGGGTCTATAATCACAAACAGACTTAGGAGTTTTGCATTTAGGGATGAGGAAAATTATAGTAGCATTTAATTGTTTGAGGAGTTTACCCGTGCAAAAGAATTCTTGGACATCAGCAACAATATCCTCTCCTACAACAGGCCAGGAAGCTTTAAAAAAAGCTTGCAGAAAATCCATCAGGCCCCGGAGCTTTTTCATCAGAGAAAGAGAACACAGCAGCTTTGATTTCTTCTCTTGTAACTGAAGCAACAAGATTTTGAGCCATATCTTCAGTAACAAGAGGAGCAGATTGCATCAGAGAGGGGTCAAAAAGGCAAAACAGGTGAAGAATCCCCAAGGAGTTGTTCCTAATATTCCAGGAAGGCTTTACAGATTGTATCAGCAGTACAACATCTAGCCCCATGCATATCCTTCAGGAAACTAACAGCAGCAAAGGCTCTTTGTTCCTTCATTTTTGCATGAAAATACTTAGTACTATCATCACCCAGTTTGATGTCTGTGATTTTTGTTTTTGACACAAAGCAGAAATCTCAGCTTTCCTCAATTTCATTATTTTTTCAGTCAAAGTTTTCTCCTCTTGAACAAGCAAATCAGAAGTAGGATCACGTTCAATCATCCTCTGAGTATGAGCAAGAAGCTCATGACATTCCTCAATTCTTCTCTCAATAGCACTGTACTTGACCCTGTGAAGGCCTTTCAAAGCAAACTTGACATCTTTCAGCTTGGTAACTACCTGGAACATACTACATCCCCGAACCTGTTTAAGCCAGCGAGCTTGAACCAAAGGCAAAAATTGCTCATCAAAGGTCCAGTATTTCAAGAACTTAAAAGGTCGAATTTTAACATGACCTGCACAACCCACTTTAGTCAGACTAGCAGAGTGGTCTGAAACTCCTGGAGGCAGGAACTCAACAGAGGAATAATATTCTGTAGGAGCCATTCAGAGGTGCACATGACTCGATCAAGTTTACAGATCACCTTGGTAGCAGCACCACGTTTATTTGTCCAAGTGAACTGCATGACAGTGGCAGGGAGGTCAGAGATGCCAGCAGAAGCAACACAATCACTAAAATCCTGAATATCCCTAATATTAGGACTAGCCTTACTAATCCTCTCATCAACTGAGAGAGTAACATTGAAATCTCCCAAAATTATCCAAGGAATGCTTATGTTTTTGCTCCAATCAACAATTGCAGACCAAAGAGAAGCCCTCTGACCACCTTTATTCTTCGCATACACCAGTGATATAGTGTTCAAAGTCAGTCTTCTTGTCTTTAACAAGACAATGCACAGCCTGGTCATTGACATCTGCCTTGACCACATCACAGTTAATAGGGTTCCACAAAAGCCACACCCTGCCATAAGGATGACAATCATAATTAAAGAAACTTTTCAAGTTCCTTCCCAACTTCTTCACAATACTATCAGCTCTCCCCATCTTCACTTTAGTTTCAAGCAGTTCAAGAATATCAACTCTATTCTTAACCAAGAAGGATTTCACCTCTTGGTGTTTCTCAGGGGCATTAAAGCCCCTGATATTCCAAGCTGCAATAATCATTGCAGTGGGCTGGAAGGAGCCTCCACAGAGCCATCTCCTTCAAATATTCCATTCTTCCAAATTGAATCTTCAATGTGAGAACTAAACAGCTCAGTTTCCTCTCTTTCTGAGGAGTCAGACCAAAGAATCCCAAATCTGGACTGCAACTTGTTATTAAAGAAGCTTTCTGCAGATCTAGTCACATTCTTAGGATGACAGACATGTTTAGAAGGTACTGACTGAAATGGTAACTCATCAGCCACAATTGCAGCCAAGGAAACTGTGGGCTGAGCAGGCTGCTGCACTTGAACCTGTACAGGAGGCATATTCTGACCCTCAGTCATAGGAGAGGAGCTAGTAGGGGCAATGGGGTCTTCCACAGCTTTCTCACTTGTAGGCACAACTGCTGGTGCAACAACTCTCTTTGCAGGGCATGTCCCAGAAGTATGCCCCAATTTATGGCAATGATCACAAAACCATGGCACCCATTCATAGCGAACATGTTGCATGCGTCTAACCCCAAATGGAGTCCTGATGGGAATCCTACAAATCAACTCCTTGGAAACATCTACCTCTATCAAGCATCTAGCATAGGACACTTTCTCCTTTGAAGCTGTACACCAGTCTGCAAACATAGGCACCCCAATCTTGCTAGCAAGCTTGCTCAACCCTTTAGCAAACCAATATTGAACATCTAGGTTGGGGAAAGTTACCCATACAGAAACTTTATGAATCTCCTCAGTTTCAATACAAAAAGCAGCAGTCCAGAGTTTCAATAGAAAAACTTTATTCCCAATCGACCATGGTCCCTCTCTAAGGATCCTGTCTCTATCTTCAAGAGTTTCAAACCTAAGGTACACCCACCCTTTAGCATGCAACAAAACTTGTGGAATCTTCACATGTGACCAATTTTTATGAATAAAAGCCTGAATCTGAGCTTTTTTAGGATTCCCCCCTAGCACAAAACCAACCAAAGTAGTTTCCCAGTAAGTAATTTCATCAGCCATATCATCATCCTCAAAACAAACTTCATCTGCATCAGCCATGGCAGGGAAAAATTCAAGTTTCATCCCATTCCCTGGTTTCCTATTCCCCACAAACCACTTTTTCCAAGAATTAACAGGAGCACTAGGAATATTGATATCATTATTCACAATTGGGCTAATATTTTCAGGATTAACATTTCCAACATTGGTATTCACAATCCCCTCATTCCCAGCAATAGGCACATGAGAAGCATCATCAAGATTTGCATTAACATCATTACTACCCATATCAAGAACAACAACATGTCCCACATTTTCCTCAAGATTGACAGGATTGCCGCCATTAACAATCAAAGAATTATCATCGGAAGTAAACCCAAGAGATTCAAGATCATTACCCAATTGAGAGTTACCTGATTGAGTAACCTCACTTCTCGTAATAATGCCACCATCATTCTTCTCAGTACCACCAAAGCTTGGAGGAAGAAAATCCCCAAAAATGGCTGGAGTAGGACTCATCTGGGTCGCAGATTTCGGGCTAGGATTTGCTTCAATTTCAGTCACAACACCAGTAGACGAAGCAACAGGGGTCATAGACGAATTCGTTGTGGCTTTCTTCTTCGGAGGTCGGCCACGGGGGGGCATGGCGGTCAGATGGCGCAAGAATACCACCAGAGTTTAGCAAACTCTCAACCAACCACTTTCTCTCTCTAATATTATTACAACTTTGCCTTCTAGGACACAAAACTGCTTATATGTTATTGAAAAAGTTTAATACGCCAATATGATCATTCGAGGTGTCACCAACTCAACATTTGAAATCAACAATCCACAATGCAAATGATGATTGAGGTAGAAGGACCAAAGGCACCCAAAGAGGTAAATTTTAATTTGTGCAAAAATTGGAAAATAATCAAAATGTGGAATGAAACTATTTTAATGATTTTCTCTTGGATACACATAATCTAATCGCTCTAGAACAAACAAAAAGAACAAAAGCTTTGTTTATATTCATTTCATTTATTGCAAACTGTTTTCTAAAATTCAAAACTGTTTTCGTAGGTCTTTCGGAAACAACCTCTCTACTAGTCTACTGGTCAGAGGTAATGTTGCGTATATCTGAACCTCTCCATATCCTGCCGAGCGGCGAGATACTTACTGGGCGATTGTTGTACAAGTGAGTAGGAAAAACAGAGTAACGAGCCAACTTAGATGGGCGAGTTGGTTGAGTCAGCAACTCATCATCATCCATCAATCAAACCAACTCAGTAACTCAGCCCGTTTTACCGTGGAACTAGGTGGATGCCCGTGAGTATGCCCGTGCGTTGCACGAATTGTGATTATATAATAAAACTAATATAACGTGATTATTAATCTCATCGAAAAATCAAAGTGTAATTGTCACTCATGAAAAACTATTAGTAATATATGGATAAATATTTATATAATCTATTTAATATCATGAATGCCATATAATAAGATTATTATGACTTTATAGGGCATCTTATCTAATTTAAACTCTTATCATCAATTTCAATTAACTATTAATAAACTCATCACATATGTTACATGATCCAAGAGGTAATAGTTTCAAAGTCTTTCTATGCTTGATGTTGCTACGCCAATACTCTTATGTTGATAAGTGTACAACTAACATTCCAAAGATATGATCCTTCTTTCATGGTCAGTTTAAATGTCTAATGTATACATAACTACTTTTCAAAAAATAAAGAAGTTCTAGACGTAAACCTTAGAATAGCAAAATATATTTCAAAATGCTTGCTTAATTTTTCAAAGTTATATGTGGTCAAAGTACTGCTTCGAAGAACACAAAAAGTCCAATGTAATTTTATTTGTGGTCCGGAGGGAGTACATTAATAATTATAAAGTTGAAGGGAACATAAATTGGAACCCTGAAATAACATGGGGGATCAGTATATTACGTACAGTTATAAAATTATACGTCACATTGGTAAAGTTTCCTATTAAAGATTGCACCTAGAATCATTTTAGATTCATCGTTTATTTCTTTATTCTACACATACTCTTTTTATTATATTTTACTTTGACATTGCTTTTTAATTTTTATATATCTAATACACATGTATTTTCTCTTATTTTTACATGCAACTCTTTAGTTGTGTCAGCTTGTCAACCTAATTACTGATTAACTTTTTAGGTGGACACATCTAATGTTGTAAATCAATAGAACATACTACAAATGAGTCTCATTTTAAAGGATATTTCGTACTCGTTTCAGTAGCGTAAGAAATTTAATTTTTAAGTGATGAAACTCAAGTTATATGCTTTTTAAAATCTAATAGTTTACTCTTTAATGATTTAGGAAAGTACAACTTTAGTATATATTCTAAAACCTCTAATTAATAGTGTACTATTTAAGAATTTAGGAAAGTACAACTTTAGTATATATTCTATACCAAAATATATTTTTCAATTTTATGTTTCCTTTTATTTTATTTTATTACAATGGTTCGCTTAGGTGGATGCCTCCAATGCTGTCAGAAAATGTCTCTATTTTAAAATCTAGAGGCTACTAACCAAGGAGGTGTGGTTAAGTGGTAGAGACTCATCCATCCTTAACCACGGTCGAGGGTTCGAATCTCGCCTTGGGCATGGAACAACTTTAAATTCCTTGACCACCTGTCCCACCCTTTGAGGAGCCTACAAGCCAGCGCGGGAAAATAGTCACTGTGGTCGACGGTGGATACCCTTGGTCGTGAACCAAAAAAAAAAAAAAAATCTAAAGGCTACTTTTTAATGATTTATTTTATGCCAAAACATATATTTCTATTTTATGTTTTTTTTTTAATTTTATTACAATGGTTCGCTTAGGTAGACGCCTTTAATGCTGTCAGAAAATGCCTCCAACTATTATGATTATGATTTTTAGCTCAAAATAACACAAATCTTTATCCCAAAATTTTGAACTCCAAATTACCTCTCTCTACCATTCTCTCTCCTCGAAGTCTGCATGGACAAGACAACTACCATTATCAATAGCTCGGATTTTCCATTTAATACCCTCTTCCTTTAAATTCAAATACCCTCTTCCTTTAAATTCAGGCTCCAATTTTCATTACCCCCAGCAGAAAAAAATTCCAGGTAACTTCTGATTTTTGTTTAATAATTATAATTGCTTTCACATTCCAAATCCAATCACTTGTAGTGCTTGAACTGACAGTAGGGTTTGGGTTTAATTTGACTGATAAAACTGAAATTAATCTTCCAAAGTTGAACAAGCTTCAAATTCATTTGCCTGATATTGTAATTGTGAGTTATTGGCATCAAAGGATTTTTCATTACTGTGGTTGGAATTTCTGAAGTTAAAAGACTAGCTTATGTTTGAGGGTGGAAGTGAAAGTGGAAGTGTTGATGGTTGCAGATAAGCTGTTTGATGTTTGATGTTTGATGTTTTGTCTCAATGAAGTGCTGACAAAGAGTGCAACCTGTCTTTTTGCAATTATTATATTTTTATTTATTTTTTTCATTTTTCCCCTATCCCTGACAATGTTTATCTTTGGAAAAACATTTTTGCTAGTGTAGTGTAGGGCCACACCACACATCTTGGTTTAACTATATTTAGGAGTTAGGACCTGTTAGCATTTAGCTGCTTCATACGGGTCTCCTAAAAAAGCGTTATTAAACCGTATGAAACTATAACGCTTATAAGCGTTATTATTGCCCTTCCCCAAACAATAACACCCGCCTATATAATGCTTAAAAGCGTTATAGTTCAAGGCATGGAACCGTTATTGTTGCCCAAATCTGACGTAGTGAATACAACAAAAAAAAAAAAAAAAAAAAGCCTCACTTGCACAAAGATAAAATTGACTCTTAATTCTATTGCATCATCCCCTCCTTTTTTTGCTAGAAGTTCTTATTGGACGAGGCATACTTAATATGGATGAAGTTAATTAAGGAGAGATTAAATTGCTCATAAAATGAGGGCTCCCGCTCAACTCAAACACAGAAGGTCAAAAAGACAAAGCGTGTACAACGCAGGCCACTGCAACAAAAGCCTGGAATCGTTGGATCGCAAGGGACACCTCCTGGTGCACATGTTTTGAGTCCTTGCTTCTCATTTCCAAGCAACAATGGAGTAACCGCCTTTTCGGCTTCATGTGCTTGTAGAGTCGCCTCTACTACTTCTTTAATAAGTTCTCTCTCTACTGTTATCGACGATGTCCTTGCAAATGACGGAGCTGATCAAGAAAACTTAATTAGTTGTTACAATATAATTATATACATAAATTTCTCTTTTTCACGCAATCTATCTAGAGGAGGTTGATTTTTATGAGTGAATCAATATAATTATATTACTAATTTATTTTATGTAAATAAAAGGGGCAGAAGGTGAACCAATATTCAAAATTTCATACTGTATAACACAAAAACATCTATAAGACGGTGGTCAGTGATCCGCTACAATTCTAAATAGCGACCCCATTTTTCTGTGAGTTGGTCTCACACAAGGCCTGGTGTTCATATAAATATTTAGCTAATATGTACGTGGACATGATTATTATCGATAAAAATGGGATGCATGTAGATGTTAGGGAACCAAAAGTTATGATTGGTGGAGGGCAAACCTGATAGAGTAACCAACAGAAGAACAAGAGCAAATTTGACGAAAGCTCCCATTGCATTCGATCATGACTGAAATTGAAAATCAAATTAAAGCTTAATTCAGCTAAAAATTAGTCTTCGAGTGGAGGGCTGATATCTAACATGATAGCTTTCTTCCTAATTTATAGGAGTACCATCCATGGACATTTCTAGCTAGCATAATCCATCATCCGTGACTGTTCAGTCTGCTCAAAGATTTTTTTTATTTGTGTCACATGATCCTTATAATAATATTCACCAATTATCATGGCCTAATATTTTAAATTTCAATGTCATGTGATCAATATAAAATTGGTCTGACATTGTGTAACCTTACATACAGTGGCAAACTTAACATGTCAAAGTACATTAACGGCATCTGGTGAATCTATCATGTTTTAATGATTTGTTGCTGTAATAACATTTCATATACTGTATACTAATACTATGTTGTTCTTATTTTTTGGGCCCCTTCCATTGTTGGGGCCGGGGGTTCGCAAATTGGGCCTAGAGCTGTTGAACCGTCCTCCCGTCCCGTCCCGGTCAAGACTAGCCGTGCTTTTGGACCGGCCAAACCGGGTTATGGTCCGGTCCGGTCTATATATGATACAATTTCCAAATAAAGAGGTTTATGTAAGCTCAAGCTTACCTCTGGTTTTGGTGGACTACACACAGGATTTTCGGTTATGAACTACATCAAGGCAATCACTGACTTAAGGCTTGCTATATGTTGCTTTTCTTATACCCTAAAATAATGGTGGACAACAATTTCTTTGGAATGTTTCTGCTTGTGTTAATTAGTTTTGCTTTTCTAATGGATATTGTAGCCATTTGAGCTTATATTATTTGAGTTGCACTCAACCCCAGTTCATGAAGCATGTCTTTCTTCTGAAAAATAAACATCAAAGCTTTCTTCATTCTACATGATTATTCCGAAGCTTATCTAGAGGACAGTAATCATAGAACAGCGAATACCTCCAGAAATGACATAGCTGACGCACTGAGACGAGCCATGCTTGGGGATGAAGCACTGAGGATCAGATCAGAGATTGAGCTACACACAGGCTGAAGAGATATTTGGTAATCAGGGGCTGCATGAGGATCATTACAATGGTGAGCTTGTTGATTATTTGACAAATGGAGCTAGATTTTGTTGGAGTATCCCTCCTACATGGAGAAAGAGCCCAATTAATCTGGGTTATATTTGCTTACCATATGGGTTATCCATATGATGTTTAAGTGAAGGGCAATTTCGTATATTCACTCTCAAGTGGCTTCCCTTATAAGCTAAAAGGTTAGAAGGGCTGAGTGCAAGAGAGAGAAAGCCTAGACACTCACAAAATTAGGAGAAAAGTCTAGAAGTGAAGAGGAGAGAGAGAAGAGGAGCCACCCACGAATTTTGATGCTGGCAGCCCAGAAATTCGCCCCGATCGACGACCAAACGAACTCCGATCGTCGCGAGATTTTATCACGTTGTTCCTGACACCCCCCTCTTCAAATCCAACGGTCAGAATTTTATTTGGAGCTCTCTAAGTCAGTTTTCTAAATTGAGCTCTTATTTTATACGAAATTGTATTTCCACTCTTTTGGGTGATGATTTGGGAGACTTGTTGTGCCAAGGTTGATCCTTGATGATTGTGAATACCTCTAGTTGATCTAGGGAAGAACTATTGTTGTACTCACTTGTTAATTTGTTGATTAGTGGAGGTTTTGGTACCGTTTGTTAACGGTCCCGTGGTTTTTTCCCCACATCGGGGTTTCCACGTAAATCCTTGCGTCTCCTTGTTTATTTACTGTTTTTTGGGCTGATTTATAGTTCCATTTGCTGCTGTCATTTTGGTTCAATATTGTTTGGTTGCTTGAATTGGTTATTGCTCATCTTTGCATCACAATCAGGGAAAAAGTTTTTATGCTTCCACTTGTATATTTGTGTGCTTTCCCCAACAGATTTCAATAGATAAACAAGAAAGAAAAACCACTACACTATTTTGTTTTGTTCTATGATGCATTTATGTAATGTGCCTAAAACATGTCTTATTAACAAAGACTTGGCATGTTTGCTTGACATGGCGTGTGAAGATTGCCATTACCTCAGATGGCTCTGTTTGTGGTGGTTGTTGATTATGAGTTGTCCTTGGCAGCATCTAAGCAAATAGCAAAAGTAGATGTTTTAAGAAAATAACACATAGTTTCAGAAAAGTACTTACTTATTACCACTAACCAAAACCAAAAAATACTGAATCATGTTGGTTGTTGAGAATTAGGCGTGATTGCCGGTCCCTTGTTTGGTATATATAAGTGGGAAGTAGGAATTAGTCAGGAATCATGCTAGTAGTTACTCCATCCGTCTCAAATTTATCTTTATATTGGACTTTTTACGGTCTCTAAGACACTACTTTGACCATGAATATTTATGATTTCATAATTATAGAACTTATAATAAGATGATATTTTGAAAATACTATTTAAAATGAATCTAGCAATACTATTTTCACATTGTAAAACTTTGTAACTTTTTACAAATAAATGGTCAAAATTTGAAAAAGTCCAATGTAAAGATAAATTTGAGACAGAGGGAGTAATTCACTAACTTACTAGCAAGGGTTTGGTTGAGAACAAGAAATAGGTGGAGAAAAGGGACAGTATAATAATGGGTGTTACTATTTACCGCCACCAAATTACTACCTACCGCCCCTAGAAATTCCAATTTTGCCCTTTTACACATTTTCACTCATCCTCTCCCTCTCTAACTCTCACACCAATTCTCCCTCTCTACCACCCACTCTCATACCCAACTTTCATCAACATTCACTCAAGCAACGACCGCGGATGTCTGCCGGCGACCAGGAAGTGCCGTCGACGGTGGCGGAGGTAATTTTTTTTTTTGCGCATTTTTTTTGCACGGGCGTCCGTGTTTTACGACCAGTCCATGGACGAGGCGTCTGAAATTTCCGCCTAGACCATGGACGGGCCGTAAATCACGGACGTCTTCACCATGGTTTAGGCGTCAATCACGGACGCCTAGACCATGGTTCAGGCGTCTGAGATTTACGCCTCGACCATGGCCGAGGCGTCCGTAATTTCCGTTTCTTCCATGGTCCACGCGTAAATTTCAGACGCCTGTAACCTTGGTTCAGTCGGTTTTGATAGACGTTTGAATTTAAGATTAAGCTAAACATTGTTTTCGTTGTTTTCGTTAGGTTCCTTTGGAGCGGTTCGGTGGTGATGGTGTTGATTACAGTACGCATTTCGTCACTGATGAGTTATTTGATAGTGATACAGATGCAATTAATTGGGCAAAACAAATTGCCCTTACTATCGGGTTTGAGTTGATAATTTCGTCACACAAGAAGAATGGAAGCGTAAAATTGTTAAGATGCAATCGAGGTGAACGCTACAGAGGGGAATTAAGAGACTTAGATACTGCTGCTCGGAAGAATTCGAAAACAAAGGCTTGTAAATGTACGTTCCAGTTAAGAGCTCAGCAAGTGTATGGGTCCAGTAGTTGGATGATTGTCACATTGCCTTGGATTAGGGGTACGCACAACCATGACTTTGCTGTGTTTCCTGAGGGATATCGTCAGATGAGTGGTCTTAGTCCTGGGTCAAAGCAACTCGTTCGTGACATGACTTCGGCACAAACAAAGCCATGTGCTATCTTGGCCGCTATTAAGGAAAAATTTCCCGAGGACAATGCAACTAGACGGCATGTGTACAACTACAGAGATCGTATAAGGAAACTTGATTTTGAAGAGAGAGATGTCATTGGTCAGTTTCATCATTTAGCTGTGGAGAATAAGTACGTACATTGGACAAGAGCCGACCGAGCTACTAATGAGGTAACTCACGTGTTCATGGCACACCCTACATCAATTCAGTTACTTCGGTCTTTTCCTTGGTTGATTGGCTTAGATTCCACGTACAAAACAAACAAGTATAAGATGCCGTTTCTTGAGATAGTGGGGATGACTCCAAGCAATAAGAACTTCCTCATAGCTTATGCCATTATGAAGGATGAGACTGAGGCAAGCTATGCGTGGGTCTTAGATAAGTTGAGGATGCTTATTGGAAATGATGTACACCCAACAGCAATTTTGACCGATCGTGAGCTAGGGTTGATGACACCTATTAGAGAGATATTTCCCGAGAGTGCCCATTTGCTCTGTACATGGCACATTAACAAAGTCGTTGAAGACAAAGTGTACAGACTTTGTGGAAAAGATAAGCTTGCCGCGCAGAGGTTCAAGAACGGGAGGTGGAAATTTATCATGGAAGCTTCCACAGAAGCTGAGTACGATAGAGCAGTGCGTATGATGAAGGATAGTTGGAAGAATTACCCTCACGTGATATCCTATGTAGAGGAGACCTGGTTGAGATACAAAGAGATGTTTGTAGCTGCGTGGACGAATAAGGTGCTACACCTTGGCAACACTACGACTTGCAGGGTGGAGAGTGCACATGCCGCGCTAAAACAGTGGTTGAACTCCTCAACTGGAGCTTTGGACAATGTTTGGAACAAGGTCAACAAGTCAATCGAGTCACAAATAACTGAGATCAAGTACACACTTGAAGAGTGCAGAAGACGAAGAAGTGTGATGTACTCGGGTTTCCCATTCAACTATATGACCGGGTATGTTTCCCATTACTGCTTAGAAATATTATCGAATGAGCTGAAGAGGATGAGAGAATTGAGTCACCAAGTATTTGATCGTTGCGGTTGTGTATTGAGATCCACTCATCAGATCCCGTGTGCGTGTGAGTTGAAAACGGCCACGGATACGGGCACGCCAATTAGCTTGAATAGTGTCCACAAATTTTGGCGAACACTCGTTATTAGTGATGCAGTGGAGATAGCTACGCTTGACATGACTGAGCATCCATCTGAGGACCATCGATACTTTCACTCTCTGGTCGACGAGGTTAACTCAAGCGACCGGGCAGTTGTGCGCAACATATCTGTCCTTATGAATGAGCAGCTTCATCCTGAGGAAGCGAGTTACGTCGAGCCGGAAGCGAACACGACATTCAGAGGTCGACCGAGAGGGAGTTCCTCTACCAGACGTGATCCTAGTTCATGGGAGTACTCCCAGAGGGGTCGTGGTCGCCCTAGGTCATCCAGTTCGAGCCGCGGGCGTGGTCGTACCTCATCCTCATCGAGTAACGTCGTGCGGAGTACTGGTATGAAAACCCATAATTTATTAACATGTACATAATGTTGTTAATTACTTTTTGATAAGTACTATTAATGAATAGATACGGAATATATATCACTGAATTCTATTATATTGTCTTGCAGCTGGACACGGAATAGATATCACTGAATCCTATCATGTTAACAAAATTTCGGGAATCATCATACCTTTCATTGAAGGATATCTCGATGTGGTTGGGGATGGTAATTGCGGTTTCCGTGTCATTGCGGACTACATTTTCGGAGACCAAGAGCAATGGCGATTGACGAGAGTTTGCATTGCAAACGAACTCTTAGCTAACCGAGCATTGTACGAAAACATATACGTTTACGGGGTCGACGCTGGTTACCGCCATATTATGTGGGACGGAGGTGCGTGTAACGATGATCACTGGATGATAGTACTTGAGGATTTGTTCCCGATTGCCAACCTCTTCAATGCAGCGATTATGTTATTCGGATACGGCAGCGAAAGGGGGTTATATGCTTGTTACACAGTGCTACCGTTGCAAGCACCTTCGACTGCTACACGTCCAAGTAGGAAAATTGTCATAGCTCATTTAGGTGATTCGTACATGCATTATATTCGTCTGAATTTAGCCTCAAATTTCCCTGTTCCTCCGATATGCGCAGCATGGTTTACTTCCCGTTCTGATAGTGTCGCTGGTTGGGAGCAAATGTATGTTAGGCGAAGAGCACATTGGGATCGTTTAGCGAGGTCGACGTAATTGAATGTTTTGCGTGATTGTTATATTTTTCTACTTATATCATTGTCACATTTTTGTGTGATTGTTATATTTTGCATGTTATATTTTTTCGTGATTATTGGAGGTAAATAAAACAACAAATTACAAGAATCACAAAAAAGGTGAATAAGAAACAACAAATTACAATAACACAAATAAATAACAATAACAATGAAACTCTTATATAAATATATAACAAAGTCATCTAGGGTCAATACATCATTTGGCAGCCCGCCAATCTCTCATATACTCCTCCATAATCGATCGAGAACCTTCCGCTTGCTCCGGAGGAATCAAACTAATGAAAGACTCAGCTGCGACGGCTAGACGATTCACCCACTGCAAAAAAGTAACAATGAGTGTGAGTTCAGAGATATGTAATACGTAAAAAAATATATATTTTAGTTAATCACTTACATAATCACTGTTGGATCGTGGAGGAATCACAAATCCAGGTGCTGCATCGTCACGTATCAGCAGAGGGTGGGAGTGACGGTAGTACCATGCGAGGTAGTCATCCGTACATGCTGTGGGATCTGACGTGGATGCCTGAAACCCATGGAGACCAAGAATGTAACATCCCGGGAACATACGCCAGGCATCAGATGATACTCGTACGGGGTAGACAACCTTGTACGAACGACTACTCCATGACCTGATCGCTTTCTCTGGCCTAGTGATCGGGAAAGGGATACTCTGTACGTACCCGATTTGTCGTAAACAACGACCAGGCATGTACGGTTCGATAATCTCCCGATACCGTAGCCACCCCATGAATACAGTCCTCGGTACAGATGCAACCGGGTCAGAATCGTACGGCAGCCACACCACCTACGTAGAAATGTTCAAGTTACGGTGAAGTAAAAAAAACATAGCAAACGACGAAATAAATCATGAACACTGATAACTGCATGACGTACCTCTGACGCTCGCAGCTGATCCAAGCGTCTACGTAAGGAGCACAGTCGACCCACGTCCTTGCCTTCAGCCTGGGCACTCCATACGCACGCACGGGGAGCCTCGCCGTCCCCGACAACCATCCGCTCCCGATGAGGTCGGAAGCAGGGAAAGTACTCGTATATCCATGCCTGGAGGAGAGTTAGGCATCCGCAAATGCCCTGAGAATCCCCCCGACTAGCTATACCGAGCTGACGATATAGGAAGGCGAGGGCAGCAGATCCCCAAGAGAACTGATGCGCCGTTCCGACACCGTCCCTCACCTCCATCACGCAGGAGGGTCTAATACGGTTACCACTCTTGTCGACAAACAAGGTGGATCCAATAAGTAACCACATCCAAGCTATCGCCTGGATGTCCTCCATTCGGTCATCCACTCGGCAAAGGTCAAAAATCGACTCCGTGAGGACCCCACCGCCCTGCCAGTAGCTAAACATCAGTTCATCTCGGGTGACCCCGAGAACCTCCATGGCCGTCGCCTGTAGCTGCCCATCCCGTCCCTCACTGGAAACGAGCTGTCCCTCTACAGGAATCCGAAGAATATGCCATACATCATGCAACATGATCGTCATCTCTGCGAACGGCATGTGGAACGAGTTCGTATCCGGCTGCCATCTTTCAACGAATGCAGATATCAGGGGGAAGTCAATATGTCTGAACATAATGTCTGTAAGGTGTGATAACCCAGTCCCCTCGATCTGGGCCCTCACCTCGGCCGACATCTCCGCTCGCCACTCACTCAGCCGCTGACAGACACTGAATCGGTTCTGACACTTCAAGAGACCCCTCGTCTCTCCCTTCCACATACGAGACGCTACGTGGCCCAGGAAGCTCGGTATGACGCTATCATCCGCCGGCCCACAGGGCACAGCCCCTGTAACAAGCCACGTAGTGTCGTCCTCCGCTCTAGATCGTTTGCTAGTACTGGACGACCCAATACTAACAAACCTACCGCCTCTGCCCTTCACCACGCGCCAATCTGAGGATGATTCGACGCCATTCTGATCATCGTCCATGGACTGATCCCCGGAGTAGAAATCGCTAGTTTCGTAATCGTGTTGCTCAGCAGTCATCTCCCTCATCCGAACTGCCTCTCTCTGTCTCCGTACAGAGGCATCAATCCCGTGCGTCCTCGTGTGACGCGGTCCTGAACCAGCTAGTTCACTGAATAACCTCGGCACCGATTTACCGGCTCCTCCCCTCTATCATTTCACATTTTTAATTAATTAAACAATAATCAGTAATAAACAATTAAAATAATAATTGACAACTAATAATAATTGTAATAACAAATAATAATAACAATAATAATAATAATAATAATAATAATAATAAATAATAATAATAATAATAATAAATAATAATAAAAATAATAATTGTCTCGGGCGTCTGTTACAGACGCCTCACCCATGGGTGAGTCGTCTGCGACTGGCGCCTCACCCATGAGTGAGGCGTCTGCCGATCTCGACTCACCCATGGGTGAGTCGTCTGCCGATCTCGACTCACCCATGGGTGAGTCGTCTATTACAGACGCCCGACTCTACTCCGAACTCGAAAATTCACAAATCAATCAACTAAACTTCAAACAACACAAATTCAGTTCAATTGTCTATAAACCGCGAATAAAAACACTCCTATATCAACACATTTCGTAAAAATCAAAGCAAATTAGAGTAAATAAAGGAAAAAAAATTCGAATGTATACCCCCGCGCCGCTATGCTCGCCGCCTCCGTCCCCGTCGCCGCCTCTGCCGCTGCCGCTAGCCCCTGACATTTCCGTTGTGATGGTGTGGTGGTGGTTTTGCCGTGAGTGGTGGTGGTTTTGCCGTGAGTGGTGGTGGTGGTGGTTTTGCTTTGAGTGAGGATGAGTTTGAGTGAGGATGAGTATGAGTGAGGATGAGTGATGAGTGAGGATGTGGTTTTGCTTTGAGTGAGGATGAGTTTGAGTGAGGATGAGTGATGAGTGAGGATGTGGTTTTGCTTTGAGTGAGGATGAGTTTGAGTGAGGATGAGTGATGAGTGAGGATGAGTGATGAGTGAGGATGAGTGAAGGGCAAAATTGGAATTTCTAGGGGCGGTAGGTAGTAATTTTGGACGGTAAATAGCAATTCACATAATAATTCAGACCTTTATGTCTATTCCCAAATCTACCCAATGACATCCCCTTATTCGCTAATGGTTCTTGGGCAATCTTGGCTACATCTAGATGTAGCCAACTTGACTAACTCACCAACCTTGATTTTAGTTTATTTTAAATATAAAAAAATCTTAATTCAAAACTTTTTAACTTTTGTTTTCTTTCAAATGTAGTTAAATTCATTATTACTAAACTATATATATATATTGATTAGAGAAAAATAATACTAAAAAGGGGTGAGATAAATAGTTATCAATATAAGGAAACCCATTTGAAAGTGTACCTCAATCCTAATGAGTCAACCTACAATTATAGTGTAGCATAAAATGGCTATTGTTGTAGCATTTTTTTTTTTTTTTTTTGGTAGGGGGGATTGATTAGGCCTCCCTATTTTTATAGTCTGTTATATTAGGAGGAAGAGGGTTGAACATCCTCGAACCCAGGTACCGTCCAAGTCGAGAGAGTCTTGCAACAACTGTGCTGCCCGCTGGGAACTTTCGCTCTGTTGTAGCAGTTTTTTATTTTTAGGGCTTGTTCGGCAATAATTAGTTGTAGCGGTAGTCTTAGATGTTTTATTAGTGGTTTGTTGTTAAACTAGTTATTAGCTGTTATGAGTGGTACGTAACTGTCAGCGATTAATGTGGTTGAGTGTTTAGTAAAAGTTAGGATTTTGGTTAGCCAATTAATGTAAACGGACATAAAAGAACTTAATATGATTATTTATTACTAAAAATAAAAGGGATAGAATTTGGTAAACAATTTCAACCGCTCCGCTAGTATTTGGAGTTGAAAGACTTATTTTATTAGCTTTTGTAAAACATTACTCTAACCACTAACCATTATTAAAATGTATGATGGCGAGATTTAAAATAGTTATTCAAATATATTGTTCCCCCTCTTTTGGCGGGACATGGAAGAGATTAAGGCCTTATTCTCTTCAACGGAATGGTGCAGGACGATGAGAAACAGAACGGAACGAAACAGATTGGAACAGAAAAGAACGGAACAGAACGACGCGGCGCGGATAATTTAAAAAAATGTGAGACAAAATGAAGTAAAGAATGCGGAACGGAACGGCGCGGAACGAAATGGATCGGAACGGAACGGAACGGAACGGAACGAAACGAAACGGAATGCAGTATGAAAACGACGAAAACAACATGGCCTAAAAATATCTAATCACCTTCCATATGCAATCTTATGTTAATGTTAGGTGAGAATACTCTCCAATCTCCATTACAACTAACTCAAATCAAACCACCAAATTAATTGTCTCACACCATCAAACCAAAACTTGATCTAATTCATCAATGGAGAAAACAACGGAAACTAACATCAACAATGAAAAACTAGACAAGCTGAGCTCCTTAATTGTCTCGTCGACATTCTCTCTCTCCTCTCCATTGATGCTGTCCTAATATGTATGGAGGCATGATTAAAAAATTTAAATAGTTAATCAAATATGTTTCTCCCCCTTCTCTTATCTGTACATGGAAGAGATCAAATTCTTAGGACATTAAAATTATCTACTCACCTTCCATGCATATGTGATCATAATCATCAAGTCCTTTGAGCAAGTCCTTTGCAATGAAGGACCTTGGCCCTGCAAAGCAAATTTTGGGCATGCGTATCTCTCATGATAAGAAGAACAAGAAGATATGGCTATCACAAGAGAGTTACATCCAGAAGCTGCTAGAGAGGTTTAAGATGGACAAAGCTAAACCCGTGAGCTTGCCACTTGCAGGTCACATGAAGCTAAGCTCCAGCCAGTGTCCTACAAGTGAGAATGACAAGAAAGAGATGATGACGGTGCCTTATGCATCCGTCGTGGGGAGTTTGATGTATGCCATGGTATGCACTAGGCCAGACATTGCACATGCCATTGGGGTTGTTAGCAGGTTCATGTCTAATCCTGTTAAGGAGCATTGGGCAAAAGTAAAGTGGATGATGCGGAATCTCAGAGGTACTTCTAGAGTGTGTTTATGCTTTTGTCCCGGACAAACTGTGTTAGATGGCTACACAGATGCTGATTTGTCGGGTGATATTGATGCTAGTAAGTCTACCTCCGGATACTTGATGACATTTGCAGGAGGAGCTGTTTCATGGCAATCAAAATTGCAAAAGTGTGTTGCTCTGTCTACCACAGAATCTGAGTATATGGCAGCGGTTGAAGCTGGCAAGGAGTTTATTTGGATGAGAGATTTTCTAGAGGAGTTGGGTTTGAAACAAGACAAGTACCCTCTTTATTGTGATAGTCAAAGTGCCATCCACCTTGCCAAGAATGCAGCCTACCATTCCCGAACCAAACACATGCGGAGGAGGTATCATTGGATTCGAGAAGCGGTAGAAGACAAGGCATTTGAGCTTGTGAAGATTCACACCGATCTCAACGGATCGGATATGTTGACGAAGGCCTTGCCTAAGGAGAAACTTCTTGTTTGTAGAAAGATTGCGGGCTTGGTCGAGCCCCCCATGTAGGAGTGAGGGGGAGATTTGTTGGAGTATCTCTCCTACATGGAGGAAGAGCCCAATTAATTTGGGTTATATTTGCTTACCATATGGGTTATCCATATGATGTTTAAGTGAAGGGCAATTTCGTATATTCACTCCCAAGTAGCTTCCCTTATAAGCCAAAAGGTTAGAAGGGCTGAGTGCAAGAGAGAGAAAGCCTAGACACTCACAAAATTAGGAGAAAAGTCTAGAAGTGAAGAGGAGAGAGAGAAGAGGAGCCACCCACGAATTTTGGTGCTGGCAGCCCAGAAATCCACCCCGATCGACGACCAAACGAACTCCGATCGTCGCGAGATTTTATCACGTTGTTCCTGACATCCCCCTCTTCAAATCCAACGGTCAGAATTTCATTTGGAGCTCTCTAAGTCAGTTTTCTAAATTGAGCTTTTATTTTATACGAAATTGTATTTCCACTCTTTTGGGTGATGATTTGGGAGACTTGTTGTGCCAAGGTTGATCCTTGATGATTGTGAATACCTCTAGTTGATCTAGGGAAGAACTATTGTTGTACCCACTTTTTAATTTGTTGATTAGTGGAGGTTTTGGTACCGTTTGTTAACGGTCCCGTGGGTTTTTTCCCCACATCGGGGTTTCCACGTAAATCCTTGCGTCTCCTTGTTTATTTACTGTTTTTTGGGCTGATTTATAGTTCCATTTGCTGCTGTCATTTTGGTTCAATATTGTTTGGTTGCTTAAATTGGTTATTGCTCATCTTTGCATCACAACCGGGGAAAAAGTTTTTATTGCTTCCACTTGTATATTTGTGTGCTTTCCCCAAGAGATTTCAATAGATAAACAAGAAAGAAAAACCACTACACTATTTTGTTCTGTTCTATGATGCATTTATGTAATGTGCCTAAAACATGTCTTATTAACAAAGACTTGGCATGTTTGCTTGACATGGCGTGTGAAGATTGCCATTACCTCAGATGGCTCTGTTTGTGGTGGTTGTTGATTATGAGTTGTCCTTGGCAGCATCTAAGCAAATAGCAAAAGTAGATGTTTTAATAGTTTCAGAAAAGTACTTACTTATTACCACTAACCAAAACCAAAAAATACTGAATCATGTTGGTTGTTGAGAATTAGGCGTGATTTGCCTGTCCCTTGTTTGGTATATATAAGTGGGAAGTAGGAATTAGTCAGGAATCATGCTAGTAGTTACTCTATCCGTCCCAAGTTTATCTTTATATTGGACTTTTTACGGTCTCTAAGACACTAATTTGACCATGAATATTTATGATTTCATAATTATAGAACTTATAATAAGATGATATTGTGAAAATACTATTTAAAATGAATCTAGCAATACTATTTTCACATTGTAAAACTTTGTAACTTTTTACAAATAAGTGGTGAAAGTTTTAAAAAGTCCAATATAAAGATAAATCTGGAACAGAGGAAGTAATTCACTAACTTACTAGCAATGGTTTGGTTGAGAACAAGAAATAGGTGGAGAAAATGGACAGTATAATAATTCAGACCTTTATGTCTATTCCCAAATCTACCCAATGACATCCCCTTATTCGCTAATGGTTCTTGGGCAATCTTGGCTACACCTAAATGTAGCCAACTTGACTAACTCACCAACCTTGATTTTAGTTTATTTTAAATATAAAAAAAATCTTAATTCAAATCTTAATCATTACAAATATGTCAGTTGGTATTTTCGGGTGTTTATTGCCCTAGCCCCAAAAGAATTTAATGCAACACTAATGTCATGTTTGGATTGGGGGTAATGATTAAGGTGGTAATGGATTGAGGTGTAGGAGGTGGTGGGTGTTAGATTTTGGGTAGAGGAGGGTAATTGTTTCCTTCATTTGGGGGGTAATAGTTACCCTACCTTCTGTTAATTATTGATTCAAAAATATAAATTAATAAATTAGATGTTTTTCTTAGTATTTTAGTTATGGCTGAATATTAGATGTAATGGCAATTGTTACGTGAGTCAGTAGTATATTCAAAGTAGTGGGTGCTTAATTGTAGGTATTAAGCTAGATAGTGGCTAGTGGTTCCCCTATATTAGGACTCTTAAGTATTATTTAAATAGCTTATGTATTGTGATTTAATTGGAATATGAAAAACAACGTTTATTCAATATTTTGCTTTTAACTCTCTCTCCTCAATCCCCAACACCTTCCCCTAGGGTAATGAGTCTCCCCTTTTCTCTCTTCATTTTTTCTCTCCTCCACCAAGTTGCACCACACACCACCACCTCCACCTTTCTATTTCACCCTTTAATTTGCTCAATTACCCCCCTATTAATTACCCTCAATCCAAGCATGCCCAATATGTGAAATGGACGATATATATCATAAAAAGTGTGAAGACCAATGTCAAATCTAGACATCGACTTCAATTTACACTTGCACTCTACTACTCAGTAAGTTAACTGAAGAGTGAAGACACTCTTTCAACATTGGCCTTTTTAATTTGTTGGAGAATATAAAAGCGAACTGTATAAGTGTATTCCAATGACCGTTTCTTCAATTCTTGCACTCCCTTCATGATTACAGGGTGGACTATACTTTTTTCTTCTTCTTTTGGAATAGGCAAGAAAGCTTGACTCGTAGACTGCACAAAAAGTCATATAAGACGGTCTTACCGTAAAACGACTATTACATTGGGGGCATGGAATTATTGATAATGTTCTACTCCACTAGCTAGCCCATGAAACTTCACAGCTCATTGCCCTTTCAATATTATTGATCCTCAATTTTGTGGGCCGCATCCTATCTCAACATAGACTAGAAATCTGTAACAAAAATATCAAAATTCAAATTAGAAGTACCAAGTATATTTAATGATTTTCCACTAATATAATTCTGTTATAAACAGCTGCACTTGTGAACAATTTGTATTGTAAGTTTGTAACACAACCCCACAAACCTGCTGAGTTCTCAACTTGAGGTATCAATGGCGATAGCTGGTGGTGACCTTCATATAGTAATGCTTCCATGGTCGGGTTTTGGCCACATGATCCCTTTCTACCAGCTATCCATATCGTTGGCCAAAAAGGGTGTCCGTGTATCCTACGTGTCAACCCCCAAAAACATCGAAAGGCTCCCTAAGATCCCTCCCAGCTTAGCTCCCCTTATGCAATATGTGCAGCTGCCATTGCCGGCAGTACCTGGCAATTCCAACAGCCTGCCCCAAGGAGCTGAGGCCACTTTTGACATTGAATTTGATGAAATCCCCTATTTAAAGGTGGCTTATGATCACCTAAATGAACCCTTCAAGCAGTTTGTTTCAAGTCAGTCACCTAATTGGATAATATCCGACTTTACCGCTCACTGGATGCCTGAGATTGCTCGGCAATGCCAGGTTCAGCTCATGTATTTCTGCATCTTCTCAGCCACCTTCTTATCGTTTCTTGGTCCCCCAGAGTACCTTGCAGGGGAAGGTCAGAAGAGAGCAAGGTCAACACCAGGAAGTTTGACAACCCCGCCTCACTGGGGCCACGGTATATTCCCTCCATCAGTGATTTACAGGAGAGGGCATGAGGCTGATCAATTCCATGCTGCATTTTACTCCCAAAATGCATCTGGGGTAACAGATAGTGAGAGGATGGCTACGATGATTGAGGAATGTCAAGCAGTTTGTATTCGAAGTTGCAGAGAGTTTGAAGGAGAGTACTTAGAACTGTACCAGACTCTGGTACACAAGCCTCATATACTGCCAACAGGCCTGCTCCCACGAGCTAAAGTAGATGAGAGGGATACTAAAAGTGTAACTTGGGATGAGAACTTCAAATGGTTAGACCAACAGAGCCCCAGATCAGTTATCTATGTGGGGTTTGGGAGTGAAACTAGGCTTACTAAAGATGAAGTTTATGAGATAGCATTTGGATTAGAGTTTGCCCAGTTGCCATACATATGGGCTCTTAGGAGACCCTCTTGGGCTTTGGATGATTCTGACGCGTTACCTCCTGGATTTGTGAGCCAAACAATGGGAAAGGGGATTGTTTGTCTTGGCTGGGCGCCACAGCTCAAAATTTTGGCCCACCCATCAGTTGGGGGCTGCCTGATTCATTGTGGATGGTCATCAATTCTAGAGACATTACAACATGGGCATAATCTTATAGCTATACCCTTCGCTATTGATCAAGGACTGAATGCAAGGTTGCTGATAGAGAAGGATTTGGGTATTGAAGTACGGAGAAGAGATGACGGAATTTATACCCGAAATGATATAGCTGATGCACTGAGACGAGCCATGCTTGCGGATGATGCACAGAGGCTAAGAGCTCGAGCTAGAAAGGCTGCAGAAATCTTTGGTGATCAGGAGCTGCATCAGGAACATTACATCGGTGAGCTTGTTGAATATTTGAGAAATGGGGCTAGATCTCAATAGATAAACAAGCAAGAAAAACCAACACTTTTTCAGATCTATAATGCATGTAGTGTGCCTAAAACACTTCTTTTTATCTTTTTTTAAGTGGTTAAGATTGATGTCATGAGTACAATAGGTTCCAGGTTCAATCCCCCCCTGTTAAATGTAATATCATACTGGCCTTTCTGCCTCCCTTGAAAAAAAAAAATGGAAAACATGTCTTATTAACTAGTTTACAGCAATTACTAGCAAGCATGAATAGCGGATTGTGCACATTGTATGTTAATAAGCATTAACATTGTATGTTAATAATTAACCAGGGTCCATTCGTCGCTTGTTAGTTCATATTTGGCATCTTTGCTTGACATGGCATTGTGAAGATTGCCATTAGATCCGTTTAGTGATGATAAGATTAGAGGGCTTTGTCTGTTTGATGGTGATTGTTGATTTTCAGAATATAATGTATAGTTTTGAAAAAGCAGTAATCTAAACCAAAACTACTGACGACTTAAGTTCAGTGACCAAGCTAAACAGTTAACTCTCAAAATTTTGCCTTGTTAAATTCTACATAAAGCAGAAATTAATTTCGAAAACATTTTAAATAGCCATTTCATCGACCACAGATGAAACAGCCTCTCTGCGAGACTCTCATAGGGGTAAGGCTGCGTACAACCGACCCCCCCTTACTCTACCTAGGCGGGAGCCTCTTTGGAGGCACTGGGGTAACGTTGATGTAACGTTGATGTATTTCATCGACCACAGACTGAGTAAAAAAAACAAATGGAAGGTTATAAAATGGTAAGTATTTTCATATGCTTGCATATATAGGTCAAGCAAATTACCCAAGCACCTCTGTCCGTTTCAACATCCACATCAAGTACGAGAGAGTAACAGCACACACTAATATTATTATGTGAGGCTTACTAACTCCATGAGTTATGTAAGAATTTGTACATGGTTTTTGCGCAATCAGATCCTTAAATTGCCAAATTAAGTTGAAGTGTAAATTATGTGAGCTTCCCTGTAATTTGAGTTCACCTTTCTTGGATATATTAGGCTTTGAAGTTTGAACTGTCTCTCAAGCAGACATATGAAGAAGCTGGTTTAATCTCCTCTATTTTGTCATTATCCCCTTAACCTTCAGTTGACATACGAACAAGGAGGATCATAATCTAGTGCACTCAAATTCATCTCATTCCCTATTGAACTTTCCATATGCCCATGTCAAGAAACTCTAATTGGACAACAATAATAGAGAAAATGCAGCAAATTATTTCCAACTAGTACAATAAGGCTAGACTATCACAAGATGAATGATTCAAGAGTTATAAGAGAACCCAACCCCAAAAGCTCGCTAAAAGATTAGGAAAACCCATAAGCCTATAGCCTAATTCAAACCTCATGTCAACCACACAAGACACAACCACATCACAGGACTCTTGTGGCCTGAGGCCTCAAGTCCCATACCTTAGTATTTGACTGTAATATTCCACCATGCTGATCCACAACCTATGCATAATGCACCCACGGGCTAGCCATATATTCCACTATGCTCTCAGTATCGGTGTCACCACCCATGGCACGAGGGTGTGAGACATTAGTCTTGACTCTGATACCAGTTCATACTGGACTTAAGGGCAAACCGAAAAGCTAGCTCAAAGAGTGGGCGAGTCCATAAGCCTCTATAAACAATAAACCCCCCACTAAAACTAATAAGGGACCTGACATTAAAAATGACTCCGAAAAAGGCTGTCATACAAACTCATCAGCCTCTTTCTATCAAGTGAATGAGTACTAACAACAATGATATCCTCACTCAAGAAAAAAAAAAAAACAACAACAACAACAATGATATCCACTTTAAGCAACTAAATTGGGTTCTGTACAAATTAACTTTGATGCCAATAACTCACAATTACAATATCAGGCAAATGAATTTGAAGGTTGTTCAACTTTGGAAGATTAATTTCATTTTTATTAGTATAATTACAACCCAAACCCTATTCTCAGTTCAAACAGTGATTGTGTATGGAAAGTAAAAAAGTAATTACAGTTTATAGAAATCAGAAGTTACCTAAATTGAATTTTCTGCCGGGGGTAATGAAAATTGGAGCCTGAATTTATGGGTCGACGGTGAGGCGAGTTAAAGGAAGAGAGTATCAACTGGAAAATCCGAGCTATTGACAATGGTAGTTGTCTTTCCATGGATTTTTTTTTTTTTTGTTTTTTTGAGGTTTGTCCAACGAAAAGGAAAAGAAAGGAAATGAGAAAAGAATTACTCGTAGCCTCCGTTTGATTCACCTGGATAAAATTGAACTGAATTGAATTGATTTTTTAAACTTGACCGTTAACCATTTAAAATTCGTCCAAACATAGTTAATATTGGACTCATTTGAAAGTATGCTTTGAGAGCTTTCCGATAACATAATTATCATCATGAAATTATTTCGGAATAAAAGGTTATATGAGTGATAAAGTTACACATGAACTGAACTGAATTGAATTTAAGTAAAATTAAAGTGAATCAAACAGAGCCGTAGTAGGCTAGTAGCTTTGGTTGTATAAGGTACGAATTGTATAAGCTTTCGCCGTCGCCACCAGCGCTTTGTCTGCTTGTAGTCCTAAGTTATTATCAAAGCTAATCAAGTCTTGTCTTGTTTTGGAGCGTCTTAGTTTGCACATTGGTTTGCTCCCAACGAATGAACAACCTACTATTGTTGATATATCAGCTCATAATCTGAAGACGTTGCTTATACGGCCTTATGAGGGACCCCATCTCTATAGTGCTAAAGTCGTCATTGATGCCCCTAAATTGACGTACTTCAATATTAATGTTCTAAATCCCTTTAGGTTTTGCTTTGTGAAGAATCCAATAGGGTTGAATAAAGCAGATATCTCATTTTCTCATGAAATTGATAGATTTATTTCTGAAGAAGAAGATTCTTCATCTGATAGAGTAGTAAGCTTGTTGAAGGACCTTTTCGGATCAACTTGTAATGTTCATATGCTTAATATTGATCCCCCTTTTGATTGTCGACCGAGGAGACTTGGTCCTTCGACGACATTGTTCCCTAATCTGACACTTCCTCGGTCCTTCGACGACATTGTTCCCTAATCTGACACTTCCTCGGTCCTTCGACGACATTGTTCCCTAATCTGACACGCCTTATATTCAATAAGGTGAGTTGCTCCACCCATTACCAAGAGTTGATAGATTTACTCCAAGTCGGTCCAGTTCTACGGAATCTTTCCTTAACATTACTTAATAAAGATCAGATGAAATGAGTCCCTTCTGCACCTGTATGTACTTGTGTTAACCCATCTCAAGTGGATATGGATAAGCGTATGGACCAAGTATAGTAGCAACAGAGATTGGTTAAATCTGGTAAAATACTTGCTAAGTAGTGCCCCTGATTTGAATATGCTGATGGTGGTATTTCGTGGAGATGGGGAAAGCGAAGAACTTGAACGGCGTGAGGAATCTGAGGTATTCAAGGAACTGTATGGCTACCCAAGGAGTTTGTTGTGCTGCACAATTAACTTTCATGGAAAGCATCTCAAAGTATCAGGTGACGGCAAGGAAATTAGAGGATGTGATGGTCGTCTTCTTTCCTTAAGTGACCTTTGAAAGATACAATTACAACACAACAGTTCTAAGGTGCTAACAAAGCATGATCGAGCAAATAGTAGAAGTCTGATATAAACGTTGTGTGCTTTCATCATTTGTCAATTCTGAGGTTTAATTTGGATTAGGTTTCAGAACAGTAACTGAGACATTGCAATTTCAGAGAGGCAATAACAGTTAGTATGTTTCATTAGATTTATTACATACATTATTGATTTGTCTGCCTTTTTAATTCTTTACCTGGAACAACTCCTATTTTACCTAGAACCACCCCCTGCTTCACCTGGAGCCACCCCCTCAAAATTACTTGGTTCACGGTGACTAAGTCCACACAGAACTTTTTTGGGTTTTTCTTTATAGAACGTGGCCAATACTTAAGGAAGTGTTAGATCTTAGATGGTAAAATTTCACAATTGGCCTTAGTGTCACGTTAATTTATATGTTTTTTGGGTTCCTGTTAGGAGTATCATCGACCACGGTAACTACTTCTCTATCAGTGGCTTATTGTCCGGTAGGTATTTTAAATGCTGGGACAAGTTGTCAAATGAATTTAAAACTGCTATATGGCCAAGGTAAGATTCGAACCCTCAATCTTGGTTTTTTTCTTTTTTTTTCTTTGCTAAGCCGCAGGTTCACCTTGAGCCCTATAGATCAAGAAGAATTTTGTTCGTATCGGGTCCGTCGTCCACCCTCCGCCCACGAATAGGTAAACGTGCTCCCAACATCAAGCAATTTCTCCATTCTCAATAATCGATACCTCGAAATTGCTTAAGGATTGAGAATGTCGAAGCACTCGCACCAACCTTTTACTAGTAAACACGACCTTGGTTAAAAATAGTGTCATGTTTAATTTAAACACAGAGAATATAAGCGCTTCAAGTGGATTGCTAAGATTTTACAACTCTAGTAGTTAATCAATAACTAATTTTACACTGATAAGAATGCTAAGATTTCTAAACGTTTTACACCACTTATATTTTGTTATTATCTAAGACTCCTAAACGTTGTACAATTACTTTTGTTTGTCATTATCTAAGACTCCTAAACGTTGTACAATTACGTTTGTTTGTCATTTTCTTTGCTTAGGTGGCGCGCTTTTAAAATTCTCGCCTACGTGGCACGCCTCATTTCTCTCAAAATATGCCTCATATATATATATTTTTTGATTAGAGAAAAATAATACTAAAAAGGGGTGAGATAAATAGTTATCAATATAAGGAAACCCATTTGAAAGTGTACCTGAATCCTAATGAGTCAACCTACAATTATAGTGTAGCATAAAATGGCTATTGTTGTAGCATTTTTTATTTTTATTTTTTTGGTGGGGGGCACTGATTAGGCCTCCCTATTTTTATAGTCTGTTATATTAGGAGGAAGAGGATTGAACATCCTCAAACCCGGGTACCGTCCAAGTCGAGAGAGTCTTGCAACAACTGTGCTGCCCGCTGGGAACTTTCGCTCTATTGTAGCAGTTTTTTATTTTTAGGGCTTGTTCGACAATAATTAGTTGTAGCGGTAGTCTTAGATGTTTTATTAGTGGTTAGTTGTTAAACTAGTTATTAACTGTTATGAGTGGTACGTAACTGTCAGCGATTAATGTGGTTGAGTGTTTAGTAAAAGTTAGGATTTTGGTTACCCAATTAATGTAAACGGACATAAAAGGACTTATTATGATTATTTATTACTAAAAATAAAAGGGATAGAATTTGGTAAATAATTTCAACCGCTCCGCTAGTATTTGGAGTTGAAAGACTTATTTTATTAGCTTTTGTAAAACATTACTCTAACCACTAACCATTATTAAAATGTATGATGGCGAGATTTAAAATAGTTATTCAAATATATTGTTCCCCCTCTTTTGGCGGGACATGGAAGAGATTAAGGCCCTGTTCTCTTCAACGGAATGGTGCAGGACGATGAGAAACAGAATGGAATGGAACAGATTGAAACAGAAAGGAACGGAACAGAACGACGCGGCGCGGATAATTCAAAAAAATGTGAGACAAAATGAAGTAAAGAATGCAAAACGGAACGGCGCGGAACGAAATGAATCGGAACGGAACGGAATGAAACGAAACAGAATGCAGTATGGAAACGACAAAAAGAACAGGGCCTAAAAATATCTAATCACCTTCCATATGCAATCTTATGTTAATGTTAGGTGAGAATACTCTCCAATCTCCATTACAACTAACTCAAATCAAACCACCAAATTAATTGTCTCACACCATCAAACCAAAACTTGATCTAATTCATCAATGGAGAAAACAACGGAAACTAACATCAACAATGAAAAACTAGACAAGCTGAGCTCCTTAATTGTCTCGTAGACATTCTCTCTCTCCTCTCCATTGATGCTGTCCTAATATGTATGGAGGCATGATTAAAAAATTTAAATAGTTAATCAAATATGTTTCTCCCCCTTCTCTTATCTGTACATGGAAGAGATCAAATTCTTAGGACATTAAAATTATCTACTCACCTTCCATGCATATGTGATCATAATCATCAAATGTAAGTTGACTTTCCAATTTCCAATCCATTATAATTGACATGATCACAAACACAAATCAACACTCAATACTCTTCAAGACCTCCAAACAAAAACTTGATTGATCAATGGAAACTGATCACATCAACAATAATGAACAAGATGAGAACCTAGACAGGCTAAGCACCTTACCAAAGGTCATCCTTGTAGAAATTCTCTCTCTCCTACCCATACACTCTACAATTGCCACCTCTGCCTTGTCCCACCATTGGCACCACATCTGGACCAAAACCACCAATCTCACCCTCAACTCGGATGATTTTGGCAGCCCCAATATCGAATTCCATCAACATCGTAGATAACATCCTTAAACAGATCACCTGTTCCGAGATCTATAAGTTTGAGCTCCATGTTGGAGCTTTGTTACGAGATCTGCGAGATTTCAGGCGTGACTTAAGGAATATTTGGTTCCGCCTATTTATGGCAAGTTATCATAGAGTTTGATATTGTTTAGGATTGTTTCTATATACTAAAAGATTTGTATAGATACTAGGGCTGTATATATATTTCGTGATAATCAATACAAAAATCATCTTTTCTGACTCAAACTTGTCATGGTATCAGAGCGTGAAAGATCCATAAACAAACCCTAAACCAAAACTCAAAAACCTTAAACAATAGTCGTAGACGACGATCCACCATCAAATAAAATCGACTCAAAATTCCCTTATTTCCTAGGTCCTCAAGATCGACCTGGTGATTTTATTACTGCAGCCAGATTTAATGGCAAAAATTAAGATGATTGGGCTGGTGAGATTGAAACGACCCTTCAAGCTCGAAGAAAGTTCGGATTTTTAGATGGTACAATTGTATTTCCAACACCTCCGTGCACACAAGATGATTGGAATACAATTCAGGTCATGTTGGTATCTTGGATCATGAATACTATCACAGCAGAAGTGAAGAGTACCTTGTCCAAATATAAAGACGCCAGACGTCTATGGGAGACGCTTAAGGAGTGATTTGCTCTTACGAATGGACCACGCATATAGCAATTAAAGGCGGCCATCTCTGACTGTAAGCAAACCAAATCCATGTCAGTTGCTTCTTACTATGGAAAACTCAAGGCTCTATGGGAGGAATTGCATAACCATGAACCCTTGATTACTTGTTCTTGCTGTGCAAAGTGTACCGTAGGACTTGAACATGATCGTCGCCGTGCAAAGGACATGCTTCATGAATTTCTGATGGGTTTATATACTCCATATTATGGTACTTTGCGATCAAATATTCTTGCTCAAGATCCTCTGCCCTCTCTTAGCCGTGCCTACCAGCTAGTTATTCAAGATGAACGAGTCAGAACGTCTTCGGCTCTGCCCGAGGAGAAATCCGACGTTGTTGGATTTGCTGTGCGAACTAGTGGACGCTGCCGAGGCAAAATAGAGAAACCTGATAAATCTCATCTCTCTTGCACCTATTGTAAGAAAACAGGTCACGAAGTAACTTATTGCTTCGAAATTCATGGATATCCAGAATGGTGGGAGGATCGTGTGAAGTCTGACAGTGGATCAGGTATGACCAAATTGTTGATTAGTCGTACCCAAAAATCAGTGACCTCTGCTCCTTCTCTTGCGACAGGATGTGGTCGAGAGGGGGTCCGTGCCAATGCTGCAGTTGTTTCTGAACCTATAGGAGCACCATCTACTTAAGTATTTTCCGCTGATCAGTGGAAGGCGCTTGCCAGTGTCTTTGGTAATATGACTGTTTCCGATAATCGTTTGAGTGGTAAGATTAATGGTCATTCTTGGATTATTGATACAGGTGCATCTAATCATGTTACTGGCAATCTTTCTTTATTATTCGATGTGAAAGACATCTTATGTCTCGTTGGTCTTCCTGATGGCAAGAAAGTGGTTGCAACAAAGAAGGGCTCAGTGCGATTTTCGGATGCTTTGACTCTCACTCATGTTCTTTTTGTCCCTCTCTTGAATTGCAACTTATTGTCCGTTTCACAATTGTGTGATGATTTGGATATTATTGTCATTTTTTAATCGATATATGTGTGCTATACAGGACCAAACGAGGAAGCGGATTGGAACAGGAAGTAAGCAAGATGGACTCTACTACTTCAAGGGACCTTATACAGTGCAGGCAGTCACTGTGGACGCGGACGCTTCTTCTTTGGTTCTTTGGCATGCTAGGATGGGGCATCCTTCAGAAAAAGTAGTAAAATTGCTTCCTCCCGTTTGTAATTCTAAAGGTAGTTTGAATAAAGCCTGTGAAGTGTGTTTTAGAGCTAAACATCCCAGAGACAAATTTCCTTTGAGTGACAATAAAGCCAGTCGAATTTTTGAACTAATTCATATTGATTTGTGGGGTGGCTATCGTCATACATCTTCTTGTGGTGCTAGATATTTTTTTGACTATTGTGGATGATTTTTCTCGGGCTGTGTGGGTTTATTTAATGGATGATAACACAAAGGTCTTTTCTAAATTCATGTCCTTTGTTGCTATGGTTGAGCGACAATTTTCTCAAACCATAAAGATTGTTCGGAGTGATAATGAAACGGAGTTTCGATGTTTGCTTGATTATTTTACTGCCCGTGGCATCTTATTTCAAACCTCATGCACTGGACCTCCACAACAAAATGGGAGAGTTGAAAAAAAAACACAAACACATCTTAAATGTTGCCCGCGCCTTGCGCTTCCAAGCAAATTTGCCAATTTATTTTTGGGGGGAGAGTGTTTTGATCGCTTCCCATTTAATCAATAGAACTCTTTCCACTGTCCTTAACAATCTCACTCCTTTTTAGACATTGTTTGGTTATCCTCCATCTTATGATCCATTCGTGTGTTTGGATATTTATGTTTTGCCCACAACCAAAAGACAAAGGGGGATAAATTTTCGAGTCATAGTCGTAAATGCATATTTGTTGGGTATCCTTTCGGCCAAAAGGGATGGAGGCTTTATGATCTTGATAAACATGAATTTTTTGTGTCAAAGGATGTCAAAAATTCTTCGAAGAGATTTTTCCCATTGTTGAGACGGAAGCTAGCAATATTATACCCACGGATCATTTTGATATGGATGTGGATATTGATTTAGACTTTGCGGAATTTTTGGATCACTCCACTGTTGCCACTGTCCCTAATACCAGGGATACAACAAATGAGGGTCTAGATGTGCCTCTTATCCCCAATGACCCTAATTCCTCGGCCACTGTCAATACTGGGCCTGACCAAACCACAAGTCCGGCAAGCCCAATAGAAATAGAACAACCTAGAGTGTAGACGACTCTGTGCAAACTGGGTCTGACCATATTGAAGAATAGGCAGGCTTAAATGATCAGGGTTCCGAAGAAGTTTTGGGTCGTGGAAAGCGCACTAAAACCCCTTCAGTGCTCCTCAAGGATTTTGTTACTCACAACGTTGTTAAAGAGAGTCCATCGAACACTGCTACTTCTCCTCCACAGCATACCTCAGGTACTCCTTTTCCTATGGCACACTATATTAATTGTGACAGTTTTTCTATGTCATATCGCAAGTTCCTTGCACCTGTAATTACAGGAGATGAACCTCGGTTTTTTAAGGAGGCCTTGAAAGATGATGGGTGGAAGAAGGCTATGCAAGAGGAAATTAACGCCTTGGAGGACAATGGTACTTGGACTCTCGAACCGCTTCCATCTGGCAAGTGTGCACTAGGCAATCAATGGGTTTATAAGAGGAAATACCTCTCCAATGGAGATCTTGAGAGGTTAAAAGCTCGCTTGGTTATTTTTGGAAATCATCAAATCGAAGGCTTGGATTACTCTGAGACCTTTGCTCCTGTTGCCAAAATGGCAGCCATTCGTGCCTTTTTAGCCATTGCCGCTTCCAAGAATTGGGAATTTTCCCAAATGGATGTCCACAATGCCTTTCTCCATGGTGATCTTGATGAGTAAGTTTATATGAAATTGCCTCCTTGCTTCATGTCAACGGAGCCAAATCTGGTATGTCGTCTTCGCAAACCTTTATATGGCTTAAAACAGGCACCCCGTTGTTGGTTTGCAAAACTGGTAACTGCCTTGAAATGGTATGGCTTTCTTCAGTCTTACTCTGATTACTCACAGTCTACTTACAATAAAGATGGCGTGCATCTAAATGTCTTGGTGTATGTTGATGATTTAATTATTTCTGGCAATAATTCTTTTGCTTTAAGTGCTTTCAAGGCCTATTTGGTTGACTGTTTTCATATGAAAGACCTTGGTCAACTTAAACATTTCCTGGGTATTGAGGTAGCTCGGAGTACAGCTGGCTTATTTCTTTGTCAAAGAAAGTATTCTCTTGACATTATTACTGAGGTCGACCTCTTGGGGGCGAAACCAGCAGATACTCCTATTGAGCAAAATCATAAGTTAGGCCATGCCTTTGGTGCCAAACTTGATGATCCGAAATCCTATCGACGCCTTGTAGGTCGACTTGTGTATTTGTCTGTAACACGACATGATTTGGCATATTCGGTTCATCTTTTATCTCAATTTATGCAAGATCCTCACCAAGAGCATTGGGAGGCCGCTCTACGAGTTGTGCGTTATTTAAAGGGAACTCCAGGTCAAGGTATTTTATTGCGAGCTGACAGTGACTTATCTTTAAATTGATGGTGTGACTCAGACTGGGCTGCCTGCCCTCACACGGCGATCTTTGACGGGTTGGCTGGTATTCCTTGGTCAATCACCTATCTCATGGAAAACAAAGAAGCAAACTATTGTCTCAAAGTCTTCCACTGAAGCAGAACATCGATCCATGGCTGCCATCACTTGTGAGTTCAAGTGGTTGGAATGTTTGTTATTAAGTTTGGGTGTTCATCATCCTAAAGCTATACCATTGTTTTGTGATAGCCAATCAGATTTACACATTGCGCGCAATCCTGTTTATCATGAATGCACGAAGCATATTGAAGTTGATTGTCACTTTGTTCGTGATGCTATTACCGAAGGTCTGATTGCCCCATCGTATGTTCCTACGACAGTGCAATTGGCTGACTTGCTTACAAAGGCTCTAGGCAAGAAGCAGTTTGATCTATTGCTCAGCAAGTTGGGCATCGTGAACCCCCATGCTCCAACTTGAGGGGGGTGTTACGAGATCTGCGAGATTTCAGGCGTGACATAAGAAATATTCGGTTCCGCCTATTTATGGCAAGTTATCATAGAGTTTGATATAGTTTAGGATTGTTTCTATATACTAAAAGATTTGTATAGATGCTAGGGCTGTATATATATTTCGTGATAATCAATGCAAAAAACATCTTTTCTGCCTCAAACTTGTCAAGCTCCAAGAGCGAAAGATGGAACTAGAATTCATGGTTGCGCGTACTGGAAGGATTATTGCTTCCCCTTACAGCCGTGGATAAAGGACATTTGTCTCCGAAATGCTAAGACAATCAAGGTAATTGCTAACCGTTGTGTTGAAGAAATGGTGTTGCCTAGTTGTCTTTTTCAATGTCGGTTTTTGGTTAATCTTAAGCTAGGTTGTTGGTTTGAGTATAGATTGCCTGATGAAATTAATCTCCCCTGTTTGAAGACATTAGATGTTACTTTGGATGATACTCATCGTGAAGTAATGGCAAAGTTATTTAGATCTTGTCCATTATTGGAAGATTTGAATTTGTGTGGAGTTTTTGAGAAAAATGAACATTTTATTGATATATCCGCTCATAATCTAAGACGGTTATGTATTCACACACATGTGTCAGGTACAAATCGACATAATGTTGTTATTCATGCTCCAAATCTGAAACTATTATTTGTGTATGATTGTGTTGGGATAAAGTTTTGGTTCACCGAAGAACAAAGTATGTCAATTTACATTAGTTTAAATGTTCATGTACGTCCAGTGGCGGAACCAGAATTTTTTCTTAAGGGGGGCCGGAGACTAAATATGTTACTCTCTATATTGATTGGGAATATCGTTTTCCAGTCAACTCTTTTTTTATTATTTTATAAATGTAGCCTCCATTTCGAATTAGTTAGCTTACAGAGAAATTTAAAAAAATTCAAAAAATGGGGAGAATAATGATAGAAAGAAACAAAGTTGAGCATAACAAAAAAGAAAATAATAGAAAAAACAAAAACAAAATATTGTGATAAGGATCTGAACACAAACAATCAATACAGAGTACTAAAAAGCAAAGGAATCGCCCCTCAGCAAGTAAAAAGGGAAGGAAAAAAATGGAAAAGAAAGAGGAAAAGCTTACGCGTGAATTCGAACTTAGGATCAGCGCTCTACAAGAGGCTTTTAGTGGTGGAAAGGAGCCACTGGAGCAAAGATAGAGTTATGTTTCTATCATACACGAAATATATATTGATTATTCAAATGATAGGGGAGGTCATGGCCTACGCCAGCCTTCCCCTGTCTCTGCCCTTGTGTACGTCTCATTGGAATGAGAAATTTCTTTTTGGACCTCTTTCGGCAGATTCGTAATGTTAGATCACTTGTTCTCATCAATACTGGACTTACTGGTGCGATTAATTGTTTGGATAATTATCAGCAATTCGCAGTGCTCGATAATCTGAACAAGTTGATATTTTCCTTTAGTTGGAGTTACTTGAAAGCATTCCTGTTTTTTCTCCATTGCTCCCCTAACTTGGAGTTGATCAAAATTTCTTTCCATTGGGGTGGTAGTGAGTTTGAGATCTCTTGAGATTCTGTACCTGCTTGTCTGTTAACACATGTTAAGAGGATAGTAATATCTAGTTGGGATGTGGAATATTTTGCAATGGGATTTATCAAGTACTTGCTGAGGAATGCAACTGTTTTGCAGCGCTTTGTTGTTAAGGTTACCAATCTAGACCGCCTTAGCGATGATGTTCAGCTACCCAAGGAGTCGACGATTTACGATGAATTGTGCAAGATTCCCACAAGTTCATCATTTTGTTACATGGAGTTTATGGCGCCATACTTCACCAAGAGTATCATATGGATGTCATTCCAAATTGAGGAACTGATACTAGATTTATGATCAGCTTCTGTAGTTGCAACTATAACAAAACAAAACAAAAAAAAAAAAAAAGAGAGAAGAGAAGATTACGCTCCCTCTGGGCGTCCTCATGAACTCTGTTCTGGGTCATGGTTGCCACTATAGCTGACGCATGATATGTAGCTAAGAAGATTGCCACTTTTAAATCCTGTTGTTTGTTGTCCTTCAATCGGTTGTTTGACGATTGTTTTGATTTAATTATGAGCTTTGTTGGAGTGTCGTGAATTTCATTTTTGTTGGGTATGACTTGAAGTCTTCGGTATTTGAGTTATGATATGTTACGCTATCGTACGTTAGGTTATGTTATGGTATGTTAGGTTACGGGATATTACGTTATGTTATTCCGTTTACTATTCGGGTTCATTAAAGTAAGTCAGTCTGGTTAGTTTTAGGAAGTTAGCCCTAATTTCTTATCTCCTATATATAGTGTAATATGTAACCTTCATAACTATCTCAATACAATATAGTCTCCTTTTCTGGTTGTGGACGTAGCCAATTGACTAGTTGCTGAACCACATTAAATCTTTGTGTTGATTTCTTGGTTTCTGTTATTCTTTCTTGCAATTGATATAATAAACTGTTAATTGAGTGAATCCCGTTATAACAAACTGGTATCAGAGCTTCAGATTCGGTCGTTTGGGATTGTAATCTGATCAGAGATTCGGGTTCGTCAGGGTTTGTGTTCTCTGCTATCAAAGTTTCAAGAAAGATGTCTGGGGTGAATGTTAATATCGACAAATTCACTGGGAGCAACAGTTTCACTCTCAGGCAGATCAAGATGCGTTCCTTGTTAAAGAAACAGCGACTCTGGGCACCTTTGGTGAAAAGTGCAGCGAAATCTGGATTTGGTGATGTTGATATGGCGAGTCTAGAGGAGAAGGCTCATTCAACGATCATCCTATGCCTGGCTGACGACGTCATTACTGAAGTCGCGACTGAGGAACTACTGTTGGTCTATGGTTAAAACTTGAGAGTCTGTATATGACTAGGTCTTTAACCAATAAGTTGCTTTTGAAGCAACGTATGTTCGGTCTCCGTATGCAAGAAGGTATGCTTCTTAGAGATTACCTAGAACGATTAAATATGATTATTTTAGAACTGCGTAATATTGATATTAAGGTGGAGGATTAGGATGCTGCCTTAGATCTGTTAGTTTTTTTTACCATCATCATATGAGAATTTTGTTCAGTCATTTATTGGGGGTAGAGATACTGTTAGATAGTCCGGAAGAAGTTAGGTCTGCATTGCATAGCAGAGAATTGGGCCATAAGGCGAATGGTAAAATTACAGAAAATCAGGTTGTTGGGTTAGTAGTCACTGGGGGTAATGGACATGGAAAAACAGGCAAGAAGAAATTCAATAAGAATAAGCAGGGTTTTAGGGGTCCTAAACCTGATGACATCTGTAATTACTGCAAAGAAAAGGGGCATTGGAAAAATGAGTGTCCTATGAAAGAGCAGGAAAAATTGGAAAAGCAACAATCTTCTACTGCTATTGCAGAAGATGACCGTAATTCAGAACAAGATCTTGCATTAGCTGCGAATGAACAAACACATCAAACTAATGTGTGGGTTCTTGACTCTGGGGCATCTTTTCACATATGTCGGAAGAGGGAGTGGTTTTCAACTTATAGGCAGGTGGATTGCGGTTATGTTTTGACTGCTAATGGTGCTGTCTGCAAGGTTGTTGGAATCGGCTCAATCAAGACCAGGACACATGCTGAAAAAGTAGCTATTTTGAGCCAAGTTAAGCACGTTCCTAATATGACTAAGATTCTGATATCTCTTCCACTTTTGGATAGTGAGGGTTTCAGTTTCAAGGGAGAATATGGAGAGTTGTGCATTAGTAAAGGCTCATCTGTGGTTCTGAAAGGGGTCAAGCATTGTACCTTGTATATATTACAAGGTTCTACCATTACTGGTATTGTTGCTGCTGCAAGTAGGTGATGAGGTGGAGGCTTCTAGAGGTAGGAGCAGATCTGGGTCTCCTAGACTTAGGAGCAAATCTGGGCTCCTACATTGAGGAGCAAGTCGGGGCTCTTAGACTTAGGAGCAATTTGGGCTCGTAGACTTACAAGCAGTTCTGGCTCTTAGACTTAGGAGCATCCCTGGCTCGTAGACTTACGAGCAGTACAGCTGTAGTCCTCTTAGACTTAGGAGGAGCATTATGGGTCGTAGACTTACGAACAATCTGAGCCCTTAGACTTAGGGGTAGTCTGGGCTCTTAGACGTAAGAGCAATTTGGTCTCCTAGACATAGGAGTAAGCTGATCAACATTCTGGGTTCGTAGGCTTACGAGCAGTCTGGACTCTTAGACGTAAGAGCAGTTTGGGCTCCTAGCCGTAGGAGCAATCTGAGCCTTTAGACTTAAGGGCAATCTAGTCATTCTAGCTCGTGGACTAACGAGCAGTTTGAGCTCTTGGACTCAAGAGCAGTCTGGTATCGTGGACTGCATCTGATACATCTGTTTTCTGAAGAATATTCAAGTCAAGGTCGAGATTTGTTGGGTATGACTTGAAGTCTTCGGTATTTTGAGTTATGATATGTTACGATATATTACGCTATCATACGTTAGGTTATGTTACGGTATTTTAGGTTATGGGATGTTACGTTATGTTATTCCGTTTAATATTCGGGTTCATTAAAGTAAAGTCAGTCCGGTTATGTTTAGGAATTCAGCCCTAATTTCCTATCTCCTATATATACCGTAATATGTAACATTCATAACTATCTCAATACAATATAGTCTCATTTTCTAGTTGTGGACGTAGCCAATTGACTAATTGGTGAACCACGTTAAATCTTTGTGTTGATTTCTTGGTTTCTGTTATTATTTCTTGCATCTGATATAACAAACTGCTAATTGAGCGAATCCCGTTATAACAATTTTTGTTTAGGGAGTCAAATAATATTGCCAATAGGCTTGGAAAATGGGCAATGTCTCGTGATTGTGATTACGAGTGGGGCGTAAATGACCCAATTTGAATTTGCGATTTGGTAGTCTTGGATGTATCTTCTCACAATTATGCCTGACAAACAGATCAGGTCGGGTTGGGTTCGGGTTCGGGTTCAACTCAACTGACATGTTTTTAAATGGGTCGAAAACTTCAACCCTAACCAAACCCATTTATTAAACAGGTTAATCAGGTCGACCCATTTAACTCATTTAACTAATTTATTATAAATAAAAAGGGTAAAACTTGATATAAAGGGGATATATACCCTCAAATTTCTTTAGTAAGTAGATATATACAAAATAAACTATTGGATTAAGAAAAATTTATATTTTTCAGAGATTATTAATTATTTGGCTAATAAATATTTACTGGATTTCCAAAATAAAATTGATATATGTAAGTAAACAGGTTGAACATGTTGTTTTCGGGTTGAAAATTTCAACCTTAACCTAACCCATTTAATAAACGGGTTGAAAATCTCAACCCTAACCCACTTTTTTCAGGTTAGGTTCAGGTCGGGTAGTCGGGTCGGATCAGCTTGCGTCGGGCCTACTCACAATGATATATGAATAAATGAAAACCTTTCCGTTCAAGGTTTTTTTTTTTTTTTTTATTTAAAAATGTTACTATTGTTGTTAGATTTTGCTAACATCACACCGTTTGCAATGTATTACTTCTATATGTTAAGTAATTTGCATTAGGACATTTTGCCTTTTGTTTTAAAAGACTATAATATGAATTTGTAAAAAAAACACAGGGTCACTAGAAATTCCTTTTGTTTTCTTCTTTTTATAGAACATAGCCAATATTTGAAGATGTGATGGAAGATAGAATTGCATAATTGGCTATAGTGTCAAGTTTAATTTTTTGGTTCACACCAAGAGTATTCACCATCAATTATAATGACGATTTTTCCTCTACTAACTTGTAAATACTTTAAATGGTAAATAACTGACCAAGAAATTTAAGCTTGAATGTCACGTTTAATTTAACATAGAGAATGGACATAAAAATATGGTGTAACATAAAATGGTTCCATTGTTGTAGCAGTTTTTGCCTAGACATAAATGAAGGTGAGATTAATTTAAAATAGTAATTCAAATATATTGTTCCCCCTCTTTTGGAAGGACATGGAAGAGATTAAATTTTTTAATTTAATTGAAGAAGATTAAAATATCTACTCACCTAGTCACCTTCCATATGCGATCATATGGTTATTGTTAGGTGATATAGTTCTCTTAAATCTCCCACACCTTCAAACCAAAACGGATCTAATTCATCAATGGAGAAAACAATGGAAACTAACATCATCAACAACAATGGTGAAAAACTAGACAGACTGAGCTCCTTACCGGAGCCCATCCTCGTCGACATTCTCTCTCTCCTCCCCATCAACTCCGCCGCCACAACCTCCACCTTGTCCCACCGTTGGCGCCACCTCTGGACTCAAACCACCACTCTCACTCTCGACACAAACGATTTTTCCGATCACGCTTTCGATTTCATCGACATCGTAAACAACGTCCTTAAACAGCTCACCTCTTTGCAGATCAGCTGTTTTAAGCTCCATGTTCGAGATCCTGGTGCTGAAAATGAAACTAAAGATTATCGCTCCTTGTACTGGAAGGCATTTGGCTCTAATTTTCAGCCGTGGATTAAACAAATTTGTCTTCGAAATGTCAAGAAGATGAAGGTATTTGCTGACAATTATCTAATTGGTCATGAAATTGTGCTGCCTAGTTGTGTTTTTCAGTGTCGATTTTTGGTTGTGCTAAAATTAGGTCAAGGGTTTGAATTTAGATTACCAGATGAAATTAATCTCCCCTGTTTGAAAAAATTATGCGTTAATTTACGTGATCATCACCGTGAGGTTATGCAAAAGTTGTTCAAATCTTGCCCGTTGTTGGAAGATTTGAAATTGTTAGGTACATTTGACGAAAATGAGCATTTCATTGATATATCAGCTCATAATCTCACAAAGTTGAGTATTCAAGCTTGGGTGTTAAGTACAGATGGGATTAAGGTCGCCATTGATGCTCCAAATCTGAAATTCTTTCATTTGTATGATTCTGTTAGGGTGAAGTTCTGGTTTATCAATGAACCATGTGTGTCATTTGAAATGCAATTATATGGTAATGTATGTTCTGATGGAATGAGCAACACATTGGAGCTTTTTAAGGAGATTCGTAGTGTTAGATCACTTGTTCTCGATTATGCTCTTGTTCATGCTCTTAATTGCTGGGATAATCCGAAGCTAACGATGCTCAGTAATCTGACCAACCTCGCATTGTCTGTTTATCCGGATTACCCGAAAGCATTGCTGTTTTTGCTACATTGCTCTCCTAATTTGGAATTCCTCACTATCAACATGGTTCCGGGTGTTAGTAAGGCAGAGATTAGTGAGTCTGAGATCTCTTCAGATTCTGTACCTGCTTGTTTGTTAACACATGTTAAGGGAATGGAAATATTTTTCACTGATGTTGAAGAAAGTTCAATGGGATTGGTTAAGTACTTGCTAAGTAATGCAACTGTTATTGAGCGAGTTGTTGTGAGGGTTATAGGAGAAAGTGAAGGCGAAGATCTTCAGCTACGCAAGGAGTTGAAGTTATATGAAGACCTGTGCGAGATTCTGACTAGTTCATCGGTTTGCTACATGGAGTTTCGTGGTATCGAACTTCGGCAAGAAGAGGATGTGTGTCGAAATTGAGGAATTTCAGAGCTGTATTCTTTCACCTAAGGGACCTGTAGTTTCAGTTGCCAGTTGCACCGTTAGGTTGCTGATAGTGTAGCCAACAGGATTACAACCTTTAAAGAGATGCTAGTAAATCTTAGCACTTTTGTTGCCATGTTTTGTAAATCCTTTAGTTTGTAATCCCTCTGTTATTCATCACTAATTAAGTGTATCTTAATCTCTTTTGATATGCTCACTTGCAGCCTTGCAGGGGCTCATGGTCATGCCATTGTATTTTCCTCCTAAGTCATGCTTGTCAATAATATTTGAAGGATGAAGGCACAAGTTGTTGCCTTTTGGGAAAGAATAAATAAATAAATATAATCCCTTACAGTCTGCAACAACCCGTTATATGATAGCAAATCCCAATTTTGGAGAAGGAAAATGCATTTGTAAAATCCCAAATGGTCAAACAAGTGGTACCGTAAAAAAAAAAAGTAAGTGACCCCTTCATTTCTTAAAAGTGATACCATTTTACGGTCTCACACAATACTTGTTCAACCAAACGAACAACTATTGTAACCATCATTGTCGGGGTGGTATACTTAACCTTCCATGTGATGACCATATTGTAACAACCTGAAACTCGGTTACATGTTATAATTTGTGTCCTCTTTGCCGCTATGATTGCTCTGAAGTACTCTAAGCTATACTTTGTAATTACTAATAAAAATATTCATGGGACACCGAACATTAGAAAATGAGAAAACACCACAAAGAAGAGTGCTAATAAACACTCTCCATACTTATGCTTGTGCTTAATTACTGGCAAATTACTTTACCCACCCCACTAGCAACCCAATCAAAGTTAACGATCTGAGGGGCTGCCTTTTCTTAAAATTCTTGAAATTTGCAGACTGCATCCTGTGCCGTAAACAGACCGGAATTATAATCTGCAAATTTGCATTCAATAGATAAGCACTATATTAACTCTCTTAGTCTCTTCTATAAAGTATAAACTACAAAGAGCTGCATTTGTGAACTACTCATTGCAAAACAACCCAACAAAAAAGGTACTGAGTTATCAATGGCGATACCTGCTGTTAATCTTCACATAGTGATGCTTCCCTGGTCGGCGTTTTGCCACATGATCCCTTTCTACCAGCTCTCCATATCCTTAGCCAAAAAGGGCGTACGTGTGTCGTACGTGTCAACCTCGAAAAACATCGAAAGGCTCCCTAAGATCCCTCCCAACTTAGCTCCCCTCCTGCAATATGTGACCCTTCCATTGCCAACAGTACCTAACAGCAGCCTACCCCAAGGAGCTGAGCCTACTGTTGACATGGAGTTTGACCAAATACAATACTTGAAGGTCGCTTATGATCTCTTACGTGAACCATTCAAGCAGTTTGTGTCAAGTCAGTCACCTGATTGGATAGTATCTGATTTTGCTGCACACTGGATGCCTGAGATTGCTCAAGAATGCCGCGTTCAGCTGATGTATTTCTCCGTCTTCACAGCCACCACCTTGTCGTTTGGTCCACCAGAGTACCTTGCAGGGGAAGGTGAGCAGAAAGCAAGGCCAACACCCGACAGTCTGACAACCCCGCCTCACTGGGCCGGAATTTTCCCGCCATCAGTTGCTTTCAAGGGCTATGAGGCGGCGATTGGGTTCCACAATGGAGTCTATTCACAAAATGCATCAGGGGTAACAGATGGTGAGAGGATGGCTAGGATGGTTGAGGGATGTCAAGCAGTTTGTTTCCGTAGTTGCAGAGAGTTTGAAGGTGAGTACTTAGAACTGTATCAGACTCTGATACACAAGCCTGTAATACCAACAGGCGTGCTCCCACCAGCAAAAGTCGAGGACAGCGAGAACACAAGTGGGATTTGGAGTGAGACTTTTAAATGGTTAGATCAACAGAGCCCCAGATCAGTTATCTATGTGGGATTTGGAAGCGAATATAAGCTCACTAAAGATGAAGTTTATGAGATAGCATATGGATTAGAGCTAGCCCAGTTGCCATTCATATGGGCTCTCAGGAAGCCCACATGGGCTTTGGATGATTCTGAAGCTTTGGCACCTGGTTTTTTAAGCAGGACAACAGGGAAAGGGATTGTTTGCCTTGGGTGGGCACCACAGCTCAAAATTTTGGCTCACCCATCAGTTGGGGGTTCATTGTTTCATTCTGGATGGGGATCAATTATAGAGACACTGCAACATGGGCATAATCTTATACTGCTACCATTCATTATTGATCAAGGACTGAATGCAAGGGTGTTGGTAGAGAAGGGTTTGGGAACTGAAGTAGAGAGAAGAGAAGACGGATCTTATACCAGAGATGACATTGCTGATGCACTCAGACGAGCCATGCTTGGGGATGAAGCGCAGCGGATCAGAGCTCGAGCCACACAGGCTGCAGAAATCTTTGGTGATCAGGAGCTGCATGAGGAACATTACATTGGTGAGCTTGTTGAATATTTGAGAAATGGACCTAGATCTCAATAGATAAACGACGAGAAGATCACTGTTTTACAAATTTATGAATGATGCATGTAAGTTTATTTGGAGCATTCGCCAGGAGTCACTAGCATCCTGGCAGACACACAGATAGTGCACATTGTATGTGATCAAGCATCAACCATTGAGCAAAGATCTTAATAAACCAGAGTCTGGCACTCTATCGGTCATACTTCGCGAGTTTGCTTCACATGGCATGTTAAAGACACTTAGGTGGTGTTTAGTAGCTTGCAATCAATTTAATGCAATGCAACTATTTTATAGAGTAAATATGTGGTGAAAAAGGAAGAAGGGGGTGAAAAGAGATAGGAAAAATGAGTTTGATTACACCATCCAAAGTAATCACCATTACATTGGAAAAATTGAGCAATTGTGATTACATTGGATAATGCAATCAACCCCACTTTTTCCGTCCCTCTCCTCCCACTCCTTCACTTTTCAGTTTTCACCCCCCATATACTCTATAAATTGATTGCATTACATTGCATTTGATTGCAAGTAAGTAAACGAGCCCTTACAGAAGGAAGATGGCTTGACAGATTTCAAACAGAGATTGCCACTAAACTAGATAACACAAATGGTTGGTCTGTCTAAGGGTGGATGTTGATTTCGGGTTGTTATCAACAGCATTGAAGCAGAGCAAACAGAGACATTTTCAGAAATCAAGAACGAATGACATAAATATGTTCAAAGAACAAGCTAAAAGCCTAAAAGTGAAGCATCTCTGGAAAATTTCGACTAGCTAAATTTTACATGAAGCAGGTACTAGATTAGTCAAAAATTTTAGTAGCCATTTCTTCAGTCATCAACCACAAAGACAGAAACAAAAAGATGAAGATTTTTATGAGAGGTTGTTTCATATGCCTGTTTATGTCTTGCAAGCTAATTACCAAGTTAGCTCAGTCGTTTTCCCACATCCACATCAAGTACAAAGATTAACACACACTGACATCACAAAAAGCTCATGTACCTTCATATCAAAAAAGTTCACCAAAGAAGCTGATGAATTATGCCACCAGTTGCATAAATGAACTCGCTCAAACTCCTCCCGTATCCCTGTTTGCCCATGTTAAGAACCTCTTCCTTGTACAACACCAGCTAAAGAAAGATGAAGCTCAACAACAACAACAACAACAACAACAACAACAATCCAGTAAAACTTATGTCCCTTTGTCTCTACTATTTTAATAAGTATATATATAGGAAAGAAGAAATCAATTTTGAAAAGCTCAAAGAAAAATTGGTTTGATTTGTATACACTATACAGTATGTCAGCAACTTCCAATAAATTTATAAATCAAGTATATATCTAGATGTCATAATTTTATTATATAATACTTATTGATTGCTGTACTTTTTAGAAATATTAATATAGTAAAGGGTTCATTTTAAAAATACTACGTATATAGATTCGGCCAATATAAAAACAATAACTCTCCTCGTGGAAAGAGAGAAACTTAATTAAAATCACACCATGACCATATTCATCCTTCACTGACAAATAGATTCGAGTGCCCACCCACCCACTATAATCTATTTTTATATTTATTTAGATTTTAAAACAACTACTCCATGCTGCATTGATCAAAATAATAGGAGTAATGAAAAGATCTATGCACAAGTACCACAATCTTTATATTAAAACGAGCATTGAGGAGTGTGATGAATAAAGCCACAGCTCTTACCGTGATTTGTGGATCTTTTTCCTACAATTGTATTGTAATTTGTAGTGGAGGGTAAGTGCTATAAAAGTAAGGAGAAAAGGTTCCAAACTGAACTCGCTATACACTTCAACTGAAGTCTGAAGAGCAATGCAATGGAAATTCAAATGGGAGCTTCTTGGCTGAGTCTCTTCAAATTTGTTGCTGTTGTTCTTTTGCTCACACTACCAGGTTTTCGATCTCTTCTTCTGTCTTGCTCTTATTTATCATTGTATTGCGGAAAATGATAAGTTGACCCACAGAGTGTATAACCCACAACCTCATTCTCTCTGTTTTCAAAAAGTAGTACTTAAAGTAGGAGACAGACACAATATGCTTGTTTGCCCACCCAGTGGGTCAACCAAACAGTTTGCTTGTATTGCACCATATAGTTATTCTACATTGGAAGAATCTCGAGCACTTAAGATTATGTAACTGTTTACATTTCCTCCTCACATGGGCATATCTATATGTATGTTCTATATCAAACAGTAATTGATTTTTATTGATGTTCTTCAGCCCCAGCACTAGCAAGGGCAGCATTGCAGATAACAGGCAGAGAAGAAGGTTTAGTACAAGAAATAGTCGAGACGAATCTGATCAAAGCAGTAAACAAGGAAGCTGAAGAGATTGCCAATATTCCATTTGGACTACTGCTTAAGAATATTGGTAAACGGACATCGGTAGAGCACCCAAAGCCACTCAAAGATTCATGTATACCAGCAAGCACCTCCTGTCAACCTCAAGGACCCAAAGACCAATGTTGTAGTGGCGAATGTGTTGGTTTTTTCTTTGCTTTCTTTTGTCTTTAATTTACCAAAAACAAAGAGATGTGAAATTATCCATCTTCTCTTTCATACAAGCAACAGTTTCTTTGTGTTTGTCTCTTCAATAAAAAGTACTTTTTCCACAATCATTTACGGAGGCAATACTGCAGGATGACATACTCTTTTTCTCTTCACATAGCTTATTTTCTTCTGCTGCTGTCCGAATTCTGACCTCTGATTCTGTAACAGAACAGCTGTCATTTCTGAGGCAATACTGCAGGATGACATGCGCGTCTTACTGCGTGACAAATGTTTTGTTGCCATGCCACAAATGCAATGCCAATCCTTGTAACGACACGTACAAACGCTGCAGCCGTCAACTGCAGCCGCTTTGAATATGAAGACCATTAAATTGCAATATAACGACTGACCTGAAAATGTTGCCTGTGTTGATTAAGGCATATACAGCAGCCAAAGTTCCTCCCCTGTTATCAGCATTTTCCTGAACAAGCTAATCACGGTGCCGCATCTTCAACCAATCATAGCATTTCCTGATTTAAATACTTGAAGAGACAATTCATCTGAGTCTATCACTAATTTGAATAATTCTATCCAAAAAAGAAAACAATGACTTGAAATATAGATATGCCCAACTATGTTAATCCTCATTGAAACTTGTATACAGTAACGAGTTTAATGTACTATCCCTCAGATACTCTCGTATGTATGAAGACATGGTAAGTAAAACTCCTTTTAAGACTATCACCAACATCCACCTTATTCTCAACTTCAGATTTTAATCATGGCAAGGGTTGCTGGGGATTTTCACATAGTGATGCTTCCATGGTCGGCGTTTGGACACATGAACCCCTTTTACCAGCTCTCAACAGCCTTGGCCAAGAAAGGTGTAAGAGTATCGTATGCATCAACCCCAAGAAACATCGAGAGGCTCCCTAAGATCCCACCTAATATATCTCACCTTCTACAATATGTAAGCCTACCATTGCCGCCAGTTCCCAACAATGGCCCACCACAAGGAGCGGAGGCCACTGTTGACATGGAGTTTGAAGAGATCCCATACTTTAAGGTAGCTTATGATCTCCTATGCGAGCCCTTCAAGCTATTAGTTTCATGTCACTCGCCTGATTGGATAATTTCTGACTTTGCTTCTCATTGGATGCCTGAGATTGCTCAAGAATGTCACGCGCAGCTGATGTATTTCTGCGTATCTACAGCCACCTTCTTGTTGTTTCTTGGGCCTCCGGAGTACCTTACAGGGGAGAGTCAGAAAAGAGTAAGGCCAACACCAGCGAGTTTGACAACTCGGCCTAACTGGGCTGAAATCTTGCCCCCATCAGTGGCTTTCCGAGGCTATGAAGCAGCCGTGTTGCACTCTTCTCTCGACAGCAAAAACGCATCTGCATTAACAGATGGTGAGAGGGTGGCTAGTGTGATTCAGGGATGTCAGGCAGTAGCTATACGAACCTGCAGAGAGTTTGAAGGAGAGTACATAGACCAGTATCAGACTCTGATCCACAAACCTGTCATTCCAGCAGGTTTGCTCCCGCCAGCAGAGCCTCATCCTGTAGACGAGAACAATAACGAAAGTGGAACTTGGAGTGAGGTCTTTAAATGGCTAGACCAACAGAACCCTGGAACAGTTGTATATGTGGGGTTTGGCAGTGAGTATAAGCTCACTAAAGATGAAGTTTATGAGATAGCTTACGGGTTAGAGCTTGCAAAGTTGCCATTCATATGGGCACTTAGGAAGCCCACCTGGGCTGCAGATGAGTCTGAAGCTTTACCCCCAGGCTTTGTGATCCGGACATCAGGGAAAGGGATCGTGTGCCTTGGGTGGGCACCACAGCTCAGAATTCTTGCTCATCCATCAATTGGAGGCTCCTTTTTTCATTCTGGGTGGGGATCGATTATAGAGACACTGAAACATGGACACAATCTTGTTTTATTGCCATTCATTATTGATCAAGGACTGAATGCAAGGATGATGGTGGAGAAGGGGTTGGGTATTGAAGTAAAGAGAAGAGAAGACGGGTCATATACCCGAGATGATATAGCTGATGCTCTGAGGCGAGCCATGATCGGGGATGAAGCACAGAGGATCAGTGCTCAAGCTAGGCAGGCTGCAGAATTATGTGGTGATGAGGAGCTGCATCAGGAACATTACATTGGTGGGCTTGTTGAATATCTGAAAAAGGAGACCCTAGACATCAATCAATAGATAAAGACTAACAGCAAAGAAGATCAATCTTCTAAAGATACCTAACACATATCATAGGTAGTATTATCTTTCTGTTATATGGCAAGATAAGTACTTCCAACATTATCAAGATCGATATGCAATACAAAAGCATGCTTTGATTCAAGAACAAAGCAGAGAATACTAGTACAGTCTAACAATGTCAAAGCAAGGCTCAGAAAGATGATCTAACAAACCTACATTATGTCAAGCTGTTAACAATATATAAAGCAACATTGGCTTATTATTGTCAACTTCTAATTAATAGTTCTTATTTCATCAATGCTGGAAAAAAATTAACGTTGTCCTGATAATCCTTCATATACTTTGTCAACTAATATCGAGGCTAGTGAATTATGTCGTGAAGTCCATCAACTCGAACTTGTACACCTTTTTCTTATCCCATTTACCATTTATGCTATGCTAAGGAGTGAAAACTATATTCCAAGTACAATGAGTCAATTTTTCCCCCTATCTAAAGAACATAAATTCAATTCGACCTCAATCTTCATGAAACATTGATGGAAAGTAATAATTTTAGTCACTTGAAGCATCATTCTGAAGTTAAACTTTAGTTTTGAACTGCTAAATTGGAAGCTACACTAGAAATTTTCATGCTTAAACATATGGAACGCTACTTAGTATTCTTAAGATAATCAGATCAAACCAATTGCAATAGAAGAATCATTTACATATCAAGCCATTAGCAAAATTTCAGATTAGTGAAACAAAAACTAATTATTACCTATAAAAAAAAAGACACAAAAACTAATTTTTTCACACAACGCAACAACATGTCAATACTTTACCAAAAGTTACCTTAAATTCTACACTTGATCATACTATTAGGCTCTGTTTGCTTCACCTTAATTTTACTTAAATTCTCAGTTCAGTTCATGTATAAATTTATCACACATATAACTTTTTATTCCGAAATAATTTCATGATGATAATTATGTCATCGGAAAGATCTCAAAGCATACTTTGAGTCCAATATTGACTATGTTTGGACGAATTTTAAATGGTTAACGGTCAAGTTTAAAAAATCAATTCAGTTCAGTTCATTTCATTTCAGTTCAGATTGATTTTATCCAAGTGAATCAAACGGAGCCCTTAGTATTCAGCAAAAAAATTGTGCCAAATGCACATTTTACCTCCTTATTTCTATCATCCAACCAAACACCTAAACAAACTAAAATGGAAATAATTGAAGTAGTAAACCCTAAACAGAAAAAAAAAAAAATAAAAAATTCAACAACTGTTCATAACATAACAAGAAATTCGCCTCAATTACCGGAATTATAGGCTAAAACTCAAAATTTGTGAGATTTCAAAACCAAACAATATTCACAGTCTATTGAACCTAGGGGTGCAAACGAGCCGAGTCGAGCCGAGTATTTCTGTGTTCGTGCTCGGCTCGTTTATTAAACGAGCATCATAATGGTGCTCGTGCTCGGCTCGTTTCTTATCGAGCGAGTTTTAAACGAGCTTTGACCGAGTTTTGACCGAGCCGTTCACGAGCTGCTCGCGAGCACACTAAGTTTAAAGGCAATATCACCCTTGAAAATACTAAACGAGCCGAGTTGAGGGGTGCTCGTGCTTGATTCGTTTAATAAACGAGCCTTGAATTGGTGCTCGTGCTCGGCTCGTTTATTATTGAACGAGCTTTGACCAAGCTTTGACCGAGTATGTTCACGAGCTGCTCGCGAGTGCATCGGCTCATTTGCACCCCTAAATTTGAACCCGTACATGGAGAGAGAGAGAGAGAGAGAGAGAGAGAGAGAGAGAGAGAGAGAGAGAGAAAGAGAGAGATGACCTATGTACGTGCAATTGAGCGATTTTTAAAGAAAAGGCGTTTGGGGAAGGTCGAAGGAGCCCCATTTCTTTTTTGGGAAAATTTTATTGGTGCCCTTGTATTCTTGACTAGTCCAGTTGGTACCCAATGGTTTTTTTACAATAGGTGAGTTATACTCCCCTCTCCACCTAGCTATATAGAGTCTCTCCCCTTCTCTCTCTCTCTCCTGCCCATTCTCCCTTTCTCCTGCCCGTGGACCTCACCTGCCTCTCCCAACTCCACGAAGCTCCGTGGATCTGGGAGTATATAAAAATTTGCGATTTTTTGAAATCCAGTTGGTGCCCCTTTGCTTCTTTTTTTTCCAGACCGTTTCCCACTTTTGCATCTCAGTTAACTCTTCTGTTAACTAGAGATTGTCTCCCACATTTACAAGCTCCATCTCCATGTTCATGGCCTCTCAACTTTCTCTCTCCTCTCTCTAAAACCCACATCTAAAGCATCCCGTCCGCCTCTTCTTTTCTCTCTTAAACCCTAGCCCCAAATGCACTCTCTCTCCTAATTTTCCCATCCTGCAATTGAGGATAATATGAAGAAAATATTGATGGTCACTCTAATTGATTCAATGGAAAATTAGGAGAGACATGCTTGTCCAATTTCCCGCTTTAGTCCCAAACTCCCAATCCCAAATCAAGGAAGAGAAGGAAAAGCATGGAGAAAATGGCATTTCAAAATTTCAAGCTTCCCCAATTTCCTGTTCACTTACATAGTCCCTGATTCTCAATTTCAAACACAATCCATTATGAATCGATGATAGCTTTTGCAAAGAGTAATAGAAATCACATCAAAAGTAGAAAATGTAAAATCAATGAAAAAAGAATACTTTGCTTATTCAGATAATCACAACTAGAAGAATTTGAGCCCCATGGAACTCGTAACTACAAAGCAACTCAATGTGGAGGCCTCTAACCAGAAGGATGTAATATGGTGAGTGTAACTCTGACACATATTCTCAGTCATGGTTCTCAGTATGCTATGACAGATTCAAGAAGATGGAGTTTCAGGATAGCAAGGAAGCAAAAATGAAGTTGTGCTCAACCAGCAGATGCATGTCACTTTGGATTTGGAGAGCCCAATCTCTCCAAAACGGAGCACTCGTCTGGTTTGCTAAATGGTAAAATTAAAAGATAGAGTGCCTCGTTCGGGGCTGAGGGTTTAAGAGAGGAGAATGAGGGGATGCTTTAGAATTGGGTTCTAGAGAGAGGAGAGAGAAAATTGAGAGGCCATGGACATGGGATGGAGCATGTAAATGTGGGAAACCTCTAGTCAACAGAAGACTTAACTGAGATGCTAAGGTGGGAAATGGTCTGGAAAAAAAAAAAGAGCAAAGGGGCACCAGCTGGATTTTAAAAAACCACTGGGTACCAACTGGAGTAGTCAAGAATACAGGGGCACCAATAGGATTTTCTCTTCTTTTTTTCTTCTGTTTGGAACAAATAATCCAACGACGCTGAAAATGTACCAATAAGTAATAACCAAAGGTTTGAGCTTTCATGATCGATTTTGCAATTCCTTTTTGGTTGTCGCGATTTTGCAATTAATGATTCAGTTACTTTTTTTTGTTGAGTAATGATTCAGTTACTGAACAAGGGTAAGTACTCCGGTCTTATACAAGTTATTGTGATTTTTATAATAGGTTTATTTTTGGATCCTACGAAAAAAGAATTGATATATTCATTAAGAGTGTTAAAAGATTTATCATATGTAACTTATATGTAACAGTGTGGTGTCATGTTTTTTACTCGATTTGGGTATGTGATGGCCTGATGGGTGTTTGGCTTTACCTCTTTTTTTTCTTTCTTTGTTAGAGATATGATATCGGGAAAATATTATGAGAATATATTTTTTCCATCTATTTAGGAAACAAGATATATATGATATTATATGTTTAGAATATTCTTGTTTTTTTGAAGCATTTGTATTTATTGTTTATGTTAAGATGGAAGGTGCTAACGTACCCAAAAGTGAAGCATTTAAATTAAATTGTGTCAAAACTTATTTAGGAGTTGGAGTTCTAGTGTAATCCAGAGAGTAAGTGCTCTACAAACAGAAGGGATTGAATCAAGAGCTTCTTTTGGGGGGTGTTGTCTTAGTAGTTCTAATCGAAATGCATCAACTTCCTTTTGCATCATTATAAAAGTTTTTGTGTCATAAAATTAGCATCAATGAATTTTATCACTAAGATCAAATTAGTAAAAATATATAGATATGTCTTTGCTTTTTCTATTTAAGCTTATCTTACAATAAGAAAATATGATAATTCATTGAAGATTAATCAAATCATTATAAGGTCATTGATTAACTTATCCTTTACATCTCTCAACAATATCCAAGCAAGTAACGGTGCTGGAAAAATAGGTAAAAGCAATTTTATGATTGAAAACAAACTAAACACAAAGAAACCTCACTTCATTATTATTGTAGAAACTAAGGAACAGGTAATCTTCGCATCCCCATCTTACATTAAATGTCTTAGGTAAGGAGCGTTGTTAATACCCGGTCGGTTAATTAGGGAGATGCTCACGTATGCTAACTCACAATAAAATGGAGTCACTACTTAAAGACAAATCCAAGCGATGAAAAGAAATGCACAACTGCGACTACAACAATGGCCTGCAGTGCTTGGACTGCACTTGGCACCTTTTGGTGCACAGCTTTGGAGCCCCTCCTGCTTCACTAATTGGGATGGAAGCTTCTGCTGTTCTAGCAACAATAATGGAATAGCATTAGCACTTGCTATAACATTTTTAGTCTTTCCACTTTCCTCTGCTTCAAGTGTTTCCTCTACCACTTCTCTGATCAGCTCCCTTTCCTCCTCCATTACACGCGATGCCCTTGCAAATGACTGAGCTGGATTAAGTAAAAAAAAATAATTAAGTTAGCTGATAACGCATACACAAAACCATACTTCTATTAGGCTCAGTTCTTTTCACCTAAAAAGAAACTGAATTGAATCGATTTTTTAAATTGACGTTTAACCATTTTAAATGATACAACAACTATCATTATGAAATTATTTTGGAATATAAAGTTATTTGATTGATAAGTTCCACATGAACTCAAGCTTAATCGAATTGAACAGAACTAAATTGAACAGAACTAAAAATTAAATTGAGCAGAACATAGCCGTAGTATGTACTGTGTAACGGAAGTCATGTATATAGACAGTATAAATAAAATGAAGAGCAGAAGAAATAGAAACCTGATATAGTGAGCAAGAGAAGAACAACAGCAAATTTGAAAAGGCTCAAGGAAGAAACTTTCATTGCATTCATGGTGATGGTTTATTTTGCTAGGCTAGAGTAAAAATCTTGGAAGTATTTTGTGATGGACCATGGTCGCAGTTCTTTATTTATAGTCACATATAATTATTAAAAAATTTCACTCATGTACGTGCTTTAATTTTAACATCCCTACAGATTAATTCAAGTTTCTTGGACTCTCTGACAATACCATTAAGCCCCAACGTAAATTAATCAGATTGGCATGGGAGTTGGGACAGGCTGTCCACTGTCCCCCAATTTTTATTAAGAAGTATTATTTATAAAATTAAAACTAAAAACGTGATTCTTCTTTTTTATAGTTAAAAACAATGTAAATATTACTCCCAGACATTTAACCCAAATGTTCACATGTGGCTCTGATACAAAGCGTATATATTGGCATTGATTGCCAATTTTTCTTTATGTTACATTCGAGAGCAACTACGTGCTAGGCTAGTATTTTACAAAAACTCGTATGAGACGGTCTCAAGATGAGACTCTCTCTAACAATCATAACGTCATGCTTATATCATACTTGACTATAGAGAAGATCTCACCTTGAGGTGGCCTCATAGAAGACCTTTTGCACCTCAGGACAGTCTTATACAAAGTTATCGATATGGAGTATCACTAGTATCTTAACTATTTTGTATCTTGTTTTTCAAGCCTAGTTACCTAATATCATTAACATCAAGTTCACCAACTCACCTCGGGGAGAAAGAGATTATCGTTGTGAGGTGTGAGCATATACGAGTGTACTGGCTAGTAAAATATACTAGTAGCATTTATTACCATGATTTGTGGATCTAATATTGGCAATTGTGATGAGGGCACACAATAAGAAATAAGAAATAAGACTGTCAAGATCCTAAAGAAAAGAAAACAAAAGGAGGGGGATCATAGCTCCACATTTAGGCCTATGTCTTCAACTTCTTAGGACCCATTTGGTATGGGGAATTTAAAATAAAAGTTTTCAGGAGTATGGTGCTGGGTGTAGAATAGAATAAAAAAAAAAATACAAAAAATAAATAAATTACACTCTCTTTAGGCGCCTCCATAAATTTTGTCCTACATTTTCATGGAAGGGTCCTTTGATTTACCTAACGTTTACATGTTCATCATAACGCTCCTTTAATGAAGTTATTTTGCAAATCTTGATGGATGAGGTAGTAAGGCGTCTCTTTTCCTAAGATGATTAGGTGAACTCGACACCCTCCCCCTCACCAAGAAACCTTCTACTACATAATGTCCATTACGTATATGCCCCCTTTGTGTAGAGCGGGGGAATATACTCTTAAGATTAAAGCATTACACCATTCCTAAGTTGCAACACAGAACGTTCTTCTCAAATCCATTCATACTTATACAACGAAACCTTAATAAGTTCATAGCGCGACTGGTCGCCTGCCAATGGAAAGTAATATTGCAGCCACAGATAATTCAGATATACGAAGTGCAAAAAGAAAAGGGAACAAGGGGAGAAAGAAATTGCTCAGAACTGAATTCTTGCGCTTGATATTTTTAATCATGTTTTCCTTGTTGGTAGGTATTCTTCCTCTAAATCGAATAAATTAGGACAAAAAAAGGAGGGAGCACCGAGCACGTCTCACCTTCAAACAGAAGTACAAAACCCATATGCACATACTACCCTTAAGCACACCTCTACCCTTCACAATTGTTGGGCTAAGAATAGTTGGGGGGTGGGGGGGAAGGAAAAATGAGAGTGAAGACATATTTGCAGATATTGCATTTGTAAGGATCAATAAAATGTGCATCCAGAATGCAATATCTTTCCAATTCCTTAAGTGGCTACTTCATCAACTTCTGAGTGGAATACAAAACTGGGAAATGTCGTCGTTATATCCCTGCAACAGTTTTCAAGTAACGGAAGTTAGCCCCCATCATTCTTTTTCTCTGTCTATACTCTATATATCAGTATGGAATACAGTAGATAACAACAGTTACCTGAGATATTGGAGAGTCATTATTTTCAACAACGAAGGATTTTGAGATACAAACTGATGCCACTCAGCTCTATCAATTTTTCCATCTTGATTTACATCGGCTTCTCGGAATGTCTGTTCAAACACATTATCCACGATGTTGGTTAGGATGGTTTAATCCTCTCAACTTAAAATACCACATCTAGAACTTTTATGAGCTTCCTTTAGCCTTGTACTTTAACACTACTATTCCAAACTTGAGAATGTCTTCACAGGCAACATTCAAAGAAAAATGGGTCAAGAACAAAAAGCTCACCTTATCAAGTATAATTTCAATGGTTTCATCTGCCAACTTCAATTCAGATTCACATAGAATCGCAATCAACATTTGCCTTACCTGCACAAATTAAATATACAAATATTAAATGAAAAGCTTCTTTAATAAATAGTGTCCTACGAATGTAGGGAAAAGACCTCTTTAGTAAACAGTGTCCTCGCTGCAAGTGTAAGAAAAGAAGTACACAATAAAGACAGGCAATGCGGGATTAAGTTTTGCATGGTTAATAGGTACTTGAGTTGTGACACAGTGATCATACACAGTAAAAAGTTCCAGGAATTAACTCTGCAAAGACAAACTAAGCTAACTGCATTCAAAAAAGCTAGACAATGTTCAAGTGCACTATGTGGCAGCAACATAGAAAGGCACCATTGCAAATTAAAGTTCAGCGTGGCAAAACAAGATAGGAAAAATAAATCTCAGATGTACAAAGAGGTGCAACAACGACAATCCCCAATCCCAAACAGCTGACATTGATTCCCATTAGCAATGTGAACGTAGTTCTGAAGACATGCGCATCAGTTTAAGAGGTAACCAAAAGATTAAAATGAAATGAGATGTTGGCATCTACTGCCCATATATGCAGACACATTTGAGCAAGTACGTCTTCGGTCAATACTCAAAAGAGAACATCAGATAGGCTACAGAACCAGCCATTGCAAACTCATATGCTTATAGCTTTAGCTCCCCAATTAAGGAACCCATGAACAACATTACTAGAAATGACCACACCCGAATAAGGATTACGCCATAGGCAATCGCTATTATCTATTATCACTATGGATACTATGATACAACATAATAAACCAGCAAGAGTGTAACACAGTGCACGAAAAGCAAATAAAGGGGAAGCAGAATATGTTACCTCCTGGCGCTCAATAAATCCAGTGCCATCCAAATCATAAAGCCTAAATGTGACTGCAATATAAGAGATTGTAAATTATCAGATATACACAATATCAGACATACAAACAGGATCTTGAGCAAAGTTGTTCTGCTGCAAAATAGAGCATGAAGCAATAGAAGTAAGCTACATACATTCTATCTTGTCTTCTTGAGAGGCATTCGGATGGAAGACATTCAGTGTTTTCACAAAGTCACCAAAGTCAACGACGCCCTTCTTTTTAACATCAAACAGATCAAAGACCTGTGTGAAGAGATTCAGAATTTATAAGATGTAATGAATAATGCCAATGTTTACTGTGCAAGTCACAGCATCCCATGAATGAAGGTCGAAAGTGTGGGTACATAGCCCTGATAAATTTCTACAATGACAGGTCCTTATAATCTAAATTCTAGCTAATTTAAATGAAAACGGTAACATGTTCGCATATGCATAGAGATAAAGTTACAGCCAACACAAAAATTATCACATGGAGAAGTTATAAACAAAGAGTATAGAGTACGGGCACAGATGGCTTTCATCTATAGGAACATTAGCAACATACCCGGTTGGCAAAAAGATTCTCCTTCTTTTTGTTCTTGAATAAAGCTAGTTGAAATTCCTCCTGCAGACACAAATGCAACGCTTAATGCATCATTCAAAGTTTCAAACACGCTTCAGATAAGAATTTACATACATGTGAGCAAGCAAAAGTACCCCACCCCGAACCCGAACCCAAAAAAATTAAAACAAAAAGTAAAGTAATTAAACTGTAAAGCAGCTTCACACATATATTATAATTATGCGTTCAATCCATACTCCATATTACAGTCAACTTTGACGTCTGTTGCCATTAAAGGTTCAACATCTTAAAATCTTAATGGGTCCCTAGTGTCTTAAATTGGTTGACAAGTAAAAGAGCACAGATGTAGGCTGAAAACAAAGACAACGAGAATTCACAGCATGCAGAACTAGAATTTGCTTACCTTGCTTATAAGCCCATCATCAATGACAGAACTGCTTATGCTCTTGTACAGCTCAAATAATGCTTCAACTTCACTAACACTAACTGAAAAAGAAAATGGATAATGTTTTAGTGTGTATCATCAATACGAAAAACATGTTACTTAGATGAATACTGAAGAATTAATTCTCTTTTTCCTTATGAGTATCAGACATATTTATTAGTCAATATGTCGTAATCCATAATTTATGATACCTATCTACATAATAATAACAAATCATATCACATTTAGCATCTTGAGATGATGGCTTATATAACATTGAAAGAAGCAAATCTTCAATATTGTTACGACACATGCATATGTGTGACCTTATAGAAATCAAGGCGGGTATGAGCTGAAGCCAACAAAATAAGATTTTTTAGGAAAAAAGATGTTAAAGTGAAGGAGCTTACAAGCTGTTTGCGAAGCAAGGAACACCGGGTCTTCGTGTCCAGGCCATTGCCTGCTCGCGGTTGAATGAAAACAGCCCATTTTATAGAGGAAGAAACCCACCACTAGAAGCACTAAGGCTACTAGTTTACTACAACATCACCAGTAAAACCATCTTAACCTTGCAAATAACAAAGCCAAAATCCAAATCCAAATAATGCAATATAATCAGTAAACATCATCACAAAACAGAAACTTGAAATTGCAAAGATGTCAAAACCCATCAGTGGGAACAAAATTTCAAATCACTTTTTTCAGAAAAATAAAAAAACATAGTATCTAGATCAAAAAGTCTGACCCATAAGTCCATAATCATGTTTTCACAGATCTTTTTTTGTTTCTTTTCTTCTTCGTTTAACATTACATCCAATCTTTAACCCAAACAAAACAACATTATCAAACATAATAAAGAATTTCATCTCCCTATTACAGTGCAGCTACAATTAAGAAGTATTAAGATGAAATTGAAAACAAATTTGTGCACAAATTTTGAAACCTTGATTGTAAATTGAGCTAACAAACTTCCCAATACCCGTCAAATCTCACATCCTATCCAATTATATATTATTCCTCGATATTACCCAACAATTTCGATCTCAAATGTTGAAAAAGGCAAAAACTTTAAAAAACCAAACAAGGATTCATGAAAATCATTAGTAAAGAGAGAAAATTCCAAGATTTCTCTCAAAACTCCAATCCGAAGCAACAAAAATCACACCAACCCCCAAACAAAAATATCACAAATTAGCCCCCTCAAAAAACAAACCCATGTCACATTTCCAAATCAAATCAAAATTCTACAATACCCATATCAGATAAAAGCAGAAAACTCATAATACGAGTAACATAAGCTTCAAAAATAACAAATTTACAGATTAAATCAAATAAACAACAATTTAATAATACTTACAATATTAAAGTGTCCCGCCGGAGGGCTCCGCCGGAATCACGGCTTTTCCGGGGCACCAAAAGGCACTCCCGCAAAAGAGAATGAGGAGAGAGAAAATATGTTATGAGAGAAAGACAAAGAGAAAGCGAAAGACAAAGAGAACGCTGATGAGCTAATAAGGTTGAGTAGCGATGACCTGGGGGAGAGTATTATTGTTATTATTTTAGGAATTTTTTTATTTTTTATTTTTACAACTTAGGGTGGCTGGGGAGAGAGAGAGAGAGAGAGAGAGAGGTGTATTTAACTGTAAAATGATCGGACGGCTGAGAAAAGTTGTGGAGGTGGAGAGAGAGAAAGTTTCGGGTTTTAAGTTGTGTTGAGCTAAGGCAAAGGCGAAAGGAATGGGGCTGAGTGGTTTCCTTTATATATAGGAGGACGGGTGTTTGTGTTTACTCTGCAAGAAAAAGAGTCAGCTTTAAGACACGTGAATCCGTTTTCAAAGCGTGTGACTGAAATTGTGCGAAAACTGAAAAAATCTAATCTCGTTATCATCTAAATTTTGTCCATTTTTTTTATGTTAGTTAGGATGAACTATCTAAAAAGAGTTGTCAAATTCTCCAATCAAAAAAAAAAAATGAATAGTCAAAATCTTACTGTAAGACTAATTTTTTTTTATTAAAAAACAAAAAAAAATTAGTGGATGTTTGGTATAACACAAACACAAAAACTCATATAAATACGGTTTCTCCTGAAATGACTATTACGTTCTGACTAAGAACTAGTCACATTTTGAATAAAAAGTTGATACGTTTTATTCGTTTTACCATGAAACAATCTTATACAAGATCTTTTATCAACTTCCGCTGTGTACGAAAAAACGCGTACTTAATTTTATGAGAAATTGTGAATTAAAATAAAGTAAAATATATGATTTATGGTTAAAAGGACAATTTTCATTAATTACCATTAATTTTTGGACAAAATATATGCATCTTATGGCTGGAAAATTACCATTAGTGTACAAAGATTTACAATATATATTTATAGTAACAAACCTGAAATATCACCTAGCTTTTAATTCAATATATTAATTACCCTTAGTAGAACAATGGTTATAAAACATCATGAAGTGCCAAAAATACTCGTATTATGAAATGATATGATATGATTTGCCATTTTCATAAAAGAACAAGTGAACAACTATATTCACACTTTCAAATGTGTTATTCTCACTTTTTTTTTATTTAATTTAGCAAAAATATTAGTGGTGATAGGTTCAAATGATGTGGGAATAGTTGTGTTGCCTATTCATATTCCATTTTAGCGCATAAATATAATAGATATATAAAATAAATCTGGCATGATTTCGTATTTCTAGCTTTCTAGCATCTAAGTGGTCAATTGGTTCAATGTGGGAAGTAGCAATTTCCATTAACTTGTAAAACCTATGATTTAAAATATATTGGAAAGTGTTTGCACAAAACAAAAAAAATACATTGAAAAGTGCCAAATGTTGTTTGGCCCCACAAAGGAAGTAGACTCGTGCATGAAGTTTTATTTACCTAGCCACTTAGGGCTTTAGGGGGTTATGTAAGTCACTTTCCCCATTTGGCAGGAAGTAGAACTTTGTTGAAGTACTATTTTCTCTATTTTTTGTCAACCAAATAACTCAAAATTTTCTACTTTTCATACGTTTAGAACTTTAGATGTCAATCAAATGACCGCTAAATTTGAAAGTTTTAACCGCCCCGCCCGTGCTTAATTGATCGGATGACATTATAGCCCATAGAAACATCAAACAAGTTATTAGAACGAACATGGGGAGTTGGGGACCATAAACTTACAAATTCTCCATCCAGGAATATTCTGAAAAGCTCCCCATCTTTCTTTACCTAACAAAAATACTTTAGTTGCTCTTTTTCCAGCATGTTCATTTGAGGTATATTCGCCATCAAAACTTCCCAAATATACTTTTGCTTCGTATCTTTGAATATTCTCCCTTCTTCTCACTAACCCCAGCAACCAATTAGGAAGAAAACGCACCTTTAATATTACGTGGTAGGAGAATTAAATCACTTAAGATACTATTCGTATTGAAAGAGTCTATGTAAACTAAATACTTTTGAACCTAGATCTCAAATACAATTCCATGGGAACTCTAATGACCAAATTCCCTCTATAAAATTGGACAAGTGTCATAAACCGTGGGGGACCTAAAAATTTCGCTAAGACACCATTTTTTTCAAATTGAAATAAACAAATCTTGAATAATTGAATTGAATTGAATTAATTTTTTTCCTTAATTTGATCTTTAACCATTCAGAACTCGTTCAAACATATTTAATATTTGACTCATTTAAAAGTATGTTTTGAAATCTTTTCAATGACATAAATATCATTATAAATAATTTTCGGGATTAAAAATTAAACTAGTGATATATTGCAATGAACTAGACCAAATTAAACTGAACCGAATTTAAGTTATGCCAGACAAGTCAATCCATATTTGATAGGCTGACAGGCTCAAGTAAGGGAATGAACCCTCCCTGCAAAAAAAGGTAGAGAAGTTTTAATATCCCTACATATATAGATGAAGATTCGAAAACCCTGAGTCCTTAATCACTGGGTTATGAGAGTAAGACACTTACCATTTGTGCTTCACCTATAATTTTGGTTTGATGTCTTAAAGTTATACTCCTGCTACGGCGGTGCTACCTCATGCGATAAAATTATACTCCGTATGCGCTAGGTTATTAGTAGTTTTAAAAGTTAGTTAAATAGTCTCTTTATGATCTGATGATGAAAATGATATTAAGGTTTCAATTATACCCATCACTCTGAACACAAAAGTTTCTTTCAACCGTATAAAACTATAAACTGCAAATCTCAATAGCTAGATTATGTAACCTTTTTATTTTTATTTTTGTGCAATGATTGTATAACATTATCCTAACATATTACAAGTTTACAACCGTGACCAATTCAGATCAGCCACATGGACACAGAGTATCAAATTTGACTTATTTTCTCAACTGCCACTCCTGGACAAAGAACAAAACTAAAAATACTAAAAACCCGACAAGATGACCACCAAAATCCAACCAAAAGAGTGTAGCAACACATGGTAGAACATTATTAATAGCTTATCCATATTTCAATTAATTATTGATGTCTTTTTTCTTTCTAGTAGATTCCAACTTCAAACATTTCCGAGCATATTGTCAAATAAAAGGTTTATTATAAGGTCGCCTCAAGATGAATTTTTTCTATATAGTTAAACATGTCATAAGCATAACGTTATACTTGTTAGAGGGGTTTTACTTTGAAGCCACATAAAACCGTCTTATACGAATTTTTGTGTTGTCAAAAACTCAACAGGAAAGGAGACTTGCTGAAAACATAAATTATTTAGGGAAATAGAGTGCATCGTTTTAGAATTATGTTCAAGTTCAATGTCTTGTCCCATTATTGCCCTCGAGTCAAATAACTTACCCCAAATAGAAAGGTCCAATCTTATTCTATTGTCATTTGCCTCCCCCTGTGTTCATTTTCTTCTCTTTTTTTCTTGTGCGATTTAATTTAATTTGTCAATAGGGATGGCTACTTTGCCTTCAGTTGGTTTTTTTCTTCTTCTTCCGTATGCTATGAAAGCTTACAAATATTCGCGTAAGTACAAATAATGGTTTGCTATTACAATTGGCTAAGGCTTTGTTTGGTAAAACTGGAGTGAAACGATCTTACCTTAATAAGATATACGTTGCTACCTGTTGGATCGGCAGACACTTCTTAGCAGTTAATTTATGTTTGACTGTGAATTGTAGTTTGCCAGCTCTAAGTTGTGGCTATGGCCTATGAGTAACTTCACTTAATGGTTGAAAACTACTTAGAGTAATCAATGCCGGCTCTTAGCATGTGCATGTGGAGCACTTGCACAGGACCTCAAGTTTTTTGGGGCCCCAAATTTTAAAGTGGGTCTGACCTAAAATACTTGAATTTGAAGTTTTTGAATCTGAGTCGTCTTTTCCATTGGGTTATAGGAATTACAAATTTAGTTTTTGATCATATTGTATTACTTATTCCATTTTTCAATTGGTTTATGTGATGTGATATTTTCCGGTTGTCAAATAACTTCGAATGATTTCTTTTTTGATGAAAAAAAAGAAGAAGAAAGTGTCTGCCCTAAAATTTTAGGGCCTAATTTTAAATTTTCGCACAGGGCCCCATAAAAGTTGGAGACGGCCCTGAGAGTAATTATAGTATTTTTGACAAATTGATTTTTTTGGTAAAAAAAAAATTAAAGTTGTAATTCCATCTAAAATAAAACTTATTTTACTAAAAAGAACTACTTTTTAAGAGTATTTGTTTAACCCCAAAAATAAATCTCATCTCATTCATAATTAATTTCTCAAAAACTCTATTTCAAACATATCTTACAGAAAGAAAAAGACTAGAATGAAGCGTAAAGAGCATTGGAGTGCCAAACGGTTTGGACCTATTTTTTTGGTTTAAAATCAGGTTCACCTAAGTTTTTTTGGACCAAGATTAATCTTATTCGCATCGAATCGGCTCACAGAGAGATAAAGTGCTCCCACTAAATAATTTCTCCATTTATAAGTTTTAAACCCTCAATCTTGCTTAAAGGATGAAAGTGTCGAACCACTCACACCAACCATTTATCGAGATGAGAGTGGTTTTTGATGCTATTAGCGACTATACGCTCCCTTCGCCTTTTATGACTTAATAAAATTATTTAATTATCAAAAAAAATGAGAGTGGTTTGGATCTTTAAATACAGCTGCTAGTTGAAACCATATTAACCAACTCTACAAGAAACAACGGATATCATGTGATAGCTATAATCGCGCACGCAAATACTTACCTGAAGTCAAAAGAGAACTCTACTACAAATCACTTTTATTTTTTAAATTCATCCATGCATGGTATCATTATCATGGTGGCACACTTGATATTGGGCAATGAGTAGAGATGGCACTGGGTACGTGTAGTACGAGGCGCGATACGACTGAGTACGCTTTTTACATGGCACGATACGGGTACAGAGAAAGTACAGGCACGAGCACGGGCATGAATGACTGGGCCTGGGCTGGGCCTAGACTTGGATTTTGAAAAGAAAGCACGGTAGGGTACGGTCAGGCACGGCACGACATGACAGGGCACGATGAAAATTTTAATATTATTTAAAAAAAAAACATGGGCACGACACACACGGCACGACACAAGCACGGGCACGACCTAGGCCTACCTTTTGGAAGAGCAAGCACGACAGAACACGTCACGAAGCACGACAACTATAAGCACGGCACAACACGGCACTGTTACAAAGCATGAAGGCACGATACGACACGGCACGAAACACGACAACTATAAGCACGACACGACAATGTTACAAAGCACGAAGGCACGGCACGAAGCACGACAACTATAAGCACGGCACGACACGACACTGTTACAAAGCACGAAGGCACGACACGACACGGCACGAAGCACGACAACTATAAACACAACACGACGCGACACTGTTACAAAGCACGAAGGCACGGCACGAAGCACGACAACTATAAACACGACACGACACTGTTACAAAGTACGAAGGCACGACATGAAGCCATATTTAGCAATGAGTATTACCTTGACAAACATAATTTAGTTAAAGTATAACCATGTCCACACATGCTGAATTCTGTTAATTTAATTAATTAAGCTTTGGGGTTTTCCCTACTTTTCCATTATTTTCGCCGAAGTCTAGTCTAACCTTGTAGACAAACGGAAAGACCAAACCCAAATCACACAAGGCGGTCGACAATCTTTTGGTTTAATGGGGACAGGCACATGTGATTAGCGTTGTTTAAACTATACTCCTATAGTCTTATATATATATAACTCGATCCTTTAGGAAAATACTTTGCTTGTTGGTAGTTGTAATGATACTTTATGCTTCTTAATTATCTGTTTTCTGCCGCCCTTTCTTTATCTCTACTTTAATGAGGGCCGCTAGTTGCAGCCTCAGTCTGAGACTGCAATTTGCAGCCTCACCTCACAAGATAATATGTGTACAATTTACTCAAAAGTTGTGGCTTTTTACAATAACCTCACTCTCTCTCCTCCATACCCATGTTTACTTAACTGAAATTTGATCAATTATTATTACCGGCAACTACATCGTTAATTCCGACGGCTTCGCCGTCATAATTTTTCAAAATAAAACCCTAAGATGGGAAGAATGAACACAAAAACCTCCAAAATCCAAAAAAGAAAACCCTAAGATGGGAAGGATGAACCCTAAAACCCCCCAAAAACCCAAAAAGAAAAATCCTAAGATGGGAAGGGTGAACCCAAAACCCCCAAAATAAAAAAGAAAATCTTAAGATGGAAAGGATGAACCCCAAAACCCCAAAAAACACTCTAAATGAAAATAGTGAACCCCAAAAAAAAATAAAAAATAAGAGAAAAAATAAATTTTAACACGTGTCGGCTTGTGGGAATGAGGCTGCAATTTACAGCCTCATGGTGAGGCTGCAGCTAGCATCATTCCACTTTAATTTATAGGAGTACTACTTGGTTTAGCCTTTAGGTTCTATATATTAATGTTTATGCTTATTGTTAACTCTTCTTAAGGACCTTCGGTTGCCAAGCTAATAAGTGGAGTAATAGTTAACAACTATGAGTGTTTTTTCGGCCTTATTTTCACTGATTGGGTAATTAAGATCCTGCTACTGATTTTGTGAGGAGTGTGGGTTATGCCACTGATTTTCACTGATTAAGTAAGGCTCTGTCACTGATTCTTACTGATCGTGTAAAGTCTTGTAACTTATTATTTCCACCAATTATGTAAGGTCCAATAAATGAAAAAAAAATACACCCATATACAATGCTTGATGGTTTGAATAGTGTCCATGTACATTATAATAACAATTAATAATCACTTCGTCCAATTTTGACATTCTTTATGAATGATTTTTGACTAGTTTTTTTTACTAATAGTTAAGACTATTTATAAAATCATTTGCTGATTTGCATATTTAATTTTGATTAAACTGTATTTTTAAAGATTTTGACTATACAAATGGAAAGCTCAAATTTGTCACCCAACTATTGCAAGTTTTTTGGGTACCTTCACCACTTTTAAAACAGAGTCTAATCTGATTGTTTGACCATGCTGCAGCTCATTACCAAATAAAGCATTCATTTGCAAACTAGCGTGGAAAATCCTCTCTGAACCAGACAATATATGGGTTAAGACAGTAAGAGCCAAATATCTAAAAGAGACAGAATTCCTTGCTAGTAAAGCCAAAAGTTCTCACTCTTGGGCGTGGAAAATTATTCTCAAAAGTAGGGAACTTTTACAGAATGGATTGCGTTGGAAACTTGGTAATGGGAAGAAAATTAGATTTTGGTTTGATAAATGGTGCAACTCTAAATCCATTGCAGAGCTCTAAACATCAGTAGAAGTCAAATTAATAATCCGGATATTAAAGTATGTGATTTTATTAATGACGAAAAATCATGGAAATTGACAGAGTTATACAACTTCGTACCAAACCACATAGTTCAACAGATTATCGGAATTACAATCCCATTTCATGATATTGAAGATGATATATGTTGGGGACTTATGGGGAATGGTATCTTTTCCACAAAGACAACCACTTGGCTAGCACATGGCATTGACAGGGATGACAGAAGCAACTGGATTTATAAATGGATCTGGAAATTAGATGTCAATCCCAAAGTTAAGATCTTTTTGTGGCAATTGTTTCGTAAAGCCCTTCCTACACGGGATGCACTCCGAGTTCGAGGAATGCAATTACCGGCAGAGTGTCCGTTTTGTGGTACAAGTGATGAAACCATCGATCATCTCTTTGTTACATGTTCGGTAGCCTCACAAGCTTGGGCCAAAGCCTCTGACGAGGAATGGATTGACTCTAGCGGGCCAACGTCCCAGTTAATCCAATGGCTTCACTCTGCTAATGCGAACCATCATTTGGAAAATGAGAGCATAAGTAAATGTGCTTATTTACTATGGAGCCTATGGAATGACAGAAATGAAAAGATCTTTAATGCGCAAGATCCGAATTCATTGCGAACTTTTTACCGAGCGGTTAACTGTCACAGAGAGTGGAAAACTAGAATGGCTGTTGAACCAATTGATAATGAAACAAGGATGACCCACCATCATACGAGACCATCTTGTAGGGAGCTTGTGCGTTGGTCCTCACCGCCTCTTGGCTATATGAAAGTTAATTTTGATGGCTCCCTTAAAAACAAGAAAGCGGCAGCAGGGTATGTAATTCGGGATGTCTACCGGAAATTACTTCGGGCGGGTACTAGTAATTTAGGATGCACCTCAATTCTAGTTGCAGAAGCTACGGCAATGCGTAATGGAGTTAAGGCTGCGGTGGAACTTGGGGCCGAGCATATCCAGGTCGAAGGAGACAACTCAATTGTTATTCAAGCGTTGCGAGGAGAGATCACTATTCCATGGACAATTCATAACATAATTATTGACGCACGACGCTACCTGGCTACTTGCAATCCTGTTATAGTCAATCACGTATTCAGGGAAGGGAATCGAACAGCTGATTGGTTCGCTAATATTGGGCATGTCGTTCATTCAGATCTACTTTGCAATCATTCTTGCTCGGAAGAGTTGGACCACATTCTCTTAGCTGATAGATTAGGAGCCACACTCGAGAGGAGGGGCTCCTAATGTCACCACCCTTCTTACCTTTATAAAAATAAAAATAAAAAATTGTTAAAGCTTCACAAGCACCTTGCCTGCATGCTCTTGAGAGCAGCATTTAATTCATGTCCTACTATCATATTGTGGACTTTTTGCAGTTTTCAAAATACACTATTAAGTATTAAGGACGTTACTACACATACACTCAGTGTATGATTTTTTTATACACTTTGCATCCTAAGCGTCCATGTAGCCAAAATGATGAATCTTTTTCATTTGGTGGGAGGGAAAATAGGCGCCTGTTTTTTTGGCTAGTAGAGGGAGTTTTGCCACCAAAACATAATTAGGAGGGAAAAATATGAGAAGTCTCTACTACCATTAATGCTTGTTATTGGAAAAGCAACAATCTAACATTGATATTATCAACAAAGAAGGGAAAAGATGACTAACTTAATTCAGGAACCAAATTGAGAATCCTAAATATTGTTCTTCATATTATCCGGCCGGTGTTCAAACTTTCCGGCGACTACTTACAAAAAAATAATTTAATTTCGCATTTCATTGTTCAAAATTTCCGGCGAGGACATACTTCTCCGGTGACGACATACTTGCTTCAAGATCTCCATTATTTTCGCCGACCCATTACGAATTTCCCGGGTTGTTATTGGAAAAGCAAAAATCTAACATTGATATTATCAAACAAAGAAGGGAAAGGATGATTAACGTAATTGAGACTCCTAAATATTAGTTCTTCATATTATCCGGCCGGCGTTCATACTTTCCGGCGACAAACTTAAAAAAAAAAAAACTTCTTCACATTATTTGGCCGGCGTTGATACTTTCGGCAACAAACTAATTTTTTTTTTTTAATTAATTTCGCATTCCATTGGGGAGCTACCTTCGTTGTAATCTTCCTTCAAATTTTCCATTATTTTCGTCGACCCATTACAAATTTGCCGGCGTCAATTTTTCGACCACCAGTTTTTTAATTAGTGGATTAATTTTCCGACCGACAAGTTTTTAAATTGCTGGGTTAATTTTCCGACAAGAGAGTCCATTATTTCCGTCGAACATTGTTAAATTTGATTAGCAGTTGATTAATTATCTTCAATCTGGGTTGTTTTTTATTTTGGGCACAAATTTAACTCCGACGACCATTGTCGGCGACGTCCCTCCATTGCTACAGCGTACATGTAATTTTATTTTGGCATCACTTTCTATAATGTTTGGTAGCAAAAAATCCATGATTCATATCCGGCTGCTTTGGCATGACTTTCGATAATTTTGTTTTGGTATGACTTTCTATAATGTTTGGTAGCAAAAAACCCCAAATCAACAGCGCCCTATACATGTGCGTGATTTAAAAACCTGACTGCTTGGATTGAACTTGGGACGGTATACTCTCATCAATTAAAGTGTAATAAAAGATTCATTTTTCTCTCTCTCTTATTTTAGTTTCGTCCTCTGTGGCACATGTACTTCGCTGAGGGGAGATTCGAGGAAGGACAACGATACATATCAGAGGCAAGTAGATTACGGGCTTATGGAGGGGATGTATGTAATGAGCTTTATCTTACATATGGCTGGTTATAAAAATGGGAATTGGGATGTAGGGATAGAGATGATGGACAAAGAGAGAGGCGTAGCTGCTGGAAGAAGAATTATGTCTCGTCGTTGTCTCTATCAAACTATGGCGTACATTGAGCTTGCCGGTATTGGGTTTCCATCTTTGCCCTGTCCCCTGACACATATACATTACCCTGAATATTTATTCGATGAATTCAACTATGAGAATGTTGAATTAGAAGACACACATCCTTATTGTCCAGTTTGTATTTGCGCTAGGGAAGTTTCCTAGTTTCATACTACCTTCATTTTAGGCAAGGCCTAATGTTATGTAATGTATCAAAAAAAATTTGCTAGATAATGTCTAATGTTATGTAATGTAGCAAAAATGATGTTTTAGATATTGTCTAATGTTATGTAATGTAGCGAAGTCATCTATCGTATTTTGGTAGCTTTTCTAAAACAATGTTTTGTTGGGGGTGAAATTGCATTCGTTATTATATATTGTGTCACTTGGTACACATCTTATATTATTTTGTTGGGCGCCAACTTTGCTATGTAACTAGGTACACTTCTTATACTATGTCGCAAGCTCTATATATGACCCATTGTGTTATGAAACATGGTAGCTTACACATACACCTCTACCAATCAACAATCATACGCATAAACATCATGTATTGTAGCGAAATTGTACAAAATGATAACGTATGATTTAGTTTACATGGCAGGATAAGAAATCATATAATTTAACCTTAAGTAGCAAAATAAAGTTTATGTGGAAACCCCAAAACCTATACCCTATACCCTATACCCTATACCCTATATACGCTTTCTAAAACTATAGTTAGATAGAGAGAAAGAGAGAAGTAAAATATGTTAGTTTTATAAAGACGAATTGGTAATATATCTAAGTTTCTTTTTAATTCTCTTAGTATTATTGTTTTATAAAAACCAATTACAGTAGAACCTCTATATATTAATACTCTATAAATTAATGACCTCTCTAAAATAATAATGCTTCTTGGTCCCAACACTGGCCTAAGGTATAAGTATTATATCTAAGTTTGTTTTTAATTCTATTACTATTATAGTTTTGTAAAAACACATTGGTAATATATCTAAGTTTGTTTTTAATTCTATTACTACTACAGGTTTATAAAACTCAAAGTGTAATATAGATTTCATTGTAGAAATTATTTGAGACCAAATTAAAGGAAGACATTATTTATCATTTTCATATTGGGTCTAGTAATAGTGTTTAGTTTTAAAATAAGTTTAGAGGACTCTCGGTGTTCCGGGAAGGTCATCTGGATCCCTGAACTTCGATATCACTCATAAATTCGGTGTTTCGGTGCTTATATTGGTGTCAAAACGTCATTACAAGCCTATTAGGGACCCGATAACGCCATCATATTTAGTTTTGTCATATTCTAGTTGTCATGTACTCCACGTCATTGGATTACTCCACTTATCATGTACTCCACTTCATTATTTTGTAGGAAAGACATCCAATATTCAATACGTGTTGTATGTATAATAACACAATCACTTACACCCCTCCCAATCCACAATCATTGCAATTAGTATCATGTGAAGTAGATATAGTAGCAACTTCACCTAAACATCTCCCAATACACAATCATACCAATTAGAATCATGTCAACTGGTTATAGTAGCAAATTAACCTAAACATCTCCCAATCCACAATCATAACAATTAGTATCATGTCAACTGGTTACAATAGTCAATTAACCTAAACCTCTCCCAATCAACAATCATACCAAGTAGTATCATGTCAACTGGTTATAGTAGCAAATTGACCTAAACCTCTCCCAATCGACAATCATACCAATTAGAATAATGTCAACTGGTTATAATAGCAAATTAACCTAAAAACTCTCCCAATCCACAATCATACCAATTAGTATCATGTAAAATGGGTTTATAGTAGCAAATTAACCTAAACTTGTCCCAATCCACAGTCATACCAATTAGTATCATGTCAAATGGTTATAGTAGCACATTAACCTAAATCCTAAACCCTAAACCCTAAACCCTAAACCTTAAACCCTATACCCTATACCCTATACCCTATACCCTATACCCTATACCCTATACCCTATACCCTATACCCTATACCCTATACCCTATACCCTAAACGCTAAATCATTTACCCTAAACCCTAAACCCTTTACCCTATACCCCTTATTATACTTCTTGATTGCATAAAACCAATTGTATGCCATTATACCCCATATTGTACTAATTAACATTTCACATGTTATAACAATAAATATATATTTGTCTTTTATATTATTGTTATAGTTTGATTTGCCAACTATATAATGCTAATTTTTCATGATATTTATCTACATTTATACTGGTTGATTATAAAAACTATAAATTTAACTTTAGCATATATTATAATTTCATCTTGTTAGATAATCATCGACCTTCTTGTCAATAATGTCATTCATGTGACTCATTTAATCAATGGAACTGTTTGCATCATTCTGTATAACACTTGTAATCTAATATATAAAACAAATTAATAAGACCTTAGAAGACGTTATCATTTCATATTATTAGAAAAACATTAAACTTTTGATCATGATATATAAATTTTAACATCGTCAATATTATAAGAATTAATTCTAGTTTTTGCTTTAATATATATTAATATATTATATTGATATAACATTAAATATGTTCACGCATTGTATAAAATATGTTTGTTTGATTTGGCAATCAAATTATATATATATTGTTGATTTTTTGCCATATATATATATATATATATATATATATATATATATATATATATATATATATATATATATATATATATATATATATATATATATATATATATATATATATATATATATATATTGACTTTTAGAAGTTTAACAAATTTATATATGTAAACCTATATAATGGGATGAAATACTTCTTAATGTAATTGAAATTAGTATCATGTTAAGTAGATATAGTAGCAACTTCACCTAAATATTTGTCGATACACAATCAGACCAATTAGTATCATGTCAACTGGTTATAGTAGCAAATTAACTTAAACCTCTCCCAATCCACAATCATACCATTTACTATCATGTCAACTGGTTATAGTAGCAAATTAACCTAAACCTCTCCCAATCCACAATCATACCAATTAGTATCATGTCAACTGTTTATAGTAGCAGATTAACCTAAACCTCTCCCAATCCAAAAGTATCTAAAGTTTTTGGTTTACATTTGCAACTATTCACGCCAACTTCGCGGGAAACTGGGTTTCTCGTTTCTCGGGCCTGCTATTTACCATAAGTTTTTTGGTTCTTCATGACAATAATTTACCATCAAATCATATAGTCGCTTCCCCAATTGAAGAAATTTCCAAAATTAATAATATTGATTTTGTAAGCAATTAACTTGGCAATTTTTTGTTAAAAGTTTGTCCATTCATTGCAAACTCGCCGGAAATAATGGTTTAAATTGGGTTTCTCATTCTCCGACATGCTAGGATTATAATTTAATGTTCAATCAAATAGACACGTCCACAGTTCGTAAATCACGAATTAATAATTTTGATTTTGCAAACAATTAATTGGGCAAAATAAATTTGATGAATATTATTTAATTAACTACTGCCGGTGTGCTTTGGTGGCGTTGTAATCGCCAAAATCGCTGCAGTGGAATTAGCCTACGAATCGCCGGAGTGGAATTAGCCTACGAATCGCCAGAGTGGAATCGCCGCCGAAAATCGCCGACGGGAAATTCACGCCGGAGTTGGTAAGTCACGCCGGAGTTGAGTTCCCCACCAATAATGGGAATGTGGTGTGAAATTGAGTTTGATTATTGATAGTGAATTGTTTAGTTTCAATGCATTGGGAACATAAAGTAATAATGAGGCTTACTTTTGTTTTGAAATTTGAATGAAATATTTCAAAATCACTCTTCAAATTTGAATGAAAAAGATATTTTGCTGATATAAGCATGACATAAGTGAGTTGAGGGAATATTCAATTTTTTTGCCACTTGGACGTTTGAGATTGAAAGTGTATATCTTGACATATACACTAAATGTATGTGTAGACTTGTCCAAGTATTAACTAGTAATTCTTTTCACCAATTTTTGTACCCTATTACATTTGTTTGGGTTAGGGCCTTAGGGGAAGCTAGCAGTCGTTAGTAGGTAGATGCGGAAATCTTCCGGTTAACTAGCATTTTCAAAGAATATCCGGCCGTTAGCTCACGCGTCATGAGTAATAAAAATTAGAAAAATATTTTGTTGATCTATTGGGTGACCGATTCACTTGTATATTGTGTCTATCTCTTTTCTACTTTAATTATTACTTTTGAAAATAGAGGAGAGAGATTATGAAAAATAAACGAGAAAGATAGGTACAATAGAAATATAGGTAGATGTATCATTCTCCTAAAAACTAACGTCTCTTTATTCATTTAATTTTCAAACAAAAAATTGTTTCCATAAAAATAAAAAAATTCACTAAGTCTTGTGTGAAACAACTCACAGAAAAATAGGGTTACTTTTTAGCAATGTAGAGGGGTTATTTATGGTAAGCAGTGATCCGTATTTCATTGAAAAGTGATAATCGTCTCACCAAAAGTTACAAAAAGACCGTCTTATAAAAATTTTGTGAAAAATATTTTGGTGAATTTATTATAATCACTTTGACGTCATTTCTCATTAGTCACTACACACTTTAGAACCAACAATTTATTGCATTGCTTAACAAGAGGGCAATTAGTTAAATCGAGCAAACAGGCGATTGTGTCTGTCGGCAAATGGTAGTTACTGATTTTATACGTTGGGTACCCATAAGCCCATACGGCCGGCGCCTAGCCAAGGGAGCAATCTACTCCCTATTGATTGTCGGAGCTAATTACTCTATAATCATTATTGTTTTGGTACATTCAATGTATTCTCTCCCTAATTAGCTTTTTAAAAAGAAAAATGTTTGGTTGATTCAGTGGGTGGCTAATTCATCTTTATTTTGTCTCTATCTCTCTCCTAACTTAAATGTTATTTTTTGGAAATAGAGGAGAGAGAATCTGAAAATAGAAGAGAGAGATAGATACATAGGGGAGGAGGGTTGCTAACCCAGTGGGTGGAGGTATCATTTAAGTTTATTTATATAAATATCAAAATTATAAAAAAAATTGAGATTGTGAATAACCAATAATGTACAATTAAAGTGAATAAGTATAAGAATAATATTTTGTTGGTGTAAATTCTTTATATTTTTTTGAATAAATCAATAGTCACTCAAAAAGTCAAATGAAAAGCTAAATTTGCAACGGAGAGAATACTTGAGGGCATACTAGCATTGGTAGATGATCTGAATATGCCTAGAATAGTTCCTGCTGGCCTGAACAACGGCCAATTTCAATGAGAAGAACATACAGAAGCTTTTGAGTTACTCCACTATTATATAAACAGAATATGCCCCATTGAGGTTACATTACATGCATGATAATGACAATGGATCTTCTATTGTCAAGTACAATTAATCAACTAGGTGCTCTTTTGCTGAATATTCGGGCCGCATGTGACGCGAGTAAAAAAGATAAACCCATAGCTTCATTGCTACTCCTAAATCCTCATTCGCTAAAGGGGACCTGGGCATCTCTAGTGTCTTGGGAGGAATATCCAAGAGTGAGTTTTGCATCTTACTCTATGTAACACACTCGTTTCTCGAGATCTATGTTTATTGTATACTATGAAATTCTTAGGGCGCTGTTATTGCCAGGTTAAGAAAGACTAACGTCAGATCATAAATTATAGGAGTTGACAAATTAGCCCCTTACTGTACAAAAGAAACCCAATTTATTATGTTCCTTAATAATATGACCTTCTATACACTTACTTCATTTACATATTGAATATCAAAGAAACTAAATCACAATAATAGTCACATAAAATTCTTGCCAAAAATACAAATATGCATTTTGAGTAGTTCAAAAAAAAAAGAAAAAAAAGAAAGCATTTTTACTAGAACGACATATCAAAGGAAATCAATAGAAAAGTTGTCACTTTTATTTGGATCATACATGATATCCAATTACATACACTACTAGATTAATGTGTCTTTTACGACAAGGTAATAACGACGGGCATAAAAAACAGTCGTAATTGTATACCATTCACGACGGTCGTCGGCCCCGTCGTGACTCAATTACACACTTGAAGCTTTTTACTCAGCTCACCCGTCGTTATTGGCCTAAAACTACACGGATAATGAAATTAAAAGGGTTCAAAGCCCAATTTCTCTCTGTTTTCACTTCAGCTACGCTTCTCTCTCCTCGTTCGCTCTCTCTCTCTCACCTCTTTCAAGAGAGAGAACGAAGGTCGAAGGACGCAAACTCCATGGAAGCTCGAAGGAATTGTCAGATTAGTCTCTATTGAAGCTCAAATTCAGGTAATGCTTTCCAGTTCTTGCAATAAAATTTCTATTTCCTAGTTTTCGAACAATCCAGAGTTTATATAATGAATCATGATTAATTGTTGTAGAAATATAGTTCTAATTTTAGATTTCTCGCACAATTTTGGATCGATCTACCAGTAATTTAGTTGAAATTGAAACTTTTTTTCTTCTAGATTGTTTCAAATTTAGGTCTAATTCTCTGTATTTGCGATTTCTAGGTTTCAATTTTTTTTTTGTTTCCTCTGAATGTGAGATAGAAACCTTTGATATATAGGTTCCTCATGATTTATTGTTTCCTAAATGCGTTTCTCATTCAGTGCTTTGATTCGGAATTTTTCTTTCATTCATTCGATTAATCCTAGTTTCTTTTTTTGCTCTGTTTTTTCTCTCGTCAGATCATTGATTGTTGGTTGCAAATGGAGCTCCGAACTCCATTATTAGGTTTAAACCACACATTCAGGTAATGCATTTGAATTTAGGTTTAAATATCTGTAATTTTCCATTTCTAGGGTTCAATTTTGTATTTCCTCTATTTTTTTTGTAAAGTTTAGGTTGTTTTTAGGTTCCTCGGGAGCAATTAGGTTTTCAATGCAAGTATGGATCAGATAGGATTTAATCTTGGTGTTTTGCAGCTGATTTTACAGGTGAGGGTTTAATCTTCACTATTTGTAGGTTACTTCAATTTTTTGTATCAAGCTAATTTCTGACACTGAATCTACACCAAATTAGTTGCAGATCAGGTTTACACCAAGTTTTAGTTTTTTTCTGGAGTGATCTTAGGCATATGTGAAGCTGAAGAACACTGGTTGTTCAAGAAGTTAGGGATGCTTTGTTTGACATCTCAGGTAAAACTGGTTTCATGTTTGTTTTGTGTAGTTTTCGATATTTATTGTCTAGTTTACTTCAATTTGTAGTCTAGTAACAGCTAGGTATGAGTCTTTGTTTTGTATAGGCACTGGACAAAGGATGGTTGCAAGGTTTGATCCTTTTGTCAATATCACTGAGGTAACTTGCTTTCATCTCTTTCTCATTAGTAATATTCTGTCAGATGCTTGTGATTGATTACCTTGCATAGCTTTTGAGATTTCAGAGTTGTAAATCATCAAATCATTGAAGTTTATCTTGTGCTTTGGCCTTATTTTTGGTAGTATTATAGGGATTACCCATCCAAAAGAGTTTGAGGTTTGCATTATGTTTGTACTTGATCTGTTCTGTACATAAATATCTGTGTTGATATGAAAGTTGTTGAATTAGATGTGTGAATGTATTTTCTGGTTATAATCTCACTTAAATTGAGCATTTCTATTTGCATTGCATACTTGCATTTGTTAGTTTTTTTTCTGATCATGTGATCCAGAAATTTCTTAGCATTTCATCTGGATGTAATGCTCCCCTTTCTGGTTAAGATCTTTGCTTATTGTCATGCATTTCTGTGATCTTTGGCCTTGTTTTGTTGGGCAGAGAATCACTTAGGATCTATTATGAAATGTGGTTGGTTAGGGCCTCATATGTGACTGCTTGCTATGATCTCCTCTCCCTTGTATTGCTGGTTTGTTATTTGTGTACCTGAAGATGATGTGCATTGCTGGTTGTTCACATGTCTGATGTGCTGAATCTTTCAAGGTTTGTGCTCTAGTATTGGTCATGTTGTGGTCTTGTTTTGTGGTCACTTCAAGTGTGTTTGATGGCATTGCATTTTGTTGTTGGGTTCGTGGTAAAACTGATGCTTGTACACTTCTTTCTTCTCTACCAAGTGTTGACTTATTGGGTAGCTTAATTGAGACTATTTGATATTTTCAGAATCTAAATGTGTGGTTGTGCTGATTTGTTTATGTAGTTATGAGATGAAAGACCTACAACATGGTGACTACTCCATGACACGATTATAGTAATCTACAGCAATTTTGATCCAATGATGTGCGGGTATTGACTACTCTTCAAATTTGATAGTCAGGTTAGTGAGTGAAGGGCCATATATCCAGTGGTTTTTCACTAAATGTGTAGTTGTGCTGATTTGTTTGTGTAGTTTTGGGATGCTAATCTAGCTAGCTAGTTCTAGGCCATATGGTTCACTCAAAAAAAAAAAAAAGTTCTAGGCCATATGGACAAGCTTGTGTGTTTCCCTGCATGTCCTCTCTTAATGTAATTTATCTCTCTACAACAACAACACCACAACAACAACAACCCAGTAAGTATCCCGCCTAGGGCGGGGTCTGGGGAGGTCCAGATGTACGCAGTCTTACCCCTAACTAGTCGCCTAGAAGAGAGACTGTTTCCGAAAGACCCACGAAAACTTTTTTTTTTTTTTTTTTTTTTTTGTAATTTATCTCTCTAAATTACTAAATTAGTGTTATTATTTATGTTGCTTCAATGAATAGGTTGAAGAAGCTACTGCATTCATAAAGGTTTAGAGCAGATCTCATTGGGTGTCATTGGGCTACTGTTTTAGGAAGACTACCAGCCACCAGGGTTTAGAAGGCAAAACAGATGCTTTCATTTGGTTCACTTGCTGTTGACTAGACTGATTTGTAGTATTTGTATTCAAACATTGATATTTTTCTTTTGGAAAGAAACAATGAAAGTTTGCAGTAGAGTATTTGTTATTTCAGACGAATTCTTAGTATGGTTATGCTTTTAACAAAACATTTGCGAATCATTTTTTAATTTTTTTTAATTTTGTGCTTTTAATTACGACGGGTTAATCCCGTCACGAAAGGCCAATGACGACGGGTAAATCCCGTCGCGAAAGGCCAATTACGACGGGATAGTCCCGTCGCGAAAGGCCATTTACGCTACGAGAGTATCACTACTAGAAAACACCCCTTTTACGACGGGATTTTCCGTCGTAAAAGCTCTTTTACGACGGTATATACCGTCGGCCCCCCGTCGTAGAAAAGGACCGTCGTTGTTGCACTTTACGATGGTTTTTGAGGTCCCGTCGTGAATGGTCATTTACGTCTATATACCGTCGTAAAAGAGCTTTTACGACGGAAAATCCCGTCGCAAAAGGGGTGTTTTCTAGTAGTGATACTCTCGTAGATAAATGAAATCACGTACAGTGGGAGGAACTGTAGACTTGATTGACATTGACGTATAATAGGATTATTGGCAAGACGACAATGGCAACCGTAGACCAATTTGTGAAAGCTTTTGTGTTTCAGTATTTTATTTGAATATCTATTTTGTGTCAAACACATGTGTTCATTATAGTATAGTAATATCCAAACGTGCGGGCGCAAGTAATTTGGGACATACCTCAATTTTAGTAGCAGAAGCAATGCCCATGCGCAATGGAGTAAGAACCGCAATGGAAAATAGAGCTAAACACATTCAAGTGGAAGGGGATAACTCAATTGTCATCCAAGCTCTGCGAGGAGAGATCATTATTCCATGGACAATTTATAATATTATTATCGATGCCAGACAGTTCTTGGCTACGTGCAGCCCTGTAATAGTTAATCACGTGTACAGAGAAGGAAACCGTGCTGGCTGGCTAATCTTGGCCATGCTATTAATTCTGACCTCAACTGGGAACGCTCGTGATCGAAAGAACTAGACCATATTCTTCTAGCAGATAGGTTAGGAGCTGCCCTCAAAAAAAGGCGCTCCTAATATCAACCCTTTTCTTACCTCCAAAAAAAATAAAATAGTAATATCCAAACTCTAAGCTACTTGGTGTACATTTGGTGCTATCAGATTCTAATTCTCTCCCCCCCCCCCCCAAAAAAAAACACACACACACAAGGGGTTTCAATCACACAAAACATGAAAAAAAAAAGCACACGGCTGATGGGCAGCTGATGGGGGAGGCATAAGGGAAAATAATGGTTTGATTCTCATGAGTCAAATTGCTAAATTGGTAGAGTTGTAGGATCCCTAGTTACAATATATTTCCATAAATTTGTTTATAATTAAGGCAATTATAGATAGTGGAGAGTTAATATGTATTTTGCCTCATTAGTACAAAGGGCTAAACTGAAAATCCAAACAATTAAGGATTTGGCATTAGTATTTTTTGACCTGGCAATAATAGCGGCCAATTCTTATCATTATTTGTTCATCCACCCAAATTACGGGAATCTTCTCAAATTTAATGCTCATTTAGTGTGACTAGATACATTATTTGGTTTGACGAGCAGAAAAAAAAAACAAAAAAAAAAAATACATTATTTGGTAAATTTACTGCATATGTCTAGATGCAAGTAATAAAGTGGCTAATGCCGTTCTTGTTGGACTTGTAATTAAGTGGACCATGACTCAAGTAGTCGATATTCAGTTCAGTGCTAATATTCAGTTAAGTGGCCAATAATACAAGTCCATTAAGTATTCAGTTAGGCCAAAACCCATTAGGATTCCAACGGTGGTAGGAATCCAATTAAGACCTATTATTAGGTTTGTCCCACATCGGGAACTTCAGGTAAAGGGATCCCCGCTGTGGCAATATAAATATTACCCCCTTCAGTTCAGATAACCACCCTATTGCATATATTACTCACAGTGGAAGACTCCCATGCCTAGACAAAAAGTATTCAATGGTGCGGTGCTCTCTATGGCTTGAGGTTAGTATAATTAATTCTATTTTGTACTAGTAGATTATTATTAATCGATCTATGATTTTAGATCCAGTTTAACATGTGGTATCAGAGCAGGATTAATATTTCTACTCGTCTTACAAATAAAAGTTTTAGTTAATGAATATAGCTTCCGACCTTTACCCACATGAGCGGTGTTTGTATAATATGCATTAGTATCACTGCACAAATTGAAATCTTGATTGATCAAAACTTCACTTGCTTTAGTTTAATTGATCGTGTAAGGTTTGATCAATTTAATTCTATGCCAATTTAAGTTTAGTTTGCCGTACCAATTTTTTGTTAATTAGGGCCTGAGATTGAAATTGAATGATATTTAGTTTGCTTTGGTTGATCATGATTGATAGTGTACAAATACAATAAATAAATAAACATGGGTGTTAATACTATGATTTTTAGCATGGACCTGTACATGTTTAGGTGGTTATCGTTGAATACTCTTACTATGCCAAAGTATGATTTATTCAATTCTTAAGTTTTAAGGATATTTTTTATTTTTTATTTTTTTTCATATCTGAAAAGTGTGAATATGCATCCGTTTAGAGTATTAAGTTTGGGGTAGTTTCAAACTACACATAAAAAAAAATTCAGAACCTTTTCTCAATATGTTAGAAGTTAAGTTGAGTATTATGATTAAAGATATGCCTATTCATTACATATAAGTGAAAAGGAATATGATATAGTTATAAAGAGGTCCGAGTCCAACTTGGTATTTCAGAGTGATTAAGTTTTTGAGTACATAACATATTTAGTTTGATTACAAATTGAAGTTTAGTACTTCAAATTGAAGTGTTTTTCAGTAATTAAGTTTAAGTTTAAATTTAAGATTGAGTATTTTTAGTATGGGTTTGATCACATGTATTTTTCATAGTATTCTATATGTTTCCTTTTTTGTTAAAAGATTTAAAGTTTGAGGTGGTTTAAACCACAGATAATAGGCATGGTAAGTTATATACCTAAAGTGAAGTATTAAGATGAGACTTGATTATGGGCATTGATTCAACAACAAATATGGATAATGCTCATGGTCAAATCTAAAGTAAAAGCTTATATATTCAGTTGATTGGTCAAATTTTTTTGATTTAAAAGTCAAACTTGAATGTTAATATTGTCCACAATATATTTTAGTATGGGGGTAAATATGCAGTTTTTTATAGTGCACCCACCTACAGAATAGGAAGATGTACCTGTATTTCCCCCCCTTAACACTATATACAGATATAATTCAATGTGTTTCCTTTGTGCTCATTAGCACTAAGAAAGTTTGATATGTGATTTAATATGGGCGACCACTTCAGTTCTTGAAATATAATGACGTGGACATTCAAATGAAGATATTTAGAATATGTTTTTTTTTTTTTTTTAGGGATGTCAAATACAACTTAAACTATGTTAGTTTTATGCATACAGTCTGTGCCTAATCATACAGGGACGAAGTTTGTTGGCCATATAGCTGTCTTTATCGCATTATTGACCTCAATGTCTTTAGTTAAGTTGTGAATTAGATCTTCCACATATAAGGGTTTCAGAATATGTAAAGAATTCAGTTCAGTTTTTTTAAGTTGAGGTCAAAATAATATGAAGATAATTTATTTTGGATATTTTACCTCAAAAGAATCATATTATTGATTTCATAATTTTAGTACAAGTGGAAGGTTTTTTCAGTGGATTGATCTTCTAGTGATTCAACAACAAATTTGGATGCTAGAAGATTAATTTGGACTTTTTTCGGTTATTCAGTTGGTTAGTCTTCTAGTGATTCAACAACAAATCTGGATGCTAGAAGATTAATCTAGTTTATAAGTTATTCAGTGAATTTATCTCTTGGCAATTTGACGATAGTTGGATGCAAAAAGGTTAATTTAATTAACTTTCAGTTTTTCAGTTGGTTAGTCCTTTAGTGATTCAACAACAAATTTGGATGCTAGATGACTATCCGTTAGTTCAGTCTTTTTCTGGTGATTCAGTAACAAATTTAGATGCCAGAAAATTAATAAGTTACAGTACTTCAGTAAGTTAATCTTTGGGTGATTCAGCAATAAATTTGGATGCCTGAAAATTAACTTGGTCTTTAGTGTATGTTATTTTCTAAATAACATATCATTTCATCTTCAGTTGATCTGCAAATTCAGTTGTTTAATTCCAGTACTTAGTACTGGCTTTTCAGTAAACCGCGCGACCACATTTTCATTTCAGTTGCAGATCTTCATTTGATCCGCAAATAGCTCATATTTATATCAATCCTCCAAAATTGGGACACATGCATTGAAGTGTTTTTTCCGCTGCGGTGTTAATTAAGCTCATACTGATGCAAATTTCTCATGTTAAGTGACATTATACTTATAACACTTTCTATAAGTTCTTTCAGTAAAGAATACCGTTTTTATTGAGCTTCTTTTATGCTAGCAATGTGAAATGTCTGGCTTTTATGGTCACCCTATCTTTCAGGTGGTTTTAGTATGTTGTTTTAGTTTTTGAGGTGTATGTAAAACTAAAATAAAAAAGAGGTTCATCATTTACGATTTCCTCAAGGTTGGTAGTTTCATTGATATCCCATGATTCTCTTTGCTATTGCAGTATCCTCCATAAGCTGGTAATGGAGATCATTATTAAGGTTCATGAGCATCAAAATATTTTTGCTTGTTTTTTAGTCTCTTAAGAAATCATTGTCTCACTATTAAAGTAAAATACATTATTAGAAGATGTGTGATGTAAACCTCAACCTTAGGAAGAGTACTTCAGAATAATTTAGACATCTTTATTTCCTAGTTTTCACAAATGGGGCAGACCCTCTTAAATTTTCAGAGGGGATATAAAGAAGTTATTAAATGATCTTTAGAGAGACATGATAAAAGTAAAGTTCAGTGTTTTTTTATCCGTATATTTGGATAAAGCTTTTGTGCATTATGTTATGAGACTCTTGTTGCACTATTGCCAATGTTAAAGTATGGTATTTTTTAGTTTTCTTGATATCTATGTTTCCAGTAATTCGCTTCCGCTTCAAAGGGGAATATATGCTCACACATGAGGGGGAAAGTTCATAGATATATACATGTGTGAGTGTGTTAAGTTAAGTAGATTCATTAGATAACTTTGTGTGCCACTCTTATTATTTCATATTGGTTTGATTCAACTTAATTTTACATAAATTCAGTTCAGTTCATTACCTTTCAGTTCAATTGAGTTTTTTTCTAGGTGAATCAAACGGAGCTTGAGTCTCCCTCGTTGCTCAAAATTCTCCTTAGTTTTTGATTAATCAGTATTTCTATACATTGGTATTTTTTTTTTCTATAGCAAATTTTCAGAATGGATTTTTCCAAAACGTGTATAATTCTTAAGGTAATGAATTGATGTGCGAAGTAGTGCATGCTTTAATTCTTCCAATTTCAGTGTTTTTAGTGTATGAACGAATTTAGTATTATTGTTATTTCAAATTGAGTAACATTGATTTGACTCAAGTATATGACAAATATTACAGTTTCTAGAGATACTACTCATCTTTGTTCGTATTATATTTCCTTGTCAGTATCTCTTTTAACTTCGTTATTAATTATCATATATAAGTTATATGAAATGGGGGTGTGAATCAAAGTTCATTTCATGTTCTTCAGGTTATAAGAATTAGTTGACTGTAGCTTTTGATGCTTATATTCAGTATATAGTATTTGGTCATGTTTATTAGTGTGCAATTCTATACACTAATATTATCTTGCATATGGGTGTTTATGTTTAACATAAATGTATCTTTTAAGTGTCTTATGTAATCCATGTGTAAGTTTAGAATTCTCCAACTATGTCACGATAGTGTGGAGCAGGTGACCTAGCTAGCAAGTACCTGCGAATTTGCAGGTGGGGGGTGAGAGTTATTCTAGGTCTATAGTCTTTCGTTATTTTTCACAATTAAGTTGATTATTAAGAATTACATGAACTTAAGTTTGATGGTTTAATTTCAGTTTATGTCATAAATGTTGTTTAATTGTAAGAGTTACAGTAACACATGCATGGCATCTGATTATGGTGGTCAATGTCTAAACCTATGATAAGGAGTATTAAAATGGTAAAGTCAGTGGGAGTAAAGTAATATTGATATACATATAGTTTTTGTGTTTATGAGAGACTAGCTAACTGCTAGTTAGTGTCATTGACAGTGAGTGTTGTGTACCATTTGACTGTCTCGGTTTCGTTAGTCGCACCAAGGATAAAGATTCTAACTGTTTCAATAGATAAGTTTTTTTTGTCTCCTACGTTGAAGTTTCAGGAAACTTTTAGTGGTACAATGAGGTGCATTATTTGTAGTATACCTATAAGCCATTGTGCCTTGGACTCCTTCAGAATTCAGTACATTTAGTTGTTAAGCCATTGGGTTTCAATTGAAGGTGATTCATGTGTCATTAAGTCTATTTCATATATTATGGAGTGTTTCTTTTACCATTTGGCTTATATAGGAGTAATTAAGTTTTTCGTGAGACACTTGATTATGTGAAGTAGATTAGGTTTATCCTAATATTATTTGAATTGTGCACTTATGTCATGGAGGACATGCTTACTCGTTTATAACTTCAGTTTCCTTTCATAAAGTATAAAAAGACAATTTCTTCACGAGACAATAACACAGTAATTGAGTTATTTATGGAAAGATAAAGCTCATTTTATAATTTGCCATGACTTTCTGTTCACGAGCATGCTTGCAGATTGACTTACAAGAAGTTTGTTATCTTACAGTTTAAAGTTATTGTCTATTCAGTGCATATGGGAATCAAGATTTAAAGTTTAAGATTAAGTCGAGCTTATGTGTTTGCATGAAACACTTTGGTTTTATATGGCATTATATTTAAGTGGAATGCATGTATTATTATCACTTCAGTTATCTCTTTTCCCCTATTGGGAAATGGTATCCACTTTATCTATTTAGTTGCTATTGAATGTGGTTGCAGGCCTTAAGAGGCTTAGTGAGACATAATTCAGTGCCCTTTCATATCGGTTGTTTGGGTAAACTTCAGTTCAGTGCCTTTCGGGCAAGTTCAGTGTAATGCCTTACGGGCAATTTCAGTTCAGTTGGGTTTATGACTTGTTTTAGTTGCAAGTTTGGAATTATGGCAATACCATTGAGTCTTGTGAGGGAAGGAATAGGATCCTCTAAAGCGGGATGCCTAGACCGCTCTTACAGCTTAGTGGGAGTTATATAGTTCTGGCTTGTGGCCCATCGTTTTGGGTTTATGTATGAGCTAGCTACATTAGCATTGGTTTTTAAGTGGCCACAAATTACTCAAAATGTTTTTCAAAAGTTTTGAGTATTCTTAAGTATATTTTTCCTAATATGTATAATTACTATATTTAAAAGAACAAATCACAGTTTTATTACAATTTGTTTAAGTTTTTTGGTTTTCAGTTTTTTCAGCGACTTCCTTGTAGTCTATGGTCCAAGTGGGAGAATGTTGGACTTGTAATTAAGTGGATCATGACTCAAGTAGTCGATATTCAGTTCAGTGCTAATATTCAGTTAAGTGGCCAATAATACAAGTCCATTAAGTATTCAGTTAGGCCAAAACCCATTAGAATTCCAACGGTGGTAGGAATCCAATTAAGATCTATTATTAAGTTTGTCCCACATCGGGAACTTCAGGTAAAGGGATCCCCGCTGTGGCAATATAAATATAAACCCCTTCAGTTGAGATAACCACCCTATTGCATATATTGCTCACAGTGGAAGACTCCCATGCCTAGACAAAAAGTATTCAATGGTGCGGTGCTCTCTATGGCTTGAGGTTAGTATAATTAATTCTATTTTGTACTAGTAGATTAATATTAATCGATCTATGGTTTTAGATCCAGTTCAACAGTTCTATCTCCGAGGATAGCCGAATTAACACCATTATACGTCCCTGAAGTTTACGTATACGGTGCTTTTAGTCCTTGTACTTTTATTTCGATGCTTTAAACCCCTCACCTTAACTTTGTTAGCATTTCTGTCAAAAAAAAAAAAACTTGAGGGACTTACAAGTTGCAATAATAACTAATACCTGCCCGCCATGCCATCCCTACTCACTTTTTATGATCCTGTAGGCACTTTTTTTTACTGATATGGCCTTTTCTCAGTAAAAAGTGTCTAGAGGAACATAATTGAGAGAGTGAATATTCCATCAAATGAATTTGATCCAAACATGTGGAAATATGTGTGGAAACTGAAAATTCCTCAGAGAATGAGGATATTTATTTGGAGATTGCTCTCTAGATGCATTCCTTGTAGAGCAGAAGTCAAGAAAAGAATTCATAATGCTGATGGAAATTGTGAGATTTGTAAAGATCATGAAGAAACTTACCTACACCTGTTCTTCCTATGCCATTGTGTAAAACTGGTGTGGTTCCAAGTAACTGATTTAAGAACGGAGGATTTCACTACCTGGAATGAGGATCAGTGGATGACTACTTGAAGAAATTAATGTTTACATTTTCCATGGAGGCAGAGGAGCTGCAGTCAATCATTATCAGCTCAAGATGCTTATCTCTTAACATTTCTGTTGTTTTTATTCCTATTAATGTTTTAGCTCATCTTTAAGCTGCCTAGGCTTCTTCTCATAGCTTCTCTGGCTACTTTGAGAAGGAATTTGTCCAGGATGTGTCTGTTATTTTGCCTTGACTCTTTAAAAGTTTTAAATAAAGATGAGCTAAAAAAAAGAGAGAGAGGAGGGGGGGCTCTATAAGTTGGTTGAATTGGGCTCAAAATCTTGGACAAAAGAGTACTTAGGGACAGGTGGGCCGGTTGCTGAACTTTAGTATCTTCTGTAAGCGTGCTTCATTTGGCACTGACTTGATCCATCGGCAAATCTCCATGGGCTGGTAGATGATACTGTAATTTCTATACAATATTTAGTGGGCTAATATTTCCTTTATTTGGGCTGTTCCAATGTCCATGAAGAATTGGGCACGTTCTTGGTCTGGTGTCACTCAAGCTTCCATTTAGGCAGGAAAATTTACTCCGTAAGATAAATCTGACACACATTTGGAACCTTTTTTTTTTTTTTTTTTTTTTTTGGGAAATAAGTACGTATGTAATAGTCCGCAGATCACATACTACGGATAAATCAATCCATATTGGAGAGGAGGAGACCCTTCCTACAAAAAAAGGTAGAGGATGTTTCTATTATCCCTCCATAAATAAGAATTTGAACACCTAATTATTAGGTTATAAAAGTGAAACACTTACCACTTATTTTCCCACTTATCTCCACACTCATTCGGACTTACAACTCTTGTTACTTTGATGATTTAGATAAATATATTCACGTATCTATAGTGAGTTGCAGAGGTTCGATCAGAATCTAAGATCACCCTCAATTGCCCAATCACTAGTCCCAAGATCAGAGTCCACTAGAGGTGTCAAATAGGTTGATCGGGTCGCGTTTGAGTCGGGTCACTTTCGGTCGGATCATTTAACAGGGCGGTCGTTTTATTTTTGGGTTGAGAAAAGCTTGTTCATGACCTAGTGTCTTCGGATTCGAGTCGACCCAACCGGTTGAGTATTTATTTTTTTTTAATTTGGTAATAATTGCATAATTAATTCTATTTTCAACTTTAAAATAAAAAAATTCACACTGCACTAATATCAGACATAAAATATATGGTTCTAATTTACTTGAAAAATATGTCGTAAGGTTTTCACTTGTTATTAGGTTTTTACTAATGCAAACGAAGTATCAACATCCATACCAATATAACAATTAGTCAAAATCGTTTCATTAGTATTAGAAAAACCCTTATGTAAGAGAAATATGAAATTACAAATGTCAAAGTTAGTTGATATGTAAGAAAATTTGAAATGATAAAGTCTTTTGTCATCCACTTTTCTCATGTTGAGGTGTTTAATTTTGAATGCCAAACCAACAGGTCGACCAGAGGGGGTTCGGGTTTGACCCAATAAATGTCGATTTTTCGGTTCGGTATGCATCAGGTTTTGTCGTTTTGAGTTAGAATTATTTGTTCATGACCCACACTTTTCGAGTCGGTATGGATCAAATTTTCGGATCGGATCAAATTTTAACAGCTCTAAAATCCACAGACCTACCTAAACTCAACAAAGATTTTCTGGTCCATACTCCATAGAAAAAAATTTACGTCAATTCCCAATAATGAATCACTCGTAATGAAGGCCCCTAAGTTATTTTACTGTGATTAAATGTTATTTCAAAATGTCTTGTTTGCTATAAATAATTGCAATAAGTTAAGGATTCGGGTTAAAATAGCCGGTTACTAATATGGAAACAAAAAAAAAAAAAAAATCTAATTCTATTTGCAACCAAAAGAGAAAATATACTGCTCCAGTGCTCCCTATTGTACAATATATCTACTTCTATTTACCAAAAAAAGGGTACTCCGATTGTACTACTCCCTATTGTACTACTCCGAATTTGGCAAATGCACGAGTCGTAATCTTTAGTCTTTAATGAGCATAGAGATTCCTTGATCATTGCAAATTCGCAATAAGTTTTCTAGGTGACAGTTTTGAACTGGCAACTTGTTTAAATAACAAACTAAATCTAACAACTCAATTGTAAATTTGCAACAGTGGCATTAAATTTGGTCCCTGGATGTCAAGTCCCACCAAAAAAAAAAGAAAAATTGGTCCCTGAATTTGGAAAGTGGGGGCTGAAAAATGAAGACGCAAAAATGCAAGCATAGACTACTGTTAAAAGTTAACCTGATCTGAAAATCTGTCCCAACCAATTTTGAGAGTTCTGATACAATTTTCTAGACTAAACTTATTTGTTTACAAGTCAAATAAAATAAGCTAAAATAAATTTAACCCATTGCACCAAAAAAATAAAGAAATTTAACCCAAAAGTCAAGTCTGAAATGATCAAGACTCGAAACTCATTGAGTCGACTCGTTTGGAGTGATGATAATAAAATCTGTCCAACACACCTAGGTAGGTCCCCTTCCATCTGAAAAAGAAAAAAGAGGTTGGTCCCACCCGAGCAACCCCAACGTGTCACTCTCTCACTATCATCACTCTATCAGGCGAGCAGTCATTGTCAAGCCGACACTTGTAAGCCAAAATTATTCTTTATACGTGTCCTCCAATTCCCCACCTCACAATAAAAATAAAATAAGAAAAAGAGTCTCTCAAAAAAAAGAAATCATTTGTACTATTCCTCAAAATAGCCAACGGTACATGAAAGAATGTTAACATTTTAATCACATACTTGTTATATGCATTTATTAGACTTGAAAGCTCCTAGGCTTAGACATTCTTGACAACTTCTTGGACACTCAACTCAACTTTCAGTTTTGCTTCTTTGTTCTTGAAGAACTCTTCTGTTTTTTTTGTTTTTTTTTTTTTTTTTTGTTTTTTTTTTTTTTTTTTTTTTTTTTTTTTTTTTTGTTTTTTTTTTTTTTTTTGTTTTGTATAACAATTTTCTGGGTTTTAATTAAGAGCTCTTAGTTTGAAGAAAATGGCTGAGAGATATGAACCAATGAAGAACTTGGGTTCTGGAAATTTTGGGGTGGCAAAGTTGGTGAAAGATAAGAGAACCCAGGAGTTTTTTGCTGTCAAATACATTGAAAGAGGAAACAAGGTCGAATTCTTGTGCATTTTTTGTCTATTTTTGTGAAACCATTTGTATTATTTTGGTTCAAATATAAATTGTGTTAATTCTGCTCTATACAAGTGCAGTGATCCTGGTGTGTTTGATTCTAATTTCATTTATTCTTATCAAATTTGTTGCTCATGAACTTGTTTTTGCTATGAGCATGTAAGATGAAAATCCTACCATGAAATTGTACAATAGATTTGTTTTTCTCCAATTAAGCTCTTGAATAAATTTGTCACTTTAACCTGTATTATTACAAGTCTATGTTTCTGTTGAGATTGCTCCTGACATACTCTTATATAGCCAAAAGATCTCATTATTTAAGGGTTGTGATTTCAGATTGATGAGAAAGTTGAGAGGGAGATCATCAACCATAAGTCATTGAGGCATCCAAACATTATCAGGTTCAAAGAGGTGAATTATTCCTTATACTAATAAACTTTGATTGACTAATAGTGTCTAATGTCCACTAATGCTCCACTTTGTAAGTTTAATCTGTTGCAATCTGATTGAAGCAGATCAACACCTAGCGCGCGATAAAGGAAAATCAAATGTGTTTATGTCTTGATGACTTGATCTTCATATTCAGTCCTTAAACACAACACAGCTTGAATATGTTTTGCTGACAGGTTTTTCTAACACCGACACATTTAGCCATTGTAATGGAGTATGCTGCTGGTGGTGAACTCTTCAACAGAATATGCACTGCTGGTCGATTTAGCGAAGATGAGGTGGTTGCCATAATAATTTTTGCTTTACTTGATTTCCACCTTTTGTGTAAAGATTGATTGATAAAGAGGCTGACTGCTTTGTCCTTTTATCAGGGAAGATTTTTCTTCCAGCAGCTGATTTCTGGAGTTAGCTACTGTCATTCTATGGTACATTCTTTTCAGTCATTTTCTTCAAATTCGCATCACCAAGAGATACATATTCAGTAACTGAAGTTCCAGATGTATGTGTGGTTACAGGAAGTTTGTCACAGAGATCTTAAACTGGAAAACACACTTCTTGATGGCAGCCAAACTCCTCGTCTTAAGATATGCGACTTTGGTTACTCCAAGGTATCAAATAACTGATGTTGTAGTTGATAATATGACATCCCCTTGTTCTTTGAACTATAACTACTGATTATACTACTAACTTTTATTATTGCATCATAGTCTGGGCTACTGCATTCGCAGCCTAAGTCGACAGTAGGAACACCAGCATACATCGCACCTGAAGTTCTGTCACGGAAGGAATATGATGGGAAGGTATATATAACTCATGATCATAAGACACCCCACTTCAGAATTTGCAATTATGTGTAGAAATGTGAAACTCAAAATCAAATCTGTTCTGATGATAATACTGGTGATGTGAAATAAGTAACAAAACGGAAATTAACCTTTGATAGTATCACACAAAGGGATCTTGTTCAAGAATCACTCAAGAACAACTCACGAATCACTCGTAAGGGTTTCAACCTGAATCACTCAGTTTGAGGGGTAAATACTCACGTATTCAATAATTAATCATCAAAGCACGAGTTTACAATAGCAAAGCTCTCCCCTATTTATAGACAAAGAAAATCTAAAGCTATTCGGAATCCTAATCCTAGTCCGAATAGGAAACTAACTATAAAACTGATTACAACTGTAAAACGGACTAACTAACAGCTTTCCTAACACCTAATGGACTTCTAATACTAATAACAATCAGATTATTACTCTCCTAAACATATTCTAACTAATTAAGGGAATACTAAACGAAATAGAACTAAACAACTGATTACCTAGCGCCCAAGGCTCAAAACCGCTGGAACAGTTTCCTTGGCGCCCAAGGCTTCTTCTTTTCAGCTTCTAGTCATCTTCTTGCCACTCTAACATAGTTACCTCACACTTTACCTCACGTGGCATTATACTCTTGGCAATGAGCAGCTCAAGATCAAGCATTAACGTTTCAAGAACTGGGTTCTTGGACGTTCTTGATTCGTCGTCTTCTTGCTTGTCCTTTAACGTACTTGCTCCTGCATCAACTGGTGTTGCAGATTGCTGATGTTTGGTCCTGTGGTGTAACACTATATGTGATGCTGGTTGGAGGATATCCTTTCGAAGATCCTGAAGACCCTAAAAATTTTCGGAAGACAATTGGGGTAAGTCTTTCATATACAGAATTTTCCCTTCATGTTGTAGTTAATTCAAGAGCAGATTCGGTAGGTCCAACCAAAGTGACTTGATTTGTGTTTCATTCTTGACAGAGAATAATGAGTAACCAGTACTCGATTCCTGATTATGTGCGCGTTTCAGCAGATTGCAAGAATCTCCTTTCGCGTATCTTTGTTTCCAATCCCTCCAAGGTAATGCCCTTCCTAGCAATACCTCAGTGCCTCTCAGCATGAGGCTTCCACCCAAAGAAAAGGTCAATTTACGCAGGCAGTCACCTTTCTAGACCTTTGACTGGACTAAAATGCTTCTTTATAACAAACAAGAACCAGACTTAAAACATGTCAACTTGATTTAATTGAAAATTTGCCCGATAGTGAACCTTATAGCTCCTTTTTATGACACCATAATACGAGACTTGTCTCAAAAGTTTGATCCTTTTATCTGCACTAGTTTCATGACAGTTCCTGAATAACTATACTAAATGTTGTTGATTTTGGTGTAAACCTCAATGAAGAGGATTACCATCCCAGATATTAAGAAGCACCCATGGTTTCTTAAGAAATTGGCCAAGGATCTTACTGATCAAGGGGAGAACGCGAACAATATTATTAAAGAAACAGATGGTGCTCAGCCGGTTCAAAGTGTAGAGGAGATAACACGGATCGTACAAGATGCTAGGACTCCGGGCAAGGCAAGTGCCAAGGCAAAGGAACCTCTAGGGTCCGGATCATTGGAAGTTGACGACGTTGAGGCTCTACTGCTAGAATCTGAATCTGATGTTAGTGGTGAATATGTTGTGTCACCTGTTTGAACATCCATTGAAAGGGACAATGCTAATACATACAAATGTGCAGCTTTCGTATAGTTTGTTTGTTTTTTGGTTAAGAGTCATTGGCGCCAACAAGTTGTCATTAAGTATTGCGGTCTGGTTTTGTTTAGTGATATGTTATGTTATTGAGTTCCTGTACAAAAAGAACTGTATATATGTTTGCCAAAAAAAAAAAGGAACTATAAAAATGTTTTGAGGGAATCATTACATGGATATACCCTCAAAAAAGCAAAATGGAAAAAAAAAAAACCCATTGGAATTTAGCAAATTATATTAGTCAAGCAAAGAGCCAAGCAACTTCTGAAACTTTGCTAACAAGAAAATGTCTCTTTCAAGTTTCATCATCATTTAAACTTCAATAAGACGACTGGCCTCAAAAAAATACTTCGACTATAATAGTTCTTAGTACGGTGTACATGGGTATTTGCAAGCACCATGACCTGTCAAAATATTAAAATTCCATGATGAGTAATCAATATATGAACTTATATATGAGCAATAACTCATATAAACAAACTTAGGGGGGGGGTTACTAGAGTATATTTTAATTGGTCATAACTCATAAGTTATAGAACAGTATAATAGCTTATCTTCGTTAAGAATATCTTATGTCGTTCTTTTATTTGATGTCACCACCCATGGAGGGTGACTCTCGTTTTACTGAAAGTTACAGAAAGGACGTCTTATACAATTTTTTACTGATAGTTACATATTTTCAGATCTTCTTAGCCCGAAATGGCTGAGGAGATGAATCATGAATGAAATAATGAACTCTGTGCCACAATTTGTCTTCCCCATAATCATCCTAAAAAATTATGAATGCTTTCGTTGTTTGTGAAGGAGCACTGGTTATCATGACTCACATTGACTTACTTGGATCTATATTTGTTAAAGTTGCAACTTCACCATAATCACAAAGCCCACCAGACACCCTAGTCTTTTGGAAGTAGTCATTGAAGGCGTAAGATGCCAAGGCCCTAATATCTCCTTGAACATAACAAGGCCCGCCCGGTTTTATTGGGCTGCAATCTGCCCCATTTCTACAGATCCAGTCCATTGATATTTTGATACGATCATTCCTTGCATCCAACCTTGCAACACACCATGGTGGGCACTTCCTCTGCTCTTGTATTCCATCTAAATAAATAAATAAATAATACAAGTAAATATTAATTTTTTTAATAGCAAGGAAGTCGGGCTCTAACACTCATTACATGGGGAGTACTAATCGGTATATTTGGAATCCCCAATTAAAAGGTTGAAGGCCCCAACTGAACTTCCACCTTTTATCTTAGCCACAATTACATAATTACTACCTTTTGTAAACTCGTTAAACGGAAATAAAACTTGGTAAAAGTGAGTACAAGGTGAGGTTCGTCACCGCTTTGTGTTTAGGACATTACATGAACGGTAGGATATAAATTAGCTATCTTCAAAATAAAACTGAAATGTTACACCATTACTTATTGGGTGTAAGAAATTATAAAATGTCCAATTATTCCTTCTTCACTTACTTTTAGTCTAATTTAATTTTGTCTAATTCAGTTCAGTTCAATTCAATTAGAAACTTATCAATTTAAATCTATCTTTACTGTGTATGTCGTTGAAAATTTTTCAATGCAAACATTAATTTCAAATGAGTCCAATGTCAAAGAAATTCCCATAAGATATAAGGTAGAAGAAGGTAGTATTTTAACTCTATTTTTTTGTACAAGAATAAGTAAATAACAACAATTGTCAGAGAGATAGAAGAATCAAGCTCACCAGTAGTTTGTAAGACCAGAAAAAGAAGACAAACAAAGGCAATGATTTGCAAAGCACGATCCATTTCTAATTTCTGCACTTCAATTTCTTGTAGGAGAGAGATTGAATAGGTAATCTCAGTTAGTATTTCAGAACCTGTGTATCTAGAATCGAGTTTGGACTCTACTACTAATGCTCTGTTTGACTGTTTGGGATCAACGACTTTCTTCTTTCATTTTTCTTTTTTCACAGTAATTATGCATTTATATTTTATACTAGCAGGAAAATACAGGGACCTGAAGATAGTATGAAAATGGAGTTAGCATAATATGAGAATTGAGACGTGAGCTGAATGTCTGAACGCAGTGTTGTATTGACAAGTAGTTGATATTGCTGTTTTTGATGCCGGTGGCTTTGAACAGCTGTTAATGAGGTGAAGGAAATGGCATTTGTCCAAAATGATTTCCTGAAAAAGGTTGATTTTAGAAAAATAATACTCAAATTAGGATGGATTAGAAAGTATATCACATAAGGATGTTCACATAGGCTCGTAATCGCACAAGCTCCGTTATTTTTTTTTCGCCAACAAATATAAGTATATAACTCGCTATCCGCGTCAGCGACTTTTACTGATACATGTCGCTACTGTGGATAGCGACTCTAACCAGCAAAAGTCACCAATGGAATAAAAAAGCTTCATGGCCCATCAAATCCCGAGGCTACGTGGACACCCTCATGGGAAATATTTTTTAACCCAACCTAATTTGGGTATTACTTTCCAAAAGAGCCCTTCTTTAGGAAATCGTCCATTTGTCCAGGCTTCATGGTACCAGAAAAAACTAAAAAATTCATATGAGGGTAACACAAAAACTCATATTGCGGCCTCATTATGAGATGTCTCAAACAAGCATGACGTCAGTACTCGTGTTGAGGTGACCTCATAAGAGACATTTTGTCACTGTTATCCACCTTCAACTACAGTGACTTTTCGCACTGGTTTTTAGACAACTCAAAAGGTGGGATAGTTGACCAAAGGATTCTAAATCAGCCACTGATTGTAGCATTTTGTGATTATAATTAGCGTAGATAAATGTCCTTCAATGATAATATACGGTAGAAAAATAAATTTAACAAAAGGCTTTCAACATTGGTCATAATATAGGCACCAAATAAAATATGAATTTTCATTCATGTATATTATTGTTCATTTCCGTTCCAATTCTTCAATATAGAAAAGGAACTTGAGTTACATTTGCGTAATTTTCCTATGACGATATATAATTAATCGTCCAAAGACTCATTTTTTTTGATACATCATGGTGTAACTTTTGAAAAAATCTCTAAATCATCGACAATGGTATATGCAATCGCCATGACCTGCCACAAGAAATAACAAACATTTGAAGAATTGAGATAATATTGCTAGGTAATAAGCCAATGCAGTGAAATTTATTCTAATGCTAACTAGATGCAAATTAATCATGATTTAAAAAAAATGCAAAGTTTATAGTATTACATTGTTAGAAAAATGTTTTGAAGTTGATTGGTTTAAGACAAATAAACTAGACACATACTCTCCAGTTTGAAATCAACTATAAGATAAACTAGTTTATCAATGAAACTTTTTTCAATCGACTTCAATTATTTTTCTTTTTTATGCGTGCATGATTGGATCCATTGGATCCAAATAGTTTAAACACTTGTTTTTACAAAATCTAATGTTAAGGTTTTCACCAAAAATATTTTAACGAAACAATATAATTTGTTTCTTGTGAATAAAGGAGTGTCTCAAAGTTTTTCCCGAGTTGAACAGATCAATCACAAGAGAGATGCGTGCATTATGTATTCAATATGTTATTGTCCCTCTTGTTTGTTAGAAAGAAAATGATCCACACAAAATAACTAATATAAAAACTTTGACCTCGTATCTCACTTTTAAAAACTTACTCTTTTATTTTAACTACCTAACATTTTACTCAATCAATTTTGTTAGACATGTTAGAGGAAAATGTGTCTTACTTGGATCTTTGTCAACAAGTATTTCAGCGCCTTCAAAATCACATTCAGCGCCTCCAAGATACCAGTCATCGAAGGGTTGAGAGGCAGTAGCCTTTAGATCATCTGGCACATAACAAGGTTCCCCTGGTTGTATAAGATCACAAGATTCTGGAATTTGCCCGCAAACAAAATCTAGCTTCTTTTGTATTAATTCATCAGATGCATTAGGATTTGCAACACAATAGCTACATCCATCTACACAGTATAATCGCAAAAAAAAATAGTATGAAAGTATTAGCAAAACTTAGTGAACAAATCAAACAATGACTATTTTTTTTTTTTACTTTTATTTAATTGAATGACTATCAAGATTTGAAGGATTTAGTAGGACAATAACAAATAATTTTGAAACGAAGTACTCTGATTATCAACTAACCTGCAAGTTTTCCTGTCAATATAATTAGGAAGGAGGCAATTAAGATACATGACAAAGCCTTGGACATTTTTTTTATGTGCTTTGACAATTTAGCAAAGGACACAATTAGTTGCGAGTAGCTAGGAGAAGGAATTTGGATGAGCAGAAGTAAAGCATGAAGAAGGTATTTATAAGCTATTTTCTTGTGTGGCTTAGTGCTAGTGTTGCTATCCTCCAGACCAAAATAAAAATAATTCTTTTTTTATCTAATTTTTTATCAGAAAATAAAATAGTTATTCAATATGTGAAACTAGGTGTGTAAATTATTTAGATAAAATTTAATCCAATCCAATTCAAATTAGTTATTTTATATAATACTTTTTTGGATTAGATTGAGTTTACACTTGAAATTTTCTATTTTTTTTTTTACGTTTAGAGTGAAGTTTGCAAGTATGTTCGGACTTTGGAAGTACACACAAGCTTCAAATTAAGCTTTTGAATGTATTCACGGTGTATTATAACTTTTAAGAAAGAGCTTTAGAGATTAAGTTCTTTTGTATTGTATGCTAAAAGAAAAGACTCACATACTTTGTTTGTATTCATCATTTGAGTGTGAAACAGATCTCAAATATAAACAACAATCCCTTATTTTTACCATAAGTAAATTTTATACAATTTTTTGCTAAAGTTTAAAAGAGGAAGGCAACCTGAGAAAGATAGCTTATCCCATTTTATATTAGTTGAACCAATTTGGATAAATGTTCAAATACAAAAGAAAATCCCTCTTTTCAAATTCTGATTAGAAGAAAATCAACCAAATTTATATTATCAAATTGGAAATAAATCTCTTTTTTTTTTCTTCTCCTTTCTAGGTAAGTCCAATTGTACTTGGATTTTTAAATCCAAACAAAAAAAAAACAAAACAAAATAAAATATAGTTATTCAATATGTGAAACTAGGGGGCGTAAATTAATTAGATAAAATTCAATGCAATCCAACTCAAATTAGTTATTTCATATAAGACCTTTTAGATTAGGTTGAGTTTACAATTGAAATTTCTTGTATATTATTTTTACATTCAGATTGAAGTTTGCAAAGATATTTGCAAGTAAACAGAAGTTTCAAATCAAGCTTTGAGCATATTCACGTAAATGTATCATAACGCTTATAAGAGTGTTAGAAATTGATGTCTTTTGTGTTCTATGTAAGAGAAAGCACTCACATGCTTTGTTTGCATTCATTTGAGTGTCAAACAAGTTTAAAAATATAAACAATAATCTCTTAATTTATCATAAGATAATATCATACAAGTTTTTGCCAAAGTCTAAAAGAGGAAGGCAACTTGAGAATCTGAGAAAGATAATTTATTCCCTTTTATATTCATTGTATCAATTTGGATAAATGTTCAAATACAAAAGAAAATCCCTCGTTCCACCATTTTGGTGCTTCCTCTAAAACCTCTTTGAAGGAACATTCCTCCATTTGAAGCTGCTTAGTCTTTTTACCCAAAGTATGCCAAATAGGGTCCAATTGCTTCCTAATAATTTCATCAAAAGACTTAAACAACCCATTCTCAACAGTCAAATCCTCAACATCAACCTTATTAGTTCTCCTCATTTCCTACAAACAAGCATCCATAACTTCAATAATCGCCTTCTCAATCCCTTTTATTGCCCCGCTCATCGGAACCCTTATATCCACCACTTCCGGCGGATTACTCTCAAGCTCCTGAGACACATAAACCTGAAACCTAGGCCACAAATGCAACTTCCTCACAAACAAACACTTCATAATCCTCTCGGCTTTCGCAAACCCAGCCACCATAGCTTGTGGCTTATCCGAAAACGCTCTCACATACGCGTTCCGATTCAATGACCGCAAAATCCTAACAATAAACGCTTCAGTAGAAGTTTCAGTAAGAGAATTTGCGTTGAGGATGATAATGCCGGCGATTTTCGATGTGGGTATCTTCGAATTGAGGAGATCAACGATGAGGATACGTGACGTGATGAAGAATATCCCACCGGATGTGTAGAGAGAGTGGCGATAATGAACTTGAAGCTCGGAAGTGATTTCGATTGGTGTTGTATTATCGCCGCCATTAGAATTAGGGTTAGGGTTAGGGTTTGGGGAAATTAAAATTGAACGGCGTTGAAAGAGGTTTGCTGAGAGGATTAAAAGAGTGCCTTGATCAGAAGAATGAAGAGAGAGAAGAGATGAGATGAGTTTGGAGAGAGAAAGACCAGATGAAAGAACGACTAAACCGCCAATTGGGTCTTCTAAGAGATCGGAAATTATGTGCTCGTGAAATTGTACCATTTGCAGAGATTATCGATTTTTGGTTGTGTTTGTTTTTCTTCTCTGTGTTTGATTCAATTTGATGGTTTTTCTGGATTTAGATGTTTAGAGGTTTGAGGGGAATTTGGAGAGATTTGAGATTCAGGTGTTGTTTTTGACTCTTGAATATTGATGGCGGGAAGATGACGGTGGCTATTCTGGTGCTTGGGTAAAGAACTTAATAAGGGGGATTTTTTTTTTTTTTTTTTTTGGGAGTGAGAGGGATTTTTTCTTTTTCTAATTCTCAAAATCAACTATTTTTGCACAAAATTATACTTGTCTTTTTTTTTTTGTGACAAAATTATACTTGTCTTTTGGATCTCTAGTTAGCACCAAAATCATTTTTCATCTAACTTTCTAAAATACAAATATGGTTAAGGCTAGTTTGGCGCAAATAGTTCACTTAGGAGGTCTTTTTTTTTGTTTAACCACATGTTTATCAAAGTCCTTTGGGCCAACACTAATCATGTTCACACTAAATCGGCCGACGAATGGTAAGTGCTCCATTATGTAGTTTCTTCATTCACCAGATTCAAACCATCGACCTTGTTTAAGGGATGAAAGCGTCGAACCACTGCACCAACCACTTATTGGTTAAAGAAAGGTTTTAAGCATACTTTAGTACTTATAAATTTATTAGGATGTGGCGATGTGTTTTATTCCTTTCCACTAGATTGAACTAAAATGAACGGAAGAAAATTAAACACGACAAGTAAATGAAAAATAATACACCCTTATAATATAATATGTGTTTGTCTTCAGTAGTCATGATAGGATCAATAGTGCTTCTGCCACCCGAGACAATTGCCATCTTATCGAGGAAGATGAAGATCACTAGCTAACTACAAGCCTCGTACACAGGAATCATCGAGTTTATCTTAGCCAGCTCAACAGGTGAACGCTTGTGAATTGTGATTGATGTCATGGCCAACTAAAGAATATTTCAACATCAGAAGTTGTCTTGCCAACTCAAAAGGGGAATGCCCATAGCCAAGCCAACATCGGCTGATTTCAGTGCAAGTGATACTCGGCATATATATATTGTGGTGCAGTGGTGGTGTGTAGGTGTACTTATGAACTCAAAAGAAAAATAATCACTACAGCCTGATTAATCTATTTTGGGGGAACGTGCGAAAACACAGTGTAGAAACAGTCATGTACATGAGAAGGGTTAAGAGGTATTTTCCTAAGCAAGCTACAGTTTGTGTGTAAGATCTTCGTTATTGTTTTTAACTCTACGAACCAAAATCGGAACAGGGACTTCTAAGACTGAAACATTAATATTATTCCAAACATCTGGCTTTGTAGGGAGCTGAGCGATTTTTTCAGCGATTTCCATATCCTCTGGAAGAACATATCCGAACACAGTGTATGTCTTTTTCCACTCCCTATGGGTGGCCAAGCTTATGAAGAACTCCGGACCAGTACCAACCCATGCAACTGCACCTCTTCTAATGGTTGGACAGGATTCAACAGGGATCTTCTTGAAAGACTCTCCAGCTGCTTCCAGTGTTCCTTGAATCAATGCAAATGGAGGTCCGAAAGAAGCCTGAAAATTCAGAATAGGCTTACTTAAGGTTCTGAAATATTTCTTACATAAGTCAAGGTAATCGATATAGATAACGTAGCCAAAGAATAAAATTCTAGCTGTATCAAGTAAGTGAAAGGAAATTTCCAAGTACACAAGACAGTTTTGAACACTTGAAACAGTAATGCTAATAAATAAAAGAGATCAAGTGATAGATTGTACTCAGGAAGAGAAAAAATGGGAATCTAACTCACATCTGTTATGTGGTTGCCCTTCACATCCCAGGAGTCCCCCCGACCTTCTGCTCGATAAAATTGGCAGTCTGCACAGTGGCGAAGTGCAAGCAGCTGAAGTATGTAGGCCACAGAATGTGGAGCGCATTCCGGGTGAAGCTGAACAATCGTTAATATGGTAAGCACAGCCTGAGCCAAGTGATAGACAATGGGAACAATGATAGAAATCACACATGCACAAGTTATGACAATAAATAGAGCTACAAACATGACCGCAACCACCTTGCAACACCAAACAAATGCAAACTACTTTGCATCAAAGATATGAGGTTTCAGCATATGTGAAAGTTATGTAAGATAATTCATATATGCGAGTAGCCACTGCGATCAATTTCATTCCAGATTGCGGAAATTGAAGTAGTTAAAGAAGACTTGAGTGATTAGGGGCTCTTAATGTATCAACTTAGAAGACATGGTTCAGTAATAATGAAGTTACTCCGTTTCCATAGATCAATTTTGCAGTTCAAGACACCAAAAAGGCAGACAACTACCAACAAAATTGTATTAATTACCTTTATATGAATGATACCATGCTCAGTTTCCAAGCCAATGATTCCCTGCAAGAAAAACATAAAATTATTGGAAAGGAAAAAGGAGAAGCAGCCAAGCAAAAGGTGTAACAGGCATTCTGTGGGCCAAAAACTACAGCAGTATTGCTACAGGGGGAAAACAAAGACTGCTAATATTTTCCTTTAATTTCTTAGCATCTCCGACTCACATAAAGTGCAGGATACCAGTGTATGGGGTTCTTCCATTCTTCTGTTATACTCAAAAGAATCATACCCGCCCAAGTATCCACATTGAATTCAAGGGTCAGATATGTGTACCGGCCACCAGGAGATCAAAGACTCGGAGTATATATATTGGGTACAATAGCAGTTACCCGAGGAAAATACTGTGACATAATGCACATCTCTTGATTGGTGGAGAGCATCAGTACAAGTATACACCAATCTCACAATGAACGAAGAAAATTAATCTTCTCAGGGGGTAAAGATGTTCTTCTGTTTTAGACAGCAAAAAAGATTTCACCTAGTATCCAGTGGTGTATGGCAGTATGGGTTTCAATTGTCAAGGCATTGCAACATTCTGTTAAGTAGGAAATTCCATATCAACATCCAAAGATAATAAGACTTCGACATCAAAAGAAATATTAGGTTGTTTATATGGTAAACATTTAACGCAAAAGGGTAAAACTGGGTAGCAACAGACTAATACAGCCTCTCGGTCATCTTGCCATTCTCAAATTATAAGTAATACTTCACACTCCTCACAGGCTATAGGACTATATCCTTATACCCTAAGAAAGGTAATGTCTAAGCATTGTCACCAAACTCAAGCAGTTCAGTGAGTAAGATGACAAGTTCAATTGCAGAGCTAAATACAAACGAATCTAGACGCAAACTATCTAGTTGAAGCTGATTTTGTAGCATGATTGCTAATGTATAATTGGTGCCAAAAGTATTCTAACAATTATTTGAAGGATTGCGGAATTGGCAATGAGAAGGGACATAGAGGGAGTGAAAAACAGGAAATATACCTCTCCTTTGCCAAATATAAGCCCAGATGTCCACTTAACTTTGCTTCCAGCATCTTGACTCTCAGGCGCCATAGTATCCTTCTGCTTCTTCAACCAGCACTGAAACCCCAAATGACACCCACGAAGAAGTTAAACATGATTTCCCATGAAACATGATTTGCAATTCCATGACATGCCTTTTAAGGTGCAAACATTGAATGGTAATTGCCATCAAACAATACTGGAATATCTACCCTTGACTTCTCACTTAACCAAAATAAAGCCATTGGTCTATCATTTTGCATAGAAGTCATCATATATTGCATTGCCAACATAGAGGATGTCTGCACTCACTGAAAGCTTCACTTTTGCAGTTGTAAGAGACTTAGAGCATACATTGAAAATGTAAAACTACATTCTCATAAAGAGCACTGCAGGAAAATACTTCGAAAGGGCAAGTATCAATTCCAAGCTTAGTTAAGGAAACCCAAACCTGCAAATGAACCTCACTGCTAATTCAGCACAATCAACATCAACTTCACATATGCTAAGAACACATTTGAAAAGAAACTAACTTTCATATCAAACAAATGCTCACATTCAAACAAAACGACCACAGCAAAATAGTAAGAAAACATATGCTCGATCTCTTAACCACCAATTCACAAATTGCCCAGATCAAAAAAACCGAACTTTTAAAAGAAACCAATAAATAAATTCCATCTAACCTCACCAAATTGTTGCCCACAAGCCTCCTTATCACCACAGAAAACCCAAGTATCACACAAGCACCGCCCGTCCTTGCCACTACACATAGCCTTACAAGCTTCACAGCAATCCTTTGGAGAATTATATTTATGGTCAGTCCCCCATTTAACAGCAGAACCCCAAAGCTCCAAATTAGGAATCCCTCTACAACACCCACCTTCACCATTTCCATTTTCTCTCTCCAAACCCAAATCATCACCCAATTTATCAGAATTTGTTACTGGAGAGCCATTGTTGCCTGGTTTAAGCACTATTGAGATGACGAAATAGGCTAAACTGCAAGAAACGAGACCCATAACGAGAAGGGTTATAGAAGCCCAACGGCTCACGTCTGAGTCGATTGGTCTGCGACCCATTAGAGATTGGAGGGCGACGAACAAAACCCAGAAATGGATTTTGTGGGCTTTCAAATTTCAATTAAGGGTTCCAGATTTCTTCAGGCGGTTGACCCTGTATTCAGGGAGATTTTAATATTTGTTGCATTAGGTTAGGGTCAAGTTTCTATAGAACATCTCACTTGATCATGGAAAGTCATAATTTAGAGGTATGATTGGATATGATGGGGGTGAGAGATCAAAAGCTTTAATTTGTTACTTCTTCAGTCTTGCTGGACAGAAACAAGAGTAGCTGGGCATTGTATTATGAATGAGAAGAGAAGAGGTACTCACTAAAATCTTGTTTTTAATTTTTTTTTGTTTCTTTGTTTATGGTAAGTGCTCCCAATAGCTAGGGAGAATAAAACTAGAGCTGGCAAATAGGTCGTATTGTGTCATATCTGTGTTCGTGTCAAAGATAATCGTGTCAGGAACCTTTTGACACTAACCTGACCCATTTATTAATCGTGTCGGAAATCTTCAACACTAATCCAACCCGTTTAATAATCGTGTTATTCGTGTTGACCCGCTTAACTTTTTAAATCTAATTTCTTTTTAGAAAACAAAAAATATAACATAAAAAGCTAATAAAAAAATAGTAAATAAATTTTGAAACATCACTTTTAAGCTTTCGTTGGTGTATTAGTCAATTGAACTAATGAATATCATATATTTGAACTTTATTTTCTGATATTATCATTAGTTAAGTGAATTATTTCTCGACATATTTGAATAATCGTGTCAGGGCGTGTCAATTTCGTGTTGAAAATCTCAACACTAACCCAACCCATTTAACTAAACGTGTTACTCGTGTCGACCCGCTTAAGTTAATCGTGTCGAAAATCTCAACACTAGCCCGTTTATTTCGTGTCCGGTTCGTGTTGTGTTATCCTGTCGTGTCAATTTTTGCCGGCTCTAAATAAAACAAGGTGTATTTCACTACTATTTCATATCATTTGTATTGATATTTTCTTTCTTCACACCTTTTATTTACTTTAGACTTTAGAGTAATGTCCTAAATTTTGAGAAATAATATTTGCAACTTAATGGAACTTGTCCCAAAAAATTAAAGATGAAAAAACAATCAAACTATTGGTCAAAATACTCGTATCATATTGAATAAGGGAGAAATAACTGAGAAATGAATTCGGAATCATCTGAGTTTAAATTTTATTTGGATTTAAAATTTCAAGTATAACTAGGTTTATGTCTCATTCGATGTATGGGCTTGTTAGAATATTATGCATTATAAGTATATCGTCTTTCTTTTAAGTGTGGTTTCAAATGTCTATGTTTAATTTGGTATTCGATTTGTAAAAAAAAAAAAAAAGAAAAAATTGATTCAAAATATTATTTTTTTGTTGTGTTCTTGTTGAAAACTACTTTTTTTTTTGTGGGGATTAAGCCCTGATAAGACAACTAGGATAAAAAAAATAAATAAATAAATAAATAAATAAATAAAAAGCAAAGAAAACAAGCAAAACTAAGCAAAAAAAAACACACAAAAACCAAAAACAACCAACTAAAGCCAGTTTCAACCTCCCACCATCCTTGGACAGGCCACCCCAGAGAGGTCTTCAGCTAGCAGGTGGCGCACATCACGCGGCGGTGAATCGAAGATCATGAGTGGCTGGGCCAGGTTAACCCCCAGATTTGTGAGCCAGTCAGCGACTTTATTTAATGCTCTCCCGGTAGCAGTGAGAGAGGCGAATCACCCACTCATCTCTCCCAATTACTACTTTCATTGTATATAATTTTTACGTATCGATATGGATTTGATGTGAAAATAATGGTCAAAGTTCAACCTCGAATATCGAAAACGACACTGAAAAGAAAGCAAGTACACAACTATACATTAAATTTGAAATCATTGTCAAATAACCATAAAAAAAAGTTCAATTAATGTTGCATTTTATTTTTCGACACATAAAATAACGTGGCAACCAATGTGTCACTTATGTGGATGTCACGTGTCGATGCAACAATAAGAGTATTTAAGCTTATTAATTAGAGCATAAATAATCTCTTTTTAATTTACACCCCTAGTTCCACATACTGAATAACTATATTTTACTAGGAGGTTACCCGTGCTACGCACGGACTATCCTTTTATTACTATATTTTTAAAGTTTTGATATGCTTAGATAATTTTTTTTTAATAATACAAATATATTTTTGAATGAAAATGGTGATGATCAAAATGTCATATATATCCCAAGTAATTGTCGTATCTCCAAAAATATACTCCTTCTGTTTCATATTATAGGCATATTTTGACTTGACACATAGATTAAGAAACTCTCAAATCCATAAAAAGTGATGGTAAATTAACTATATAACCTTAGTATTAATTTCCAGAGATGAGAAATGGCAGGTGAAATTATCATAAAAAAAAAGGTAAATGGGAAGAACAACAATAAATGCTTCTTGAAAATTTAAATGCGCCTTACATTGTGAAACAAAATTGAATTAAAAAAAAAAAAAAAAGCCTTATATTGTGAATTCACGGAGGGATATATCACTGATCTGACAAAAAAAGGAAATAATGATATCTATTACTAATCACATAACCTGCCATTGTACCTTAAATATATAACTTAACAAACAGTCACACTAAATGTGACCCTACTTGCCACTTTCTTTGATAGGTCATATTCTTGAAAATTTTAGTCACGGCCTCACGGGTGATCAAAATGGTGATTATATCCTCAACCGATTTGATCCGATCTGATTGTCCCTTAATATCATGTGTTTTACTTAATTAGAATTTGAAGTTGAAAGTCGAAAGTCTAACCTTCTTTCGAATGGAAATAAAAAAAAAAAATTCCAAGGACTCACCATGTCAAACAAAAATAATAAATTAGTTAATTTATCAAAATGTGATACTTGTGGTTACCTGTGCTTAGAGCTGGCAAAACCCTACCTGACTCGAGATAACCGACTCGATCCGCCCGACACCCGAAAATGTATCAATTATCATTATCCGAAACCGGCCCGACCTGACCCTATCTGATCCAACCCGATACCCGACAATAATCGTTCTCCGAATTGCCCCGAAATTGATAACACCCGACCCGAAATTACCTAAAACCGACTCTACCCGAAACCCGAGTAAATCCAACTTATAATGACATAATATTCAAAATGATTGAAAACGTACTAACTAAACATACATGTAGTCCTTATTATTGAAAATTTTCACATAATTTCAGTTTTTCATATTATTTTTAACTTTATATGCTCTAAAATATGAATTAAACCTGACCTGGTATGACCCGAAAACCGAACGAACCCGAACCCGACTTAACCGAAATCCGAACTAACCTGACTCAAGTTAACCCGTAACCCGACATCAGCATAAACCCGAATCAATCTGACTCAACCCAACCCGACCCGATTACTCTCCTGACACGATATAACCCGAATCCGAAAATGACCTGACCCAAACCCGACCCCGATCCGCCTGATTTTCACCTCTACCTGTGTTTATACCCACCATCTGTCAATGTAATTTTCCTTAATGTGTGTTTCATTAATTAGAATTTAAAAGTTGAAAGTCTAACCTTATTTCGAATGAGAATAAAAAAATTGCGAGTACTCACCATCTCAAAACAAAATTTCAAAATTAATTTATCAAGATGTGATACTTGTAGTTACGTACATCTATCCCCACAAAGATTCCTTTTCGCGAGTTTTCGCTACGAATCATCATGTCGATTGCTTTCGTTGGAGAAATCAATGGCGTGGTTACCGGAGCTATATTCATCATCTCTACCTAATTTCAATATTTATTTTTACTTTTGAATGAAAATAGGATTTATTATAAACAACTAATAGTCAAATCTTAACATTCTTCCATTACCTAATTAGTTAACAATGGAAAATATAAAGTTGTGCATTTATCCCATTTCAGATGGCACAAAATAAGAAATATGAACATACTATAGCAATTATTTTACGATATTTATTTATGAAAACTCATTACTCTCCATAACAAAAACAAAAAAGACAAAAAAAAATCCAATCATTATGTGACACTAATCACGTTACCTACGATCTTACAAATCTTTATATTTTATTTTGAAGTAATCTTCATTTTCGATCCAGTGAAGTAGCAGTTATAGTTATTCGGGTGGCGTACCCAATTTATATTATTTTTAATTTTAAATAGTATGCTAATAAATATAAAACTCATAAAATTAATGCACTTCTATCATTATTGATTTATTATTATTTTTATATTATTAACTACGGAGTATATAACTAATGACAAATATATTAATCAAAGCAATTAACACTCCATATTGATTACTCTAATTTATGTTTAATAATTAATACTAAGCCATATCACCTCTTAAAAATGGAGAAAATATTTTAATTAATTACTTGGGTATAAGCCAATGAGAGGTTGACACTTGTCACCTTACCAGCGCTTATACCCAAAAATTATATATATATATATATATATATATATATATATATATATATATATATATATATATATATATATATATATATATATATATATATATATATATATATTAGATATTAGATTTTGTTTAGTTTTGTTTGGATTTAAAAATCCAAGTACGATTGGACTTATTACTTGGAAAGGGAAAGAAATAAAGAGATCTATTTCCAATTTGACAATATAAATTGGTTGATTTCCTTCTAATCAAAATTTGAAAAGTGGGATTTTCTTTTGTATTTGAACATTTATCCAAATTGATACAATGAATATAAAAGGGAATAAATTATCTTTCTCAGTTTCTCAAGTTGCCTTTCTCTTTTAGACTTTGGCAAAAACTTGTATGATATTATCTTATGGTAAAATTAGGGGATTGTTGCATATTTTTAAACTGCGCTTGCTTTACACTCAAATAAATAAAAACAAAGCATGTGAGTGCTTTCTCTTACATAGAACATCAATTTCTAACCCTCTTATAAGCGTTATGATACATTTACGTGAATATGTTCAAAGCTTGATTTGAAACTTCTGTTTACTTGCAAATATCTTTGCAAACTTCAATCTGAATGTAAAAATAAAATATAAAAAATTTCAATGGTAAATTCAACCTAATCCAAAAGGTCTTATCTGAAATAACTAATTTGAGTTGGATTGAATTGAATTTATCTGATTAATTTACGTCCCTAGTTCCACATACTGAATAACTATATTTTATTTTGTTTTATTTTGTTTTGTTTGGATTTAAGAATCCAAGGAAGGCGTTACGAGTGAGTGAGTGAGTTCCAATTTTCTATATTGTAGCTCATATTATTATTTATACAGAACTCTTACGCTTACTTGTCTCTACAATTAATATGAGATGTATTTTAGACAGAATTATATCATTACAATAATTGTTTTGGCCTTTAGTTTGATTTACAAGGTAAAACTTTTTATCAGGGCATTTTAGAGGAGATTGAAGAGGAGAGGCAGAAGCACGCACCTTCAATTGATGAACTTTTGAACACAGATCAAGATGGAAGCAATGGAATTGTCTTGGTGACGTGCAGGGATGAGCACTCATGCATGCAGCTAGAAGAGTGCATTATGAATGGCCCAAAGAAGGTAATACCAGCTTTCACTTGCTTATTTTTATTCTAGCAGTTTCTCGTACTGTGTACTTCATGGTAGGTTGTCAAGCTGATATTGTTCCCATAATGTCATGTACGATCTGCCTTTCTTGGCAAAGGGCAAGTTGTGGCAGTTGAATAACTCACACCTTTAGTAAATGGTGCTGGCGCAAAAACATCTCTCACAAATTTAACATCATATGACATTGTGGAATCAAAATATAGCGACGCAAATCAAGCCTCTACCCCGTATTTGGAGCTGGCTGCTGGGTTCATGGATTGGCTGCTGTAAGTTTGATCCGCTGAGGATCTGATCATATATGCCCTGATATGATGGTTGTGGTATTTCATACTCTTTGATCTATCTGCAGTCATTCAATTGCCATCAATTACACCCTTTTCACTGTCTGCTGCCCCCATCTTCTCTGTATTGTTTTTGTGTGAGTGTATTTTTTGGGGAGGTGGGGGAAGACCCTTGTAGCTCCATGTGACGCGGAACATGTAGTAACTAAATCCACATGTTGTGGTTCAAATTTTTCCTGATGGACTTGTGGTAACTTGCCTGCATGTTTGAGGAGTCAATCATGGACCAAGCCCTATCGTAAATGTGGTTGACCCCTTCATGGATCTGTGTTTACAGAAATTTGCTACGCTAAGCTTCTGAATATGTGTTCAGATTTATCATGTGACAGTTTTAGGTCTACCTTTCTTGATGCATTATTTACTGCCCTATTCAGGTTATGAGGGAAGAATGGGAGAAATACTTGCTGAGCAAAGTAGAGTTGAAAGGTTACCAAGCAAGAACTAAAGGTGCTAAAAAGAAACCAAAAGAACCTAAAGGTGTTGGGCTACTTGATGGTGCCGTTAGAACAACATCTAAAGAGACTGTAGAACCTAGCAGCATAAACAAGCAAGAAAATGACGCCTGCTTGCTGCTGCAGCAGAAATAAGAAAATTGTCCAAGAAAGAAGCAGCTAAAGAAGACCTTTGTCAAAGTCTTGTTGCTGATGAAGCAAATACGAAAGGAAAAACAAAGAGGAAAGGCAAGAAGCCAGCACTGAAAAAACAGAACTTGGAAATTCAAAATGAGACTGGTGGCAATCCTAAAAGAAGGAATAAATCTGGCATACCTACTCTTGATGACGAAGGTGAGGAAGCTGATAATGACACAAAGACAGCAGATGGTCTTCAGGATGACAAAGAAAGAACTGTACTTGCTGGAAACGGGGTTCTCAGGAAACACAATCAACAGATGAATCCTGGTTTTTAAGGCGTCTGCCTGGTGTAACTGATTCCAACTACAGGGCTATAATGAATGCATGCGATAGTTTGGCCGACTTGGCTCTTCTTCCAGTTGAAAGGTTAGCTGATCTGATGGGGGGACAGAAAGCTGCTCGCACTCTCAGGGATTGAAAGAATGTTAATTGTTAAGTAGCCTGCGCTTGTTCCCAAATTCTCAGCTTATTGCTGCAGAACCCCGTTGAAAGTATGTTATTTAGAAGCTGAATGTGTTTTATATATCGCAATCTTGATGGAAGTGCCAGCCTTCAGAAAATTGGAAAATCTCTGTACATCGTTTATTAATATCGCGAAGTTAGCTAATGAGCTATATATATTAATCATCTAATAAATGATTAATTAATCACGCAAGAAACTAAAATTCACGCAGGATAGTTCTGTAATATGCTCCACAGTCACCGAAAATACAAATTTTGAGACTTCGCTTAAGATGATGACATGACTCTACTTTTTTTAGGCGATAAACCATCTACAGTTTTTCCCCTGAAAGAACACTGTATTTTCCAACCAATTTTACCACCTTAAACAGTTTCCATCAAGGGTGGTTATCTAGTGGTTCTAAACTTACTCCTAAGTGGTTTAGTAAGGCAATGTCATGGGTTCGGATCCTCATTTCCCCATGTCTTGTGTCTGTTGGCTTCTAGGAACTATACTAGCCCCTTGTTGGTGCTACGTTGACGGAGTCAATGCTTGCGCTTGTTGTTCAGCTAGTCTAATATTAAACACGAAAATCCGAACATGATGTAGCGGGGGTGCCTCAGTCGCCATTCACCTGCACCCTCTTTTTAACTAGAAAAAAAAAAAAAAAAAGTTTTCGTATAGATATTATTGGTAGAATAGCCCCAATATTTTCATCACATGAACCTGATCACCCGACTTGGAGGGAAAAGGATATTATAATCTGAAGGGGTCATAGAAGAATCATCCCGACTTTGATATTCGTTATGTTATTTAAATAATCAGCTGAAAGTAGTTAACTGTGGATCCGTGGCGCAATGGTTGCGTGTTCAATTCACGTCGGGTTCAATACCCCGGTCCCCATCTCGGATCTCCGTTTTTTTCGTCTTTATCATATGGTGGAAAGAATTGACAGTTTTTTTTTAATTAGTATTATCGGCAATTGATAGAGTGATAGTAAATTAGTAATAGTTAAGCGCAGGTAGATATGGCAACTCTTGTTTTTTTTTTTGTCTTTGTCAAGGATATCCACCATCGATCACAGTGACTAACCCTCTCGTTCCAACTGTCAGCGCACTAAGCGGTAGGGGGCTAGCCAAGGGATTTTTTCCATTTCCAAGAGTTGGGATTCGAACCCCTAACCACTTGTTTAAGGGATGAAGTGCTGAACCAGTACATCAACCCATCTTGGTTATGGCAACTCCTGTTGATATTACGTATTTGGCGTAAACTATGTCTATGTGTAAACTAAAAGTAGTAGTAACCACACAAAAAAAAAACGTAGAAGTTTTTTTTTTTATTTTTCCCAATCAGTGAAGCATCGAAAGTTAAAGCATCCGCCATCCAGTAGACCAATGAGCATGAAACTCTTACCAAGTGACACTCATAAATCTCAAGAAACTACAAGAGCTAGTCGCCTAATCCACATGAGGTACAACATGGCTCCACGCAATTACTAAAATTGAAACATTAACTCAAAACGTCCTTGGTTGATCAAATCAAATCACTACAACCCTTAATACAATACTGTACTCGAGAGCATTAAGGACTTGTCAATAATCACTCTCCACAATCATCGCATGCTTGAAGTTATAGGTTTATGATACACGATCAAATAAAAACTCACGTTATTAGGAATAATCCAAAATAAGAGTAGAGTAGAGCAAATAATTAGTAACATAAGAGGTTATAATTTGTTATGATCTGAGCTTTATAAATGGAGACGTGAAAGCCAATGTAAACAGGGAGCCGAAACTCATACATCAGTAGGAACCGAAACTCACAGCCCACTAGAAAGCAATGATCAAGATCAAAGGCTAAAGTCACATACAAAAATTTGTGTGGACTTAGTTTATGGTGGACCAATACTTGGAGTCACTCCTTATTTTACCTGGAGCCACTCCCCTCTAAAAGCGGAGCCACCCCTACTTCACCTAGAGCCACCCCTCAAATTTATACTTGGCACCACCCCTCAAATTTATACTTGGCACCACCCCTACTTCACTTGAAGCCAGTCCCTACTTTACCTGGAGTCACCCCTCACAAAATCACTTCACCTGAAGCCACCCCTCAAAATTACTTCACCTGGAGTCACCTCCCTACTTTACCTGGAGCCACCCCTAATTCACCTGTAACCACCCCTCAAAATTATTTGGTCCACAATAAACTAAGTCCACACAAGACATGATCGCCACAAACACTGAAATAAGGAAATGAGTCCAACAAAAAGGACACAACTAAAAAGACAATTCTCCACGAAAGTTACAACTTACAACTGTTACAAGCCACAAAGGACCAGAATATCATTTCAATTGACAAGTTCAAAAAGCAACCTTTACACCTTTGGATCCATAGTTCTCCATTTCATTTTGTTCGATCATATCATAATCAGAAGCAAAAGTTGAGAACCTGTTCCTTCATTGCGTTTGCATAAATACATAAAGAAGTAAAGAACTACTACCATCAAATGGAAAAGGGTACTTAACTCATTCTCCTCTACATTATATACACATTACAAGAGGTGAACTTATTCAAATAGTAGTAACAATCTATGCCATAGAAACCAAACATTAAGCACACCATATTCATAATTCCATACCATTCCTAATCTAATTATACAAAGAAAATCAGAGAGACCCTCCATTGCATTTTCATTTTCAATCCAACCAAAAATTGGATCATGAAGAATCTCCCAACTTCTATTTCTAACTACTAATCCAAGTTTTAAAAAAATAACAGGAAAAAAAAAAAATTGTACTCCATTAGGAACCTCCATTACTGATGTTTTTTTTGTTCTTCATGAGCTTGAATTGTTCACTCACTCGTTCACTCATTCAACCTCCATAACCTTGATCTTATTCTTCTTATTCTTCAACCCTTCAACAAAAGCATTAACAATAAGCTGTTGAGATTCAAGTATCATTTCACTTCTCTTCATCTCCATATCCATTCTCATCTTTTCAATCTCCCTCATCATATCCATCTTCATCTTCTCCATCCTCACTAACCCTTCTCCTAACATCTTTATTGACGCCACCATCTCCCCTACCGAATCCCTAACCCTCGAACCTGATCCCGACCCTCCTCCTCCTCCGCCTTTGGCAGTCGAGCACCCGTTCAAGCTCGTCTTCCTCGATGACATTGGCAATGGCATCGAATCGAATCTCTCGTCGTAATCTTGACCTCCTCCGAATTTCCTTTTTAACCCCGGTGAAGGTCCACGTCCCGTCATCATCGAATTATGACGAGAATTACCACCACCAACACCACCACCGTTGTTACCGTCGTAATACTCATCATCCTCATCGTCGTCCTCATCATCTTCACGCTTTAAATCATCAAAACGATTAACTTTCTGAACATGTTGCTGTTGATATTGTTGTTGTTGTTGCTGATAATGATGATTCTTAACCTTAATTTTAATCGGACCACCACCACCACCACTGTTTCCACCACCATGACCACCAGAACCACCAGTTCCCATCAAGATCTCATCAAAATACTTAGCAAAATCCTCCTTACTATTATTATTCTGATTATGATTATTAATATTCCCTTTCAGATTCAAATTCCTCTCTCTTTCTCTCTCCACCAGATCTGCAGCTTTCAAACCAGATCCATATTGTTGTTGTTGTTGATTAATCATATTCAAACTATTCATATTATTTTGATTAACATGAATAGCACTAGCATCTTTAGGATTAGATCCAGCTTCCATAGATTCCATCAAATCGAAAAAAACCCAAGAGGAAGGAGAGAAAAACCTAGATTGAAGATTATGCGGTAACGACAAAGCGCGTTGCTTTTCAGTCCGATAACGTTTACGAAGCTTCTCCATCTTGTGACGACATTGAGCGGATGTTTTCGTCGGAGTGACATCAGGACACCGGCGAGTGACGTCAGCGGCAACAGCTTCCCAATCGGCAGTACGGAGGTTACGGCGACGGAGAGAGTACCATTTGTCTTGGTAAGCTCCTATTAAGGCTAGGGTTTCCTCTTGTGTCCAACATGGCGCTGGGAATTTACGAATCGCCGGTGGTTGTGGTGGTGGTGGGGTGATGATTGTGTTGGTGGTGGTTGACGGTGGTTGTGACGGCGGAGATGAGGTGGTTGTGACGGTGGTTATGGTGGTGTTTGTGGGAGGGGGAGAAGGAGAAGGGGGAGATGGAGATGGGGATGCCATAGTGGGAGAGAGAGAGAGGGGAGGGAAATTGAGGAGAGAGAAAATGAGATGGGGGGATGTGAGGGTGGTGGTTGAGGGTATTCATGATGTTATGAGAGAGGAGAGAGAAAAAGAGAGGCCACCGGGTGAGTGAGTGGGTGGTGGGTGGAGAGGGGCTAACGTGCGCGTGTGGGTGGAGAGAGGTAGGGGTGGGGTGGGGGGGTGCGCAGGGTGTACAACACGTAGCGTTTAGCGTAGGGTAGTGTTAGTGTGTACCTGCCTGTTTGAGTGTCCACCTAGTAAATAAAATTTAAATTTAAATTAAAAAAAGGGAACCTGTCACCGTCATTCAGTGCGCTATGGGTTTGGGTTTAGATGTGGGTTGGCCTACCAGAAGTACCACCCTGTCACCTCTTTTTCTTTTTCTTTTTCTTTTTCTTTGGTTGTTGCTCTTGAAATCTCAACCACTTATATTTGCGTGGTAGCGCGTTGTGTCACGGTCCGCCTTTTCAAGTTGCGGGACGTGCAGCGCGCTCTTATCTCTTAGCGGTAAGAGTGTTAGCCGTACACAAGGAACGTCTTTGGAGTGTCCGTGGACACAAGAGAGTGAGGGAGATACGGAGTTTGAGAGAGGGATTGGATGATGCACGCAATCAATACAATTCAATAACAACAAGCATTGACATCAATACATCGATATGGAGGACTGCTTCCCCCATAAAGTGTCCTTAGAGCTTTATTCATTCTGACAGGAGTAGACATCAAGAGTGCATAACTTTCATACTCAACATCTACTCCTAAAATACAAATACTAGAAAGCTTAAAGACATGTCCAAGGGTCGACACGCAGGAAGTGCCTTAGAGACATGTTAGAAAAGAACTAGAAAGGTTAAAGACATGTCCAAGGGTCAACACGCAAGAAGCGCCTTAGAGACATGTTACATTACAAGGAAAGTAAAGGAAAGCAGTAAATTACAAGGTGTGAAGGGCGGAACCTAACATTCTCCCCCACTAAAGTTGTCGACGTCCTCGGCGACGTGATTCAGTCATCAAGTGTCGGAGACGGCTTGGTGCGAATGTTGGCCCAGTGAGACTTGTTGCGGGCGGAGTCTTCCGAATCTGCATTGTACGGTTTCAAGTGAATCACATGAAAGACAGGGTGTACTTTCATCCAAGTCGGGGGTTCCACTATGTAAGCTGTCTTGCCCAACCTTTTTGTGATAAGGATGGGGTCTTCATATTTGCGGACCAACCGCTTGTCACTTCATCTAAGGAACCGCATCTTCTCTAGGAGGATCTTCACCATCACTAGGTCTCCCACTTCGAACTCTTGTAGCCTTCTCTTCTGATCAGCCCATTTCTTCATGTGTTTTGAAGCCTTTTCTAAGTAACTCCGAGCAATGTCAGTGTTTTGCTTCCATTCTCTGGTGAACTCATAAGCTTTCTTGCTTCGACCTTTGTAGTGATCATCCACTGTGTGTGGTAGGAGAGATTGTTGTCCTGTGACAACTTCGAAGGGACTCCTGTTGGACGAGGAGCTCTTCTGAGAATTGAAGCAGAGTTGAGCTACATCTAGTAGTCTCACCCACTCTCTCTGGTTGGCGCTCACGAAGTGTCGAAGATATTCTTCGAGGAGCCCGTTGAACCTTCTGTCTGTCCATCCGTCTGGGGATGGTACGCTGAAGACATGCTTACCTCTGACCCACGAAGCTTGAAGATTTCACCCCAAAAGATGCATGTGAACCGAGGGTCTCAGTCACACACAATGCTCCTCGGCAGCCCCCAGTACTTGACAACGTGGCATACTTCGAAAACCGATCCACTATCACCATAATCGCCGACAAGGGTCCAACCTTCGGTAAACAATTGATGAAGTCCATGGAGACACTCTCCCATGGTCTAGTCGGCACTGCAAGCGGGTTTAGGACGTGTTCGAAATTTCAATCATACTAAGAGCATATTTGGCCTAATTTGTGATGAGTTTTTACTTTTCCCCCTATTTTTCCTCACAAACCACCTTCTCCACCCTTCCTCATCTTCATTTTCAACTTTCAAAAAGTTTAAAACTCCCTCTAAGACCCCCGAAAAGCCCCAAAAATAGAAGCATCAAATTGGAGCATCTACTTTTGGACCTTCCAATAATGTTTTGTGCTTCTTAAAAGCTGAAAATGGGGAGTAATAAGAAGGAGGTAGAAAAGGTAGTTTGTGAAGAAAAAATAGGAGGAAAAGTAAAAACTCATTACAAGCTAAGTCAAACAGCACTTTAAAAGATACACCTACGTATACATTAGAACTGTGCACATGACAAGACGACGAGTATTTGGGGACAATGGGAATATGTAGTGCTCCTAGCAAATTTATATTGATCAGATGACAAGCATTTTATATGCCCATTATTGTACTGCATGTTCTATTAGACCTCGCCTAATAAACATTGTTGAGAGATTTTTATATTGATCATATGACACTGATTGAAATATGATATATTAACCTTGCACGGTTAATTTTTTAATGATCATGTGACTCAAAAAAAAATAAAAAATCTTATTGTACATCAAATTAAAGGTTAAAAATTTCCATGAAGGATGATATAAATAAGAAGGATGGTGTCACAGTACTGATAAACATCAACTCAAATAATTCTCAAATGCCTCCTTTAGCACAAGATAAGCAACCTGCTTTTAAGTCGGATCAAATGAATACAATGACAACTTCATCGTTGAGGATCTACAAATTTGCAGTTGTTCTTCTCTTACTCACCGCTATATCTGGTTGTCCCTCTTTTATCACATATAATTTTAACTCCTTAATTTCTAGAACTACGTATTACTATGCTACTTGCGGATCACCGAGCGAGGTATCTTAACTTAGCTAGTCTCTTATAGACTTGGTCCACCATAGACTAAGGACACTTGCTTGTTCAAATATTTTTCAGCGCGCTCCAAATATTTATCACTAAACACTAATTATAAAAATTTTATGTACTCCTAAATTTTATTCAGCTCCAACATTTGCAAGGGCAACGACTTCGATAACAGCAGATAAGACAGAATTGATCAAAGAAGTAGGCTCCGTTTGATTCATCTGGATAAAATTAATCTGAACTGAACTGATCTTAACTGAACTGAATTGATATTTTAAACTTGACCCTTAACCATTTAAAATTCGTCCAAACATAGTCAATATTGGACTCATTTGAAAGTATGCTTTGAGATCTTTCCGATGACATAATTATCATCATGAAATTATTTTGGAATAAAAGGTTATATGAGTGATAAAGTTTTTTTTTTTGATTAAAATTGTGCAGTTAAGTGTTAACCGATCTCTTAGAAGTTGAAAATAGCCCCCAATGAGGTTAGAACTTAGAAATAGAAGTTTTTATTTGGAGCTTCTATTTTTGGCCACCTTGAGGAGTATTTTTACCTTCTTAAAAGCTGAATTTGGCGGTGAAGAGGAAAGAATGTGAAGAAAATGAGAGGGAGAAGCTGAAATTTGAAAAAGTTCGGCCAAACATCCCATTATACTGTAAACCATTTTAAAAGGCAAATAAATACTCCATTTCTTCTCATGTACTACCGTATTACATTTTTTCATGTCTATAACTCTAAAAACCATATTTTTATTCCTAGAATTAGAATCACGGTCAGAGCATGTAATCAGAATAATTATAGTTATTGCATGCATCCTAAAAGGGAAGTTGAGATATCTAATTCATGAAGAGTGTACTTCCTTTCAAAACTTCAAAGGAAACCCCCAAATTCAACCTCAAAAAAAGATACCAACGCAAAAACAAATAGAAGAAATGGCAACCAACTTGTATTATCAAAGTTGTTGGATAGAATCTATTTTAGTTTCCTGGGAAATTGAGTAGTTTGTGCTTACTCCATTCCCACTCACCATTTCCATTTCTTCAGCCCGGTAAGTTGAGTGAACCCCATATAGTACATAAAACAAAATTATAAAACATGTCCAAATACCAAACCTTTGAAACGACATCATCTTCAAGGTCGTCATAAGGAAGACATTGAGAAAGATTGATATTGTAGCAGGCCACGGCATCCAGGGCACCGACCATTCCATCTGCTGCTGACTAGAAGCAGAAGGCACCATGTAGTGAAAGAAGGCTGTAATGGTGATCAAAGACCCGCCAAACAATGGCATGCCCCACCACTGTTGCTCGAGCTTCCATGACAAAGAAAAACCGAGGGAGGTGGCTGTGAGGAGGAAGAGGAACAACAGGGTGTGGAATGGAGGGCTGCTGCTCATAATAACATATCGTCTATATATTAGAGCATTTGCTACCAAGTAGAATACAAGGAGTGTCCCAATGGATATTATCTCGAGCACTATGTCAAGCTCGGTGAAGAGGGCAATTGAAGAGGTGCACAATCCTGCAATGAGAAAAAGGCAAAGTTAGCATACATACACTAATCCTGGGACTCCGGCCAGTGACAGGATTTACACTGGGTGCTGGTTGTTATTCACTAATCTACCTTCACTTGCTTTGATGTTGAACAAAAAGAAAATTCATGCACAAAATGCAATCAGAATACACATGTACTGAACCTGATGAAACTACTTGGATGCGTGGTAGTGCGCACTTTAGTTCCTAACTAAACCGTTCCTCATAGGGAAATGATTTAGTAATAACCAAACCAAACCAAACCAAACCAAACCAAACTGTTCCTTTCCGCCACTAAGTGGCATTAACACTGAATTGCCATCAAATAAAAGGAATTCAGTGGTACTAAATTGTTAAATGAATAACCCACATTGTCAATACTCAATTGCAGGCACTGGCAAAGGTATATATATCTCTTTTTCAACAACCTCAAAAAAGCGAGTTTACTGTAAGAGATGGGGGAAATCCTGCACCACAATAATTTTGGTGCCAGTGTCAAAGCTGTATAATTCTGTAACCTATATGGCGTTACCACAAATTTGATTTCCTTGTTATGAAAATGGAGCGTATCAGATTGAAAAAAACAAATTGATTTTAATTTACACACGTGAGCTGAGTTTAAAAATGGAAATCTCAGACAGATAAGCAGGAGTTTGAAGCTATATACTAGTTCACCTGATAACTGATTCAATCCGATAAGATTTAGGAAATAAGTATATGCACAGATGCTTGTAATCTCTTGAAACATTTCTCAAAACACACACACACACAAATACAAATACCAATATTGATTAGGCTTTTCCCATTATGTCAAAATTTGTAATATAATATTTAATTGAACTTAAGGAGATCAAAGTATGTAATCATCCAAAGGTGTACTCACCCAAGAATAGAGTAGCATTCAGCGGTGTGCCAGTTGAGGGATGGACCTTGGCGAACCAAACAGGGACGAGTCTGGCTCTTGCAATCACACAGAGGTACCTTGCCTGGCCAAGCATGGCAACCAAAAGGGATGCCATAATTCCCATGCTTGCACCCGCTCCAACTAGATTGCTTGCCCATTTCCATCCCATTTTTTGGAAAGCCATTGCAAATGACGCTTTATCTGATATCTACATGACAATAACATAACAAATGCATAAGAACACCATCTCCTCCAGAGAACGATTGCATGAAAATAGGAATTAAGTCAACCTTCAACTAGTTTTAATCGATCATGAGACCTTAGCCTAGTGGTTTAGGTCACTTAAGATCCAAGTATGAATCCCCTACTCATAATATCCCTCCATCTCAGAAGTTCAGAATGACTATCCTACTGAGATTTTCACAAGTATTAAGAAGAGCTAAAGAGAACTGATAGTATTATACTATTATTCTGGGACAAAGGGAGTATTATTTGATGCCGTTGCATATGAGCCTCAAAAGCCTCCACTGATGAAAAAAATAGTAAATATTTCAAATTTTACTCAAAACATAGAATATTTGATTAATACCTCATTATATGGAACCATAACACACAGGGCTAAGGCCATAAGACAATATAGGGCTGAAACAACGAGAACAGACCCAACGATGCCCACTGGGAGGTTCCTTGAAGGGTTTTTAATTTCTTCTGCAAGTGTTGAAACAGAATCATAGCCGATAAAGCTGAAATAAACTATGGCTGCTCCATCAAGCACACCTTTAACACCAAAAGGAGCTAGTCCTCCTGGTGAGTTCACCAAGTTCTTTGGATTCCCTATCCAAAAACCAACAATAATGATGAACCCGAAGAAGACCACATGGAAGATTGTCATAGTAAGGTTCAATACTGAGCTCTCCTTAGTACTGCATTTTGGGAACCAACTCACAATGGTCAGGAAAGAAAAATGAGAAGCACTGCTCACTATTGTTTATTAACAACAAAAAAAAAAAAAAACTCAGTGCTGTGCGAGCTGATGTTTATGAAGATAACTTAGAATATAAGAACAAATTGAGAAAACTCTATTTGCTTGTGATTAATTAATTGTAAGAGCCATTGCAGCTTATAATAAGGTAGTTAAACACTAATTATAATAAGCTACATTAGAGAACATACCTATGACACAAACATAGAGTCAGGAGAAGAATAATAGCGACAGCAGGAAAATCCAACATATTGTAACCCTCAACAAAGAAATGAACTTCGACCCTCCAAGAGTTGGGATCTTCCACTCCAAATGTGCCGCTTAAATATTCTGTAAAGCTTCTTGCAACAGCAGCATTCGATAACACGTATTCCATCAATATATTTGCACCAGCAAAGTAACCCACAAATTCTCCTACACATCAACAGGCAAAAGTGGGAACAAAAAAAATCATGACCGGTTTCTCCTTTTATCTTTTTGGGGTATGGAGGGGGTTAATATCAAGAGAAAATAAATCTTAATGAATCAGCAGATAAGTTTTCATACCAAACGTCAGTCTCAGATAACTGAAAGCACCTCCAGCAACAGGAGTAGCGATGGAAAATTCGGTGTAACACATAGAAGAAAGGAGAGCTGATATGCCAGCAATCATGTATGAGATAAAGACAGCAGGGCCAGATATAGTGCGAGCCACACGACCAGTCGTGACAAAGACTCCAACCCCAAGCATTCCCCCTAGACCAAGAGCAACTAAATCGAACCAAGAGAGCTTCCTTTTCATGTCTGCACCAGACCTTAGCCTTACTTGGTTCAGCTCCTGATCAGGAGTCCATGTAGCTAACATTCTCTTCCTAAGCTTGTAAGGCGTCTGGGAGAGTGAGTGAAGGTAGTTACACAAGTTAGAAGAATTTTGCGTGTTTTCCATTATTTGATTGATCAAGAGGTCCTTATGTTTTGGCTTCTATGACAAGGTCGAAGCACACTAATATAGATACATATACAACACTAACAGAAAAGGAGAGGGACAGAAAGAGGTTCTTTATTTTTTAAAGCTTAAGGAAGCAGCAGAACAAGTAACTCTTGATTTATTAGATATATATGGTGGTCCCTGGGTCCCTGGAAAATAAAACTCTTACCCTTCTCCTAAAATGGCCCCAAGAACTTGAAGGGGTTTTCTCAGAGAGAAGCACGTAGGAAAGGTGAAAAAGGTCCAACTATTTTATCAAGCGCTTGTACAAGGGGAATCACAGGGAGAAACTGAGACTTTGACCCAATCTTTAGGAAATTCTCTCCATTACAAAAGCATCAAAAGCCTTTCGCTAAAGCATAATGAATATTTCCTATCAAAAGACTTGAAAAGATCAAACTCAAGTCGGTTCTTACTAGTATTTAATAGTAGCTGCACTATATACAATCTATGTTAGTCGGACTCTTCATTCCCATAAAGGTACCCATCTATGCCCATTCCTCAGGGATCCATTGTTATTTGGTACACTTAAGCAGTTCACATTAGACCAAAAGATATGGTACCACTTGATAATAGTCGAGTTAGTTTGACCTCAACCCCGTGTCAACACCAATCCTTGTACCTGAGTCTTAGCAAACAAACATGCCTATGCTTGTTCAGATGATTTCATAAATATGTGCAAGTGAACATCGAACAGTATTAAGAGAAATATCTCAAACTGTAGTACCTTTTTCTTCATCATGCTTAGAAAATGTGTTAATTCTTTTCTCCACCTTCAATTTAATTGGCTAGACAATTATGTTTCAAGAAAGGCTTCTGAACTCAGAGGAAGCTAACAGAATGATACTACATGTCCTACCGTGTCTGCTGACTAATTGACAGTGATGTAGCCCTAAACTTCTCTTTTTGGATCCTTGCACCAGAGGGGGTAGACAAACTGTATGCAAATAGCTGAGTCCAATAGCTGTTCTCCAACTTCAATTAACTTTAAATTTTGGTCCATAAGCCAATCTTGAGCCTAGTTTTCCCCCTAGCTAGATAAATCCCAACTACACGCCAGACTCAGTTAAATACAAGGATGGAGTATATGTACCTAAGCATAAATGTGTATAAACTCCAACACTTTCAATGTAACTCTTGATTACAGAGTTCCAAGGACAGGGATAATTAACTTAGGCAAAAGTGGATGGTTAAAATATATACAGTATGATTCATTTCAGCGCAAGCTGAATTGATATTATATTTGCCATAACCATAAGATATGCCCATTTTCTAATCTAATAGCCAGCCACAGCTCTTAGGGTATATACCCTTGCAGATCAGACACAGTAACCCTTCTATCCAGGACTAGAGAGACCTTGCAAAGTCAGACTATCGAATGGGCATGTTAGTGGAACAGTTTCAGTTTTTGAACAGCTTCCTATACCAACTTGCACAAAAAGAGGAATAGGTAACATCCTTAATAGCCACAAAAAAACAAGGTGGAGTATATTAATCATGCATAATCACGACTAAGCAAATTTATCTTCCATCATTATTCTCGCGCTAATAGTAATGTTATGAAGTCAAAAGGCACTCTCTTTGCGGAGAATCATATCCGAATAATTTTGGAGGCATAAAAAATGGTCAGAAGCTGAGGAAGGGGCCTGCATAGAGTTATTTAAACAATTTCAATCAGCACCATCCACCATTCTAGGCTTTTTCCTTAATTATCAGTGATTCTACTATTCTCCACAGAAAGGAGGGACAGAGAAAGGGAGGGGGAGTGAGAATTATCTGAGGATGCATATAGTTGAGACTAAATGGTATATGGGTCATGTTTAGTTAGAGCTCCAAATGGCAATCTGGGGCTAAGGGTAAATGACTATGGCCCCTCTTGGCATCTAGGAGACTACGACTACACCTTTTATGGTACAATGTGGGTAAGCAAAGCAGTAGAAGGTGCACCACATGAGCGATCCTCGCAGGGGACAGCTGATTTTACTTTTGGCTAATCATAGTTTCCAATATGCAATCATGAGATGAGATTCACCCTATGTGATCTAGTTTTTCCTTAGGAATAGATGGAGTAAAAAGCAAAATCATGAGCAAGGGGAATTCTTCCTGCTGCAAGTTGTGCAACTTTCTGCACAAAGTATTTAGTCAAATGACCTCTTTTCACCTCTCTCCCAGGCACCAAATGGAAACCCCCCCCCCCCCTGCATGATAGTATGCATCTAACCCCACATAACCTGTACGTCTCAGCCTTGAGACTTATGAGAGGGAACCAAATTGGCTCCTTCCCCCCACGTCTACAGAGTCGCTGATTTGGGAATGACTAAGAGGACTGCTTAAAGGAACCCAGACCCCGCCCTAGGCGGGATACTTACTGGGTTGTTGTTGTTGTAAGAGGACTGCTTAAAGGATTTTCAGTTCAAAGGAAAACATTTAATACAGGCTTTCCGATAACTGCCTCCAGACCTAGCCCCGTGGCGTGGTTGACCTTAGCAACCTCTTTTTGTCTCCCAATATACATGTCTCTATTTATTTCAGCTACCATTGCTTGTTATTTTTAAGGTTTGCAGAGAATGTAAGGAGTAGAAGAGTAGTTGTCCTAGAGTACCTAGACAAATAGATAACATAAGTAATCAAATGATTCATTATATTGTTTATATGATTTTGCCCAGATTTAAATACCAATCCCTTATCGGCAACCAGCAGTAAACCTTATGGCTTGTTTACTTAAATGTACTGGTGATTACAATGTAATGCACCATTTTATAGGGTAAATGTGGGTTAGAAAAGGAAGGAGGGGGAGGAGAAACATGGAAAAAGTGAATTTGATTACAACATCCATTGTAATCACAATTGTTCTACTTTAGAACATGTAAAGATGATTACATTGGATGATGCAATCAAGCTCCCAAATCTCACATTTCTCCTCCCCCTCCTTCCTTTTCTATCCACATTTACTCTATAAATGATGGATTACATTGTAATCATCATTGTTTACAAGTAAACGCCACCTTAGTGTTTACACAACTTTCAATGTGCATATTTCCACAACAATTGAGTTTTATCCAATACCAGTTCCCATCTTCAGTAGTAGTTGTTGCCCTTAGCATCTGGAATGTCATGGCTCAAACTCTACAATGAAGATAAGGGAAGGGCTCGAACTTAAAGGTGAATTGTTTAGTTAATAAAGCCACGACAAGCTTATCAGCAAGCACTAGGAAGCATTTGATGATTTCAAATACAATTTTATGCAACTTGCTGATAGTGTAACATTGCTGGCCTAACAACAGGGCAAATTGCAGATACCATTTTTTGCAAAGATCCAAATGTTGTTGCTTCTTAGCAGTAAAAAGCGAAAGAACACATAATCAGCCACCCACCCCCACCATCAACCCCCCAACCTCTAAAATCTTCCATCAAATTCGTCTTAAAAAAACAGGACTTACAGATTTATTTTACATTTTTTGGTTACAAGCTTACACATTTGTTTTAACCTCCTCTAATTACTAATGCTAGCATAACATAAAAGGGAAGATGGATAATCCCAAAATGCATTTCATGTGAGTACCGAGCACATTCTCATTTACCATTAACTAGTATAATGAAAAGCACAAAAAAGTGAAATTTCATAAAATCTTTATTGTAATTGGCTTGTAAGCTGCCCTCAGAAGGACAGTGTTAACCTTTTTCCTTAGTCCAAAAAGTGGGCCGTCTTAGTTTTTCATTCACCTGCTTCCTCACCTCCCTAGTAAAGTTCTGTTTTTTTAAAATTCATGAAAAACAACAAACAAATATCAAGTATATTTTCTTTTGGCTAAAGGCAGACATCACAATGTCATTTCAAATATTAAAAAGTGCATCTCTTTTTTATCAGTAGAGACAACATATCAGGGAAAAGATATATATATATATATATATATATATATATATATATATATATATATATATATATATATATATATATATATATATATATATATATATTAAAGACCAGCAATAGTCACCTGTGAAGGCAAAATGTTTCCTTTCAAAGGAAAGAACTATCAAGGATATATGATTCATACTTAAGTAGTGTCTTCTCGATCTTTACATCATAGTCAGCAGTAACAGCAGCTTAGGTACCTGTCATGTAGCCCACCAAATTTCAAATCCTGAGTTCCTCACTTCCTGAGCTTTGGCAAGAAATAAAAACAAATTAAAGTGGGGGAATTTCAGCATCTTTTTCGACTCTTGAACTGATTGGAAATTCATCATGCAGCCAATTCAGGCCAATGACACACAGAATTTTACATCTCACTCCATTACAATTTGTATACCCAAGAACAAGACGGTGAAAATCTATATTTATTCATCTTCTGTATAGGAAAACATGACTTCACATTATGCATAACGATTAATACAAAAAAAAAAAAGAAAAAAAAAAAAAAAAACCATCAAGTGACGTATTCGCGTGTTTGGGCAAGCTTCTTTGGTGCACGGTTATGCATCATATCGTTGTCGTTGTCAATAGTGAGAAAATTGTAGAAGGTACTCAAAAATTTAGCCAAACACCACCTAAATGATACAGTACAATACAATGTCCCGCCGTTCAAGAGATTGCACAAATGTGCATTTTATCGTTGTCGTCTTTAATTGTGGACTCTTCTGATCTATAACGGCATGCATTGCCCTTAAAGGTAGTTCACTCCAGAGATACAGGGAACAACTAACCCATTGCACAGACCAATTTCACAGCGTTTAAGCTAAAATTCAAATTTACCTTTACTAACGTGAAAAAGCAAAGGTCAATTTCATATGGTGTAGGATTCATCAACGTATCACCACTATATACCAAAGAAACAAATAATTTTACGTGATCACACAATGTGCTCTTGACAGTGTGCAGGCGTGACAATGAGATGCCAATCACATGACTAGCATGTTAAAAATGCAGAATTTACAAGGCAGAGATCGATATGACTGCACTTGGGAGACATGATTACAACTTCATTGCCCATTCATTCATTATAATAAAGCAAAAGCACGATTTCATTAGTGGGGGCTGATTATAATTTAAAGTTGAGCTTCTAAATCTCATACAAACCATTCATCATAATATCACATTATTTTCTTTTGTCTTCTTTGTAAAGTTTTTTTTTTTTTATCTTTTTTATTATTTTTATTTTTAGGTAAAGTTTTCTTTGTAAAGTTAGCACAATGATTCCAATCAGAGGTATGATCATGATTCATGAGTGCTCCTAGTAGGCCTTGGGGTGCAATAGCGTTTTGTAAGACACAGAATGTATTACTGTACTGTGCTGGGTTTTTTTTCCCGCTCATTTAACTATTTATTGTGCAGTTAAAGACAATGAAATACTAGTCATTTTAGAACAGACTCCAGGAAAATGACCTCCCAATGCTAATTGTTTGTAGTAATGTCGTTCCAGAGACCAGTGTCTACTTGTTAAGTAAATATGGCTTCAAGCGTGTCGGGCTTGTTGTGCTTTGAGAGGTAGTGTAATATCGTGTTGTGCTCATGGTCAACAGATTCCGTGTCGTGCCCATGGTCAACAGGTTCCCTGTTGTGCTGACTCATCCCAAAGGTCAACTCAGGCAGAGCCCATGCCATACCCAAGCTTTTTTCAATCTTTCTTGCACTTTTTCAAACTTCTTTTCAAGCTCTGCCATGACCAATGGTGCTTAACCAATGGTTTGTTTTCCAAGATCCAAGCATCGGCTAGGCCCAAGGCTTGCTCCTCCATGCTCATGCTCTGATCGGGCTTGCTCCGTGCTCTTAAGGCATAGCCCTCGTCCTCGCAGCTGCTTTTAATGCACTCTGGTGGTCTGCGGAGGGAAAAACATGGAAGGGCGAAAGTTTTCGTATTGGAGAAAATGCTTCATTCTACTCACACTTACCAGTTACCACGACATGGGCCACTTAATAACATAAGCAGTGATCATTGGTAATAATATGTCAAATTGGCGAGTCGTTAATAGTATATGGACTAATAAAACAAGTTATCACAATACAGTGTTAGGGTGTGTTCTTTTCCACTTACTCAGTATTTAGTTTAGTTCAGTTTAATTCAGTTCCATGAAATTCATTGATCTACTTTTGCTCTCACAGATTACAACTGTATTCAGTTCAATCAGTGGAATTCAGTGAAAAAGAACACGCACTTACTATGATCCACTTTCCAGACAATCACAGCAAAGATCGTACTATTCTCTTTCCAAAACAATCACAATGTACACTAAAATATCCTAAAGTTGCTGTTAAATCCACCATAGTACTACTGCTCAATAGGAGGAAACTGGTTACAGATCATGACATGCATTGACGACGACTTGCACAGCGGACATACCACAGCAGTCAAATATGATGGGGGATGGCAGGAGTCAAAGGGAAATGTTAGCTAGGAAGCTATTGAGACACCTAAATGCAGAATCTGAAGGAGTTACTTCCTTAATGATAAACCAGATAAACATTGTACAGTAACAAAAAAAGAGGAATGTAGCTGCTCATAAAGGATCCAGCCAGCATTACATAACCAACCATTAAAAAACGGCAATATTTTCTAATGTGCTTATAAAAGCATCAGTGAGGATGCATGATGATAAAATATTCGGACTCATCCCTGGGAATAGTGACAGAGACACAGTAGCCACTAATGACAGAGCAAAGCGAGGATAAAACCAAAGAAAACACAGACTTATTTTCATAAAAATTCATGAGGCGGCCTCGTGTATAAGGCGTGATAACTGTAAGTAAATCCCCACATGAAAAGTGATACCTCTCAAACCATAAAGTGATACTTTTAGCTGCCTCATGCATGAGGCCGCCAAAAAAAACACATTGAAAGCCTTGAAATGTATGTAGCATATTCTCCATAGAATGGAAGGCATAAGATTGGATTAAGAGTACAAAAGGTTAATCAGAGTCACCCCACCGACCTGAAGACCATGAGTTGTGCAAAGAGGTAATTGCTAGACCTTATTGATGTCACTAATGAATACTTTATGAAAAGTAGGTATATTAAAATTTTAAACAAATTAAAAAGGGATTAGATGCCTATCACAAATAAAATGATTAGAAATGGGAAAAGGAATAGGAATAGGAAATCAAAGAAAAAAAGTGCACAAAGGAGGGTATGCAATGCTTGTGGCAAAAGAAGGCTAACGTTTATTTATTATATCTTCCAAATAAGGAAAGGCTCTGGAAGCCAGAGGGCATCTCATCAAAGATAAGGAAAAGGAGGACTGTGCCCAATGGTGTCTGGTCTTTGCACATCTTTTCCATGGGGTCAGTGTCATCTCCAATTTAATCCTTTGCCCAATGATGCATTATGAGCTTAGTGGAAGCTCTATATAAGCCATATCACCAAAATTTTGCATATTTTCAAATGAATTTTTGAAACTAAGAAAGCCATTTTTTATGATAATGCTGGTGGGTGGCTTTCATACCAGAGCCCTAGATTCAGGTCCAAAATCTTGATTCTTCATATATTCTTCACCATAAGTCATTAGTTCCTACATCCTAGTAGCAGTTGCATTAGGACAGTTTCATTGGACTAGTCTAACATATATATCCAAGAATACCAAGCATAACAGTCAACTACAAGGCAAAGGAGGTTTCTTTTTTCCACTATCATTATCTTATTCCCTTTCCAATAAAAATAATCTACCAATGAGTAAATCTCCATACCTCTTGGTTGGTCAGACTTCAGAGTAGCCTTTCAGTGCAGATTGGGTTAAGCCGTACGACCACATATTCTTATCCATCTTTCCCTTTCTCCAGATTATCTTTCAACCTATGAAATGTGAAATACGTTAGGCTGAAAATCTGAATAGAATCAGGTAGTGACAATGGTGGGAGAAGGATTGGCCCCTTTCGCATCTCTGTCATACCTAAGATTCTCCTTGGATAAATTCAGCTTACAACAGGTGTCAGTAAAGAAACACCTAATGCCTGCATTCAAACGCATAGTTCACACAAAAGAAATACTAACAATCAAAAGAACATGTATAAATATTAGTACGTGAGCCCCATCCAAGTCATAATTTGTTTCGCAAATATTGGCTATTGTTATGAATAAGTAACCTAAAGTCTTTCAAAACAACAATCATGTATGTTCTGAAATTTCATCCCAGAACTCAATTAATGTTCTGCAGGCATCACCTGTAAGTACAGTTAAAACCAACATTCTCTAGAAATCAGTTTATATAAAACTAAAAGGGTGCAACTAAAAGCTAAACCCACCTGAATAAAATGAAGATCAGTCAAGTTGACCCATCTTCTGATTATCAACTCGTGGGGTTTGAGGGTCCTTCAGTCTCTTGGACATTCCTCAAGAAAACCTAGCAGTTCCTAGAAATTCAACTAATCAACTACATTTTTTTATAGAAACATAATCTGTCATCATATCTAAGCAAACCACAACAAGGCATCATGAGTACAAATCTTTCTCATGTATTAGCACAGAACTGAAATTGATCCATGTACAATCATAGACTTGAATATGACATCACAAAAGAACTTTTCAAATCAATGCAGAAAACCTATCATCGTCTTTTGTATCACATATCATCCAAAAAACATTACAGAGGATTTCTATTTACATCTTTGTACAGAAGATAGCGTGTCCTGGATTTGCCAAGGGCAGCATACCTGAAAGAGTTGCAGAAAAGATCACCTTTCAATAAGCCGAACAATATCACAGGAACTATTAGAAGGAATAAATGTTTCACTAACCATTGTGGTACAAATGGTGCCATCCATATAGCATCACCAGCTTGAACAGGGTACCTATTATACAATAACATCAAACTTTCTCATACCTTTCAAGGAAGGACTGAGATCTACAACAACAACAACAAAAAAAAAAAAAAAAAAAAAAAAAAAAAAAAAAAAAACAAGCTCTGAAAGATCAAAGATCAAGGGACCTATCAGGATCGACACTCGAAATCCTCGTAATACATAACAGTCTCAGAAATTAGCTTTCAAAGGAAGTAATAAATTAATTAGTGAAAAGATCAGGGTATATATGAGCTTTAATGCTCAGTAGATGTGTGATCTTGAAAACTAAAAGGAAGAGTAATTAGAAAAAGGTAAATAAATGGAACAAGTGAAATGCAAGGTTTTATAGAAAATCTTGAATGACAATGGCCGCGTTTTATTCCTCATACGACCAAACAGATCTCTCAGTTGCCTAAAAAATACCCGCAAATAAGAACCTCTTCATGATCAGGGGGAAAAAACAAATATTGAAAGATTCTTTGCAGGTTCTAAAGTAACAAAGACATATTATAGCTCTTTCATATGGATTTACATCACTCCACTCTACCATAACAAGCAACTGAATTCACACTTGCTTGTTGCTTCACTAACAGTACTTTAGCTTTTTTCGGGGTTTCTACAAGACTTCTGCATTGGAGTTTGTGGCTACCAAGCAAAGCAGCATAGGTATTTAGCAATTATTGATAGTGACTGATGTTACCCAACCTGATTATGAAACCGCAAAAAGGGATGACGTTGTACCTGCGAGGTACTTTCTTTTTAAAACTGCGGTGCTTTTACTAAAAGCACGGGCTCTCATCAACTTATTTTGAAGCACTTTATCATCCCACAGCTTAGAAAAATTGCCAAAACATCTTGTAATATTCAAAAGCACGTCGGTCAAACGCAGCTCGTCCTTTGTCAAGAAAAGTTCCATACAAGTCTACTAACATAACTGATGTGAAAGTGAAGAGACCAACAATACTGCTATTTCAGAACTTCGTTAAATGCTTACCAGCTGTCACTCAATCGGTAGATGCCCTGACCCTCTAGAAGCAATAAACCATGCTGGTTGTAATGGACCTCCTGTAAAAGTAAACATTGCAAAAGTCCAACTTAATACCTATTGTCGTAGACTAAAGAGTAAAGAAGACCTAAAGAAAAAAATAATAATAAATAAAAATTGAAAATAAAAGGGTAGATTGGTATTATAATGAGCATAATGAAGGAAGACCTCTATTAGATGACATTCTCAAAGAAACCTGTGTCTCTTTACTGAAGTATCACCAACTACAAGACGTTATAAGTAACAATTCTAAACACCTCCATCTGATGAAGCCAATGCATAGTATATGAACACAACATGATTGAGACAAACTCGAAAGAAGCAGATATAAAGGATGCTTATAGCTGCACTTCTTGCCAAAGGAAACTAAAGCTGTTTAGAGTGTTCAAAATGAAAGTCCTATTGTTCCTACTCGATAGACATGTCACCATACACCCCTCACCAGCAAGGGGCAAGTTAAGGAAAAGGAAGAAAATTCATAAGTCATAACAGTAAAGCTCATGAGACAGAGGAAACAATTAAATATCTGAAAGCAACAGAAGTTACCTTCACGTTGAGAAATTCACCAGGTTGGAAATCCATGATCTGCATACACGGAAGAAAACTGAAATATGTCAAACAAGATCACAAAAGCTAATTATACACAAATTATTTATCAAGACTGAAACATTAAACCGCGAACATCAACTGCAAGTGGGCAATTGTAAAAATAAAAAGTTGGAACTTCTGCAATGCAATGTGTCTCACATGAATATTAAAATCATAGGCCACCGATGCTGGAAGAAGCTTCCTGAGCTGAAAAACCTGATTGCAAGACAAAAGCACATGAAATTAGAAACATGTCAAAACCAGGGCTAACATTCTCTGTCTAATCACCAGTTCACCATGCAAGTTTTTACACCTTGCAATGTCATACATAGCAAGATAATTTGCAATGAGATGAATAATCATACGTGAAAAGATACCTATTTGCTAAACAGAACGAATTGCTATCTGCAGACAAGGATATAATGTAGTGGTGAAGCTTTTCTTTTCCATGATCCAGGCTCATGGATTTTAGTAAGATATATGCACACCCAGTTTGCACTATCCTAACATACCTCACCAGGAGTTTCAAGAAGCAGCTGCTTGTCTGTCGAACCAACTATCAGCTCAGTAGCATGATCGCCCTGATAAGCATACCTATAAAAAAAAGTAACAAAGAAATATGAAATAGAACAAGTTAAAAACTAATCTCTCTCAATACCTTTGAAGAGCTACTCGGTTTAGAAAGGAATTATTGCCTTATTGGTAGGGATTTGCTGAAGTTTTTGAAAGGAATTGATTGCTGATGTCAGGTCTGTGGAAGCTGATTCCTAGGGCTTTGCTTTATTCATTTGTTTGTAGAAAAACAATTTTTAAATAAAGAAAAAGTATATATCAATGAAACTCAATGTACAGCAAGAGACATGATAAGGTATCCTCTATAATAGAACATCTACAAATTTGCCCAATCTGTTGACCTCAGAAATAATGTAAACCCTGAAAATCCCCCTGCAGCTCTAGGTTCTAGCCCATAAAGAAGCTAAGTAGGTGACCTTCTCCCAAAGCATCATAGGAGAAACTGAAACCTCATTGAAAACCTGGGCATTTCTCTCCAACGAATACACCAAAAAAAAAAGAAAAAAAAAAAGAAGAGCATTGATCCATAACAACTTCTTCTCCCGCTAAGCACGAGGCCCAATAAGGGCCCTTCCCACCCCTAAAACTCAGAAACTGCATTTAATTAGATCTGATCGCTTCTATGTGACATACTATATTCTTTAAGGTAGAGCAGTCGTGAAGAGTGTGAGGCTGTGGGCTTATTCTGTTTACAAACTACAACAATGTATTGCTTTGCTACTATTGTTCCCTCATTAATGAAAGAAGAAAAGAATACAGATAAGCCAATGAAACATAGTATCTATTTTACTACCATTTGGCCAAATTCTCAAGAAACGTTAGGCTTATGCACCTACTATTTATTATGAGAGAATTTAAATTTTCTAACACTTTTTAACAAAATAATATCCCAGGAACGATCCTGCCGAGGGTAAGGTCTGAGGTTTAGATGTACGCAACCCTACCACTAACTAGTAGGGAGACTATATTTGATCGATAGACCCACAGAAGAACTCGAATTCTCTATGCTGTGCAGTCGAAATAAACTAAACAGAGCAGTACACACCTTCGTTCCAAAACAACAAGAGTAGCAGATACATCACTGTCAATAGAATGCTGGAAATTAGGAGGCAGATAAGCATATGAATCCACCTAAGTAGAAACATGAATTTGGATCAGAAATCAGATAAGCGAGCAAAACCTTCGACTATAATTACAACTACAACATGTGAGAAAGTGAGCAGAGCCTGCCTATTTGCAGTGTTGAGGTTTTTCACTGCCTTAATCATAAAGTATTCAGATTTTAGAATATTGTCTACATGACACCTACACCTGATACAGTGAGAACTTTGCTTAATACTTCCAGAAACTATCCTATTTAGAATTGAGTCAAAGATTTCAAAGGTTTTCGTAATCATAGAAATAAATAATAATAACAACTCACAGGATAACTCCCACTTTCAAGGAAAAATATTGCAAATAAAAAGACAAGGCCTCTCACCCTTAGGTTGTGACTGTTGCCAGACCCATTTGTCAACTTGACATCTCCATTAACCACAAAAATGAACCTAACATGACGAACACAATCATCTTGGGTCAGAGACAGAGTTTTACTTTTAAGCTCCAAATGATTGAGGGACCAATATATAAGAGAAACACTACAAACTAATTCACACAATATTTGCCAAGGTCAACAATGAACCTAACACTGCAAGCCTACTCCAGTGTGTCTAAAAGGCTATACAAGATGGCTCAATCATCAAATATGGACTCACGTCATGAAGAATATTGATTTTAAGATAAAGAAAAAGTATATTAATTAAATACTAAGTGTACAGCAAGATAGAGGAGGTATCCTCTACAAAAGATATTTACAGATTCCTCCAATTTCTTTGGATATCAGTACAAGTATAACTCCTAGAAGCCCCAGCAGCCCTAGCCGATACAGAAGCTAGGTAAGTGACCTTCTCCCAACGCATCGCAGGTGGAACTGAAACCCCAATGAACACCCGTGCAGTCCTCTCCAACCAGATGCACCACAAGAATATGAACGCAATAGTGAATTTCACTACACTAAATGACAAAACTCAGTGGTTAAACTTCATTTGTTTTCTTCTAGATACTTAAACAAAGGAATTCTCACCTTTCAACATCGCTTGGAAGGAGTCCTGATCTTGAATTATCTGTACATATTTAGAAGACGGTAATATATGAAACAAAATCAAACATCCCTTTACCATAACAGCCTAACCAATGGCCTAAATGCTAAAACATTGAATAATAGGTATCAAGAATGAAATATTGCATTATTAATCAGCCTCTTCACCATCAATAAGTACTAAACAGCTACACCATCAAACCACACATACAAATACAATACAAGAAAGGTAAGGGATGTTATTGATTACCTTGCATCTTGGCAAGGTACATGACAAAGTGTGAGCCCATTGCTGGTGTGATTAAATATGCTCCCAGTGCATTTTTCCTTTTAGAACAACAAAACTTCCACAAGTTAACATAATTTAATGAAACTAATCAAAATGGGATAATGAACTTACCACTCAGGTAAAGGGCTGAACACATGGCTTTCAGGAGTAATTAAAGCGTGATCTCTTTTGTATACACTTCGAGTAAACCCAGGCAAATCTAAAACCAAAGCAAGACACAAGAATCTCATATACATGAAACTAAAGTCGAGAAACAATTATGTACATCCCCACATTTAAAAACTGTTCAAAAAAATCAAATGGTTCGCAAAGTCGAACGTGCAAACTGCAAAGCATAGACTGCAAACTTGAAAACATCCAAGTTCTAGTCAACTAAAGAAGCCTATTGTAACACCCGGAGACGGATAAGAAGAGCTTAAATGATTTGATGATGATAAGTATATCACTCATCTGCGCCTTCTTTCTGGGAACCCATAACTCAAGCAACGTCAGAAGACCTTTAATTCATTTGTGACCATTGAATTTAAATTTGCCGCAAAATCAGTCTGTCACTCTCCAATAGACCCCAAGTCCCAATTGGCATTGAATTGGCTAATGACCGGAGCCATATATTACTCAATATTGCATCAAAATCGTTAATCACCATTACCCTTCATCAGTAATCACACAACATAACATCTTCATACACCATACTGCCTCAACACTGTCGTCATAATGACTTACAATAACTCTAAATTAGCTACCACCAGCTAATTCCAATAACTCTAAATTAGCGACGAGCTAATTCCAATAAATCTAAATTAGCGAGCATGCTAAATAATTGAGTCAATATGTCCTCAATTACACATAATTAACCACACTCAATTCAACGTATAATTCATTTCATAACCCAAAAACGAACCTCATAAAACAAACGTGCATAATACAGACATCAAACAATGCCCAATGAGAATATGGAGCTAAATCAAATCCACAAATTCATAAATTAATTCTCTCTCCTCAAAACCAAATAACAAAACCCTAATTAATCAAACAATAAATAAACACTCAATACAAATTCACTAACCTTCGAGATGAGAAGGTGATAGTGTAGGGTTAGTGACTTTCCAATACAAAGCTTCCGAGTTCTTCGATTCTCCATTGGAGACAGTAGATGGTGCTGAGCAAAATCCTTCCTCTGAAACGGATAATTTGATAAAACCTGCAAATACTTTCGAACATAAATTAAACTTAGAAACATTTTCATGAGAAAAAATCATGGAGAGATAGAAAGAGAGAAATATTAATGTAATGTCACTTACTTAGGGAAATAGAGAGCATGAAAAGAAACTTAAATTGGGTCGTTAATGGCGAAAGGCCCTTCATATTGGGGTGATTTCTTCGAGTAAATATAAATGGCAATGGAGTTCTGAGTTTGGACTTTGGAATACTGTGTGAGACTGGGAGAGAGCACGGCTTGACTGATATAGTGCAGTCCTAGTAAAAGAGTTTTCGTCCGTTAGCGTAGTGGCCGTCATACGAAACCAATCAACCAGCCGATTCTAACGGGATATTTCTTCTTTTATTAAAATTAAAATTTAAATTTAAATAAAAAATTTAAATTTAAATTTAAAATTAATTATAATATAATTAATTATAATTATAATTAATTATAATTTAAATATAATTAAAATTTATATTAAAATTTAAATTGAAAATAATAATGCCAAATTTAAAAGGGTGGTGCTAAATACCACACCCTAAATCAATAAAATTACTAATTTAACCTTATAATGTAAACATAGAAAGAGAAAAAAAAAAATCAGAAATTTCGTCCTCCCTACTCCGACTCCATGGTCGGCTACCCAATTCCCGATAATGGCATAACCAGCAGTTTAACAAGAAAAGAAGAAAATTCTTTCACTTTGATTTTCCTTCTTTTCTTTTCTTGCAATTCTCAATACACATATTCAACTTGGATCTTAAAGTTCTCTTTCAAAGGGAAGAAAGGGGAGGGAGAAGATTGTTTCTGGATTTTGTTACATGCGCCCAAAACGGGCGCAAGAATTTAAAGCCTACGCCCGCTTTGGGGCTTGACCTTAAGAAACCTGCGCCTCAGTTGGGCGCAGTATTCCTATACCTGCGCTTGGTTTTGTTAAATTATTGACTTGATGCTCACTATTGTGAAACCTATCAAAGGAGGTCTCTACAAATATGAAACTCATAATTCCAGCCATTTAGGAAACAAAACTAAGCTATCTGCACAATAGCCAAATGCATTCGAGTATGAAAATCACGTTGATTAATCCCCCTTTGCAGAGATTAAGTTTGCTTTAAACTTCAATGCCCAATCCCAATTTTATTTTAATTTTTTGTTTTTGCTGGTGTCGAATCCCGATCAACTTATTGCTTTTGTTTTTCTGGATATTAATGCATAACAGCAAACGGAAGTTTGGATTTACAGCAAAGTGCTTCATATTAGTAGTTTCTTTTACTGATAATTTCAGATTTTGGTATGTTGATTTGTATGAATTCTTAAAAATTGCCAACAATGGAGTTCTACCAGGGTGCTTCATATTAGTAGTTTCTTTTACTGATAATTTCAGATTTTGGCATGTTGATTTGTATGAATTCTTAAAAATTGCCAACAATGGAGTTCTACCAGGGTGGGAAGGGCAGAGGGCATAGTGGATTGAAATGGTGGCTGATGGGGGTGGTCAATTGGAAAGAGGAAAATGCGAATATGGTGCCAAAAATAATTATAGGTATTTTAGTCTTTTTATTTTCTTAGGGTGTGGTATTGTTTATTAAGAGTGTGGTATTAATTCGAACGTTTTTGAAAAATTGAAAAAATAATTATAAAACAAACGAGATATTTCTATTTAAAGTCTTTTTCATGTATATAAGGAAAATAAATAAATTGATGGCAGAAAAACAATAATGGGAATATGGGATAGTCGTCCTCTCTTATCCAGTGAGAATAATGTTTGGATTATCTACTGTTTTATTTCTCTGCTATCCTTCTTTCTCTCAGTCTCTCTTTTCTAGATGTTTAAATTAAAAAAATTCTCACCCCCTTCATCTAAGGGCCCAAAATCCAACCCCTCCAATTTAAAGGTGGAGATTTGAAAGGACAACACTCTAAAGTTTTTTTTTTAACAATATAGGATCCTTCCCCATGAGAATATGGTTGATGGGGTGTTGCTTGATATTTTATCATTAATCGGATTTTCTTTGTCGCTATATACTATACATTTTTACCCACTTGATTGGTGAATAACAAAACTATCACCAAAATTTAGACCTTTAGTTAGGGTAATACCACGTCGTGTGTGTTTTATTGTATCAAGATAACATTGTTAGCCTTAAAGGACCTCCAAAACAATAATGATGTGTTTGATTTACTTGTTTCCAAATGATCGTCCGTATATCAATAAGCGGTTGTTGTGAGTATTTCGGCACTTTCATCCCTTAAGCAAGGTCGAGTGTTCGAATCTTGTGAATGGAGAAATTACTTATAGGGAGCACTTTACTCCTTCGTGGGCTGATCCGATGCGAGTAGGATTAGCTTTAACCCAAATGGCTTTGGTGAACCTGTGGTTAACCAAAAAACAAAAAATGATCATCCATAAATATTCATGAAATAATATTACTGTTCGCCCATTCGTAGAATCCATCTAGGTGTAATCGTGTACTTTAGATAAGAGTAACATGCGTTTCTTTTTTCCCTTCGGATTTGATATGCCGTATACACGTGCATAGTCAATGTATGTTGTAGTCTACACCTAATAAAATTTATGTGATTTTATAAAATTGACGCAATAACAAATAAGAAAACTATACATTTATTTCAGGTTGGCTGAACGGGTTTGCAACTAACTTACACACTAAACCTATAGGTTTGGGCCCAACTCAATAACAAGACCCATGGGGTTAATCTTACTCCACGGCACTATAAGACCCCTCACAAGGGGTAATAAACCCCTAACCACCCTCTACTCTTTTGTTCCCTATACCTATTCGCACCGACTATCTTTGTCTCACCCATGTGTAACCTAACTTCAATATTTACCTCACCCATATGGAAACTAACTTAGGGTCTGTTCTCCCCAGCTTATTTTTGTTTATTTCAGCAAACTTCAACAAACTTCAGCAAACTTCAACAAAGTTAAATAAAGTTAAACAAAGTTAAACAAACCAATATAAAAACTAGTTATAAAAAACACTTGAATCAACAAGATTCAACAAAAATAAACAAAGTTCAACGAAGTTAAACAAAGTTCAACGAAGTTAAAAGTTCAACGAAGTTCAACAAAAATAAATTTCCAGTAATAAATATAAACGTTTTTCAGTTGGGGAGAACATACCCTTAACCTCCAGAGAAGGATTTCTCATCCATCCTCATTGTGTATCAAACCTAACATCATATTAAACTTCAAATGAGCTGTCATCCCTCAATACATCCTCCGAAATATTTAGTGATCCCGATATAAATCAAACATATTCCAAGGAGATACAAATGACTCGACCTTTACTTTTTTTTTATTATTTTACGATAAGAACTACTTTATCTAACTTATCTCATCTCGGATCAGCAGTCCCATCCATCTCAAATTGGACCAGACTAGATCTCTAACAACCTCACCCCATATTAGCTGGACCAAGGCCCAACTTTTGCCACCCCTATATTTCTATCAACCTCAGACTTGGTTGAAAGGTGACTTGATAACCATTGCCCTAAATGCATCTATGATTCAACTTTCCTACAAACCAAAAATATCCCCCTCCCAAAACAAATAGGTAATTATTGTTCAACCAAACAAAACGTTCTCCGCGCGTTTCAACATTCAACACTACCGTTTACCCTTTTTTCTTTGTATTTTGTAAAGCGAAAGAAGAAAAAGGGACCAAAAGTCTCGCGCCTTTGCCCGGGCGGTTTAACAAGGGTTTTTGTGCAGCAGAACCCTAGAATTGTGAGTATCTCAGTGGAACCCATAAAACACAGTTCACTAACAAAACCAAAATAATCACTGACAACAACCCAATCGCTGAATCCCACACACTCTCTCTCTCCCCTCCAATGGCGGATTTGCTTACTTCACTGTTGCAGAGTTTCCGTACGGTACCACCGGCTGCTGTTCCGCCATTGTTGGATTGCATTTTGTCTTCCACCGGCGTTTCTCCTTCGTCGCTCTTCGATTCTCTTCTTCCCAATTTCTCCAATCTCACCAAGGTTTGATATTAGTCTGGTTTTTGAAATTGGATCAGTTAATTACCACTTCAGTTGATTTTTATTTTTTCCCCTTTTATATGGTTGGTGAACAGGAGATGACTGATGTTAATAAGAAAATGAGTTCAGATGAATGCGCATATGTTTTATCCTATTTGCGAGGGCTCTGTCACCTTTTGAAGAAAATTGGTGAGTTTCAGTTTTTTATGGGAAAGTCCAATTTCCTACATTGTGTTAGCTAATGGTGCTGTAATTTGCGGTAATAAGCAAGTTTTTTAGTATATTATTTGCCGTGACACTGTCAAATTGGGAGAATATAAGTGAATTACGATACATGCTGGGTTGAATATGAAATTATGAATCAGTCTCGAATCCAATTTATCGCAGAGTAAATTGACGGTTCACGTTATAGTTGATCCCCCAAGACTTAGACCTAGATAGTAGGGCGGTCATTGTGCTCGTCAATGGTATTTTGTGCAGTTTGAATGAATTTATGGTATTATAGTTGCAACATCATGTGCATGCTTGCCACGACCTTTCTTGTTGCCTTCTTTATAGTATCTTCACGATGCGATGTTGAAGTCTGTTCCTCAGCCAAACATGAACATTTTCTTTAGGAGGCTGTTTTTCAGTCATTTACATATGGTTTATGAGAGAATGTTATTGCAGAAAGAAGTCGAACAAAATCCTTTCTTCTCACTAAATACTTTTTAGAAGGCATAGTGGGAGGATCATATGTTTCCTCCATCTGATTTGTTTTCACATGTTTTTGGGCGAGGATGCTGCATCATTATCTTCATGGTGGTTCTGATTATTCCAGGAGTAGTTACAACTGTTCTATATGTAATCAAAGAAATTAATTTATTAAATGCAATCAGGTTTGTCTGATCGTTGGTATATGTTTTCTTCATGGATACGGTGAGAACGGCTGACCACAAAGTACTGTTTCTACTCATTGGTTCATGTGGGGGATAATTCTGTTGCTTTAGAATGTTTCATGTGGGAAGCTTTTATTCCACTGATGAAGATGGTTCATCTGTATGAGAGAAGTCCTAGCTGAGGTAAGCTAGTGAAAGGAGTATCGCGTTTAATTAAACTTGGTATTTACTTTCTCTACATGTCACTTCTTGCTGATTAGACTAATTTTATGTACTCCTATATCTTTTTCTAGATTGTAGAATCTTTGCTGGAAGTTGTGATTAAGACCAATAAATGGGAGCTGGTGGAAGCAGCTTTGGTTCCATTTCTGCTAAAGTCAGTTGGTCTTTCCATGGATATGCGTCAAAGTGAAGATAAATGTGTCATTAAATGGAGTTCACAGTCTGTTTTACAGAGCCCAGGAGATTCATATAAATTGGATACTGCTTGCGTAAGCAGTATACTTCTGCCATTAACTCCATCGTGCTACATATTGAGCTGCCTACTAGATGCTGCGATGGAGTATTATCAAGCTGTGAAATGTTCCTCTTCAAGCCATGTCTTCTCTGCAGACACATTTGGTGGGCATTTGCTTTGGGAATTGTGCCACCTATCTATCCAAATGCTTTCACAAAGTCTTGAGCATAGGTCCTGCGCTGCTAGTCTTCTCCTTCCATCCGTGTTTAATGCATTTGCATCTATGGGCTCTTTTAAAGTTTGCATTCAAGGTGAAAGCCACTATATTTCCAGGTGCAGTATTACTAGCCACTATATCTCCATTCAAGTGATATCACATTAGTCTTATTGCTTCCTTTATGAAAGTGTCTTTTTTTGGTGTTCCAGACATCACTTCTTCATGAAATTATGGAAATGTTCCAAAGTGCTGTTTGCTCTGGGGGCTGCAGAGAGGAGAGATGCATATGGTTTAATCTCTCTGTATTTGTCCTATTTTTCTCGTGTTGATCTATTTGAAGTGGAAAGGGGTGACGAAGCTGAAGAATTTGATATAAGAGCTGAACAAGAATTTTGGGATGAAATTAAAAGAGGCTTGGTACTTTATTCTCCTTTCTAATACTATGTATGTGTCCTATTTTTGGGATGAAATGTGCATTTATGCATGTTCCTTACTTGCGTTTCTTTTTAGGTTTCTATTTCAGGTTTGTTTTATGTTGTGGGTTTCCCAGGTTGAGAAAGAAGGCCTGGTGAGGAAGCAATCATTACACATACTGAAGAGAATACTGCTCATAGATGAGGGAGGAAAACTAAGCTCAAGTGTTTCAGACAAGAAGTCACGTCAGAAAGGACCACTTCCTCTTGGTATGACAAAAAGAGACTTGTGGGCTGAGGAGGAAGCCACGTCACTAGGTGTTGGGCAAACATGCTCGTCAGCTGACAAGTATTTGAGTGAAAAGCAGAAATGGGAGGCATTCATTCTTCTGTATGAAATGCTTGAAGAATTTGGTACTCACTTGGTCGAAGCAGCATGGAATCACCAGGTTCGTCATGCATGTCGTAATTGTTGGCTAGAATAGGCATCTCAGAATGGATTCACCAAGTTCATTATGCCTGTCATAATAATTGGCTAGAATAGGCATCTCAGAACTGTAAACAAGTACCTGTTGCTGATGAATTGGAGATCTGCCACAGGAATTCACATGTAGATTATACAAAATTTATTTTTACTTTTCCTGAGTAGGCTAAAATGAGTCAGAGGAATTCCTTATTAACTCTAGCTGGTCCTTTGTAGACTTCTTCTGTATAAGAATCCCCCTCTCCGCTCAAGCTCTAGCTGGTCCTATATGTCTCGTAGTAGTGTCCTATTGCATACAAACATATGTAAGTCTAACCAATGGCGAATTTTCAAAAAAACTTGCATCCTTGTAAATAATTCTGGTTGGAGTTACGTGGTTAAGGAATTCAATTTATGAATTCTCTACTCTTCATATCGTAGTATTTCATGTTGAATATTAAATTATTAGTCTGTTATTTGACTTTACGGTGGGAATTTGTAATCAGTATGACAAATTTTATGGCACAAACTTCCCACTGACGAGGAATATTTATTAAAAAACTTCATATATGTCTTAAGGAACATTGGAGGGAAAATATATTTCTTCACACGATTCCGAGACTTGTCATGGACTAAAATATTAATTTGATGCTCCTTCTTTCTTATTTCTTTGTGTGTTTGCACGTCTATCTTGGTGATACACTTCCTTTGCGATTTCATATCTTCATTAGTGGCATAGAGGAGTATAATCTATCAAGGCTTATCTTTTGTTCTTCATATTTAGTTTTTCGGAAGAATACTTAGCCAACTAGTGATTGTCATCATTGTTGAGCTTAACCAAAAATTCATCAGAATTAGTCCAATAGTGTGTTGTAAGAATCATACATATTGCTAGCTGTACCAGCATAGGATAACTCATGAGTTTTAACTGTTGATCTCATGATGAGAATGGAAAAAAGTTAAAACATCTCTTGCATGTATAACTATATCTGTAGCTTTGCGGTAGTTGTCTAATTGGAACAAAATTTAGGTTTCAAGTATCAATAAAAGTGCCTTGTTGCTGGGACCTGAATATATCGAATGGAGTCTTAATGCAGAGGACACCTAATTTTCATTTCGTGATTTTTAGGATATTCTATAGTGGCTCTTCTGACAGACCAATGTATGATGTTATAAAATTATTGAATTTGTTTATTGAATGGCAGCTATATAAGCTGGAAGTGGTAAAACCATAAGTAACCTGAAAGGTTTTTCTTGTTTAAGGCAGATAATTTTTTCCGACAGTGCCGTATGTAATGTGGTAACCAACAAAGTGGGTACGATAGGCGTGGTTGCGGTTTGTGTAATCAAACTTGAAGCTAAACAATATACTTCCGTTACTGTTTATATTTGTTTAATCCCTTTTTGGTGTTCTTTCTCCATTTGGCATCAGCTAATTATATTGTAAGTTTTTATTGTTAATACTCCTGCTATTCTAAAGCAATTCTTGATGTTAAGCAATTGAATGAGCGAGGATTTAATTTATAAATTGCATGCTTGCAGATGCTGATTCTGCTGCATTGTTCTGTTCATGAGAGTTTTGTGGATTCTGAAGCATGCAGTGAGAAGATTGATGTTCTTGGTGGTAACTTTGAGTGGTTAGCTATTTTGTGGGAACGTGGGCTGTTTCATGATAACCCTCATGGTAAAGATGCAAAACTTAACTTTCATATATAGTGTGGTTATTTTTCTCTTGTTGATTATTGTCTTGTAACTTGTAAGGAGTTTCTTTCCTTGATACTAACTCTCTTTATTCCAATGCTGCAGTCAGAAGCCTCATAATGCAGTCATTTTTGGATGTTGAATGGAAAAATCAGGACAACTGTAGAGACCTCTTTCCAGAAGATTTTGTACTGGGTGCATTCATGCATGGGCTGAATGACCCAGTTCACCACAAAGATTTTGGTTTGTGTACCTATACTAACATGCTTTTTCTAGTTGTATCTGTTGTGGTAGGATATACGGGTGTTTTGGGGTTTTCCTCGAACACTGGGAGTACTGTTTAACTGAGCCGTCTGATACCTGCAAAAGGTAGAATACGTCACTAGCCCGGAGGGGATTTCCAGGATCCCCGCTCCGATGCTTAAGTCAGTATTCTCTCTATTAGGTAATAAATGATTTGATTGATTGGAAAAAGTTGTCTTGTTCATATCTGAAATGACTGTATTTATAGGTGCGGATTTCACGGGTCCTAGGGCAATCTCCAGGCGACACGTGGCACCCGTAGATAGGAGGAGCTAATTGGGCTAGTCCCTGCTTGACGCGTGTATCCACAGGGCCGCCTCTTGGATTAGTAGTTTACAGAAGGCCCATCAGGGTCCACGAAAGTGGAGAATGATCCATTGGGCCTGGCTGGATATTGGGCCTGGCTTGATATTTTAGGTCATAACATTTGCCCCTCAGGAACGGTTTTGTGGAACCGATAGGAGACAAAGCGTTTCTGACAATTAATGCACTCGAAGGAGGCGTTTCGTCTTCTTTGAGCCTGGGGCGTTTTTCTATATAAACGCTCGGTCTTTTTGTCCGTACGTGATTTGTGCAATTAGATTCTGCTCTTCCATTTGTATTGGTATCAGTAATTTCAATCCTTTGACTTGAGACATGGCTAATTTGTCTGACGAGGCACGGCAAGGTGGCTCCGGCAAGCGTCCTCGGCTTGCTTGGTGGCGGGCGCGACTATGGATGCCTCCGGCAATTCGGCTATGCCCCGGCAAATAGTCCTCGGGCTTCCTTCTTCTTCTAACGGCATGGTTGCTGCAGGTACTTCAGCTTACCGAACCCCCTTATCTTCCAAGAGTAAAGAGATCAAGCTTGAGAGGAGCGTTTCGCCCCCTCCTTGAAGGTCACCCACGTTATGGCCGGGGACTCGATGGGACGATAAACCGTGTGGAATATGAGGAAGGGCTTAAGACCAGCCTTGGGAGCTTGGGATCTCTTGCTCTGGACCTTCATGAAGCTGAGCGGCGGGTCGAGGCCGTTCAGGCGGAATTGGATGATGCGAAGGCTCGTGTAGCCGAGCTTAGGGGCCGGCAAGACCGCCTGTTTGAATTTTGTGGGTTTCTGAGAGACGAGCTTAGGAGGGATGCTGATGCCGATCATTCTGGTCGGCAGGCTTGATTGTAATGCCGCCTTTTTTTTTTTTGGTAATGCCGGCCACTACCCGGCTCTTTAATGAATGAGAATGATGTTCTTTTGCCCCAGAAATTAACTCTGATTGCTTGCGTCTTGAGGTTGTTTCTGTCTTTCTGGTTAACCTGTTCCAAGGTGTTTCTTCTCGTTTTTTGCCCTAAGAAACTCGTGATGGTCCACGGGTTTTGTTGTTGACTTGCTTTAATGGCCAGTTGATTCGTATCTGTCAGCTTGACAGATGGCAATTTGTTGTTGGTCGTAGATGACATCATCTGTTTGTTCTGTACTTTGGTTGTCTTGGTATAAATGTGAGATCCAATTTGGTTATGCCTGTTGAGTTTCTCTCATTATGGTTTCAACTATTGTGATTTCCTCTGGGCCTAGTGATTCTAAAGGTGAACCTGAAGTCGTTAGCCGTTATAGGCTGCGAAGAACACCGAAGAGACTTTGCCGGGAAAGTCTTGCTTCTACGTCTAGAACGCCTTTGCGTATTGTTCAGGAGGCTGGTATCCGGAATGGTGAGAGTCTTACCGGCGAAAGTCTGGCCTCCTGGTATGTTCGGCATCTGGCGGATTCATCCTTCGGCATGCCGGTGAAGTTAGCGCTTGCGAGTTTGCTGAAAAAGGACATAATTGCCGAGAGAATTCCTTTCTCTTTGGCAATTCCTCTTAGCTGTCGCCGCTGCTCTCCTCCATCTGAGGGTTGGTCACAGGCGAGGTCAGATGCCGAGAAGAGATCTAGTGGTGCAGAGGGCTCTCCTTCGGCAAAAGCAGTTTCTCTTCGTTTGCTGATCGAGAGAAAAAGGTTGCTGATGTCGCGGGAATTAAGGCGGAGCTTGCTCGCATTCACTCTCGTGTTCAGGAGACGTCTCGGAAGATTGCCGGTTTCGAAAATGAGTTGAAGTCGGCTGGGCTCTCGTCAAAGGGAGTTGGAAGCAGTGTGTTAGCGCTTCCAAGGAGACTTGCGTAAGATGGGGGGTCCTGGGCTTGTGTAACCTTTTTAGGTCTTGTATTTGAACTTTGTGCCCTTGTTTGGGCCATGTGTACCTCTGCGGTTGAGTTATGCCCCTATATAAATGTGAACTTTGCATTTTTCCAATCATTTGCTTTTCACTTGTTTCTTTGATCACTGTGTTTAGTGTTTTCCCTCTGACTTCTCTCTAAGAACTCTTACTTTTCCTATATGACTACCGGAGGTGTTCCGTCGTCATCACAGACCTTCGACAAATCATATCGAGAAATTCTTCGGCAGGAATCCGTCGAATTGTCGAAAGCTGCCGAGGAAATTGCCTACTGGGCTCCAGACTTGTCCTGGATTCGCCGAACGGCGACGAACGACGATCTGCTGAATAGCTTCAAGGGTCAGCTTGGTTTACCTGAGGTCTGTTCTCTCTCCTTTCCAGGCGAGGGCGATGTTGTCTTTTGCCCTCCTGACGGTGAATGTATTGCCGTGGATAATGGCATGATCGAAACGGGGTTCCGTCTTCCCATGCTGCCATTTGTTGTTGAACTCTTAGCAGACTATAAAGTTGCCCCGGCCCAGCTTCTGCCGAATATGTGGGCGGCAATAAATGGTTATCTGGCGATGTGCCGAGTCATGGGGTTTGTCCCTTCGCTGAACGTTTTCATGCACATCGTTATATTGAAATCTGCCGGCTCACAATCGCGTCCTTACGTCCTTACTGCTACACTGCCGGTTATAAGCCTGGTTTCTTGCCCTTTCGCTATCCTTGCTCAAAGTATCACAACTGGAAGGATCGTTGGGTTTTTATTCGCCGGCCAGGCGGTTGGAAAGATGTTCCTGATTTTAATGTTACATATCATGCCGTACCGGCAGGATCTGATCTGGTCCCTCTGTCGCCGAGCGAAGAGTTCTCTCTGTACAGTTTCAATTCTGTCTCTGTGCTAGATTCTGCCGGTAGGAAAGGGTGCCACCATGTCAGATACTGCCCTCGCCTTGAGTGGTTCAAGGATGCCGGGTACTTGATCTTTGCTGGCCTTCTCAAAGTCCCCGACGAGCATAAAGGTATGTCTTTTGTAGTGCCGGAATGATCTTCGTTTTAGTTCTTCCTCGTATTTTATTCTTTGTTTGGTTGCAGGGGATATGATAAAGTTGCTTACCAAAGCTCAACGGGGAGAGGGGTTGGACATAGGTGCTGCCGCTCTGGAGAAGGTGAGGGACTTCTGGTCTTTAATTGGGGTTGACCACATTCCTCTCGGCAACGAGGACCTATCCATGCCCGCGTCTTTTACCGCCAACAATCCACTGTCGGTGGGAAAGGAGCCGAGCTCTCATTCTGAAACTTTAGCGGCTATCCATGCCCGCGTCTTTTACCGCCAACAATCCACTGTCGGTGGGAAAGCAGCCGAGCTCTCATTCTGAAACTTTAGCGGCGGCTAAAATCCGCTCTGAAATGAAGAAGGCTCAAGCGCGAGATCGCCGACCGATTGAGGCTATTGAGAAGGAACCGTCCGAGACGGCGCTTTATGAGTTATCTACTGGGCCAAGGAGGAAAAGCGGGCCGTTCCAAAAGAGGCCGAGGACGGTGAGGTCCTCTGAGATCCCTGTCCGTGTCAATCCGTTCCTTGTTTTCAATTCTACTGAGGATGCCGAAGGCGAAGAGGTTCATCCTGATTCCGCCGCTGATGAGGAGCCTCGGAGGCCAGAAGCTGTGGAGGTGGAGGAGCCTCAGCTGAACCTCGTGCCCAAAGGCATACCGGTGCCGGACCAACGGGGAGATGGGGTTTTGCTTGCTGGGGAATTGATTTCTACTGACAGGGCTTGGAATGAACCTCAAAGGAAAGTGCTCAGTGCTAGAAGTTCGGCTGACGCGAAGGTGATGGGTGGGGAGCATTCTGCAGAATCGATGATGTTTGACCTTGTCTCATCTGCTGGAGTTGTAAGTTTTTAGCTGACTTTTGGTTGACGCTCTATGCTTTTGTTGATACATTTGTTAACTTGATTGGTTTACATAATCTCTGCAGCAATTTTTGGGCTCTGTCAGCACGCTTGAGAGGCTGCGTCCCGAACTGGCCGACCTTCATTCTCTTCGTTGTCAGCGTGATGGTGTTGACAAAAAGATCTTGGATCTGACGGCTGAAGTGCAGAAGAAAACCTTGGAATCTGAGAAGTTCAAGGATGTGGCGGTCAAGTGGCGCACGGAGTTTAAACGCGTAAAGGCCGAGCTTGATGGAATGAAGGCCTCCGAGGAGAGCTTGAGAACAGAGGCTCTTGGGAAGACGACAGAGCTTGAGGCGCTGAGGGCCGAGCTGAAGGAGAAAGCCGAGCTGATTACCAGCAAGGATAAAACTGTTGCAGACATCCAGAAACATATGCAGAATGCTCAGCTGGAGATTGACAAGTACAAACAAGAGGTTCAGAACGCAACACGGCAAAGTTTCTGGATACGACGCCTCTTCATCTCGCGATGAGGTCATTGCCGAGTTTAAACGCTCCGATGAGTATGCTGTGCTTCTTGAGGTAGCGCTCAATCATGAGAGGCGTGTTGTTCGCGAGCAGGCGTTGTCTGACGTCTGTGGTGTACTGTCCTCGGAGGCGGGTGATGCTCTGTGTACACTGGTTAAGGGAGTCATGGCCGACTGATCTTTATCGGATCAGGGGGCTGATGATGAAGACACCCCGTTTGCCGAAGAGTAGTTGATTTTGTCTTTCTTGGGAGTATTTTTACTTATCTTGTCCTGTGGGCCCGCTTAGGGGTGCGTTCCCAGATGTAATTTTGTGCCACATGGCACTTTATGAATGAGAGCAGACCCTTTTTGTCTATAAAGTCCTTTTGAATATGCCCTTTTTGTCTATAAATTCCTCTCAACTTCCTTGTCATCATTCATTCTTGTTTTTCCTTTTCTTAAAACGCACTTGTTGAAATACGCTCTCTTGCAGTATGGATCCTCCCCCTCATGGAGATCAGTCGATTTGGCTAAATTGTAGCGTTCCGCAGGATACACCGGCTAATAATAGTTCCTACCGGGAAAACCAGTCGGATGTCAAAGTTGACGATAATAGCTTTTGCTCGGCTGACGTTCTAAACGCCATCCGTCGATCCATAAAGGATCCTCAGAAGAAAGTAGCTCCTCGCAAACGTGCCCGCCTTCACAAAGGGGTCGACCCTGGTGATGAACCTCGCGTTGTCACTAGCCGTTCGGCTGGGAGTCCCATGCGTGCCCCAATTCTAAGGGCCGCCGGGAATCCTAATCGTCATTTTGATGTTGACGCGAAAGGGGATGTGATAGCCCGGGAATCTGATTTTGCCGAGGATATATCGGCTCCGGCTTTTGACGCCTATGAGGCTTGGGAGGCTGCTCGGAAAGCTGGTGCTTCCCAAGGCGCTAGTTCCAGCAATCCTCCTCCCCATCCGGAGGGCTTTTCTTATATGAAAGCGATTGCTAAAGGTGAGATGGACAAGCTGAATGACTTCCTTGAGCAGATAATGGGCATGATTCCCGACGCCGATCTGGACTTTCTCTGCAGCCTGAGGATGAAGCAGATGGACGAGATCCATCGCGTCCTTGTTGAGCTGATGGTCCGTGTTGGGGTTCCAGCATTATTTCTACGCCATGATGCGCCGGGCAAAAGGGTATGCCAGGGAGCTTCGAGAACTACGCGAAGAGAATAAGAAGTTGCTCGCGTCTTCGCAACTCGGCGAGATGCAGGGAGTGCAGATAGTTTCCAAGCGAGAATCATCTTGCCAAGATGACCGTCATGGAGCAAGAGTTTGAAGAGGAGAAGTCCAGGGGGAATCAGCTGCACCTGCACCTGGAGAACCTGGCTCTTCGTGAAGAGAATTTGTCCCTGCGCGAGGAATTAGCGCGTTTAAAGGGCAATCATGCCGGCCGATCGGCTCCTTTGCGGCCGGAAGAGCCTAATATGGCGAGCGGCCCGGCGGAGTCTGCAGACCCTGCCGATCCTCAAGGCAGGGATCATCTCGAGGTTGCCCCTAATTCTGATGACGACCTTGAGGCGCCGGATTTCTTGCCGAGGGTGACGACAATGCTGGGGATCATGATCGTGAAGATTTGGATGATATCTTTGACTTCGACGATCCCATGGATACTGATATTCCACAGAGGCAATTTGCTTCGGATCCTGGTGACTTAGATGATGTTGCTTTGGGTTTCGCCGGGGGAAGTCACCCGGGGGAAGCCCCTGATGATCCCGGGGCGGTTGGTTCTCCAACGCGAATATCTGATGATGGAGGTTCTGGGGAGGAAACCCCTGTTGATTCTGGAACAGAATGTTCGGGAAGTACGGCCCCTGATGATTCCGATTCGACTGATGCTGTCAGTGATGCTTGCATGGCGGATGATGGCCTTTCTAACGACGCCGGTTTAAGATAACATGTATTTCCTGTGTTTTATTATTATTTTTTATGAAAGCTGAGTGTAATGCTTCCTTGCCCCAAATCACATGAAATGCAATGCTGTTTTTGCCTATCTGGACTGATGTATTAGCTAGCTTGTTTAGTCACAGTCCGTTTTGATAGCAGGATTTTTGAGCCGATCTTGGTTGACGTTTTGTCAAGGCTCGTATGTTTCTGCGAGTTAAACTGATTTTAGCCAATTGTTGTTAGAGTCCGTGTAAAATTCGCAGTTTGGATAAATGTATTTTCGTCATTTATCAAGGTTTTGTTGAAGCCTGTGTTTTCATTCATGTAAAGTTTGCACCGAATAAGGTGATTACAAGTGAATATTGTGATTACACGGCTGATTATTTTGCCTAGATAAGTGGTCTTGTCTTAACACTCGCCAAGCAATGCTGATGGCACTCATACATAGTACTTTTTCAAGTTGACGGTGTTCCAGGGCGTCGGGAGCATTTCTCCGTCAAGGGTGGATAGCCAGTAGGTACCTTGTCGCAATTCTTCGACAATCAGGTATGGGCCTTCCCATGTTGGAGTTAGCTTGCCGAATTCAGATGCCTTTCCGATTGATTCCGTCTTTCTGAGCACGAGGTCGCCTCCGATATGGTGGACACTGCATCAGCCTCGATCCACTTCGTAAAATAGTCGACAACGACTATGACAAACTTCCTCTGATATTTGGCCATTGTGAAGGGGCCCAAAATATCCATGCCCCAGCGGGCGAATGGTAAGGTGGTGGAAATTGGGTGTAGTTCGGTTGCTGGTTTTTGGGGAGTGTTGGCGAACCTTTGACATTTGTCACATTTTCTGGTGTATGAGATGGCATCTTGTCTGAGAGTGGCCAGAAGTAACCCATCCCGAGGGTTTTTCCGATCAGTGCCCGCCCGCCAATATGTGAGCTGCATACGCCGTCGTGGAGCTCCGCTAACACCTGCTGGCCGGACGCTGGGCTGATGCATTTCAACAGGGTGTATGACTGATTGTACAGCTGACCCTCGAACATGGTGAACCATTTTGCCCTTCTTTCGATTTTTTCTGCCTCTTTCTTGTCTTCCGGCAGGGTGCCATTTGCTAGAAATTGGATGATGGGGTCCATCCAGGTTGGGCTCCTGTCTATAACCATACTTTCCGTTTTTTCGATGCTGCGCTCGGCTTTGATATCCCAGAATACCGTTCGAGGGTGGTCGCTTTTTGCCGAGCTAGCGAGCTTTGATAGGGCATCGGCTTTGGGCACTTGGCTGACTTCGAAAGTAACCAACCGAGAAACGAGCTCTTTTGTTTTGGCAAGGTAGGCGCTCATATTTTTGTCCCTAGCTTCGTAGGCTCCCATCATCTGTCTGACTACCAACTGGGAGTCAGAGTAAGCTCGAATTTTGCATGCTCCCGCGGCTAGGCAATATTCTATACCCGCAATTAACGCCTCATACTCTGCTTCATTGTTTGTAGCTTTGAACTTGAATCTTAGAGCGTATTCATAGTCTTTTCCCTCAAGCGATGTGCAGATGAGCCCTGCTCCGGAGCCCTGCGCTGTTGATGAACCATCCACGTAGATGGTCCAAGGAATATCCGGGTCGGGGGAGGGTGTTTGCTGCCTTGTGCTTTCAGCGATGAAGTCCGCGAGGGCTTGCCCTTTTATAGCCTTTCGTGGCTCATACTCGATACCCAAGCCTTGCAAGTTTACGGCCCATTTTAACATTCGGCCAGCATTGTCAAATTTGCCGAGGATGTTTTTGAGCGGATGGTCAGACAGGACGACCACTTTGTGAGATTCGAAGTATGGTTTTAATCTTTTACTTGCTGTGAAGAGAGCAATTACCACCTTTTCAATCAATGGGTAGCTGGGCTCGGCGCCGTTGAAGGCGTGGCTGGTGTAATACACTGATTTTTGTATCTTGTCTCTCTCGACAAAAAGTACCGCGCTGACAGCGGTATCTGACGTGGCTAAGTAGCAGAACAGTTCTTCACCAGGGTTGGGGGCGACCATTGTGGGGAGCCTTGTGAGATATTGTTTTAATTCCTTGAATGCTCTGACTGCCTCATCAGTCCAACAGAACTTAGTGTTCTTTCTAATGGTGTTGAAGAAGGGCGCGCTTTTATCGGCGCCTCGGGCTATGAATCTTCCCAAGGCCGCGATGCAGCCGGCCAACTTCTGAACCTCTTTAACTGTTCGGGGCGGCATCATGTCGAGGATGGCGGCAACTTTGTGAGGGTTGGCGTCGATCCCTCTTTGGCTTAGGAATTCGAACGTGCACTTTTTTGGGTTTAGCTTCATGTCGTATAGTCGGAGATTCTCAAATGTTTGTTGCAGGTCTCCGACATGGCTTCCTCCTTTCCTCGTTTTCACTATCATATCATCCACATACACCTCGACATTATTCCCGAGCTGGTACTCGAAAAGCCTATTGCCCAACCTTTGGTATGTCGCTCTGGCGTTTTTGAGTCCGAACGACATGACCTTGTAACAGTATAACCCGTGCTCTGTGATGAACGCGGTGTTTTCTTGGTCGGCCTCATCGAGTTGGACTTGATGGTATCCCGAGTAGGCATCCATCTGATGACCACCAGTGGAGTCAACAATTCTGTCGATACGAGGCAGTGGAAAGCTGTCTTTTGGGCAGACCTTGTTTAGATCCGTGAAGTCGACACACATTCGCCATGACCCGTTTGACTTCTTTACCGGGACAACATTGCTGATCCACTTAGGATATTGACATACCCGGATGAATCCTGTTTCCAAGAGCTTTGCCACTTCTTCCCTTACTGCTCTATTTCGCTCTTCGCCAAGATGTCTTTTCTTTTGCTTCACAGGGATGGCCGAATGTAAGATGTTGAGGCTGTGCATAATGGTGTCGTGGCTGACACCCGGCATATCCTTGGCTGAGAATGCGAAAATGTCTTTGTAAGATCTCAGCACCGCGATCAGTTCTGTCCGATCCTCGCCTATTAGTGAGCTTCCGATATTTACAGTTTTATCGGGAAAGCCCTCATCAAGGGGGATGTCCTCAGTTTCTTCAGCTGCTTCGGCTGATTCGCTGTTTTCTGACCGTGGGTCAATATCGTCGGCTTTTGATCCGCTGATGCTCATGGTTTCGATGACCTGCTTTCTTTTGCCCTTTCTCTCTGCCTCTGACTCTTCGCTTTTCAATATCGGCCTTACCATGGTAAAGTAGCATTCTCGGCCTACCTTTTGATCTCCATACAAGCTTCCCACGGAACCGTCATCGCATTCGAACTTCATCAGCAGCATATGTGTGGCGACGACGGCTCGTACCTTATTCAGGGAGGTTCGGCCGAGAATGACATTATATGCTGATGCATCTTCGACAACGAGAAAGTCAATATAAGTATTGCGGCATTTACCCCCGGAAGCCTACATGTTCCAATCGGATGTACCACCTTTTTCCCAAAGCCGACAATGGGCCGGGTTACTCTTTGCAACTTCTCTTCTTTGTAATTTAGTTGCCGCAGGCATTCTACCGACAATAAGTCTGCCGAGCTTCCGCTATCGATCAACACTCTCTTCACACGACGATCCTGGATTTTAAGTTCCACGACCATGGGATTGTCGTGTGGGGTGACGATGCTCTTGGAGTCTCTTTCCGAGAATGTCATCGACGGCATGGGTTTAGTCTGCCCCGGAGCGAGTAACATAACTTGGCTGGCTTCTCGGACGTACGCTTTATGCTCGCTGATCGTGCGGCAAGTGGTAGGCTGCCTGCGATTGTGGCCACAAAATCACCTTCATCGCTCTCGGTCCCGTCGGCCTCAGGGTTGGCCGGTTTTTTAGGAGCTGGGGTAATCACCGCGTATGCATCAACAACTTCACATAGTTCTTCAGCCGGCCTTGGGATAACAACAACCGCAGAGCCTTCTCTAAATCATTTCATTCTGCTGTCGAATGGCCGACATCCCCGTGAAAGTCACAATATTTTGCCTTGTCCTGGAATTTGTATGGTTGTCGGATTCTGCTGGGTTCCCGCAACCAGTTCTTATCTTTTATGTCGGTGAATATTACTTCGCGAGGATAGGAGAAGGGGTATTCTCCGTCATAGTTCGCATAAGACGGTCGGCTGTCCTTCTGTGGTGTATTTCTCTTGGGTCTAGAGGTTCCGACAGTCATTACCTTAGCAGATCTCTTCTTTCCATGTGGTGCATTACTTTCTGTACCTCTTTCTTTGTTGGAATAGACGACCTCTGTGGCCGTGCAGAAGTCTTCGGCTCGCGCCAGGGCTTCGCTTAAAGTTGTTACCTTCTTTTCGATCAAGGTAAATTTGAAGTTGCCCGAGAGGAGCTCCTGGAAGAAGTAAGAGTATGCCACTTCATCGTTTACTCTGCCGATCTCGGTTTTGGCTGTGTTGAACCGCTTTAGGTATCCGCGAAGTGGTTCTTTCCGGACTTGGACCACGCTTGCAAGGTGGGAGATAGTCTTCTCCGGCCGTTTGTTTCCAACAAAATGTTTGGCGAAGTTGTCCGCGAGGGTTTCGAAACTGTCGATCGCCCCCCTGGGAAGTTCCCTGAACCATTTTAACGCCAGACCTCTCAGAGTCGGCGGGAAAAATTTCCATAACGTCGGGACATCCATTGTGTATGTATGCATATTCGCCATGTATGCATCAACATGCTCGTTAGGGTCTATCAGCGCGACTCCGTCATAGACATGTATCCCTGGGACTTTGATCTTTTCTACCCTCGGAGCAAATAGGATTTCCTTGGTGAAGGGTGAGTCCAGTCGCTTCTCGTCCACATTGAGCTCTCCCAGTCTTCTTGCCAGTGAACTAACCGAGTGTTTTTTGCTACCATCATTCCGGCTTCCCTCAGCTCGATCATCTTGCCGAGGTGTAGAAGGAATGATGATGGTCTTTCTCCGAACATCACTACGAAACGTTCCTGAGCTGCACTTCATTGACATAGGGGTGTCGAAGACTGCTGATGCTCCCTCTGCGGGCGGTTGATTGTCTCGCGGGCATCTGGTCGGGAAGGTTCTCCCCGTTCTCGCTGACTAGGAGGCTTGCGGTTCCTCTCCTGCCGGCGGTCAATCACATGTCTGGCGTCCTCCTGGTCCAGGCATCGGCGAGGGGCCTGGCGGATTGCTGGAGTGGCCTGCATCGTTCCAAAATTCGGAACATTGATCGGTCTAGACGAGGCAGGCTGTGATTTCAATGCGTCCCGGACCTCCTTCACGACGCCCTCCATTATGGTATGCTGCATCCCGGCCAAGGCTCGGTAAAGGTCGCCCTCATATACAATCCCTTCTATGATGGGCTGGCCGCCAGGGGTCAACATCGTTGTTCGGCGCGCCGGAGGCGCCGTTGGATTTGGAATCAATGGATCCGCTGAGGGACTGCCGGGCCGGATTCATAGGTGATATTTTCTACTTCTGTCATTCAATCTATTCAAGCGATGTAATGAATTGGTGTTTGTATTTCAGTACTCCCCACAGACGGTGCCAAATGTTTAACACTGGGAGTACTGTTTAACTGAGCCGTCTGATACCTGCAAAAGGCAGAATACGCCACTAGCCCGGAGGGGATTTCCGGGATCCCCGCTCCGATGCTTAAGTCAGTATTCTCTCTATTAGGTAATAAATGATTTGATTGATTGGAAAAAGTTGTCTTGTTCATACCTCAAAAGACTGTATTTATAGGTGCGGATTTCACGGGTCCTAGGGCAATCTCCAGGCAACACGTAGATAGGAGGAGCTAATTGGGCTAGTCCCTGCTTGACGCGTGTATCCGCAGGGCCGCCTCTTGGATTAGTAGTTTACAGAAGGCCCATCAAGGTCCACGAAAGTGGAGAATGATCCATTGGGCCTGGCTGGATATTTTAGGTCATAACAACGGGTTTGTGAAGATGATTGCTATTTGACAAACTTTGTTAGCTTTCTTTTTCGAAAATGGATAAACGATGACATTAAATAATATACTTGGCAATTTATAGTCAGATCACCTCTTTCTTCATGACTGAAAAGGCCATGCTGCTATTGATTGATGACAGTCTTTTGTAAACTGTAAACTAGGCTTTTCAGGTTTCTACTCAGCAAACTCTCTTCTAGCACTTGTCCAAAGAGAAAGTTTATCGCTTTCCTAAGCTTCTGCTTGACGGTGAGCCTGCTACAGTCAACACTTCCATTGAATTCCCCCCCTCTCTGAAATTACAGAGACTATTAGGATATATGTTATGATCACTTCGCTGTATGTAATACTATGCTTAAATGTAATGGGATGGTTTTAGGTCATATGAACATCACATGCCTTACTAATGGTATCTAAGCACTTACGTACAATCTCGACTAACTAATTCTTTGATAATTTAAATGTTTATTTAACAAAAGCAAGATACCAGCTAGCATTCTCCATATTCCATCAGAAGTTTTTTCTTAACCCCAAAGGTTATAAATTATGAAAAAAGGTTCCCATTATTGGGAATTGGGGGAACTTACTTCTCTACTTAGTGTTCTGGTCACCATTCAGCTTGTTGCCACTGGGGAGTTTTGGGTATGGATTAAGGGGTCTTCTCTTGCAAATCCTTCTTACATCATCTTAGCCTTCCTAGAGTTTCGTCACAATATCCCCCTTCCACTAGCCAATTTCATTTAGAATTTGAAGGCTCCCCTCTAAGTGCTGTCTTTTGTGTGGAACATGGATTTAGGTAAGGTGAACACCCATGATATGGTTCAGCGGAGGCGGAGGAGGCCTGGATGGTGTATTTCCAGGAATGTGTGTGTGCTTTGACACTGTAATATTGAGCCGTGTGTGCGTTCGTTCTAGCATTGGGACTTTGTAAGTACTTTTTGGAAGAGGCTGTTTGGATGTTCTGTTTGCCCTCCTACTTTTATGAAGCACTTCCAGACTCGGTATCCGGATTTCTGAGTAAGGAGAATACGGTTTTGTGATAGTAGAATGCGTGGATTTGCTCTGGGGTCCCTCTAAAACGCTTGGGTTTAGTTGGGACCGGGTGGTGTGCTTGGCTTCTTTATTGGCCAAAGCGAGGGGTGCTTTTAGATGAATACCCCTCACTTGCGTTCAACGTCATAGGGGAGATTGTAGATAGTTACACTTTTGAGGACTCCTTGTCCTCTAACTCTGTAATTATTACTTTTGCATGGTCAATGAAAACTACGAAGAAAACGGATTACGGCGAATTGTAATGAAGAGCTTTGTTTGTCAGCCATCACTAAATATCCCATTATTTAGTGGTTTTCTTTTATTAGTTTCAATTTTCATTTTAATGCATGCAACTTTTCATTTTCAATAAATGAGATCAGTTGTGGCTAGACTCTATTTTTTTTCTTTTGGGTTTTTATTTTTGATTTTTTACTCTTCTATTTCTTTTAATGTAACTTTTCTGAAACTAAATGCATGCTTGAGCTGTTAGTTTACTAATTATAACACTAAAGCATGAATCGTGTCATAGTATGACATTTCTCTTCCTTACGAGTGTTGTGTACTGTCCATTTCTGTGGCAGGTCTTAAAGGAGTGTACTCTTCGAAAACAATTAACAAGGCTTCAAAATTCTTGCACCAATATTCTAGTGTCTTATATCGAAGGTATGAGCTACTTTGTAATCATTTGGCTGGCAATAATTGGTGCTCGTTTGTTTCAATGCTTTATTTATATTCCTATTGGGTGAAGTTGAAGAAGAGAATATTGTTAGCATGGATTTCATTTTTGAGAAAAGGAGGCTTGTCAATTGAATCATGTTAAAATAACAACAGGTCTGGTCGTAAACTCCTGTCACCAGGAGGAAAAGACATACTCTCTCCATTCCAATTTGAGCTTCCCATTTGACATCCCCATCATCATTCTCCAACTCCTTAATAAAACCCCACATCGGTAACCACATCCCCATCATCATTCTCCAACTCCTTAATAAAACCCCTTCTCCTCCTCCCATTGACTACCTTAAAGAAAAGCCTCGAATTTGTGTCTCCTTCTTTAGCCCACCTCACTTTCATTCATTGTCGTCGACACTGCTTCTCCCTCAAAAGCACCTCCTGAAAATCATTTTTCAACTCAACACTCTTGCGTACAAGCTCCTCACCCCCCTCTACGTTGCTAATTGACTGATCCACTACGGCAATCTCACTCAACAACTCATTCTTTCTCTGGTTAATGTCCCCGAAAACCTCCTTATTCCACCCTTTGAGGTGCTCCTTAACAAATTTCAATTTTCTCATGAAACAATAGCCCTGCCACCCCTGGACCTCACAAGCGCCCCACCATTCAGCCACCTTCCTACGAAAATTCGGATGTAAAGTCCACATATTCTCAAAGCGAAATGGAGTTGGACCCCATTGCACCGGCCTGGAGTGAAGGGTTATCGGAAAGTGATCGGAGCAAGTGTGCGAGAACACCTCCTGTGACAACAAAGGAAACTCATCTTCAACCGCATTAGTGAACAAAAAGCGATCCAACCTCGAAGAAGCACACCGTCGCCCACTAACACTCCATGTAAACTTTGCAGTGGAGGATGATCCTGCAACTCGCACTCCCTGATAATTGTATTAAACTCCCTCATATCACCCAACCCACCAGAACGTCCTAGTCGCTCTCCCACACTGCAAACGACATTGAAATCTCCCCCGAGAATCCAGTGTGGGGAGCAAAGCCCAGCCAAATCGTACAACTCCTGGAAAAAAGATCGTCGTTCAGAATGTCTACATGGGCCATACACTGAGGTAAACCACCATTCCCCTCTACCTCGAACGTTCAAACACACCGTCACAGAAAAACAGCCCAAAACGACGTCGACCTTGACAGCAAACCTAGTATCCCACACTACCAAGATTCCTCCAGAGGCCCCCAAAGACGGAAGAACCACCTAGTCCTTATCTCGTGAGTCCCAGCAACTCCTAACAAAAAAAGAATCTGCTACCTCCACCTTTGTTTCCTGTAAAAACACAACATCTGGAGAGATTTTAGAAACAACCTCTCTCACCATATCCCGCTTATTGCTCCTTCCTAAACCACTAATATTCCAGCTCAAAATCTTCATAAAGAACGACTACGACCCCTCCTACGGCCACTCTCCTTGCCATAGTTAACACTGCTCTGTAGATTACGAAGTTCCTTCTCCCAATTTTTCCCTTTCTTCCGAGAGTGCACCTTTTCACCCACACTCACCTGCATCTCCTTCTCCGAAACATCATACAGCTGGCATCGCATGAGCCCAAGAACTGCCTGCGGATCTCGGTCATCAACACTCGGACCTCTCAGTGGTGCTAACTCAATAACACCACATTTAGGGGCAACTGTTGTGGCTGAGTTACACGCACTAGCACCTGCACTCTCCTCCTCAGATGATAGAAACATATTAGAATCTCCCAGATTCAGCAAATTTACCTCCATATCACTGTCTGTTGACATCTCATCAACCTCCTTCCGACGTAAGCTCTCTATAAGGAGCTCCGCCTCAGCATCCTCATCATCAAAATCACTGAACAAATCATCATCGTCTTCCCATCCCCCAAGCTCAGGGACCTCCTTCGTGGCAGCTCCCAAATCTGTTCGAAGCCAGACAAAAACATCCTCTAATGGAACCTCAGATTGTGCTGTAGTCTTCTCAAGAACCTGAGTCGCATCAGCAACCCACTTCCCAAATAAATAAATATCTCCAAGTAGCTTGCTAGCCTCCAAAACGGACTTTGGAAGAATCACCTTCCCTCCTGCAGAAGGCCACAGCCCCTCACACCCGCCACTCAGCTCATCTCTTCCAACCAAGGGAGGGGAATACGTATCCAGCTCGCACTGGGAGCAACCCCCTGTCCCACTCACCTCCCTAACCTCCTCGCCAGAAAATTCCGACCCTAAAGCAGCCCCATCAGTAGTCAAACCCTTCGCCGGAGACGCAACTCCCACTACCTGCACTGAGCCACTGCCACCAGGGACCTGCCCCCTAGGACTACCGGCAAATTCTGTCTCAGGCGGTGGTGTTACCGTCCTCTGATCTGATTCTCCAGTCGCCGGCCGGTCAGCCTCCGGTGGCCAGAGGTGGCGCCGCCGATAAACATGTGACCAGCGACCGCCATCCCCTTGTCGACTGTTCTCGCTTTCTCCCCCTGCTGCCAGACGTGAGCTGGCCTCCGTTTCCTCGCTGGAAACCCTCTTATGTGTCGGGTTGTCTGAACCCTTGCCCCGTTGGACCCAAATCTGCCTGACTTTGGTAACTGGCTTGTGTGGGCGAACAGGACCAAGTCTCTCAAAAGGCTGACATCTCTGGAGCAGACCTGATTAACTTAGGCGTATGGCCCCTTGCATAAACCCCAGGCCTAAGCCTTTGGAACACAGTATTCCTAGTCCCCAGCCTTTCAAAAGCTGAGCACCGAGGCCCAAGTCTGCCAACTGACCCTCTAGGCCCAATTCTTTGAAAAACTGATTTATTTGAATTATTCCTAACGGGAAGGCCTAAAACAGAAGTTGAGCGAGATTCTAGCCCTGAAATCTCGCGCCTTCCATAAACTGCTTCTCCATCTCCAACGTTTCCCCTCTGCAACACCTTTGAATTTCTATTCTCCGGTGCACGCTCCGTCCATCCATCCCTAGGTGAATGATGCTGCTGGTTCTGCAATAAACTATGGCTCCCTACAAAGATAAATCGAGGACCAAAGCATTCCATGGCTGCTTCTCCAACAGAAAAAATCGTCCAGCACCATTGACACTAATACGTAGCAACAAGATATATCCATTCCCATGCAAAGTTCTGACCCACCTCCCAGCGCTATCTCCTCGCCATAGTGAAATCGCCTCCTGCCCCCACCAAAGGAGTTCCTCTCGACTCAACCGAATTCCGAACTTGTCTTCCCGACGATGCTCCACCAATAGATAATCAAAATTATCACGTTTCAGAACAAAACGTTTATTCTCAATCCTAAAAACAGACTCCATGATTAACTAAAATGCTAACTCTAAAAGAATGGACAGGCTCCCGGAGCCCCACCCACTGGAAGTGGACAAGGGACTCTCCGATGACCAACACCCACCCTAGAGAGAAAGAATCCTGCTTTAGCATAAGTTCTACACAGTTAATGTTTCATCAATTTAAAAGGCTAGGAAGATGAAAATGAGAACTGGACGATGTGAGGTGCAGTATGTTTGCAAAGGTTTTGTTGTTGTGGAGTAGGCTGACATTAAAGGCATATGGCATAGTTACTTCTAAATAGCTTGGCCATAAAGTAATTGTTTGGGCCAAAATTGGCAAATTTTTACCTTCTACCAACAGTCTCACAAGAGAAGAACTCAAGGAAGCCATTGGGTAGGCTAAGAGCTGAGGACATCTCCCTCGGCTGTGGATGCTTGAATTTGGCTTTGAGAGAAGTGCACAACATGGTTTGATCTTGTTGTTTTGACCTAGACAAAAATTTTTGTACTGTGCAATCTTCGGTTTAAAATTTCTACATTTTAACGATGATGCATTATATTTTGTGCAAGAAAAATCAATTCCACATCTTGGCTATTATAAATTAGAAAGAAAACTAACCAAAAAGATAATTGAATTGAAGGAGGCTCCTTGTCTGTTTCATGTTTTCTCGTTACTCAGTTCTTTGGACCTCGCAGGTATCGTCTTTTCTCTTTCCTTTGGTCGGGTATAAGTTGGGCGGTACTTTTATTCTGTTGATTCTGGGTCCTGGGATCTCCATTTTCAGAGGAATCTGCAGGATTGGGAAATGGGGGAAATTACTTCTCTTCTTGGTGCTCTAGATACCATTCATTTTACAGACTCACAGTTACAGTATTCTCAGCTTTGGAGGGGGAACCCTACTGGGGTTTTCTCTTGCAAATCCTTTCTTTATCACCTTAGCCTTCCGCCTCATCATCTCCCTTTCCCGGTTCATCACGAAGGCCAAAATCCTCCTTAACGTGCGAGCTTTTGTGTGGACCTTGGCTCTTGGTAGACACTATTTGAAATGTTGCAGCGGAGGAGCGCAGGTATCGTCTTTTCTCTTTCCTTTGGTCGGGTATAAGTTGGGCGGTACTTTTATTCTGTTGATTCTGGGTCCTGGGATCTCCATTTTCAGAGGAATCTGCAGGATTGGGAAATGGGGGAAATTACTTCTCTTCTTGGTGCTCTAGATACCATTCATTTTACAGACTCACAGTTACAGTATTCTCAGCTTTGGAGGGGGAACCCTACTGGGGTTTTCTCTTGCAAATCCTTTCTTTATCACCTTAGCCTTCCGCCTCATCATCTCCCTTTCCCGGTTCATCACGAAGGCCAAAATCCTCCTTAACGTGCGAGCTTTTGTGTGGACCTTGGCTCTTGGTAGACACTATTTGAAATGTTGCAGCGGAGGAGGCCTAGTAGGACGTCGTGCCCAGATATTTGTGTGTTGTGTCTACCGAGTAGTGAGTCTGCTGTGCATTTGTTCTTACATTGTGAGCTGGCTCAATTGGTGTGTGCTCAGACTCTTTGTTGTTTTGGGGGAAGAGTGGGTTTGTCCTCGTACCATAACCCAACCCAAGTTGATGCGCCTCAGGTAGTCTGAGGCGCTGAGGCTGTCGCCTCGCCCTTAAGCGCGCCTCAGGCGAGGCTTTTTAAAATTAAGAACCCAACATCTTTTGACTAGGCATGTTGGAGATGGGAGGGGAAAGGAGAATAAGTTGTTGTGGCGGAGTGCGCTGATGACAATTTTCTTCTGTTTGTGATTAGGGTGTAATTCCCGTGTCTTTCCAGGGGTGTCTTATTCAGAATGCTGTGTTTGGGATCGGGTGCTGTATTTGGCTTCTTTATGGGCCAAAGCAGATGGTGCGTTTAGGGGGGTGTCGCTTACAGATGTCCAGTGTCAATGGGGTCGTTTTTGTAGTTTGTTTTCTCTTGAGGACATCTTGTCCTCCTAGATTGTAACGTCTTTATTCTTCATTAATATATAAGTTATTATCTACTTTTTATTTATTTATTTGGACCTTGATTGGCCATCTAGGAAGGCCTGCTGCCCTGCCAGACCATGGCCACTCTCTGGGTCGAAGGTGCTACGAGGGTTTGACTCATGGGTCATGGCTCACAATTTCAAACACAGCCACAACCTTTTCAAGCATGGTTTTTCCTTACTCGTAAATCCAAGGCTATATATCCGCACACCAAGTACACTTTAGTATGGAGTTTCATGAGTTATAGACTCCTAAAAGACATATAGACTCCCTTAAGCTCTCCTTAATTATACTCTTAAGGTTTACATGTTACAACTATACCATGGTCCTCCATTATGGAGCTGCATTGCGATCTTGATGAGTCACGCTATGCCTAGCCCTCGCCTTCTCTTTAACGTCCTGTTTCCCCCTATCCCTTACAGGATCTTCCTGATTCTGATTGTCCTCTAGTGGCCAGCATCCCAGGGACCACTTATCGGGCCCTTCCTGGCCATGAGAATTTGAGATACTTGCGAGTGGTCTTTGCTCAATCTTCCTGTTTACCTTCTCTCCTTCTCCTTTGGCACCTTATTGGATTCTGTTAGACCTAGGAGGTGCCCAAATGTATATATGCAAGGTGCATCCATCCTAGCGGCTAACCACCGGCCACCATTCTGGCTGCGATGATCACCTGTGTGGTAATCAACAGTAGCTACTTTCTGCTGATGAAATGCCCTACAAACCACCACAAGCTTTCCAACATGCTTTATTCTCACTCGTATACTTCCGTAAGAGGTCACCCATCTCAAATATGTCAAATTTACTCCAATCTGAGCACACTTTTAACTACGGTGTTTATAAGGTTGTGAGCTTCCGTAAAGAAGGTGCACCTTGGTATTATAGGTAGTACCATTACACCATTTAGCTCTCCTTGTCCATGAAACCCTTACATGCTGAATGCACCCCTACTCGAGGACCACAATGTTTTGAAAAAAAATAAAATAATAACACAATGTTCTTGTTGTGCTTTATCGCCTTGGGTTTTAGAATGTTCATAGTTAAGCGTTTCAGCCTTTGCAAATTCAAATTCGTCGTCTTAATTTCGTAGTGTATCATATGTAACCTTTGCTTATTACTAATATTACTACTACATTTACCTCTCTGCTATTAAGCGTCTTATGTAAAAGGTTTTACCTAAGGCCTAATGGTCTCTGCATGTCTTGTGGAGGTAAGACTGTGTACGTCTTGAGTTTTTGAACCCTGGCTCAGCAGGATCCATAGTGGGTTGTTTGCCACCTCATCAATTTTGATAAATTGATAGTGATCAGAATTCAGAATTTCTGCCTGGTAATGTAATGATGTGGAACTGGGACTTAATTGATGTGTGAGACTCAACAAAAGTGTTTTACAGGGAACGGATTTCATTCTTGCGCAAGTTAGCATCTGTGGCAAGAGAGCACTCTCTTGGTCGAGCTGGTTTCATTAGCCTTTCAGAATGCATCTTGTCTGCTAGTCAATCTTCAATAGTTTCTGCAGCTCAGGTACATGATGCAGGTGCCCCTGGAGCCAGAGCCTGCGTGGATGCCTTATCTGATTTGGATAGAATGGAATGTCCAAAAATTCAAACTTATACTGACGAAGATGACTTAATTGACCGTCTGAGATTTATTGTTGAAAATAGCAAACAGCATTTTAATCCTTGTTACCGCCTGAAAGCTTTGTAATGCTGATGTGGTCAATCTGTGAATTTGTTTTCCATAAAATTATATCAATAGTTTATAACTTTTTGTAAATTTAACCCGAATCTTTTTTATGTACTAGTGTGTGAGAATGTTATAGAAGCTGCTGCTTCAGTGGTGTTCGCTCATGAGCTTTCTCTTGAGACACTGTTATACTTCGTAGCAGCCTTGCCACGTGAATTTACTGACAGTGGTGGTATGTATATACTTACGAAGTACTTTTTCATAAATTGGATATCCTTTTCATGCCATATATGCTTACTAGAGCCTTAGACTTGCCGCCCCCCACCCCTCCCTCCGCTTTTTTCTGGGTCATTATTTTTGAGCCTTTTCACTACTTTTGTTCTCCCTTTTTCTGAGTAATGCTTTCTCGCTTTGATTTTTTCTTTCTTCCCTTTTTTGTGTTGTTCTTATAGAAGCTTATTCTCTCTACTTCTCTAGTATTGCCAGTTTTCTATGAGCATGCATCTAAACTTGTCCTGCCTAATATGTTCATTGTACTTGTGCTCTTTGACAATCTTGCTTGAGCAGAGTACGTTAAAGCACGATCAACTATCGTTGCCATATTTCGGTATATATTCTTGTTTAGAAGTAAAACGGTGTAATTCCTAAGAGATGCGTCGGAATTCGGAACATTGATAGTGTTGCTGCTTTAATTTATTTTACTTTTAATTTAGAAAAATGCAGAGTTCAGTTCTTTTAGGACTGATGGTGTTAACCTTTTTCTTTGAAGAAATAGGTAAACCTTTCTATATAGGTTAAACTATATAGCTACAGGTTTACAAATGTCCTTAGTTTTCATTCCATTCTATGTATCTTCATATGGTTTTGTATCTCCACAATGTCTAAATATTAATATTTGTTTCATGGTAACTTGAAAAGTATAATAGTCCTAAACTTTAGTCTACAATGTTTCATTTTTATCCAGAAGAAAAAGACACATAAGAGTGAGGATAGGTAATAGCTGTTTGTTTGTTTTCCCTTGCAAAATAATTCATTCTTATCTACTGAGTAAAAAGGAAAACGTTGTTCCTCTAAGTATATCTTTTGGTTGGTTCATCTGCCCTCACAAAGAGTAAGGTACATGAAAGTGAAGTGGTGCACTTTTGAACTTTCACAGTATACTTAGTCTAGATTGTTTTCGGGTTTCAAGTTTATCCGTCTTGAGATTCTTAACTACTACAGTACTACCCTCTTGTAGGTTTTTTGAAGACCAAAGTACAGAAATGGCTTGCTGGGAACCAGAATCTGGATTATACAGCCAACAACTCTAGATGTAAAATGCAACTTCTACAGAGTCTTTATGATGCGCCAAGACTATTTATCTCTCGTCACAAATCTTCCAGTGATGGAGTTTCTTACGATGATGAAGACTTGTTTGCATGGACCTCTGAATCAGAAAGATGGTCTAGAGTTCTATTTCTTCTGGTGGAGGAGGCACACCAGTTGGACCCTCTTTTTATGGTACTCCGCCTTTTAAAAGTTGATTATCCTTGTTGCCTTTGTTTTTCTTTATTTTGTATGTGTGTTGGCTGTTGGGTGAGGGGGCGGGGGGGTCCATTTTATAACACATGTGGATGTTTAGTAATAGAGTTGCAATTGAATGTCGATTGGGCCGTCAATTGGTTTCTCAGAAACAGCGTCTCTGTTTCTGTAAGGGTATGGCTTCATACACCTTACAGTCTCCATGCCTTGGTTTTCCAGCAATGGGAACCTTACTGGGTACTGTTGTTGTAATACAGTAAATTGGTGATTACCTGTCAATCTGTCATATCCATTTCTTCCCTGTGCTTTGACATCTATCTTCTTTTCATCTTTCTGACTTGTGAGGAAGTCTCAGTTGCAAGTGTCCAGAATTTTGAGGATTTATTTAATTATTATTTCGGATCATATAATTGGAGTATTATATTGTTCAATTTCATTTTTCATTGAATGGAATTTCCAGATGTTAATACTTTGCTATTACAAGATTTATCTTGTCCATCTAGTTAGTGTCCTGTGCAGGGTATCAAATCGCGGTTGTGGCTGCAATCGCGGTAATGCTGGTAACATCCCGAAAAGGTTGTATTACAGGTGTCGTGTAACGGGTTCAGTTATCACAGCGTAAATTCTATTTTTAGTCTTGTATAGCCTCTTCCTTCAGAAAGCTCTATTGGTTTTAATAGTAGTTTAATGCTTTGAGAAGATGGAAATAGGCCTTGAGGTTTTTCTGCTTAATGTCATGAAACTTACTATTACTTGCTGCTTCTGTTCCTCTCAGTCACTTTCTTGGGCTCAAATTAAGTTAAAAGCGGTTTGTGATTTGTTTGTTGATAATTTTGTTTTACCTCTCTCTGGATATCATTCGTTTTTGCTACAATTGTTTCACATCTGAAACGAGCTCTGAACTTAATTTTGCAGTTTATTAAGAGGAAAGGTGGTAGTATCTGCCAGTGGAACACTCTGGAGCGGGAAATACCTGTGAAGTTTCTCATACTTATCTTAAGCTTGGTTCATGAGCTTCAAGTCATGCAGCGAACAACTCATAATGGCACCGAAGCCGAACTTACAGCTGACTCAAAAGTCAGGGTGCAGGCTACAGTGGGTAGGAGTTATCGTATTATGGAAAAGTTCGCTGATGTTTTTCTGGTCATATTGGTAATAAGCTACTTAATTAACTAAGTATTGTATCTTGTCTGAGATACGGTCACCAATCTAAAATTGGTATATTGTGCCCCGTATGCAGGAGGACTTGGTCTCATTTGCTGAATCATTGTGTCCCATATTCTGGTCTAATGTTGCATTTGATACTAGGCTGCCTGGCTCTGTAACTGGAAGGTTAGGAGGCCCTAGTCAACGGAGGCTGTCTTCTCCCATGACCACTGCTGTCTTGCAAGCTGTATGTTTCTGTTGCTTTCATACTTGATCCGGTGACCTGTTTGCTTTTGTGTCCCATGCTGCCTGACTATGGTGTGCCGCTGTGCGCCTTTTCTTTGCTCTCAAAAAGTTGGTTTGCTGAAATATGTCAACTTTGTATTCTGTCCATTTTTATGATTGAACTCCTGTTTAGCTAGTAGATTTTGACTGCTGGAGATCTTGATGCAGTGGTAAAGCAGTGCTTCATTATTTAGCTGTGTATTTTCAAGGTCTAAGTACACTAATCTGGTATTCTTAATATGTTTTGTACAACCTTTATTAATTTTCTTTTTGTTTCAAATAAACGAGAAAAGAAAGAAGGGGAAGAAAAATAATACATTTTTCTATGAAATGTCAATGTTTAATAGATGCAGTTGAGAAGCTTCTTTCGGAGTTATCTAAAGAAGCAAATTATTGAAGATATAGGTCAAGAGAGATCACTTGGTTTTGCAAACACAAAGAGGTGGTGGTGGTTGGGGGGGGGGGGGTTAGGTCTTGAAGTTTCTGAGCCGAGCAGTTCCAAACCATGCTTGTTTGGTACAATTACAATGCTTATCTACAAACTAACTGAGATGCTTATGCCGGAGGTGACATAACTTTTGCTAGTACTTTGAACTTGGAAGTTCATTTTCATATGAAAGTAAGGTTGCCATTGACTTTTATTTCACTGGTAAACCGTTGCTTTTGACTGTTTGATGGATATTTCTTGGTGAACCTTTATGAGTTATATGCTTATCTAGTAGAATTCAGAGTTCTTAGTATGATTTCTCATGTTGATTATAAGTAGTGTTCGATACTATATTCAGATTGGACGCAAACAGCTAATAGGTTATTGGTCAGTCTGTAGCATCTAGTGGTTGTATACAAATGCTACTTTTAGTTGCCATTGCCATTTAATCACTCATTGGAGCCCATAATTTGCAGTCTGGTAAAATGTCATTTATTCCTTTTTCTTGATCATGGCAGATTGTGTCATCTGTCTCATCATGGTGCAGTCTTTCAAGGGAGGATTGTAGTGTAGATCTTTCTGTCTCTTTCTTGTGGAAATTCTTCCAATTGGTTGTTTCCTCTGCTAGGGCGGATTCTGAGGTATATTTCAATTTGTTGAAACTCTGACCGTTCTTATCAATACCACTTTTATTTTAGATCCGCTGATGAGGTTTAACGTGTTCAAGCAGACTAAAGCATAGACTCATCTGGCTGCATATGAAGCTCTGAGTTTTATTCTTAAAACATCTGTCCCTGCGATTGCTTCTTCAGCTATCAACATCATTCAGGAAATGAATATTTCCTCTGATCAAGTAGCAAAAAACAAGCCTATCCTTGATCCCCTCGTGCTTACGTTTCTCAATCATATAAATGTTTTTCTTGGCGGGCAACAATTGGCACGAACGCGGAGGGCTATGTTAATGAACTGGAAGGTATTTCCTAACATATGCTATACTTGTTTAGGCTGATACCTCTTATTCCTTTTGGGTGTTTCCTGCTGCTACCGTATGGCTGCGGAATTTGACATGGGAATAGACTTTTAATTACTTTGTTTATGAAACATGATTCTGTTATTGTACAATACACTTTCAATAAAGTTAAATGAATAAATATCATTTTACTGATACCGATTTCCCTTTTAATGACAATGAATTCTTCGTTGTGTGGTCAATTTCATTAAAGTATTACTACAGGAAAGTTTTAGAGAATATCTTGCTGATTTGGTGTTTTTCCTTAAATAATTTAGTGGCTTTGTCTAGAAGCTATTTTGTCAATTCCGTACCATGCTTGTGAAAATGGAGTCCAGCTTGGGCATGGTGATACATTCTTCTCAAATGCTACTGTCAGATTTATCTTTGGTGACCTTGTTGAAAGGTAAGAACTAACCTCTACAACTTTATAATTGTTCTGTATTTGCATGCATTAGAGAAGTGGGCAGGGATGTGATATGTGAGTCAATGCTGCTCAATTAATCAACATAGTTCCTTCTCTGGTCCTTTAATCTTACTATTCATGAACCTTTACATGGATGGATCTGCAGCCTTGAGAATGCTGGAGAAGGTTCTGTTTTGCCCATGCTGAGATCCGTCAGAATGGTATTGGATCTGGTGACTTCTAAGAGGTCATTCATATCTTCATGTCACAGGGTTAATGCACAGGTACTTATTACTTTCATTTGTTTGCTTGATATTTGACTCATTCCAGCAGATGCACTCCCTAAATTCATGGAGATATAGAACAGCATATAAGTTATCATGCTTGCATATCCATCATTTGCGTCTCCAACAATTATTCCAATATTTACATATCCGATTTGACCTATGGACGAATATGTAAGCATATGTTTCATGCTTGTTTGAGTAATAGCAATGAGATTCCTCAATATCATGCTAAGAATAGCTAGGATTTCCACAAAAAGATGACATTTGTTTGATGAGAAATAAAAAGGAATATCGAAAATTCGAGGGGTTGAAGCTGAAGCAGGCCAAGCAGCTACTTTCGAAGTAGCAGAAAGAAAAGCAATGACTGGAGTTATCTTATTGGCTCCTTATTTATCTTCTCTCTCCCTCTCTCTCTCTCTCTCTCTCAGATTTTCTAAGATTTAATTGGTTCCCATGTGGGTTAAGTTGTTTAGTCATTTTTGCTCAGCATGTCAGAGGATTGGATATTTGGATTACGTTCTCAGGTGTAGACCTGTACACCTCTCTTTGTTATGTCGTTATCATCACAGGTGCACAAGACCGAAGAGAATGTGCCAAGAGCAACTACAATCATTTATTCTGTTTTTGGGGAATTGCTGTCTAGCCTGTCTTAGATTGTTTAGCTCCCTTCTTAAAGAAAAGAAACTGAGATCATTTGATACTTCTTTAGATTTTCTATTAAAGGAGTTACTGACCATGTGGCTTGTCAATCATGTGGTGTCCAGATGATGTGGCAATTGGTTCGGTCTTCGTGGATACTGAATACTAACTGTAATAAGCGGAGAGTTGCACCTATTGCAGCACTTCTCTCTTCTGTTCTGCATGCATCTGTTTTTGGAGATGAGGGTATGCACGTGGCTGATGATGCTCCTGGCCCGCTGAACTGGGTATGTGTTGTTTCATCCATCCTGGCCACTGTGAAATTCCACTGATCTCAATGTACGAATTGACGTAAAGAAAGTTGTGTGAATGATGTATCTGGCATCTTTTTCTGTAGTTCTGCGAAAAGATTCTTGAAGAAGGCATGAAAAGTCCTCGTACCATTCGCCTCGCGGCTCTACATTTGACAGGGCTATGGCTTTTGAATCCTAGGGTTATAAAGTATTATGTGAAAGAGCTAAAGCTGTTGACACTCTATGGTTCTGGTGAGTCGATAACTATTGTGATTACTTATGCCTGATTTTGTTCTATGATTGTGGTTTAAATCTAACTTAACATATTGCTAACAGCAATTTATCCTTTTGTCAGTTGCTTTTGATGAAGATTTTGAAGCTGAGTTAACTGAGAATGGTGATGCAAGAACTGAGGTGTCGTTATTGGCAAAAAGTCCAGATTGTGAGATGACTGAAGTATGTTACCTTGTGCTTTTCTGATTTCTCCAACAACAAATATATAATTGTTGCTGGAACCTATGAATTTTTAATTTGAGTTAGTGTTCTGTTCAACATTTTCCATAGTCACTGCACTAACAGGAAGTCAAGTAAGGTGAGTAGTAAACTTTCATTCTTATCCATCCTGTGAATATCTTAAGGAGGCATTGTACTGATTGCTATACCAGTCACAGTTTTCGAATGGCTGCAACCCTACTTTCTTGGTGGCACTGTAAAATCTTCAATCAAAAGTTCGGGAAGGAACATATTTTCTTCAATATAGTTTTCACGTCTGTTATCCGATAAACTTGATTTGGATGCAAAGCACAAAATGTGTCAGCTGTATGAACTTAACTAGGTGAAGTAGATTGAGTTGTGCAGAAATTAGTGCCAGATTAGATGTGAACAGAAAATGACTCATACAGATAGGAAATAATTAGATAGGTTTTACGAAAAGTGAGGCATAAGTGATATGTCGAGAAAATGGTTGTGAATATTTTGATATAGCAGCTATCTTTAATGGTCAATGGAAGAGTTGAATGGCAAATACTATTCATCGAAGGACAATAAGACTTCTAGTCTTGAAAGAAATGTCAGCTTTGCAGTCCTGCACTCAGGCCCACCTAAAAGAGCCTGCCTTTCTCAGATTGGGGAATAAACCCAAGCCCGTAGCAGGCTCTTTCCCATGACAGCAGGCGACTGGGAATCATGGTGGGGGCTTGTCGGGTCGGCAGCAAATGATCGCTGGCGACCGGGGGGCTCCGGCCAGCGACAGGGACCGACAGTGGCAGAAAATTCCGGCGAATGCTAAATAAAAGAGACTAGGGACTAGGGATTAGAGGTGGCAATCGGGCGGTTTGGGTCGGGTCTTTTCGGTTTTGGGTCATTACGGGTTCGGGTAATTTCGGGACGGGTTGGGTTTATCCTGATGTCGGGTTACGGGTCAACTCGGGTCGGGTTAGTTTGGGTTTCGGTTAAGACGAATTCGGGTTAAGTCGGTTTTCGGGTCAGATCAGATCAAATTTAATTCATGTTTTAGAGCGTATAAAGTCGAAAATAACATGAAAACCTCAATTTTATATAAAAAAAATTCAATAATATGGACTACATGTGTGTTTAGTTAGTGTTTTTTCAATCATTTTGAATATTATGTCATTATAAGTCGGATATATTCGGGTTTCGGGTAGACTCGGTTCGGGTTCATTTCGGTTTCGGATAACTTCGGGTCGGGTGTTGTCGGTTTCGGGTCAATTTAGAGAACGAGTGTTGTCGGGTGTCGGGTTGAACCGGGTCGGGTCGGTTTCGGATAATAATAATTGATACATTTTCGAGTGTCGGACGGGCTTGATGTCGGGCGGATCGGGTCGGTTATCTTGGGTCTGGTCGGGTTTTGCCAGCTGTACAAGTGATTATACAACTTAATAAAAGGGATCAATAAATTATAAGATAATTATTGTGTAATGAATGCTAAATGTTTATTGTTTTAGTCTATCTTAATAGAATTTGATATTTATGGTCTATGCTCAATAACTGGTTTTGTGGAACCAGGTATATGTCAATACAGAGTTGTATGCACGTGTGTCTGCAGTTCTGTTTTACAAGCTCGCAGATTTAGCTGAGATGGTGGGGTCAGTAAAAGAAAGTGATGATTCCTGTGCGGCCCTTGAATCAGGGAAATTATTTTTGTTGGAGCTTCTTGACTCTGTGGTACAGTTCCGCTATCTAGCATTTAGTTACCTGTTTCATCATTTGCTCTGATGCTGAAGATGGACAATAAAGAGTTCTCTTTTCTATCATCTTTATTTGTGAAGCATTTCCATGGGTTCTAAAATTTATTTATTTGTAAATTTCTTATTTCTCCATAGTTTCATGGTCATGTGGAAACTGAACTGCTTGCTCAAAGATAACAAAATTCTGATTACATGCCTTAATGATACTGGTCATGTGAAATATGGTTCAACAGAGATTGTTTACAGGTCAAATTAGGTGGAAAGTTACCATCAAAGTTTTGATTCACACTTTCCATCAAAATTTTCAATCTGATCAACAGATAACTAGACTGTTTCAGTTGTTCTTCTGACCGTAGGTCTTCTAGATTGCAATTGTGTAGTACATGAATTGCCATTATTAGAGAATTTGAGGTTGGAGCAGATAAAATGTTGTATTCTTTAGTGAAGGTAGCTCTAATCGGGAAATACATGGAGGAGCATTTTGTTTGCAAAGACTAGGTTTAGTTCCTTATGAAAATTGAGGCTTTGATGTTAGAAATTCAATTACTATTCCCTTTGCTTTTGGGGCTAGACATGTGACGAGGACTCGCCACTGGAATAACCCTGAGGGGGTAGCTCAGCTGGTAAGACCTTTGAGAAGTACTCCAGAGGTCCCAAGTTCGAGTCCCCTCAGGGCCACTGGAGGTTTTCCTGGTCGTTAACTTCAGGGCCCATGGGATTCGTCAAGCAAAGCTTAGACACCCATGTTATCTAAACAAAAAAAAGGACTCGCCACTGGAATAGCTATCTATAAATTTGAATTAACACCTCCCTCCATTGTGGTCACTTCATGCCTTGAAACTGCTGGGAGATGCCACGTCCACTGTCCAAACATTACCACAATGATGAGGGCATGGCAAGGCTGAGTTTTTTTTTTGTTTTCCTTTTTGTGGGGTGGGGGAAGGAAGTCCCTGGTCCCTGCTGATCCGTTGTAGATTTGTAGGTCAAATCTTGGTGATTTCTTCTGCTATTCAACATTATAACTTTTACACTTTCTGTAAGACTCTTGGTTGATGTTTTTAAATTTAGAGCAGAAATGTGTTTATCTTAATGATACTTCTTGTTTTATATTTAAATTGCTGTTGTGGAGTATACTTTACAATGCATTATCCTTGATGCAGGTTAATGACAAAGATCTTGCAAAAGAACTGTATAAGAAGTATAGTGCGGTAAGTAGCAACCTCTCGAAGTTAGGGTCCAATAGGTTGTTTGTCAGGCTGTCGAAGTTAGTGAATAGCATGGAAAGGGTGGAATTATGAACATGAATTGCTAGTCCTACAGTGTGGAAGTGGCAGTCTCTTTTCTATTGATGGGTTAAGATAGTTGGTCTATACAATCTAAATCAGATAAAAATCATGGTTCTTTATAGAAAAAATTATGCAATAGACATTTAGCAAACTACAACATTATTTAATCTTGTAAAAAACCACTACCTTATATGACAATTTTGGGGGTAAAATGCTACCACTGGACGGGTTTCGTTAAAGCAGCATTTGAATAGCCACAGGCCCTGCTCGAGTTCTTTTCTTGATTTCCTATTATTGCAATTATTTCCCTTCCCCTTTCTCTCCGCTCCCCCTTCACTACCATAACCACTGCCCCTAACACCACCAACCAGACCCCACTTCCACCCCTTATCCCCCTTGGCCCTATCGTATAAGTGACATACAAGTATTGGGCGCTTTTTGTGTAACTGTGGTTGCATTTGACTTTAACAAGTCACTCCAGGCAACGAAGTCCAAGGCACTTCCATCTATGGTAGTGAAGCTGAGGAAAGGAAACGGATGGAGGAAATCCTGAAAAAGTGAGCAGCTCCTTATCAGTTAATGTTGGGGAACAAGTGGGATGTTCAAAGTTGGGGCTTTAATTGAGTGGATGTCGTCAAGTCCATTATGCCGTTCCTGGTTTCTGACGTTCTTGAGTTTTGGCATTGTACATTGTTACAACTTACAAGGGGGGAAGTGGGGGTCGACACTCATCTTGTTGCATGACCAGCATGTCACTCTATCAGTCTATGTCTATCCTCCCCCGCGTTTGCAAACAAGCGCTATGCTCATATGGGTGGATGTAAATGGAGTGCCTGATGTTGCTGAGCCTTCATAGCTGCTTCTCTCCACCACTGTTGCTGTATTTTTACAATGAAGCTGGGGATGGGGGATAAAGGGAGGAGAGAGAAAGGGGAAGCGAGGAAAGGGGATCAGAGTGTCGCTGTAAGGGGCGTGGTTAGGTGGTTGTGTGGGAGGAGAGAGAAAGGGAAGGGAAGTAGTTTCAATGTTAGGAAATGAAGAAAATAACCCAAGTAGGGGCATTTCAGCCCATTCACGCGCTCTTTGTAGGAATCCGTCTAGGGGTATTAACCCACAAATTTGTCAAATGAGGTAGTAGTTTAAAATATCCAAATTATAGTAGTGTAAATTGCAAAGTGTCTATTGTAGGGTAGTAGTTGATAATTCTTCCTTCCTTTATGTCAGGTTTTGATGAAAGTACTCTATTATTTCTTGTTCTGCTTTCTTGAAGCATTTATTCTTTTGTTATTTTTGTGTTTGCTGTTGTAAATTAAATGTGTGAACAGACTCATCGCCGAAAAGTTCGTGCCTGGCAAATGATATGCATTTTATCAAGATTTGTTCAACAGGATATTGTTCAGCAAGTGACACACAACTTGTCCATTTCCCTTGATGTAAGTCATTATCTCTTCTAGACTTAGTTTCTGATATGTGCATTCTGGAAATGATGTGTGCTGTGTGAAATGTGAATCAGAATGGAAGTAGTTGTCTTGGAATCTTGGATGAATGGGTTCCAAGGTGTATGTATAGCAAACTTAAGCTAAAAATGTTTAGGGGGACTAGGATAGTAGTCTTCATACTTGAATGTTAAATTGATGCATATTTTCAATAGTATATATAATGGCAAGTTTCTCTCCAAATTTGGATTTTGCATGTTTAGGCTTGATGTGGGTGTGAAATTTGTGGTGGAGCCTTGGTGAACCTGAACCTGACAGCTGATTGTCGTTTCCGTTATCTGTATCTCCTCTTATCCTTCATGTCCACTTGTTTCACTTTTGGGTTTTAGGTTACAGTTGTGAAGGTAAGAGTTTTCCATATGTGTAATGTGGTAAGTGTAGTCCCAGTGCCACATAGTTTCCCTCCCTCCTGCGTACCATGTTTTGGAGCATCCGTGTTGGATTGCACTACACAAGTGATGCAGATCATTGTGGTATGTCTGAATCTTTCAGATTAATGATCTGACCTTTAAGGTTACAATGGTTGAGGATGGAGAAGGTGGTGATGGGAGGACGAGGCTGGGCAGTCTAGGGAGTAGGGCCTGTAGGCTTCACCAACGCACTAATCCAAGCTTCCCGTTTGTGGTGGTTCCGTGTTGGGACAAAGAGAGGGAGATGAGGAAAGGGGGACTGATGTTGGCAAAGGCGAGAAGTTTGATGATAGTTTCTCAATTCTAGAATTAATCACAGGGAAGGATGCTGTTTAAAAAAATCACTTTGCCGCTGCTCTCTGTAATGTATATTTCTAACGTGATATTATTATTTCACTAGACTTGCCGCCTCAAGTAAACATAAATAAAGGCCCACCAAAATTAATGTCCACTTGCTAATTGGACTGCATCAAATCCTCGATTTTCCAAATCTACGCTATTCCACTGAGAAAATAAATGGTCCTCTTTTCTTTTCTTTTTTCTCTGTTTTCCCTTTTTTTTTTTTTTACTTGTGGAATAAATTAATTAATGACTAAATAAATAACAAATTTGGGGCTGAAACCCCAACGTAGAAGTTGTGAAGTTGTGACAAACCAAAATGGATACCAGATACTTTGCCCATTTCATAATATAAGTTTTTTTTTTAATTGCTTTTCGCACATATTAAGGGTTATAAAATCAAGATAAAAAGGAGGTTAGATGACTAATACATTCTTGGTCATTAAATGTTGCAATAGTGAGAAAAAGGAGTAATATCAAAGAAAAGGAAGGTTAAATTGGGGAAAACAACAATAAACACGTCCTGGAATTGGTTTTGTGCCTCATAGTTGGCAAGAAACACAGGTAACAAATTGCCTTGCATGTTGAGACAAAGGAGTATTTTACTACTGTTTGTGTGATAATATTAATGACTCACCAGATGGAGGCTTTACAAGATGATCTTACCAGGTTTTGGTTGTCCATAAGGCATCGTTCTATGGTTGCATAATGGGGGTTCATGTAGGTTGTAGTAAGTCCATTTGTCTTGGTGTTGCATCACCTCTAGCGCTCCAAATGGGTTGGGGACAGGGATCAATTCTGCAATTTCTTCATTTATACCTGGTCCCTTCCCTCATATTTGTTGCTGAAAACTCAATTATATGTTTTTATGTTTGGTTAGTGTTGTAATGACTAATAATAAGATGCATGTTGCCTTTCTTGCAGAGGAACAACTTCCCTGCTGTCCGACAGTACTTGGAAACCTTCGCAATACATGTTTACCTTAAATTTCCATTCTTGGTATGCCATTGACTTTATTGTAAACTGTGTTTTTTTTTCAATTTCTATGCTTTTCAGTGTGCTCTCACATTTGGGAAAGGGAGATATAAGTATATAACATTTGGAGTAAACATATTGAATTTTGATTGCTGAAAACATTCTTGTTTTAAGACACTAGTTTCAGATAAATGTATACCTTCTTGTTTTTGCACTAGTTTTAAGGCAAAGAAAAAGGGGTTTGACTTTCCAACATTGCTCTTACTTTTTGGGGAATAAAGGGAGGTGGGTCAATTGGTGGGTGTATTGATTTGTGGGTATAATCGTAAAAAGGTTATCGGGACCACTTGTTCTATGAATAATGTGTACATTTATCTGAAACAAAATAAAAACAACAATGTATACATTTATCTGAAACAGAGCGAGTATGATTCTTTCTTTGCCTTTTCTATAAGTTGAATATGTTTTCTTCTCTTTTTTTTTTCTTTACACAAGAAAAAAGCTTATATTAGTTAATTGTCAAAGTGCTTTCGTTGGGGGATGACAGATTTTGGTCGCTGCTTTGTTGACTAATGAGATTGTGGATGACTTACGATGGTCTAATTTTCCTTTGAAGTTCAACACCCTATGAAAACGAGTTATCAAGAGTAAGTACGATCATCAGCATAAGGGGTGAGACGCTCATTCGCCCATGGATGCTCATCTCTATCGGCTTTCTTCTTTCAATGGTAATCGGTTTCGGTTCTTGGAGCATGTGTGGAAGGGAGATTTCCCCTTATCTTTAAACGAGCCGAGCTGCTCACACATGTACTAGGTCAAAGCTCGCTCGATAATAAACTAGCCGAGCACGAGCACTAATTTGATACTCTTTCACTAAATGATCCTAGTACAAGCACCCTAATACTCAGCATGTTAGTATTATTATGGTTTATAATACCTCATGAACAGCTCGCTAACATACTCGGTAAAAAACTCGCTCGATAATAAACGAGCCGAGCATGAGCACCAGTTGATACTTGTTTAACAAACGAGCTGAGCACGGCTGCACGGGTGCAGAGGTACTCAACTCAGCTCGGCTTGTATACACCCCTATCCATCAGACCATCACATATGCTCGAGTTTATCTGTTCTCCACTCTTCATGATGCTCCATTTTCTGCCTTTTTTTTGGATATCATACTCTTGAGACACTCATTTACGTAGAGCTCCCCCTGATAGAGAGATGGAGGAACTCACTTTATTCCGTAAGGTTCTAAATTCATCTCATCCCTAATGATGATTCTCTGGTGTGGTTTGGAGACTCCTCTGGGGTCTTCTTTTGCAAATACTTCCTTCATAATCTTGGGCTCGTGGCCTTCCCTCACAATACCTTTATTTCCCTTTAGCTATTAAGTATTAACAATTGGAAGTCTAATGCTCGTCTGCATGCTTGCTAGCCCAGCTATGGTTGGACAGTTTCTGCAGATGGGTTTGTACGTATAGGCGGAGGAAGGAGGACAAGTTGTTGCGGAGTTGGATTCGTATGACTAGTTTCCGGTGTCTTTGGTTAGAGAAAAACTCGAGGGTCTTCACCGGTGATGGCAAGCCTGCCGACTTTGTTTGGGACCGTGTCTTCTGGCCAATGAGTCTTGGGCGCTCAGGAGGAGTCCCTCATAGATGTTCATCGTCTATGGGGTGATTTGTTGTTACTTTTGCTTTCCATATTGTGGTTTTCATAGGTGTAATTCTCCTGCTATGCTGTTGTATGAGCAGCGTGAAAAACTTGGGGCATTATGAGAACTTACCACTGTTTGAGTTTTTGGTGTCTTTTATTCTTCTCATTTAAGGGTTTGGGCTAGGTGAAATTCTCCTACTATGGTGTTGTATGAGCAGCGTGAAAAACTTGGGGCATTATTTATGAGAGCTCACCACTGTTTGAGTTTTTGTGTCTTTTATTCTTCTCGTTTAAGGGTTTAGGCTTGGGATTATTGAGTTGAGTCTTTATTTGGTTCCTCTCAGTGACTATATACCTAAGGGCCGTCTTGGGTGGTTTTTTAATTTTAGTTTTATTTGCAAACTACAACTTTTGGTTTTTGGTTTTATATTGTCAGTCGAAAGAGGAAAAAAATCACCTCCATATTTTTTATCTACATAGAGAGAATAATTTCTCAAAACCAAAAACTTGCAACTCACAACCATCCTGAATAGGCCCTTAAGTTCTACATCCAAGTATCTCTCTGCTTCAAAGTTGATTTGCATATATAAAGTCTCATATAAAGTGAATTCAATATTTCTTTTGTGGGTCTATCAAAAACCAACTCTCTACTAGACATCTAGTTAGCAGTAAGGATTTCCTGTCCCACTTTGTGTGCCATCTCATGTCCCACTCTCTTATACATTCGACACGTCAGCTTTTAGTTTTTATTATTAAATTGGGATGCATGACAAAATCATGGACGACTAGGATGTGGTTGGGACATGGAGTGGTACATGGTACATATAAGGGGACAGAGATCCGTCTTGACTAGTTAGGGGTAATGCTCCATATATCTGACCTCCCCATACCTGCCCTCGGAGGGAATATCATGGGTTGTTATTGTTGTACATAAAGTGAATCCCTTTGTGAGCACTGTAACTTTAGAGGAAGTCAAGGTCGAAGTTTATGTTACTGGGATGGAGTAGAGCCACCTTGCCTAATATACACTTCATGTATATTTTTAAATTCATACTTTGATGGAGCAAACCTGTATCACTGTATGTACTTGTCCTTTCTTCTTGAATCTTACCTTTCCTTGTAAAATTGGTTTCTCTTTGCTAAGTCAATTTTATTAATTTCATTTCAGGTAGGAAAGCAATTAGTTCCTGCCTTATGTGATTATGAAACGAAGACTCAGGTACCTTTTTCTCTTCGATGTTTCTGCAACTGTAATTGATGTGAAGGGAAAAATTAGACTTTCTTCTATTTTCTGGCCACTTAACGCCTGTACAATGAGGAAATATCGTCAAATCTTCAGCAATGTTTTCAAGACTTGTTTATTGTAAAGGCATGCTTGGATTGAGGGCAATGAATTCAGGGAGGGGGTGATGGAGCAAATTAAATGGGGGAGGTGATGGTGGTGGGTGTTGCAACTTAGTGGAGGAGAGTTAAAAATAAGGGAGTAAAGGGGGGAGGAATGGTGGCCATAGGACCCCCCCCCCCCAATATGGGACTAATGGGAGAAACTATTACCCTAAATCTGACACTCACCAGGCCACCACCACCACCTCTCATTTTACCCTTTAATCCACTCCATTACCCTGTAATATATTACCCCCAATCCAAGCTCCCCCTGAATTTGATTTTTACATTTGTTATCTTGGTAATGATTAAATTCCGTAAGTGTGGAAACTAATATCATGTTTTTGTTTTGAGGTTCTGTTATTTCAGGGGTTGGCATATACCTCACTATATACATATAGAAAAATTTCAGTGAGGTACTTTAAGGTTTAACGAATACAATGAGGTACCTCAACATTTCAAAAATGATATCATGGTAGTAACCTATTTTACAAACTTTGGTGAAACAGATATTTTCAGTCATCAAAAATGTGAAATTTCAAACTTTCGTCAATGAAAGGACAATTATTTATGCAAAAAATATTTCATTTGAAATATACCAAAACTTTGTTATTTTATAACGAAATATTGTCATGTCACTGGCAGCCTACTTGAATCTCACATTTTTAATGACTGGAAACATTAAATTTTTAGTTAAATATGTAATAATCGGGACTTTGAATGTATTGTTGAAATGTCGAGCTACCTTAGAGTGCATCACTGATAATTATTTTATTGTATTATGTCTTGTAATACTACTGAGGTAGTGATTTAAAAAAAAGCTGCATGGTCCTTGTCTTCATCTTCACACGGAGCTTTTTTCTAATTCTTATCTCTCATTGCCTCTTCCTTCTTTTGAATCTATTTGCAGTTGCATGTAATTATGTTGAGAATTATGTCATGTAATAATGTTGAATCTATTTGAGGTTTATGATCATGGCCATTACCTTAAAACTTTGGAATTGGATGCAGGCACTGTCCTCCTATGTATTTATAGCAGCTAATATCATCCTCCACGCGAAAGTAGAGGTTCAATCTAGGCATCTGAATGAATTGCTTCCCCCTATAATTCCGCTCTTGACTTCTCATCACCACACCTTACGTGGTTTTACTCAGGTTTTCTTGTGCTACACTTTTCTTTTGATTGGTAATTTCATTTCCCTACATTGCATAATACCTGCATATTTACGGTAGGTTTTTTTTATCTTCTACAGTTACTGGTGTATCAAGTTTTCTGTAAAATGCTGCCTTCATTAGATAGTGGGGATACTGAGTCCATCTCTTTGGAGAAAACATGCTTTGGCAATATGAAGTCATACTTGGCACTGAATCCTGACTGTAGCAGGTATAATCTTTCCTTTATCTATACTAATTCTTATTCTTCGTAAAAAAATTTTCTCTTTGGGTCTACACTTGTTAACAATTCAATAGTGGTTATTGAGTGACACAATGACTTGCAAGAATCGTTCCCTGTGTTTGTTAAACCCCAACTAAATCAACTAACTAATTTAAGCTCTACCACCATGTCTTATGAACTGAAAATCCCATGACACAAATTCTCTGCATAAGAATAAATGAAGATTAGGCTTATTTTGTCACGAAAAGAGGCCATAAAGCCCAGGGCAAACATCCTCTCAAAATAAAACAAGAATGGCAAATGCAAGAGACGAAGATTCAAATGCTAGGAAAAGTAGCACTTTCTTCATCATGGGCAGTTTAACGACCCTGATGAGGATCGTGTTAGCGATGATGGGATGAAACTGGAAACTACCAGTCCGTTACAGCCATCAACGAAGGCAATGGTGCTTGACACTAATTTATCAAGACCTAACCTTAGGTTTGCACATATTGTCCTACGTACTAATTGCTCTCTAGACTTGTCCCTTACCCCACGCCCGTTAAAATCTTTACATGATCCTCTCAAGCCTTCTAGGGGCCTCCATATGAATCCTAAAAGGGACAAGAAATGCAAAGGGATGGAAAAACGCAAGTTGGAATGAGATCAACAAGCACGTCTGAAACGGAAGACAATTTGGCATTCCACCCCCATCCCCACTCCACCATGTCCATCCTCCACCCCTGACAAATGAAAGAAAAAAGATAGAAAGAAGAGATGCTCAAATAAGGAAGAGGCCATTCAGGCGAAAAGAGGCCAACTGGCCTAACACTCGTGGATCCACATTAGTCCCACGTGAATTTTAAGGCTCGACTCTATATAGACTTAAAAGACAGTGGTGGTTGAAATACTCTTAAAAAAGCCAAGTCATGTGCTGTTGGTGGAACTTCTTTTGTTCTACTTCATCAAATTTCTGAGTTTGCAAAATAAAAAGCAAAAAAGTATTATACCTCTCTTATCCATGGTTCATACTTTGTTTTCTTTCTTTTCTTGGGATTGCTCATTTCTTTGCCCTTTTCCTTCCCTTGTTTTCTCTCATTCCATGTGAAACAGTAATATTCCAAGGATTTCATGGTTGTAAGAGCTTAAATGGTTTGATTTGTATCACTCCTATCACCATAATGCATCTCCTTTTCAGGGAGCCCATATCTAAAAGAACTCCACAGATAAGCGCTAAATGTTAACTTTGAGAAGTACTAGAATGAGTGACCTTCTAAGCTTCTCAGGTTCTCCAAGAACAGCCTTTGACAATGTTAAGGTCTATGACTCAATGGGCCCCAAGGTTGCATACATCTTGACCTTCCTACTCCCTAGACATCACTAACAGTGGGATCCATACTGGCTTTGGCTGTATGAGAACATGCAGATGCATGCATATTTCGAACTATATATCATTTTCGTGCATTGCTTTTTCATATTTTTGTAGCTTCTTTTGTCATTGTTTTTACATCTTTTCTGCGTCCAGCTTTCATGAAATCTGCAATTTCCTCTACTTTGTATGGTTTCCAAGTGAAGCTTTTAGGACATGGTTCTGCTTAACTTGTGGTCCTCAATTTTGTTTGTAGGCTCTGTGGCAGTACTACAACTCAAAGACATTTAGGGATAGAACTGGAAGAGCAGTTGGGTTTTCTGCAACAGCCAGGATTTTGGACGGGAGGGAGGCAATATACACGGGGCAGGCACCAATTGTAGCATCATACTCGTCAAGGGGGCCTGATGTGAACAATGCACTTCTTCAAACAGCTGATGTCCTGAAGCCAACTGTCAAGGCTCCTGGATCTTCTATCTGGGCTGCCTGGAGTCCTAACAGTGAGGGAGATCACTATGTCAAAGGTACATGTCTCAACTTTCCTTCTGCAGCAAACCTGTCAAATTTCTAAGCACAAACCATCAATGCAAAGCTCCGCATTTTCCAGAATGTGCTGAAAAATCTGGTGTTCTGCTTCATTACTTTTATCCTATGACAATTGCCGAACAAGCATGGCCGCCCTTCATATAGCGTGTCCCAAAATATTTATCCTTGTCTCATTGTCTATGGCTGCTTCACTGATTTAGGGCAAAGTTTTGCACTTGTGTTGGGAACAAGCATGGCCACCCCTCATATAGCGGGTGTTGCTGCATTAATCAAGCAAAAGCATCCAGATTGGAACCCTTCTGCTATAATATCAGCAATGATGACAACCGCAGATGTAGTAGATAAAACTGGTGATCCCATCATGGCACAGCAGACTAACCAGTTATCACCGGCCACCCCATTTGACTACGGAGCTGGGTCTATCAACCCGTCTCGGGCAATCGACCCAGGGCTTGTATTCGTCTCCAAGTTCAGTAACTACATCCAATTTCTGTGTGCCGTCCCAGGGGTTGATGACGAGTCTATCAGGCGTGCTGTGGTGTCGGGTGCAGCGATACAAAGAAATCTTGGTGTTCAGATCTGAATACACCCACTGTGACAATCTCAAATTTGGTGGGTTCGAGGAAAGTGACAAGGGTAGTGACAAATGTAGGAAACGACATTGAGACCTACAATATAACTGTGATGGAGCCGATGGGCGTGAGAATGAGGATCTCACCAAAAGTTTTCACTATTAATTACAATGCTACCCGGCGCCTGAAACTAGTTCTGGAAGCAACAGATTCCAGGAATTCTTACAGTTTTGGTGAGATGTTACTCCGGGGAAACAAGGGGCATGTAGTCAGGGTTCCCATGGCTGTCTTTGTGAGCACTATACTAGGGTCTTCAATGATTTTGTAGCTTTCTTACTTTGTATTCTCGTGTCAGTCAAAAAGTAAAAAGAGAACAGTTTTGAAAACTCTTACTCTTGCTCTTGCTCTTGCTCTTGCTCTCCCCCCAAGCTTGGGGGGAAGGGAGGTCTATAATTGCACAGTCGATGAAAGATGGAGGAGAATGAGAAAGTTGTGTTTCTATCACCAAGCAAATACCCAAATCATCATTGAAAGTTTATTTTTGTTGTCAAATATGAATGACAAAAGTGTTGATTACACAATAGCCCAAGTTACAATTATCTCGTTCTAGCTTTCTAGGAACTGCCTTTAAATATATAAATATGACAAATTTTGGCGATTATTCATACATTATTTTGCTCTAAAATTAAATTGATCAGCAATTTCACCATTGATTAACAAAACGGTGACTAATTAGGCTTATGCCGTAGGGTGGTGTATTTGGCATAGCAAAATATATTTTAGAAGGTGATTTCTGAAAGAGTTTTAAAATGAGGTTTCTAAAGCATGACACTTACCACATAGTTAGTCACAATGAACTAATTACAAGGATCGATAGCTCTCTACAATGAACGTGAACCACGATTCCCACTGGTGCTGAAAGGCATCAAAATCATTTTTACAAAACAACAAACTTATTGTGTATCAGTTCCAAAAAACAAACAACAAACTTATATTATGCATGCACTCTCGCTAAAAAAAAAATAATAAAAAAAACAAAAACATTTTTGCAAATGTTTTTCAAAAAAAGTTTTTGTGGGTCTATCGGAAACAGTCTCTCTTCTAGGCGACTAGTAGGGGTAAGACTGCGTACATCTGGACCTCCCCCGACCCCGCCCTAGGCGGGATACTTACTGGGTTGTTGTTGTTGTAGTTCCAAATAACTATCTAAAGCACAAAATGATACTACTAAGGAAAGATTTCATGGACATAACGTTAAGATGAAGCCTATCCTTATCTTGTAAACAAAACCAGATCCATAACCAAACGGGCTAATTTTTCTTGGTGGTATTGCTCTCATCTTGCCATGTTGCTTGCCACTGCTTGTCATAGAAAGTGGTCTCTTCTATAAGCTTCTTCAAGTTTTCTACATCTTCATTCTTGCGTACAAGTAGCACACCCAGGACAGCGACAAATAACAAAGTTTTGCAGAAGAAGTTACCCATTTGATCGACGAGTCCCACACCGGTCAAGCTATCGACAAAATAAGCCATGAAGAAACCAACCATTGCAGCGCGGCCTGCCAAGCAAGTCATAGAAATTAGTCACTTACGAGCTATATGAGGAAGTGCACATTCATGTGCATAATTAGTAACAAACCATTGAGAAGCTCAGCTTCAGGAAGGTGGAATCTCTTAATCCATGCCCACCAAGGGATGATGGACGTGTCGAAAACTATGGGTTCGTCATTAGTGGTTGATTCAGGGTAGGTTTCCAGCCACTTCCTCCTCCTAGCCTCTGAAAACGTTAGCCAAGGAACCCATCATTAATCAGATAATCTGATTTCTCAGTTTGTTGAAGAAAGAGGATCATGAATTCAACATACTAGTTCAAAAAACATGCCATAAAGAACCAGAGCTTCACAAATCACAAGCAAGAAGTCGTAAATAAAAAGAGGACAATGCAGTGGATTAATCTTTTCAAATCACACAGACCACCATTCCAACTACAATAATCTAATGGCTTCAACACCAAACAATTAGAGAGGACATGCTTCAGAAATTAAAGGATCGCCAACAGAAATTACTATGGAAAGCAAAAGGGCGTTCTAACATCGAGTGTTTGTGGAAATGGTTAGAATCAGAACATTTGAAGCCTTTTAACATTTATCTTTGGACCTGCACCACCAAATAGACAACAGAACCATACTATTTCAGAATAATTCCTTATCTTACAACATATACGACTACTAGTGTGGAAATCAACATTCTCCAGCGGACATCATCCCAACATCAGCTAAGTACAATAAGTTGAGAAATTTGCATCTTTGGCTAAAGTGCAGGAAGCATTGTCTTTAGTCTGAAGCTAACAAACCTACCTCAATGTCCAAACCAAACTGAGATTCAAGAACCAAGAAGGTTGCTTGTATAGTTGTATCTAAATTACCCATAAATCAATTTTCTAACCCATACCCTAAAACCAAGACCATTAAGTACTCTTGTCAAAGTGAACTGTGATGCTATGGATGCCACAAGAAGGCAATAAGATATCAAGCATTGAAAATTGCTTTTCTGTATGACCCTATCATATAACATTTCAAGTTGTATAAATGCAAAATTGCACATCATATTTGCTAACAAAACCATGCAAATTGAAACTAATGAAATAGAGCCCAACAAAAAGCTCAAGAAGTCATGAACAAGTGTAGAAGCAACTCAAATTAAACAAGATAAAGCAAATTACTTCTGCTAAACTGATACCCATTAACCCAGCAACATATTTGAGTTTTAAGACTGCATTAAAATCAACAATTTTACCCCTTAAAAGCAAAGCAAATAGGCTATCTGCTAACAATGAGAGCTTAAAATAAGCTAAAATATAACTAAATTAGGATATTATGAAAAAATCAAATTAAAGGCCAAACCAGCATCAATAACAGCATCCCAATTAGTCTTCCCATCCTTGCTGAACTGCTTCAAATCCCAGGTCCCATTAACCCATCTGGAATCCTGATATTTCTTCACATTTGACTCACCCAAGGACTCAAATGCCTCAGTGGGGCCCGCACCATCCTCATTTTTCTCCAATTTTTGGGGCTCTGCTGGTTTCACTCCCTCACTCTCAGATGAGCTTTCTAGAACCTTCTCCTCAGGAACAGTAGTAGCAGAAGAAGTCACAACACCAGCTCCATTATCAGTTGTGGCTCTAATGTAAGAAATAGAAAGATGGGTTCTTTTAGTTTTGTTGAGGGGAAGAATAAGAAGATAAGGTTTGTGGGTAAGGTGGGGTTTTGAAGAGGGAGGAAGATTTAGAGATGGGGTTGGAGAAGAAGAAGAGGAGAGTAAAGCCATTGTCATTGTGAGATATTCAATTGAGATTTTGGAGAGAGAGTGAGGATTTGAAGTGCTGTATCAGAGGAGGATGGGTTGGGAATCCATACTGAGCATGGGGTTCTTGGGGCTCATCTTGAATCCTGTTTTTTCTTTTTATTTGATAGAGAGGCTCATCTTCAATTCTTGTCCTTCTCAAGGTCATGTTTTGGACATGCAAACAATATGCTAGTGGCTCAGTTTTTATGTTTTGTCCATTTCTTTCTCACAACAATAATGTCTTTACAACAATAATGTCTTCACAACACTTTAGTTAGTAATTAATTCTAATAGTTGAAAGATTATATTCAAATAATTTAAGATCAGTTTAAAAGTATCATGCTACCCTATATGGATCTTATGTCCCCTTATATGTACCACTCCACATTCCAACCACATCCTTAGCGCCCGTAATTTTTTGATGCATCACAATTTAATAATAAATAAAATTTAAAAGCTGACGTGTCGAATGTGTAAAAGAGTGGGACATAAGATGGTACATAATGTGAAACATAAAATCCTTACAGCATGCAACCACCTAACCATGCACACAAGTAATTTTGCCAAATATTTTTTCTATAAATGATTAATCTTATCTGCGATTAACGCAACTAAACAACTATCCATCAACTAATAAAAGTAACCAACATCTAAGATCACCCCCAATCATTTGCCGAACACCCCAAGTTAGCGCAATGCAAGTACCGATGGATTCAATACAAATAAAATGACTTCAAAAGAAAGTTGTAGCAGAGCTTGTTGGCGTGTTGTATGCCTATTACTATAGGTTGTAGGATCTAGACTTATGCTTCACGTTTTCTTTGTTATCAATCAAGAGTTGTGAACTTGTAATTAAATGGTTCAAACTCACTCCTAAGTGATTTGATAAGATATAAGGATAATTAGTTTTTTCAACACGTTTCCTCATATATTTGTAACTTTCGACTTCAAGAAATTATATTTTCCCTTAATGTTGCAATATTGATGGGGTCTTACTTTATTATTATTATCTAGTGAATGTGGTATATTCATGATCGAACATAAAAGTCGAAATATAACAAGTAATTGATTGTCATTTACTAGCACCTTCATTTTTGTCCAAGGGTAAGAAAAAAAGAGCACTCCAAATTAGGAGTGAGCAGAAAATCCGGGTACCCGTAATCGGAATTGGAACCGGTTCGGAACCGGTCTAACCAATTTCAATTCTGATTCCTAAGGCCTTGTTTGTTTCGTTGTAAGTGAACCATGGTAAGTAGGAGATCCAAGGAAGTGATGTACCTCCTGTGTTTGGTTTGGACAAATCAAAAAGTGAGGAAGGAAGTTCAACTTACACTGCTAATGCTACTTACGGTGTCGTACAGGAAGTTGCTGACCTAGGGGTCCCTAGGTCAGTTCAACTTCCTTTGCTTAACTAGCCAAAAAACACAATTTACTCATCAACGTTACTTTCTAATTGTTGTCAGAGGATAGTTACATGTCTTTGCATGTTTGATAATTTCTTTTGTCAGTCTTCTAATTGCTTACTTCCTTCTTACCACTATTTAATAAACCAAACACTGATATTCCAACTTCCTTGCAAAAAAAGTAAGGTAATTTACTTCCAAGAAACCACAACTTTCCTAAAGAAGTTGATCTTTGTTGAACCAAACAAGGCCTAAAAGTAGGAACCGGTATCAACCAAATCCAATTCATGACTTTTAGGAATCGAAACCGATTGGGTACCCGATATAAATGCAAATCCAATTTCGGATGCTCGGAACCGGTGGATACTCGGAATTGGAACCGCAATTGTAACCAGAATTAATTCAAAATTTCCTTTTATATTGTCAGTCAGTACTAATCACTATGTAGCAATATAATGTTAGTCCGTGAGTAAAAATCAGTGAAACAAAATGCAATCAGAGCCCATTTCCCATTTGAGCTTTTGGGTCATTATATTTTATTTCATATAATGTTTTTGTTATTTTATTAAAAAAAAATTTATTTAAAAAAAATACTGAAATTGGATTTTTATATGAATTGGGTATCCACCAACTGATGGGTAACCGATGGATCCAATTTCAATTCCTAGGAATTAGGAACCGGTATTCCAATTCCTAAAATTTATGAACCGGTGGATTTAATTTCGGTTAGTGCAATACTCAGTGGGTATCCGGTTGCACTCACCCCTACGTGTCCAAATGTTTTGTATGGACTTTAGCCCAGATTAATTGGGCAAGTTTTCCTAAAAGTCATGACTACTCACCTTAGGTCCTTAGCCCTATCTCAATTGGGTTGGATTTGTGATGCCATCACATAACGAATTGTACTATGATTGATTTATTTGGGCTGTCAAATGTGAGACCATGAAATACAACCGTTAGCTTTGGTGGGTCGGATCTTTAGCTTCTCTATCTTCTTCTCACTTGGATTCATTTCCAAGACCTTCAACACCCCACACAGCACAGGAGAGAAGAGTTTCTCTCTCACTCTCAAAATGGCATCCATGGCGTCTCCTCACTCTCTTCTCACCACTCGAATGTTCTCAGCATCTCCACCAACTCACTCAAAGCCCTCTATCAGCACCTCATCTTCTTCTCTCCGAGCTTCTCTCTCCACCAATTTTCTCTCTCCTCTAGTCTCCGGCAGCATCTCCGGCGAATTTTCCGGCCACAAAATTAAACCTCAGTCACTCAATCCAGCTACCTTTTCGTCCCGCCCGAAGCGTGGCGTTGTCACCATGGTATGCTCTCTCTCTCTCTCTCTCTCTCTCATTCTTTTACCATTGGCCCCAATTTTATTCACTTGTATTGTACTTCATTTAGGGTTTGCAATTAGATTTCTTTTTCCAGTTATCTGGAGGGTTGTTGTTTATTTGTTTTTTGGATGTTCAATGTGGTTGGATTATGTACTACTGGGTTGAGAATACTACTTTGGAGAAAAGTTCAGGTTTTTAATCAATTTTTATGAGTTCTCGAGTTTATTTGGTGTTTAATGTGATAGTAATATTGGGTGGAGTTATTTTAGTTCGGTTATTTGTTAGGTTATAAGGTATACTGTGCTGCTGAATACTGCTTTATTGAGAGTGGTAAAGTGTGAGGAAGGTTGAATAAGGGGTATTTTAATTGTACCTTTGGGGACGATGGGTAATTTTAGGTGAATTCTCAGCAATACATCAAATTTAGAATGAATTTCTAGCTATGGCCCTTTGTGGTGTTCTGGTGCTTGTGAATTAAGGAGGCATTTTCTGGCAGCAAAATGTTATATAAGGAGATTTTTAGACTGCAGATAAAGAAAATGGGGGTGACTAGGGCTTGCAGAGGTAGATAAGGCATGAAACTATGAGCAATTGAAGAATAATCTGTAGTAAGGAGATTTGTCTGGGTTATTATTCTCCTCACTCTTAAGCATTTGAAATGCCGTAAGAACCCAAAAGAATCTAGTGAGGAAATTATCTTCTCATCTGAGGATCCCCCATGTTCTTCTGTTGTTATTCCTCTCAGTATGTGGAGGGTCTCTATTTTCATTCTCATTGCTAGTCATGCCAAAGCTACACCCAACTCCCAGCTTTGTGAATTAAAAATTAACTCAAGGTTGTCATTCACATCATTTGCAACACCAGATAGTAGACTAGTAGTACAAAAGCATTGCTTGCTGCTAGTATTTGTTTGTTCTTTGCAAGAGCTGGTTTACCCTCCTACTACTTTGATTCATCTTGAATCTTCCTAATCAACTTGTCTGTATTGATGCTTTGTTGTGCAATCAGTTCTAGTAGGTGGAAATGATGAGTGGTTTTATTTTAATTTTATTTTTTGGGGATGTTTAGTTGATGAGGTATACCGGTTTGGATTAAGTTCATCTCCTCAGTCCTTGAAAGCATTTATCTAGTAAATGTAATGGAAGGCAAACACGTAGTGCAAGTTCAGGATTTAAGAAAGCGGAAGCTTTTGAAATCAAGTCAGTTTGTGAATTGTGATGATCTCCAAGCATGACAATGATGCTGTGATTCGGTGGAACTTAAAATCAAAAGGTGCCAGAGACTTGTTTTTATCAGTTAAAAAAAAAAAAAAAGTTTTTAGGATATACTTTAATGTAAATCAACATCTGATGCGCAATTTATTTTATTTTATTTATTTTTCTTTTTTTTTTTGCTAATCCAACATCTTATGTGCAATTACCAATGTATTGACATTTTAGTGGTTGACCCTGAACCCTGAACTTTAGAGTTGTTTACTAGGTGAGGGATGATAAAGCTTTTGAAGGTGCTCCAACTCCGAGCTGTAAAAGGAAGATTTATACAAGCAACTTCCCTTTTCGACATGTGATTGTGGCTTTACCTCTATGTGAAGGAGGCAAAGTAGTGATAAAAACAAAAGGATGCATACTTAATATCTGAGCCCATTATTTCTTTCCTTTCTCTTATCTGGTTATATATCAGAGCATTGCCGTTGACATTATTAGCAGTATATAAACCAACAATTATATCAGGGCAGGGTACGAAATCGTGGTTTCGGTCGCGATGTCGCGGAAGCAGACTGATACGGGTGTTGCATATCAGGTCGCGGACGTAGCGGGGATAATTTTGCTATGGGGCATATTGGTGTGATTCAAATCGTTATTTGAACTCTTCTGTTCCATTCATTTAGATAATTAGATAGTATCCAGGGACCAGGGCTCTGGAAAAACCTGGAAATGACATCAAAGCTTCTAATGAATATGCTTGTGTACATCTGCCATGTTTCAACAACAACAACAACAACAACAACAACAACAACAACAACAACAACAACAACAACAACAACAACAACAACAACAACAACAACAACAAAGTATATCCCGCCAAAGGCGGGGGAGGCCCAAATGTACGCAGACTTACCCCTAACTAGTCAGTCACCTAGCAAAGTTTTTTATTTTTTTGGAAAATATTTTATAAACATTTTAAGTAGTTTCATACATCTACCATGTTTGTTACTTATAATCTGTCTTACCTTCCATTTCTTTTGTCTTTGTTTTTGCTTCATAATAGCACAAAACAGTACCCAACTAGTATTTAACATTTTTCGCTCTCCACTTTACCCTTCCTTGTTTTTGTTTCTACTTCTTTTATCTCTCCATTGTGATAACTAATGAGGAAGGGTAGTTTTTTTCAATTTGTCATCTCTTTTTATCGAGTTTAGAGCATCTGTGGGTTGGGTCAAGTCAAAAAATGCGTTATATTATGAAATAGAGGTAGATTGTAATTGCTTTCTCACTGGTTCACTCGCTATAAGGAACTATCACTATTTTTAATTTTTTTTTTAAGATAACATGGTATCCAAGCTTTGCTTGACTAATCCCCTAGGCCCTGAAGTTAAGACCAGGAAAACCTCCAGTGGTCCTAAGGGGAGTCGAACCTGGGACCTTTGGAATAGATCTCAAAGGCTTACCAAGTGAGCTACCCCCTCAGGGTTAAGGAACTGTCACTATTACATCACTGTTCATACTATAATGTCTGAACAGTGAACTGTTGTTAGTCTACTATTAATATTTTAGTTGTATTCTTTAGTATCTTTTTGAGAAATAGAAAACATTTCTATTGTCATGTTGGCTGTTCTCAGAGTGATTTTACATATGATCTCATCTGTCATGCCATTTAAATATCTTTTATTGCCTGCTGAAAGAGGAGCTAGGTTATTAATTTGTTATCTATACCATGAATTATTATTGCATTGGCTGATGCTTAGAGCTGGTGTATATATGTATATAGGTCATACCATTCTCTAGGGGAAGTGCTTGGGAACAGCCACCACCAGATTTGGCTTCTTACTTATACAAGAATCGAATAGTTTATTTGGGCATGTCTCTTGTGCCTTCTGTGACAGAGCTGATACTTGCAGAATTTCTTTATCTTCAGTATGAGGATGAGGAGAAGCCAATTTACCTTTATGTTAATTCTACAGGCACAACAAAGGTGAGCACTCCGTCATTTAAATTGAGATCTTTGATTATGTGAACATTACATCAGTACAATTATATTGCTTCAGAATTTTTTCTTCAAGTTAGTTGCCAAATTAGTAAGATATTATCTTTTTCATCTAGGCAGAGTCAAGCTGGCACATGAGCTTCTTTCCCTTTTGATCCTGTGCTTCAACAAAGGATAAATCAATTGTTTATTACATCCCCTCCAGTCCTAATCTAAAAAATTACATCCCCTCCAGTATTTCATTTGTTGTCCTATCAGTGATGCACTCAGTGTATTAAAAAGCGCGCCTAGGCGCACAAGGCGTGAGGCGCAGCAGCCAATCGCTTTTTGAGGGTGAGGTGAGGCGATTTCAGTGAGGCGCACTTGAGGCTAGGCCTGGCAATGGGTGGGATTTGTGTTGGGTGGAGCATCATCCGCATCCACCCATTTAATTTTTAAGCTTCACCCGTCCACCCGTCACCCACGAAATACTCCACCCGCATCCAATCCACCCATCACCCACGGGTGAACGGGTGGATACGGGTGGTAAACGGGTGAATAAAGAGCTAAACTATATAAGAGCACGTTTGGATTCCACCATTTGATTTGAATACCTTGAATTCGATTCAAGAATTTGAAATTTTGCAATTCAAATACAAATTCATTGTTTGGGAAAACCAAAAATTTCAATTCCAAAATTTGAAATATGAATTTCTTGTTTGGGAAAACAAGGAATTTCAATTCAAAAATTTGAAATGAATTTCTTGTTTGGCAAAACAAGGAATTTCAATTCTACAATTTGAATTTCAACTATTGTTGGGCAAATCAATTACAACTCTACTTTGCTTATAATCAACTTAAAATTCAAACACCATCAAATACAATAATATCAACTTGCAACCTATTGTCCGCAACCTGTTGTCAACTTAAAATCGAAACATTGATAGTATCAAATACAATAATATCTAGGAATCATTGAGGCATAACAACACCCAATTCAACTTGCTTTCCATCGGTAGGTCTTTCAATGCTTGAAATTCTTTTGGGCAACCCAGAAAATACTTCATGCCTCTCAAAATCTGATGAGGGAAAATTCCTTCTATCTTTGAAAGTTCAACACGGATCTCTTCGCCACTAATTTGGTTTGTAGGTTGGATTTTACTCTCAATGTACCGCTGAATGGATTCTGAAAAACTAGCTACAACATCCACCAAACGATCTCTTTTCACCTTCTTGTTAGACCCGGAAGAAGTAGACATATCCTTAGTAGTGCTCCCTCCTTCATGCTCTAAATCCATAGCTGAAGCTGATTCTTCCACTTGCTCCGCCTCTTCACCTGTCGCTCTATCCGGGCCAACTAGAACACATATATCATCCCAATTTTCAATTACCTTGTTCTGATAAGCCTTCGCAAACTCGTTTTCCTGTAAAAGCAGCACCAGCGAAATCAACAACTACAGTAAGCAATTGAAACATAACATGTAGAACCAACATACAGTCATGAGCTAACAGACTAGCATAAGCACTGCACAAAACCATCAACAAGTACATTTCTTTGATGTCATTTTTGGGTGTAGACAATGGACCAAAAGAGGAAATGTTTGGTATTTGCTTCACCACATTGCTAGCTGAGATACTCCAATGGTATGGCCTGCCACAACCTCTATATAAGCAATATCACAAAGAAGACAATGACAAATATAGCGTCATTGTCAAGATCACCATTGAGAAGGACCAACCCATTCTTAAGATACAAAGCAAACTACACAGCCGCCTAGACGCAACAATGCAAGATGCGGCACAACGAGGTATTGACAAACTAAAAGGAAAGTTCTCTTCCATTTTTGGGTGCCACATTAGACTGGTGCAATATGATAGTGTGTTTGCAGAAGGTCTGCTTAGAGACCTGTCTGTAATCAGCCTAAGATGACATCATCTCATGCAATAGATCATATGAAAATAACAGAACTTGCAGTTATTGATTAGCCAGATTTAAACCTCAAAAGTTCGTGGAAATGATGATTCTGAACTGTGAAGCGAACAGCTGGAAATAGGGTCATGCAGTTGACAGTATACTTTGCTTAACAATAAAAAGGCCCTAAACAAACAGTTTCAGCATTCATTAAATCATTCACAGCAGATGACAGTAAACAACTCGCAACACAAGCATTGAAAAATGCTAAGGGCCTTGATGTTAGAACCACATAAGAGGAAACAAAATGTAGCCTTAATGCCCATAAACTTTTAGCAGCCTATTAGACTGAATAACAAAGTGAATTGACAATGTAATCAAAACACAGTTTTTCTGTTACAAAACAGAGATATTTTTCTAACTTGCACCATTCTAACTAGCTTATGTAATCCATATCGTTATCTTCAAAATTTCAGGGAATCAAACAAGCTCATGGCAATGAAAACAAAGCCACTGTTTTTCTCAAACAGAAAGCAATAACACCAACAGCCATCATGCAGCAACATGTATTAACCAATTTCAACAACAATTTTAGAACAAACAATCAAGCACCAGCACTATATAATGAAAGTAACAAATAAGTGACAGAATTAATTGTAGCCATACTGACCAAATAGCAAGCTATACTGACCAAAAACAGCAAAAAAATCCAGCAAATAAAGCCTAAACAACAGGAGCTCTTTGAGCTTCGTATTCATTAAACATCTCTATAGCAAGAGTGTCTCTAAACAAACTCCATTCATCCGTTGCTCGAGCCGTTGATATATAGTTCTCCTCTACCTCATGATCCACGGCATCCACTTCTTCTAGCTCATGATCCACCACATGCAATATGTCATCTTCTTCCATATTTTCATCTCTTAGAAAATTGTGGAGAACGAAACAAGCATTTATAATCCTAACTTGGGTCTTCTTCTCAAAGAAACTAGATGTCCTAAGTATAGCCCATCGTTTCTTTAACAATCCAAATGCTCTTTCAATGGTATTTCGAGCAGAAGAATGTCTTAAATTAAAAAGCTCCTTGTAATTTGTTGGAGTATTCCCCCTCCACAAATTCAAATGGTATCGTGTACCTTTGTAAGGAGCTAAGAAACCTCGACAATTAGTGAAACCCAAATCTACCAGAAAATATCGATCTACAATACAAACATATGTCTATTAGTGTCTTACTTATAAAGGCTTAATGAATTAAATGAGGGACAGTGCTTACTTGTTGGCACTTTTAGACCATTAGGTCTCCGCAAAGCATCACGAAGTATGTGGGGATTGGTAGCCGATCCTTCCCAGCCAGATAGCACATAAGTGAATCGGAGATTTGGATCGCAAGAAGCAAGTACATTAGTGCTGAGGTTACCCTTCCTATCTCGATTTCATGTCTAGTCTACATTGTAAAAACAGAAGCCACCAGCAACATCCACAATATTTGCCAGCAAAAACTCAATTAACCTAACCTTGCAACTTCATTTCTATCTCTAGGAATCCAATACAGCTTAGTCTCTAGACTACTGGGAAAACACTAGTCATGAACAACACCATGCAACATCATTTGATAAAGCCACATGAACTAGAAACCTTAAGAAATCCACCCAATGAAACCACTGACTTGGTTCAAACTTTTTTTCTTTTAATCCTTCACAAAATCACAGGTTCATAATTTAGTCTCTAGTCTTAACATTTCATAAGCCATGGAAAATTCAATCTGGAGCCATTCACGCAAACAAGCTCATAATTTTCATTCATATTTCATGCCACAACCTTACCATAGACAACTACATTGGTTCACTCTCACTCACTTACAGGACACCATTCTCTCTCATCTCATTCACCTTACTACATTAACTGACAACATTATACGAGTAATTAATTTATATCATCACCCTCACATAAAAACAACCAATAACAAAACAGAGAGACATCTAAAAAACCAGTGCCTTTTCTCAAGCAACCTGAACCTGAATAGTCTTGGGCTTCTTAGGCTCAGGTGGTGGCAATTTCTGAACATTAACAGTCAAAACCCCATCTTTACAAACAGCACTAATACCCTCCACATTTGCAGAACTTAACATAATTTTCAGCCATTCAATTAGCAGAACTTAACATAATTTTCAGCCAAATTCAGAATTATCAAAATCAGATAGGAGAGGCATTCAAAAATTGAGATTGATTAAATTAACAAACACTCAAACAATCGGCCAGTTGAACTCAAACCAAATTTTATTAAATTAGGGTTTACAAAATGAAAAGTACCTGAGCTTGAGTATTCTGAGATGAACGATGATAATCGGATGACTAAACTGAACGGTGAACAAAGATAATCGAACCAAATCAGCGAACCAAAATAATCGAGCTCAAACCCTAAATCAACCAAAACCCTAGACTAGCAACTTTACCTTCGGAAAGCACTAAAAGCCGTCGATCAAAAGATGAGAGAGAAAGAGTGAGAGAGATAATGAGATCTGAAAGAGGAGAGAGAGAGAATGAGACTGAAAATCGCCATGGATAACATCTGAAAGAGGAGGATGGGAGAGAGAGGAGAGAGAGAGAGAGCTCGAAGAAAAAAATCGCGAGGAGAGAGAGAGAGGTTCTGATTTTAAATTTGGGCCAAAAATGAGTGAATTTAGAATTGACACTCACAGACCTTTTTCAAATAGAGGTGGATTTGGTCCAATTCATGGGTTCCAAATTTTGGGTTATCCAAACAGCCAATTTGGATGAAATGGTAGATTTGAAATCAAATGGGCCTATCCAAACAGGTCATAAAGGGATTTCGACAAAAAATCAACTTAACAAATCAAATTTTATAAAATTAAACCAACATATTTGAGTGAAAAAGTGCAAGAGCCCATAGCAAAAGTCTCATATTACAAAGAAACCCTAGTATTACTAAGATACATAACCCCAAATGTCTTATTTTAATTTTTTTTTGATGATCTTTTTTTTTTTTAAAGTATAATAAAATATTAAACTGGTGGTGGGTGGATTCGTGGGTCGGGTTCGCGGGTGGAAAATCATCACCCGAATCCCACCCGACCCACCACTTGATCCACCCATTCACCCGTTTATTTGGGTTTTCACCGGGGCGAGTGGAGCGGGTTCGTGAATACCCACGACCTATTGCCAGGCTTACTTGAGGCGCACCGAGGCGCACTTGAGGCGCACTTGTGATGGATTTTGATGAAAAAAAAACGTTTATTTTATAGCACTTTTTCTGCCATACACTAGTGCGCCTCACCTCACTGAGGCGCGCGCCTTCGCCTTACGCCTTGCGCCTAGGCTCTATGGACCTCTATCGCCTCATTGCGCCTCGCGCCTTTTAATACATTGGATGCACTTGCTGTGACAAGATTGATTTCCTCTATACAAGCAATGGGATTACTATGTATCAACCTATCAGTGATGCACTTGCTGTGACAAGATTGATTTCCTCTACATAAGCAATAGGATTATTACATATTAACCTATCGGTGATGCCTTTGCTATGATAAGATGGACTTCCTTTATATACGCAATAGGTTTATTGCATATCAACCATATTTGCTGCCGCCGCGATATATATGTAAATGTGGATCAGGAGATGTTTAGGGAACTAGGTAGCCGACTAGCCGTTATTGCAAGAAATGTGAATTTCACCTCATGAAATCCTATTCAAAATGGTGATGTTCAATCACACCTCTTTTGTTTCAGAATTGAGATACCCATTACTGTTATTGATATGAGATAGTATGTGCGCTTTTATGATGAGGGTCACAGATATTTTATCTTAGAAACAGTTACTAAATTCAGTTACTGCTAGTGATCATTTTTAGCAGGTTATGAAAACTTTGCTACTTGTGTGGATATAGGAGATTAATTCCTGTCAGAATATGCTTGAGATTTTCTGCATTAGTTTATCCAGAATGTTTTTTTTGCCTGGAATTCTGTTTCATTAGCTGTGGTGTTGACGAGTTTTTATAATACAATCCATGTTCATGATGGAACTTGGGGTTGTCCTTTATGCTGTTATTAATTTGTCGATTTGTCATTTTCTCTCTTAGGGTGGCGAGAAGTTGGGTTATGAAACGGAGGCGTTTGCCATTTATGACGTGATGAGGTTGTACTCAATGTGTTTTTCTTAATACCTTGGCAAAGTTTCGATAGTTTGACAGTTCAAGTACTTACCCAGTTTTGCTCGTTCCTCTCTACATTCGTCCAAGATATATGTTTGCATTCTTGTTGAATGATCAATGAGTGTTTCAGCATGATCTTTTCTTCAGCAAGAGCTGTTACTTCCTTTGTTGTTTTCTTCTTGTTATAAATGAGATATTTGAGCCCTTAATTGTAGCTCTATTTATTGAGCTCTGTATTGTGTGACAGGTATGTCAAACCTCCTATTTTCACTCTTTGCGTAGGCAATGCCTGGGGAGAGGCTGCCTTGCTTTTGGCAGCTGGTGCGAAGGGAAATCGTGCAGCTTTGCCGTCCTCTACTATTATGATGAAACAGGTCATTGTCCAGACTCTGATTGGGATTTTCCCATTCTATACCATCTTTCATATCTTTAATACATTTGATGGTCTAACATCCTTTTGTGTATTCCGCAGCCAATTGCTAGGTTTCAAGGTCAAGCGACTGACGTTGAGCTTGCCAGGAAAGAAGTGAAGAATGTGAAGACAGAGTTGGTAATACTGAGATCCTTGCCATTTAAGTTTTAGTTATTGTGTTTCCAGAAAGATATACATTTTCTTTTGTTACAAGTTTCTAGCTTCACTAATTGATGGCATTCCTTATATTGGAAGTAAAAGAAAGGTCCGTGAATTATAAAGTTGCTGCTTATTGTGCCAGCAGGGCTTTGAGTTCTTGATGGATTCAGATACTTGTTTCCTGAAACTGTTGAGCAAAAGAAAACCATATCACTTGTTGCAACTGTGTTAGCTACAGATTAATCCCCATTGCCCAACTTGAGTCTCGCCTGAGTAGTACCTCTGCTAGTAGAGAAAGGATTTGTTCATGATTATCTATGATTATGCTTGATTGTGCAGATTGTAATGGCTTTTCCCTTATAAAAAAAACATGGATGTTTACAATTAGTCACTTCTCATGAGAGAAATAATAGATAGACTGGATTTAAATTGCACAGTGTTTGCTGTTAGTCCATGCTACTTGCATACCACCATATAGCAAATCAAAACACTTCATACCTGCTGTGCTCATTTATATCTTAATATTTCCATGACACAAAAGCTGGTATAGACTGTTGCTATTGAGGGCTAAAATGTATCATATTGCTCAAAAGGTTAAGCTTTTCTCAAGACACATTGGAAAACCCCCAGAAGAGATTGAAGCTGACATCAGGCGTCCAAAATATTTCAGCCCTAGCGAGGCTGTTGAATACGGTATCATTGATAAGGTACTCCTACTTAGAGTCTCCTCAATCAAAGATGTACCCATAAAGCAGAATTCACAAATCCCTGACATTTACATTTTTGATTGTCATACAGGTCATCTACAATGAAAGAAGCACAGAGGACAAGGGAGTTGTGGCGGACTTGAAGAAAGCACAATTTATCTAGGCATTTGAGGAACTTTTGATTAGCAGTCAAGGCTGGTTCAGGTGAAATCTGTTACTTCCACACTATTTGTGTTTTGAGTTATTCAGAGCATGCGATGGCTAACCATAACCCCAGTACTACGTTTTCTCTTCTTTTTTTCCTCTCGTCTTATTATTTTTTGGGGGGGGGGGGGGAGGGGGGTAGGGGGTCTCAGATATTATGACAAATAGATTGTCTCTAATAGACATTTAAAAGGAACTGTGTTGACTGCTGATACTTCACATTTAGTAAGCAGCACAGAATAATCCAGTGAGCCATTTTGATTAATCTATTGTAACCCAAAGCAGAGAAGTTGTCAATAGTGATACTTTCTTCTTCACTAGAAATAGGTTATATGTTTCTCGGACTCTTCTGTTCAGCGGAAGTACCAATGTCGGATCTTCAGACACAAGGATAGATATGACACCCGGACACGTCAAATTAAAAAAAAATATCCTTAAAAAAGAGGGGCTGAACTCTGAACGTCCGATCCTTGAATCCACAGCCAAGCCTGACCCTTGGTTACCTGAGTCTGAGAAACATAGGAAATAGCTATCTTTTTTATTCATAGCATTTTGGAAAAATATTTCTTCCAAGATTTATGTATCCTAAACTATGGGAGGGTCAGCCCTGACACATGTTATACCTCAAACAACAACAACAACGACAACCCAGTAAATATCCCGCCGAGGGCGGGGTCTGGGGAGGTCTAGATGTACGCAGCCTTACCCCTAACTAGTCGCCTAGTAGGGAAGTTGTTTCCGAAAGACCCACGAAAATAATTTGATTTTTGAAATCAGTAGGAAACAGACAAAAGGTGGATGTTAAAACAAGTGAATGCAATAATAATAATAAATAAATAAATAAATAAAATAATACCCAACAAACAAATAACTAAATAAATAAAAACCTACACCCTCAAAGTAGTGTCATCTATGTGGATCCTACTACGCCAAATTTCCTATTAAGGGCCAGATCCTCGGTAAGCTCCAAGAGGACCAAATCGTGCTTAATCACCTCACTCCAACTCTTCTTAGGCCTCCCTCTTCTTCTCTTACAGTCCCTAAGTATAATCTTCTCGCACCTCCTCACCGGAGCGTCTGGAGGTCTCCTCACGACATGTCCAAACCACTTGAGTCTCGTTTCCCGCATCTTACTCTCAATATCTGCCACCCCGACCTTGTCACGAACCACTTCGTTCTTGACCTTATCTATCCTAGTTAGGTTGCACATCCAACGAAGCATCCTCATCTCAGCCACCCTCATTTTGTGAACATGGGCCTGTCTAATCTGCCAACACTCAGCACCATATAACATAGCTGGCCTAATAGCCATGCGATAAAACTTTCCTTTTAATTTGAGTGGTATCTTGTTGTCGCAAAGAACACATGATGCACTTCTCCACTTTTGCCACCTTGCTCTGATGCGATGAGCAATGTCATCGTCAATTTCTCCGTTACCTTGGATGATCGACCCTAAATATATGAAACTCTCCTTCCTCGGTACCACTACGGTGTCAATTCTTATCTCTGGTCAGACGCAACCTCACCCCCACCCCCTGAGAAGCTACATTCCAAGTACTCTGTCTTTGTCCTGTTCAGTTTAAATCCCTTTGCTTCCAGCGTATCCCTCCAGAGCTCTAGCTTGTTGTTAACGCCTTCTTTTGTTTCGTCCAATAAAACGATGTCGTCAGCAAACATCATGCACCATGGCACTTCTCCTTGGATACTCCTAGTGAGCTCATCCATAACAATTGCAAATAAGAAAGGACTCAATGAAGGACCCTGATGCAGTCCTATGTCAATCCTAACTAGTCGCCTAGTAGGGAAGTTGTTTCCGAAAGACCCACGAAAACAATTTGATTTTTGAAATCAGTAGGAAACAGACAAAAGGTGGATGTTAAAACAAGTGAATGCAATAATAATAATAAATAAATAAAATAACACCCAACAAACAAATAAATAAATAAATAAAAACCTACACCCTCAAAGTAGTGTCATCTATGTGGATCCTACTACGCCAAATTTCCTATTAAGGGCCAGATCCTCCGTAAGCTCCAAGAGGACCAAATCGTGCTTAATCACCTCACTCCAACTCTTCTTAGGCCTCCCTCTTCTTCTCTTACAGTCCCTAAGTATAATCTTCTCGCACCTCCTCACCGGAGCGTCTGGAGGTCTCCTCACGACATGTCCAAACCACTTGAGTCTCGTTTCCCGCATCTTACTCTCAATATCTGCCACCCCAACCTTGTCACGAACCACTTCGTTCTTGACCTTATCTATCCTAGTTAGGTTGCACATCCAACGAAGCATCCTCATCTCAGCCACCCTCATTTTGTGAACATGGGCCTGTCTAATCTGCCAACACTCAGCACCATATAACATAGCTGGCCTAATAGCCATGCGATAAAACTTTCCTTTTAATTTGAGTGGTATCTTGTTGTCGCAAAGAACACATGATGCACTTCTCCACTTTTGCCACCCTGCTCTGATGCGATGAGCAATGTCATCGTCAATTTCTCCGTTACCTTGGATGATCGACCCTAAATATTTGAAACTCTCCTTCCTCGGTACCACTACGGTGTCAATTCTTATCTCTGGTCAGACGCAACCTCACCCCCACCCCCTGAGAAGCTACATTCCAAGTACTCTGTCTTTGTCCTGTTCAGTTTAAATCCCTTTGCTTCCAGCGTATCCCTCCAGAGCTCTAGCTTGTTGTTAACGCCTTCTTTTGTTTCGTCCAATAAAACGATGTCGTCAGCAAACATCATGCACCATGGCACTTCTCCTTGGATACTCCTAGTGAGCTCATCCATAACAATTGCAAATAAGAAAGGACTCAATGAAGAACCCTGATGCAGTCCTATGTCAATCGTAAAGTGGTCTGAATCCCCTCCTGTCGTCCTCACTCTAGTCCTCACACCTTCATACATGTCCTTAATAACTCGTATATTGGCGACATGGACTTCCTTAGCTTCTAAACACCTCCACAAAACCTCCCTGGGAACCCGATCATAGGCCTTCTCCAAATCGATGAATACCATGTGCAAATCCCTTTGTCTCTCTCTGTAGTACTCCATTGAGCGTCTAAGCAAATGTATTGCTTCAGTTGTGGATCTCCCTGGCATGAATCCAAACTGATTCTCTGAAATAGGAGTTGTCTTCCTCATCCTCTTCTCAATCACCCTCTCTAATAGCTTCATTGTATGGCTGAATAGTTTAATACCTCTATAGTTATTGCAGCTTTGTATGTCACCTTTATTCTTATATAGTGGCTGTTTATCTTAAATCTATTGGGATCTATTGCCGCCTTTGGGAAACACCAACGGTTGATGGTATCATTCGCTTTGGGAGTTTAAAATCGTTACCAGTCTGATTGTTAATTTCGGTTTTTTCTGGTTTCTCGCTTTCTCCTGAGCTGCTTTGGAATAGAGTTACCTATTTAGCCTTTTTGTAGTCTAGAGCAGCTGAGTCATTTAGGAGCTACTCTATATCTGAGGTCCAAAGATTCTGGGCCAATCTGATTTTGTTGTGTAATTTTTCTTCTTTAAATTGTTTGGTAAGATGAGGCTGAATTCTAAAGTATGTGTCTACAACGACCAAAAATGACTAAGAGGGACCATGCTAGATGGCATAGTGTAATTTTGCCAGTTGCCACCATTGTGATACTTTGTATGATTTCTCTGGGTGATTATGCTCTTTTTCCACTTGCCAGCACAGTGATTTGGATCTGTCACCTTGGATGAATCATATTTTGCAAACACATACTCCATGTTAAATGAAGCCAGGTGCTGGCTTTTCCTGCATCCTGGATGTCAATGCTGGCTAGTTGTTGTGCTACTGTTATGTCAATGCTGGCTAGTTGTTGTGCTACTGCTATGATTATTTTTGTGCAATACCCTAAGCTTTCCACAAGCCACGCGTCTTTATTTCTTTGGAGCATCTGTCCATCTCTTATATGTGCTCATCCCGCGTATTAGATAAGGTTAGTACTGTGATGTTGAGACTTGAGCCCATTAGACATCTAAATGATAGTGATTCTTGATTGCCAAGTGGAGGTATTTGCAAGTTCTGGAAAACAAAGTGGTTATGTAATATTTTTATGGCCATCCCACTTTCTGTCTCATTAAAGGTCTGCACCCTGGTCCATAAATTAGCGGGAGAGGCATCTGAATTACTCTGAACTAGCTGCTTTGCTAATTGAGAAATAACTGGCTGTATTGTAATCATTATGATTAAGATTGACGGTGACTTTTTTATTGCCCATCACAATTATTTTAGTTGTAGCTCGGAGGCCTTGGGGCTTTACACTCACTTTTTGTCTAGCTTTGACATTGTGATTTGTCACTCAACTTTTTGCTAGTGGTTAGGCCGTTTCCAAATTTCTTATGCTGTCTGATGATTTCTCATTATACTCTCGACTCCCCTATCTAACTTGCCTCTGCAATTCTGTATGACTTGATTTTGATGACCATATATAGTTAACAGTAGAGAGATTTATGTACATGTTTGCTCCTTTGCGTATCCTTGGCTACATTTTTCATTTATACTTGCAGAGAAACAAGCTAGATTACATTCTCTTATGTAAGATTTATCAAATTATATGCAGGAAACCAGAAAGAGCTTGCATGGACTATCAAGTACCAGCTCATTCCCAGAAGGCATGCAATAGATAGCACCGTGTAATTCCTCCACTCTAAAGGACCATCCTGATTAACATATAAACAAAATTACTGCGGGTTGATGACAGTGGGGCTGGACTTCATGATGGAAGGGGTGTAAAATGTACGTTTTTGGTTGTAAATTTTAGATACACGAGTATATCAGATAGATTGGTGAACAAAATCCCTTCATATTGAGTAATGTGATATCTTCATGTTTTGCTTTGAACATTGTGGTGGTTCTGATAAAATGTATAGTTACTGCTCCTTCTATAAGTTGTATGATACGGTATGGCTAACCAGATTTGGCCATTCTTCCCTGTTTTAAAGTGTTCGTATCCAATGGCATGTGTACAACCGCAGTGAAGATGAACTTCCCTTCGATACTGTAGCGAAAAGCAAAGCTCGTGATTTTTTGGTTGAGGGGGTGATTAGAGGATTGGCTGGTGGGATATTCATTAGCATAGTGACACATACTGGTATGGTAATAGTGTAATGTCATTATATGGTGGGATATAATTATATAAAGTTGGATTGTGATGGTTGTTTGTGCACAGGGTTGACGATCAGATAGTAACTAGCGCGCATAATTGGCCGGCCCATTTTTCTCTTCTTGCTAAAACCCCTTTGTTGCTGTTCTTCCTTATTTTCTTCTAATAGAGAAGGAATTTTATATGGCTATCTAAGATTGAGGCACACCTAACCACAATTTGAATTGCTACTTTCCCTTATGTTCCATGTACTAGTCAGTACTCAGTACTAGGTAAAAAAAAATTATTTGTGTTTACCTTTACTGGTGTTTGGAAATATGATGAGAGTTTGGGGCTTGAATTTCTATTTGTTTATCGTCACTCCTCTAGCTTTGGTACAAGGAATTTAGAGATGGATCACCGGATTAGAATGTGAATTACTAGTATTGAACCACGTGTGATGCATTGGGTTTCAAGTTTTTTCCTTTTAATTGTTCTTTAGTTCTATATTCAATTTCATAACCTCACGGCCTCCAACATGACTCCTACTCGGACAATATAAAGAGGAGTGTTAAATGTATAAAGTATTACCTCGATAAAGAAAAACCAAAAATATTATTTCCCATAAACAATGATGACTTCACAATAATTAGAAGCGCGGATAATTCACTGAATCAGTATGATTGATCATAATATATAGCCAAAGAATAGTGAATCAGAAGGGAGGGGGGAAAGGGTTTATGAGTTCACAACATACAAATACAACCCTCCGTCCTAAAAAAGAGCTCAATGTAGTATAATTTACAATAGTGTCTTTCTAAAGGTCCAATGTAAAAGGATTTTTTTTCCTCCAAAGCTAAGAGAAGACATAAAGACCAATAAGAATTCACTCAACCTTGATGCTATGGAATAATAATAAAATACTTCTAACAACTAAAGCATCTCTTTTGATACTTGATTCATGGTCGCTTATTAAGCTTAGCAATTCTATTATGGATTTACTGTTCCAAATCCGATCACACTAGTGGGGGGGCAAAAATTCCAGTGCTCTGTTACGTTGCAGGTTCCAAAGATGTACTATAAATATCTAAGTTCTACACTTTCTTTATTCTCACCACTTCTAACTTATCATTTGTTGTCTATCAATTAGCTGGTTGTGGAGTAGTATTGTTGTAGAAAGAAGAAGATATGGGTGTTGCACTTCATTATTACAACCACTTTATTCTTGTACTAGTAATTGTGCATTTGCTTGCACTTGGTTACTGTCATGACTTTATTCGCACTAGGGCTACACATTACAATACCCCTGATGGCTTGGGAAATCCAAGTACGTACTCTATTATATGCTGATCGATTACTACTTTTTATATGCTTTACAAAAAAAAAAAAGCACTTTTGGGAATAACTTCTGTTTATATTTTTATAAAATAGTTGTTATTCTAAGAGTCTAAGACACTGTCTTTACAAAGTAGTCATACTTTTACCTACACTAAATAAATTGTACTTGTAATTGGAATTACAGATGGAGCATGTGGATATGGTGAGGATGGGAGAGTTCGTATAAATGATGGGATTGTAGCTGCAGTCCACAGGCCATACAGGAATGGGACTGGTTGTGGTGCTTGCTACCAGGTATGATTTCATGCAAATGATATAGTATAGCCATATTCATTTTGTTATTATAATTTAATACTTGTTCGAGACGATATTCATCTCTGTAGATGTTGTTCGACTCTTTTCAATAAATAGATGAATTTTCGCTCAAAATCAAAAATAAACTTAAATTGTTAATGTTTTCCTTGAAAAAACACATTATTAATGACCAAACTATGGCTATGTTTGGCAAAATTAGCTGTAACTTTAGATGTTAAGTGTTATTAAAGGAAAGAAATTAGTAGAAAACTGCTAAAAAGTGATACGAAATGCTAATAAACTAGTTGTAGCTGTAGCTGCAAGTGAAAGCTTGTGGGGATAGTTTTCACAAAATTAGCTGTAGCTATAGCTGCAGATTAAAAATCTAATGACAAACTATTTGGTAGTAGGGAGTAAAAAAACACTAGTTGCAAGCTTTAAGCTGTAGCTTTTTATTGAAAAGTTAGCTGTTCATGCTAAACATAGCCTATTTCTAATATGTAAGAGTTTGATGTTTGGCTAGGTGAGGTGTCTTGCAAAGGAGTGTAGTGAAGAATGGGTAGAAGTTGTGGCCACGGATTGGGGCGTTGGTGATTGGGTTGACTTCATATTCTCACCTCAAGCATACAACAAGATGGCCCAATCTGGTTGTGAAAATGCGTTGCGGTCATACCATGTCATTGACATCGAATATCGAAGGATTTCTTGTCAGTATGGCGGATCCACTGGCCTTGTCTTCAAAATCCATGAGTCCAGCAACAACCCTGACTACTTGGCCTTGATCATTATGTATCCTCCCGGTGTATACGACGTCATTGCTATTCAGATTTGGCAGGTTACATTTATAACCTTCTATTCATGGATGCAATAGACTCATTTCAAAGCTTAATGATGAAAAAACAAACTTTTCAATTTCATCACTTTTACCTATCAAGTGTGAGCTGATTTTGTGGGAGACCAACTTACCCCAAAAAAATGGGTCACTTATTATGAATTGCGATCTTTGTTTCACAAAAAAGTGACTCTCGTCTTATCGAAAGTTATAGTAAGACCGTCTTATACAAGTGGATACCATTGGTATAAAACAGTTTTACAAAAACTTGTATAAGACGGTTTTATCGTAACTTTCTGTGAGACGGTTTTATGGTCACTGCTCATAATAAGTGACCCCTACATTTTTGAATTGTGATCCTATTTTTCTGTAAATTGGTATCATATAATAAGACTTACTCGACTATATGAGAAGATTGTATGATTTTGATGCAGGAGGACTGCGAGACATGGAAGCCCATGAGAAAGCCGTTTGGAGCAGTTTGGGACATGGAAAATCCACCCAGAGGAGAACTTAGCCTCAGGTTCCAACTTGCCTGCGATGATGACATCAAATGGGTTGAAGCGCAAAATATAATTCATGCTAATTGGAAGGGAGGAGATACTTGTGACACTAACATTCAGCTTTAAAGCTTAAAGATTCAGTCATGCACCAACAGCACTACCCTCTAACTGTCTCTCTACCTGCATGTTAGTTGATTGAAATAAGATTGTGATCATGTATGTAACTCATCGGATGTATAATATTATGGTTCATGAATAAAGTTGTTTACTATATACCAAACTATCAATTCGTTTTGAGAACTTTAAACTGAGGTAATTTCTTGGTTACTCCTTAAAGTAGCTACTTCTGTTCTATGGTTTTTTTTGTAAAATTATTACAGAATTTTCTTATGTATTATCTTCTTAGTTACGCGATAAATAGCCATGCATGTTGGTATGTCAAGAAATTGAAATAACTTCACAATAACGCCTTGGGTACCCTATTTTGAGTAATTCATTTTAGATACCCATCTTTTTCAAAATTATCAAAATTTAAGTAAATTAATTATGTTAAATTGATAATAATAAAAAATTGATTTATCTTAATTAATTGATAATTAAATTTGTAGGTATATTAGTATTATTCCTGCATTAAAATTGACAATATGCCCTAAAAAAAGCGCCAAATCATGTTAAAAAAATATAAAAACCCCGAAGGTCTCATATGGTCTCATGTCCCAGTGCCCGGAGAGCGCGCCCATGTCCATGTCACAGCGGCTAGCGAGCGCGCCCATGTACCCCCATGTCCCGGCATCCAGCGAGCGCGCCCATGTCTCATGTCCTATGTCCATAGGTAAAATCGGAGTTCGGGGACTCAGATGACCGTCGGGTTACCATAGGTTCACTAGGTTGACGATAGACCCCCCGGAGAAGTTTGGCAAAAACGACAACCGGGCCCCAGGAAGCCAAAAATCAATGGCTATAATCCAAATTTTTTGGGCTTTCAATAGGCCTCGAAACGAAGGTTGATATTTTCGTACCACATCGCACTGGACACCACCCCTAGGGAACATGGAAGGTCACTGGGGTCCGTTATTGGATCCTTGATAGGCTTGTAAAGCCTTTTTACGGGACACCAATGTAAGGGCTGAAACACCGAAAGCATGGGTGATATCGAAGTTCGGGGACCCTGCTACCCCTCCTGGGGCACATAGAGTTCTCTAGGGTGACGATAAACCCCACGGAGTAGATTGGGCAAAAATGATACCCGGGCCCCGGAAAGCCGAAAACGAAGGCTATAATCCACGTCTTTTTGGCTTCTGGGAGGCCCTGGAACGAAGTAGATATTTTCGCACCATATCATACGGGACACCCCTAAGGGACATGAGAGGCCCCCGAGGTCACTTATCCGGTCCCTAATAGGCTTGGATTACGAAAAACTAGTGTAAGAGCCGTAACACCGAAGGCATGGGTGATATCGAAGTTCAGTGATCCGGATGACCTTCCCAAAGCACTGAGGGTACTCTAGGGTCATAATAGACCCTCCACAGAAGTTTGGGCAAAAATGACAAACGGGCTCCAAAAGCTGAAAACGAAGGTTATAATTCACATTTTTCGGGCTCTTGAGAGGTCCCGGAACAAGGTTTATATTTTCGCACCACATGATACGAGACACCCCTAGGATACATAGGAAACCCTCGGGATAGGTTATCGTGTCCTTAATAGACTTGATTTGGCCTTTTACTATATATCAAATTATCAATTTGTCTTGAAAACACTGAACTGAGGCAATTTCTAGTTGGCTACACCTTAGAGTAGCTGGTTAAGTTTACTATATATCAATTATTGCTAAACTAGAGTACATTTTTATTAACAAAGTAATAAAAAAAAAAAAAAAAGAGTTTTCTGTTCTTTGTTTTTTTTGGTAGAACTATTACAGAATTTTTTTATGTATTATCTTCTTAATTAAGCGATAAATAGCCATGCATGTTGGTTAAGAAATTGAAATAACTTGAAAATAACTAGGCCTTATTTCATTTTGGGTACCTCTATTTTGAGTTTTCATTTTAGATACCCATCTTTTTCAAAATTATCATAATTTAGTTGAATTAATTATGTTAAATTGATTAAAAATTCATTGATCTTGTTAAATTGATAATTATATTCGTAGGTATATTAAGTATTATTACTGCATTGAAAATGACAATTATGCCCTCACAAAGGGACAAATCATGTTAGAAAAATAAGGTCGCATGTCCCAACGTCCAGCGAGTGCGCCAATGTCCATGTTACAGCGCCGATATTCCAACGCCCAGCAAGCGCGCCCATGTCCATGTTACAACGCCGATGTCCCAACGAGCGCGCCCATGTCCCAAGTACGAGCGCCCAGTGAGCGCGCCCATATCCATGTCCGAGCACCCAGCAAGCGCGTCTCATGCCCCATGTCCGCCCATATTCCATCGCCTAGCGAGCGCGCCCATGTCCCATGTCTCATGTCCATGGGTTAAATCGGAGTTCATGGACTCGGATGACTGTTTCGTGGCTCTAGAGGTCCTCTAGAGTGATGATAGACCACCTGGAGAAGTTTGGGCAAAAACGACAACCAGGCCCTGGGAAGTCGAAAATCAAAGGCCACATCGCACATTTTTTGGGCTTTCAGTAGACACCAAAACGAAGGTGGATATTTTTGTACCACATCGCACTGAACACCCCTAGGGAACATGTAAGGTCACTGGGGTCCGTTATCGAATCCTTGAAAGGTTTGTAAAGGCGTTTTTACGGGACACCAATGTAAGGGCCGTAATACCGAAAGCACAAGTGATATCGAAGTTCCGGGACCCTGATCACACTCCAGGGGCACTTACATTTCTCTAGGGTGACGATAAATCCCACAGAGAATTTTGGGCAAAAATGACACCCGGGCCCCTAGAAGCCAAAAACGAAAGCATAATCAACGTTTTTTTGGCTTCCAGAAGGCCCCGGAACGAAGTAAATATTTTCGCACCATATAGCATGGGACACCCCTAAAGAACATGGAAGGCCCCCAAGGTCGCTTATCCGGTCCCTAATAGGCTTGGAATAACGTTTTACAGGACACTAGTGTAAGAGCCATAACACCGAAGGCATGGGTGATATCGATGTTCGGTGATCCGTATTACCTTCACAGAGCATTGAGGGTCCTCTAGGGTCATGATAGACCCCCGGGAAAAGTTTGGGCAAAAATGACAACCGAGCGCCGGGAATCCCAAAATCAAAGGCTATAATTTACGTTTTTTGGGCTTTCGTGAGGCCCCGAAACGACGGTGAATATTTTTGATATCGATGTTCGGTGATCCGTATTACCTTCACAGAGTATTGAGGGTCCTCTAGGGTCATGATGGACCCCCGGGAAAAGTTTGGGCAAAAATGACAACCGAGCGCCGGGAATCCCAAAATCAAAGGCTATAATTTACGTTTTTTGGGCTTTCGTGAGGCCCCGAAACGACGGTGAATATTTTTGTACCACATCGCACGGGACACTCCTAGGGAACATGGAAGGTCCACAGGGTCCATTATCGGATCCCTCAAAGCTTGTAAGGGCATTTTTACGGGACACCAATATGAGGGTCGGAACACCAAAAGTACGGGTGATATCGAAGTTAGAGGACCCTGATGACCCTCATGGGGCACTTAGAGTCCTCTAGGGCGACGATAAACCACATGGAGAAGTTTGGGCAAAAATGACACCCGGGCCCCGGGAAGCCGAAAACGAAGGCTATATTCCAAGTTTTTTTGGCTTCCGGGAGGCCAGGAAACGAATTATATATTCCGCACCACATCGCACGGGACACCCATAGGGGATATGGGAGGCCCTCAAGGTAGATTATCCGTTCCCTAATAGGCTTAGAAGAGCGTTTTACAGGGAACTGCTGTAAGAGCCGAAAAACCGAAGATATGGGTGATATCGAAGTTCGATGATCCGGATAACCTCCCAGAGCACCGGAGGTCCTCTAGGGTCATGATAGATCCCACGGAGAATATTCGGCAAATATGAAAACCGAGCCCTGGAAAGCTGAAAACGAAGGCTATATAATCCACGTTTTCAGGCTTCTGAGAGGGCCCAGAACGAAAGTTTAGCACCACATGGCACGGAACACACCTAGGGGACATAGGAGACCACGGGGTAGATTATCGGGTCCTTGATGAACTTGGAAGATCCTCTTACTATATATCAAATTATCAATTTGTCTTGCCAACTTTAAACTGAGGCAATTTCTTAGCTACTCCTTAGAGTAGCTAGTTATGTTTATTTATATAAATTATTGCTAAACTAGAGTACATTTTTAACAAAGTAAAAAAAAAGAGTTTTCTGTTCATTGTTTTTTTTTGGTAGAACTATTATAGAATTTACTTATGTGTTATCTTCTTGCTTAAGCGATTAATAGCCATGCATGCATGTTGGTATGTCAAGAAATTGAAATAACTTCAAAATAACGCCTAAACTAGGCCTAACCTCATTTTGGGTAGCCCCTATTTTGAGTATTTCATTTTAGATACACGTCTTTTTCAAACATATCATTATTAAGGTAAATTAATTATGATAAATTGATAATAAAAAAAAAATGATCTTGTTAAATTGATAATTAAATTTGTAGGTCATTGAGTTTTATTCCTGCATTAAAAATGACAATTATGCCCTCAAAAAGGGCCAAATCATGTTAAAAAAATAAGGTCCCATGTCCCAAAGCCAAGCGAGCCCGCCAATGTCCACGTCACAGTGCCCAGGGCTTGGCACCCTTATCCCAACGCTAGCGAGCGCGTCCATGTTCCATGTCTCAGTACCCAGCGAGCGCGTCCTATACCCCATGTCCTCTTATATCCCAGAGCCCAGCGAGCGCGCCCACGTCTCATGTTCAATGTCCATGGGTGAAATCGGAGTTCGGCGACTCAGATGACAGTCCTGTGGCACCAGAGGTCCTCTAGGGTAATGACAGACCACCCAGAGAAGTTTGGGTAAAAACGACAACTGGGACCCAGAAAGCCGAAAATCAAAGGCCATAATCCACTTTTTCTGGGGGCTTCCATGAGGCTACTAAACGAATGCGGATATTTTCATACCACATTGCATGGACACCCCTAGGGAACATGGGAGGTCCTTGTGCTCCGTCATCGGGTCCTTGATAGCCATCTAAGGGCGTTTTTACGGGACACCATTGTAAGGGTCGGAACACCGAAAGCATGGGTGATATCGAAATTCGGGGACCCTGATGACCCTCATGGGGCACGTAGAGTTCTCTAGCATGACGATAAACCCCCAGAGAAGTTTGGGCAAAAATGACACCCGGGTCTCGGAAAGCCGAAAACGAAGGCTATATAATCCACTTTTTTTGGCTTTCGGGAGGCCCCAAAACGAAATAGATATTTTCGTACCATATCACACGTGATACCTCTAGGGGCCATGGGAGGCCCCAGAGGTCGCTTATCCGGTCCTTAATGGGCTTCGAAGGGCGTTTTACTACACATTAGTGTAAGAGCTGAAACACCGAAGGCATGGGTGATACTGAAGTTCGGTGATCCGTACGACCCTCTCGGGGCACCGAGGGTTCTCTAGGGTCATGATAGAGCTCCCGAAAGATTTTGGTCAAAAAAATGAGAACCGAGCCTCGAAGAGTTGAAAACGAATGCTATAATCCACGTTTTTCGGGCTCCGAAATGAAAGTTTATATTTTCGTACCATATGGCAAAGAATATCCCTAGGGAACATAAGAGAGTAGGTTATCAGCGGGTTCTTGGTAGACTTGGAAGGGTCTCTTACTATATATCAAATTATCAATTTGTTTTGAGAACTCTAAACTAAGGCAATTTCTTGATTACTCCTTGGAATAGCTGGTTAAGTTTACTATACATCAATTATTGCTAAACTAGAGTACATTTTTAACAAAATAAAAAATATAAAAAAAGAGTTTTCTGTTCTTTGTCTTTTTAAGTAGAACTATTACAGAATTTTCTTGTTTGTTATTTTGTTATCTTCTTGGTTGTTAAAATAGTCATGCATGTTGGTATGTCAATAAATTGAAATAACTTCAAAATAACGCCTAAGACTAGGCCTAATGTCATTTTGGGTACCCTTCTTTGAGTATTTCATTTTTTATACCCATCTTTTTTAATTTTATCATAATTTAGGTAAATTAATTATGTTAAGTTGATAATAAAAGAAAATTGATCATGTTTAATTGATAATTAATTTTGTAGGTATATTGAGTATTATTCCTGCATTTTTTTTTTCACAACTAAGGGTATCCACCATTGCTGCTCCATGCTCAAGGTGAGATTCGAACTCTCGACCTTGGTTAAGGATGGATGAGTCCCTACCACTCAACCACACCTCCTTAGTTGTATTATTCCTGCATTGAAAATGACAATTATGCTATCAAAAAGGGCCAAATCCTATTACCACAATAAGGTCCCATGTCCCAGCTCCCAACGAGCGTGCCCATGTTTATGTCACAGCGCCCAGCGAGGGCACCCATGTCCCATGTCTCATCGCCCAGCGAGCGCACCCATGTCCCATTTCCCTGCGCCCAGCGAGCGAGTCCCATGCCCCACGTACTCTCATGTCCCAGCGCTCAGCAAACTCACCCATGTCCCATGGGTGAAATTGGAGTATGAGGACTCGGATGACAGTCCCAGGGCACCAGAGGTCCTCTAGGGTGACAATAGACCCCCACGAAGAAGATTGGGAGAAAACGACAGTCTGGCCACGGGAAGACGAAAATCAAATGCTATAATCCACATTTTTTAGGTTTTCGAGAGACCCCGGAACGAAGGTATATATTTCCGTACCACATCACATGGGACATCCCTAAGGAACATGGAAGGTCCATGAGATCCGTTATCGGGTCCCTAATAGATTTGTAAGAGCGTTTTTACGGGACACCAATGTAAGGGTCGGAACACCTAAAGCATGGGTGGTATCGAAGTTCGACGAACCTGATAACCCTTCCGGGGCACCTATAGTTATCTAGGGTGATGATAAACCCGACGGAGAAATGTGGGTAAAAATGACACTCGGGCCCGGGAAAGCCGAAAACGAAAGCTATAATCCACGTTTTTTGGTTTACGGGAGGCCCCGGAACGAAGTAGATATTTTTCGCACCACATTGTAGGAGACACCCATCAGGGACATGGGAGGCTCGAGGGGTCGCTTATCCGGTCCCTAATAGGCTTGGAAGGGCGTTTTACGGGACACTTGTGTAAGAGCAGGAACATCGAAGGCATGGTTGATATCGAAGTTCGGTGATCCAGATGACCATCGCGGGGCACCAAGGGTCCTCTAGGGTCATGATAGACCCGTCAGAGATGTTTAGGCAAAAATGATAACCGGGCCCCGAAAAGCCGAAACGAAGGTTATAGTCCACTTTTTTCGGGCTTCCTAAACGTCCAGGAACGAAAGTTTATATTTTCGCACCACATGGCATGGGACACTCCTAGGAGACATAGGAGGCCCTCGGGGTAGATTATCTGGTCTTTAATAGCCTTGGAAGAGCCTCTTATTATTATCAATGTGTCTGAAAAACTCTAAACTGAGGCAATTTCTTGGCTACTTAGAGTAGCTGGCTAAGTTTACTATATATCAATTATTGCTAAACTAGAGTACATTTTTAACAAAGGAGTGCAAGTAGGAGAGCATATGGTGCTGTCTGGGACATGCATGGCTAATCCACCAAGGGGTGCCAAATGGGTCCTAGTAGCTAATGTGATTCCAATTACTTGGAGTGCTGGCGCAATGCTTTTGATACATCTATTCAACTTTGATTTCTTGAGTTGAATAGATGGTGCTTTGTAATTCTAGTTACTTTGTTGGTCCCAGCCTGTCTAACCATAATGTAGTATCTTCTTGACTATTTTGCACTTAGCTGCATAGTGCATACCAATAAAAAGTTGGGCTTGTATGCTTTTTTTCCTTTTTTATTATTTTTTTTTATTTTATTTTTGGGGGATATGGGCTTGTACAATGCTATACCTATAAAATATAAATCTGAAACTCTATTGGAAGTGTTTAGCTGTTAATTGTGTAGCTCCTTATCAATTGTTGATGGCTTAAAGTATCGAGAGAGATCGTTTTGAATACAAATATAAAATCTACGTGTTTGGTTGATAATGAGAAATATAGAAAGTGTAATTTTTTTGGAAAGCACCAAATTGCGATCAAGCTAAGTAAAACACGAGTACAAACCCATATATGTCAAACGTTAGAAACTTCAACCATTCCATGCTTCATCGAGCTTGGATAAACACTAGGGAGGAAAACAGAACACATACACTATGACATTATGGCAACATTATTAATATTTAATTGCAGCCAAGGATTACATATTTGTTGTGTAATTTGATAACTAAGGTTATTGACTCTTCTAAGAACTACAAATACACACATACACTCGATAAATCACCATATAATGTAATAAGTAGACTAATAGCTTAATCATCAAGATGAATGTGAGTATCATAAGTAGCACCAGGGATCCAGTCAGTAGGAATCACACTGGAAAGTGTCACCCATCTTGCCTTCATAGTGGCACTGCCAGGCAAGAAGATCCGAAAAGTAGAACCCTTTGGTGGGTTTGATATCTCCCAAACCGCTCCATACCCCCTTCTGAATGACTTCCATTCTACCGCCGTCTCCTGCACGACCAAAACTTAAGTATGTCATACAGAACGTCTTGTTTAAAACCATCTCATGGTAAGACGATTAAAAGTAACGCTTTCCTATTTGTGATACTTTTATTTAAAATGTATTAGTCGTCTGACAGTGAGACGTCTTACATAAGTTTTTGTGAAAGAACCATACTGTAAGAGTGAAAATGACAGCAAAATGAAAGTCAATTACAGAGTAATAGACTAAGATGTATAGAAAAGTATGACTTTATGAAAAGTGGAACTAATTAAAAAGATTATCTAGTTTGTACATACATCAAATAATTCAACCGCAGTGATATCAGAAGCTCCATCTTGGTACCAAAATTCCAAGGCCAAGTAAGCATCTATACGGCTATCTTTTCCAATCTTAATCATGAGGTTGGTGCCTGGATACTTGCAAGGAAGCCTTTTGTATTCTATATCAACTTTGCCGTAAGTCCTCAATTTGTCTTTACTTCCCGGCTTAGCCATTTTGTCGAATGCCTTAGTGCTAAGGATGAAGTCCGTGTCAGGACCTCCACCATGGTCCGTCACCACAACCACCACTCCATCTTTGTCGCACTCGGCCTCCTTGCAGCTAACCTACACATATATGCCGTGTATAATAACTAATCTTAATGTAAAATGAAGAAATAAATTTAATTGGATCACCATTAATTTTAGATTTATCCCCATTTAAATCTTGTGCAATCTCCTACCATAATGTTGCAAAAGTATATATCTACATTTCTTGTGCAATATTAGTTTTTGGTAGAAGATAATAATTTATCCACATTTTTTGCATGGAATATACTATCTAATTACTAAAGGTAAAAGGAGTTAAGAATTATTACTTGGTAGCATGCACCACAGCCAGCTCCACCCCTGTAAAGCTTAGAAGAAGAAACCACAGCTACATGTCCATCATTGACAGTTCTTCCATAGTCACCATACCCACACGCTCCATCTAATTTTCGCAAAATATAAATGATATAATGAAAAATAAATAATTGGAAACTGTAAAATTAAGACGAGTGTACCTATATTTTACCGCTCTAATTATAAATGTAATGATCCCAAAATAATATATATGAATATTTATTACAATATCAAAATACTATTTTTAGATTCTTTTTAATCGTACTTTCATAATAATAACTATTAATAATCTTGATGTCTATATAATTAAAGTTATTGATAGTTAAAATGTTATCTCGAATACTGTGCAAAGTCAAACGGCAAACTCATTTTTGAAACGGATGGGGTATATTGTGATATACTAATATTATCATCGGAAGTCGGTACGAAATAAAGTAGGAAGTAATTAAACATACTAGGAGTTCCGAGTCCATCAGGAGAATGAAAGTAGGCTGCCTTGGAGGACATAATTTCTTCCGCACCTGAGCAATGGATGAACGCACGCAAGAACATCAAGACAAGAAAAATAGCACAATTTTTGTTAAGCATAGAACCCATGATTTCCCTTGATAATATATTGTATACAATGATGATACTCTGAGGTGGTAGGCTTTATATAGCACCAATTCTTGTACTGCTAGTTGAGGTGTTAACCTTTTTCTATATGGAATGGTTTCATTAGGGGAGACGAATTTTGGTGAAGGGACCATCACCACCTTCACCTTCCCACCACTAAACAGTAAATAGTGCATTTTATGAGGTGGTGATATTAATGAAGCAAATTGCATGTAGACCCTGTTAAATTTTAATTGGAAAATGGCGTAAAAGTTATGTAGTTGAACGCACACTACGCGGTAGGTAAAAAAGTATAAATTATAACATTAGGTTATTGGCTCGAATTAATAAGGGAGTATCTATCGGAATTAATTTCTTAAATTTTGAAAGTCATTTCACCCAAAGAAATGAGAAAAGCATTTGACTTATATAAAGAATTTTAACGGTCTGGATCACTTTTGTTAAATCAACGGTTGTTACTAATCTATTGTAGTAATTTGCGGTCGTTGACGATTATTGAATACTCATCGATGGACGCGACTGCAGTCCAACCTAATTCGGCTAATCTGTAATTAGTTGTAGTGACATTTAGGAATTGTTCTATTACTGCAGTCCACCCTAACTCAGCTAACCTGTAGTTAGCCTCCTCATTAAGGGATGTACATCATGTCCTGTTTTTGCTGTATTTTGACACTTCATTAATACATACTTTCTCTTGACGAGCAAAAAAAATATATACATACTTTCTCTTATCTGAAAGGTAATAATTTCCCCTACCATAAAGGATCATTATTCAAAAGGGCATAAGTCTCGCCCAAAATGAAAAATACTTCTGGTTTGCTGTAGTCTGTAGAATAAGAAGCCAACTAATGGATTTCCGATTAAGAACCAGCTAGAACTCATATTTATATACAACAATTGCAAGGGTAAGGTTCCACCAGCAATGAGGAATGAAAGCTATTACAATTAAGAGAAACTACTTAAAAAGATTTACCAAGTACAGAATAACATGATGTTTTCCACCTATACAATGCTATGTTATTGAGACCAGAAACTGTAAACTAAAACTGATCTCAAATGTCCACGACGGTAGAAACCGATTTGTTCGGTTTACATGCCACAACACAATGGAAGGCACTTCCTTCAGCCATAAAATCCCCTAAATGGAATGCTGTTGATATACCTTCTCTCTAATTCTCAGCATATTTTACCTACGCTAATACCTCAACATAGACGATGTTTGTCTGCACCAATGAAAATAGTCAAGCAGCTGTTGATGCCTTCTCCCTAATTCTCAGCATATATTTCCAACGCTATTACTCAACTTAGACAACGTTTATCTGCAACAATGAAAAAAACTCGTCAACATTTGAGCCAAGGAGGGACAATGCTGGATAAACCTCACACATAAATTAGGCAGTCGGTTTACAAGTTAATCATACTAAATCAGAATGTGCAAGAATAAGAAAAGCTTGGAACGACCAGCAATTCAAGTCATCTTTATCAACATCTATAGTCGGAATACATCTCATAAAAACTGATATTAGCCAAGATGAAGTTTTGCATGGTCTGCATGAAGCGCAACAGAAAGAAACACAAAAGGAAAAGGACACTATTGAAAAGTGTTACTACTATAAATTTCAACATTCAGAGGTTCCTCCCTCTTTTGAAGAGTAATATAGCACACCTCTAGCCTCTAGGCATGCAAGGAAAAATCTATCAGACTAGCAATATTAAGATCCCTGTCACCAAGAGTAGAACTCACTGAGAGCATTTTCCCAAGAAAGTATTTCTGTTTTGCTCTTCAAACGAAACACAGCTAGGGAATGGAAAATCATCAGAACATAGCAATCTCTCACAGCAGCTGCTCGTTGGCGTAACTTTGCTTCATGCAAGATAAGTTGATATCTCATACATCTTCATTTATTAAATAAGGCCCCAGTGTCAGCTTAGGCCACATTTAAGTGCCAGCAGCAATCAAAATACCAGGGTCTGGCTAGACTATACTGCTATTAATCTATATAATAAAACTATGAAGCACAAAAACATCTGTCAGCCACTGTTTCGCACACCTAAAACATCTAGGATACAGGAAATACCGAAGGGAAAGGAACATCCTTGGGAGTTAGGATGTTCCAGGGCAGCTCAAAATTCTTTGGAGATCCGGAAGGGTGGAAGAATCACGCAGGAACACCGAACACGAGCTATTCCTGACACACGCTTCCTCCGCATTTCTCCCCTCAACATAAACAAAAATGAAGGAAAAAATTTAAAACGTCTATTGAACATATTTGAGTACAAATGGAGGTAAGTAGCTATGATGCAGGTTTTCAACGAACTTATGCAAATTATTGTCATAATCAATTGAAATCCTGCTCCCTGACTTTTGTTAAGCAAATCTGGATCGGCTTCATGAATACCACAAGAAGCTCATAGAGCACACAAAGCTCACAGCTAATTCTAAGCCAAGAAAACAAAGTTCACTGTCGAGGAGCCAAAAGAATTTCAGGTAAAGGCTTTTTGGGAAAGTGATGTCAAATATTTTCACTAAGAAATTTGGATGTTGATCCAACAAAAAAAATACAAGGCAATAGTGAAATTCTATACTCTACTTCAAAGCTGGTTCACCAAAACACTAATTTGATGGGCTTGTGATATTTTGACCTAGTAAAACCTGTGTTACCCGGACTCTTCATGTCACCTGACTCACCTTGCATACTCGACACTTTATTTTAGGCCAAAAACATTCACAACAACAACAACAACAACAACCCAGTATTTATCCCGCCTAGGACGGGGTCTGGGGAGGTCCACATGTACGCAGCCTTACCCCTAACTAGTCACCTAGTAGAGAGACTGTTTCCGGAAGACCCACAAAAACTTTTGGGTTTTAAATTTGGTAAAAACTAGAAGGTGAAGCAAAAAGGGATGTTGAATTAGGACTTACTTTGCAACCAAACAACTTTCTGGGGGTATGGGGTTCTTAAGTCCCTCTTCATTTTATCCCCTCGATTTATGTTAAACACATCCAACGCGACCTTAGTGATATTAGCATGTCGAATAAACATCGCTAAAAGAAAAATTAGTATATGGCTACAAATCTCTTGCTCGTTCATCCCATTCAGCATTTAAGTTAAAAGCATTGATGTCTTTCCACTCTCAACCACAACATATATTTAGGGCACGAGTCTTGAATCCCTCATCGTTCCACCCCTCCCATTACAATAATAAACCAAGCACTAATTTAATGATACTAGCATGACAAATAAAGGTTCACAAAATGTAAAAATAAGATATATGGTGCATGTGGTTGGCTTTTCTTTGGGGGGGGGGGGGGGGGATAAGATGGGTGACGGGGCTTTTGCCCAATTAACCCTACTAGCCTTATAGCTACAACCTGAAAATCCTCCAGTGACCTTAAAGGGGCTCAAACTACTTAGCTCTGGAAGGCACTTTGCTTTTTATTTTCATTGGGTATGTGAGATTAAAACTCGTGATTTCTTTTAACTTTCAAGAAAGCAAAGGAGTAGTGAAGTCAATGGCAGAAGGCAGCTAGCAAATCACATTTATATCCAGAGAATTTTGAACTAATCTAGTTAAGAGCATAGCATGTGTGAACATGGTTCAATCCATGACGTCAAACTATAAAGTACAAATATGCATACAACATTTGACAACGGAAACTAAAACTAGCTATAACAAAATCATGCTGGGATCAAGTAATATACTTTGACAAAAACTATTCCTGATTTTGATAGCACGTACCGTGAAAGGAAAGTGGAAGAAGTTCCTCAGTACATCCGACCAGTGCACTCTGACGATCCACAGTAGCAACTCTTTTTCTTGATATTTCCATAAGAATCAAAAACTTGATCAATAGTGTAATTGTAATGGTAAGACAACTCTTGCAGGGGAGGAATATTCTCTGCTGCAAACAGCATTATATGAGGTATTCTCTTATCATCGTAATCATAAAGCACATTCTGTGCATAGAGGTTAGGAGTGCAACTATGATTGATAAACCTCCCAATGTTCCCATAGTTTGCTGCATCAATGGTAAAACCAACGTTTTCCACCACATCACCAAAACTTGATGCTAAATCAGGCATAAGAGCTGAAAGTCCATCCCAAAGAGTAGCATCGCTGTAGTTTTGCCCAATATCAAACAGATACTCATCACTGCCAGTTCTTTGCTCAGCTTCCTTATCATCCAGTAATTCCCCTATGTACTCGCATATGAAGCTACCAGAAGGAATGGAAGAAAGACATCTCACACCCCAACCCCTAGACTCGGTCTTGAAGATCTCAAGAGGAAGTTTGATTCCGTGTTGGCTGACTCTATTGGGACAAGATGGAGGACACTTGCAGGAAGGTCCACACTCATATACAAGGGCCTTTGCTTCAACAATTGCGCCATTATAATTGTAAGGGATCTCCCCTCCATTCATCACGGCACAGGCACAATGCTCTGAATCTGAACACCCATCCTTACAATCACAGCCCCTGGGCGGTATGGGCTGGCACCAGTTGGGATACATCATGCGAGTAATATACGTAAAAGATGGGGGTTTCTCGTCATCTATGGTATTGATAGCACAAATTGGAAATGTTTCTTTTCCTCCCGAAATATCATCAACACAACGGCCTTCTCGCACTTTGAATTTGCTCGACCTCTTCACTTCCTTCCAAGCAAGCTCTGGCTGACCAGGAAGTCTTCTCAACTTGAACTTGTAAACCAACTTTCCATGATGCCCTATATCATGCCAGAATTTTTCAACAGTGTACAATCCATCATAAGTGTATGTAGCCGTCATTTTGGATTTTCCATCTGCTGTCTCTGAAGGCTTAGCCTCCTTGAGCCCTCGAATAACTCTGACTTCGTTCTTTTCATCTATGCTATTCTTCAGTGCCAGATTTCCTCGTTCAAGCTTCTGATCTTCAGGCTCCTTATCTGCACTCTTTGCATTTCCTCCTTGGCCAGTATATATTAATACATCAGAGCTCTCCACTTCGTTGGCGTAACCTCCAGAAGCCACGATGCTTGTTGCAATTATTTTTCCACCTTGCTTAAGGTAGTCTATACCAGCTTGTGGTAGGCGATGAAGACCAACAATTCCAAGTTCTATGCGATAGTGAAAAAGGTCGCCTACTTCAACTCCAGGGACAGACCCTAAAATGCCTTTTTTGCTCATATTAACATATTTCCCATGATCCTTAAGCATCTTTGAAGCACGTAGATCAATCCTCTTACTAGCATTCTCTGGATTCTTTAACTTTGCTCCGTCCTTGGTCTTTGTTTCTTCTCCTTGCAACAACTTTCTGATGAGACCCTGGAATAACCGCAGTGCCTCCCGCACCTTGCTGCGCGCACCTCTTTCAGTTGAAGAGCCAACCCCAAAAGGAAGAAGGCCTACATCAAGACTAGGCTTTCTTGGAGCCAATCGAAAATCATTAGACAGATCCTCATTCTCAGAAGAGTCTCCCTCATCTCTAACACTGGAAACATCTTCTGTCACTGTTTCCTTGACATAAGGTATCATCATTTTAGATCTTTCCCCCAGATCTTCAACATTTGCTGTGCTTTTACGGTGTGACAACTTATGTTTATCTTGTCTAGCATATTCATGTTTCTTTTGTTTTCTTCGCTTTACATTAGTCGTAGATGGGCTAGATTTAACTGTCTCTATACCTTGTCTCCAGGGGCAATTAGGTGCAGCCATTAGACCCTGCACAATCACCATTTTCTTTCCAACTTGAACGCCAGCCATATTATCTTCTGGCAGTGCAACGTTGCCAAAGGAATCATTAATTGATTTTTTCTTCTTATGTTTATCCTTCGAATAAACTATCATCTCTTTGTTCACTCCGTCCCCTGAATCCCCCCTACCCCCTTCCTCTTTTCCATTATATCCACCTTTTTCCATCGATATTTCATGCTGTTCACAAGTCTTAACTTCAGAAGTTTCCAATTGCTCCTTAATCCCAGGAGGTTCACTAAATTCTGATGCATGCATAATCACCTCGGTACAAGCACCTTTATCAGTTTCAGATTGATCTTCAAGATTAACCCCACCTTTTCCACAAACTACCCCTTTGCTCTTAGAATTATTTCTACGGGAATTAGCAGCCTCATGATTTTCTCCGATTTGATTTTCATCAGTACCTACAACCTCATTGTCGGTATTAGCATCTATTTTGTCTCGACCCATATGTTCATCATCGGCTTCAATAAGTCGCTGCACATTACACCCACACCCAGGAGGAAAATCACGAACTGCAGAAACTCTTTTACGAGGTGGATATTTCCGCTCCTTCCAAACAAGACCCGAAGGAATTGGATGATGTGGTAGCAAGCACGGCTGCACACTGGTCCCTTCAACCACCACTTCATTCTTGACACCATTGCTGGCCTCATTCAATCCAAGCACAATAGTATTCTTCAATGCAATTGGAGACTCAACCCTCACTTCCGTATCATCTTTTGATGTACCATGGAGTTCAACATTCAACATGGATTCCTCCTCCACCTTTCTCGAGTCTAAAGATGATTTAGGGTCTTTGATAAGGCCATTAGGTCCTCGTGGCTTTGTCAATTCTTCACTTCCATGCTCCACGTTATTGGCTTTCACCGAACTAGGTGTTGCCTTTTCGACACCTTTTGAACAAAGAGGAATATCATCGGACCGGGGCTCAACTATTGTTACCAAAAGTCCTTTCCCCTCCGCATCATGAAGTTCACCTCCCTTTTTACGACTAGACTCTACAACTTCATAAGAATCACCGGCCTTGCTCCCACTACCTTCAATTTTTTTCATTTGCATGTCGATCTGCACAGAATTTGGGCCACACCCAGGAGGGAAATCACGAACCGCGGAAATCTTCCGCCTCTTATACTTTGGCGGGGTTGGTCCCAACGAACAATGCCCATTTTCCAAATGCTCACTAATTTCCGCAACCATTTTCTCCCCTTGCAAAAGACTAGCAGAGAAAAAGGGAACTCTAATTACCACATATCATTTGGCTACCCTCGTTAAATTTTGCTACAACATTCAGGCTTGAATATGTAACAAACAAAAATTACCAATCGGTCTTCTCCTACTCTTTTAGAAACTAAAGAATGCATTAATGGTTTGTTTGGGAATCTGGATTTATTTGGTCGCAATTTTTAGGAAAAAGTTAGACTTGGATATGTCAAATTGGGACAAATCCATGAATAATATTGATGTAGACACTTTTGTGGTTGATAAGGAAGGCATAGATACAACCTAGCTTACCCAATTAGAGTTTTATTTTGTTTTCTTTACTAGTTGATTTTATTTCCTTTAACTGTTTGTTAGTCTTTATATTCTGCAAATCCTTTAGTTGGTTGAGATCTTAACATTTAGGATAATAGGATCTCCGTTTTTTGTTAGTTAAGAATTAAGATCCGACAGTTAGGATATCTTTCTCTTGTTATTAGCAACCTTTAAAAAGGCTCTCCGTTTTCAATAAAGTTGGGCAATCATTTTGTCAAGAAAGTTAGTATTCAAAGATGAGTATACCACTTCAGCACACTATAGGTCCCAAGAGAAAAAAAATTCTGTCTGGACCTGCGACTAGATCCTGCACTAAGGCACATAACAAATTAAAAGGGCTAAAGTATTGAATGCTTATCAAAGACATGTCATCTCTAATCTATGTTAGATGGCCTCTTCATTACACCTAGAGTACCTGTGTCGGACACTCATCACTAGCACATGGCTATGGACACTCGACACTTCATTTTCGGCCAAAAACCTGCCAAATTTTCCAAATTTTGCCGAGTCCAACACTCGGACACGTATCCACGACGAACACTTCCAGCGGAATCCACGTAGCATAGTTTCTACTGTCATACCATCCCACTCAATAGCCTCTCTTTCTTTCCCTTTAAGTCGAATCTTAGGGCCTGTTCAGTAGTGGAAAACACGGATGTTTTCCGTGTTATGCTATTTCCTTGGGAACAGAAATGTGGAGAAGATGTTCAAATGCTGGATTTTGAAAACATTTTGACAGAAAAAGGGAAACACCTTTTTTCAAGTGCTAAGGGAAATTTAGAGAACATGCCCAAAGTTGTTCTCAGTGTTTTCTTTGTATTTTTTGTGGCGGATTCTCTAATAATTCTCAAGGGAAAACACAAGCTCTACCCACACACTCACTCTCTCTCTCCTCAAGTTCTGTACCAACAACCATTCCTACCACCACAGAACCACCGGCGACGGTGGTGTTCCACCCCAGAACCACAAATGACGGTGGCACCCACCAAAAATGACGGTGGCACGACGGCGAATTTCACCGACGGCGAATTTCACGCCACTAAATGCGGAAGTCCACCCCGGATACCTTGGTGGCGGTTACCCATTTAATTTTGCACTAGATCTGGAAAATAACCCGAAATTTCTCTCTCCTCTCCCCACCTCATAAACTCCTCAGCTACACACAATTGAATGAAGTCAATACTCCCATTGACCATGGAAGACATTCAACAACAAAAGCCCTCTAGTAATTTCGATAATTGTGTTTACTTTGTGCATTAATTTTACAATTTTGCAATTTGAACATAAACCCTAATTTTTGCACTCATTCAATTGGGCGATTGTGGTTGTGGGTCGATTGGTAGATTGCAGCAATAATTTAATGGCCTAGAAAACAGAGGTAACTAGTGGTGGTGGTGGTGGTGGTGGTGGTGGTGATGGATTGCAGAAGTGTTTTAATGGGGGTGGTGGATGATGATGGGTTGATGTGGGAAAGGAGAGAGAGAGGGGTGAGATTTGAACATGTTTTTGATGAAATGAAACTATTTTCTACTGTTTTCAGTTTCACACAAATAAAGTGAAAAAAGGAGATTCAAAACTAGAGATTGTTTTCCCCAACTAAACAGGCCCTTAGTCTCTCTTTCCCCTATTAAGTTGATTCTCTTCACTCTGAAAGCAAGCTCCCTCCATAGCCGTCACTATTGCAAGCTCCCGCCCCTCCCCCCCCCCTCTTTATTGAACTTTAGGGTTTTTTGAATTTGATTCATAATTGACTGGTACTTTGTTGTTTAGTATTTCTATTGTCACTATAGGCTTATAAGATTTTGTATCCTAAATTCCTAATGGTTCCTTATTCTTTCCATTAAATTCATAAGAGGATACCATCTAAACTTTAGCACTTCCCGAGGCCTTCGAAGAGGCTCTCGGTTGTATCCAACCTTAACCCTGTGAAAACAAAGAGGTTGATTCCGTGTGACCCTTGATTTGTGCTCATCTACCACTTTACATAATTAGGAAGAGTAGACAGCTTGACATGCCATTTTGATTTGATCTATTAAATTTCAAAGCCAAAGACAAGCGGATTTTTTTGGCTCCTTGAAAAATAGACGTATAAATTCATATAGACACTATTCTATATTTATTTGGGTAGTGCCCTACCCTAATATTTTTAAGGTACCCAGTGCTGGAAGAAATTTAATCCAAAGACCCTATAGCTACCTGTTCTTCTCTTTTACCACTTCTAGTCCATTGACATTGCTCTAGTATTACCAACAAAAAATTTAAGATGATGTGAGAAAACATCAAAGCATGCAACATTAAAAGCTGAAAATATTAAAGAGGATGGTATCATGATTTACAAATATACATTATTATAGCATTCAAATGTTTAAAAATTGTCATGTATCTTGTGTTTTTTATCGTCAATTCATGGCGAGTGCAATTAGCCCCTTTCCCATATTACGCTTTTCCCACAACTACTCATAACTGCTGCAATCAGCTTCATTTTACGAAAGCTTCAAGCAAAATGAATGGTGCATTGGTTTTGTGTAAGTAAACTTGATCCATCTTTCTTTGGTTGGCAGAAGATTTTCAGGTGATGGTCTGGCGAATACTGGATTCTAGGCCTTAATAGCAAAATGGGCACCCATTCCAACACCAAATGTAATATTCGTAGTGCATATTTGTTTACATATGCTTGGTTATTTGCAATTTCTGAAAGAATAGAATGCATATAATTTTCATGTGATGTGGTCTAGTTCCCTTAATAGCAAATGAATTACAAACAAACAAACTGTACTTGTCGCTTCCTTTCAGAGGAAAATCAGTAGACCAATCAAGAGTTGGGATGATATTGGTGTCTTGGTTGGCTGCTAGAGGAATCGGTTGCTGATATGAATGTGCATCGTGAAAGAGGGAGCTCAAGTAAGACGAATTTGACTTCTTCTGGATGCAACATGTAGCTGAAGTATATAACACTGATCATGGACTATTAGATCTTGCCAATGTATTAAAAAGCGCGCCTGAGGCGTGCCTAGGCGCACGAGGCGTGAGGCGCAGCAGCCCATCGCTTTTTGAGGGTGAGGCGAGGCGAGCGCACCGAGGCGCACTTGAGGCGCACCGAGGCGCACTTGAGGCGCATCTGAGGCGCACGTGAGGCGCATCCGAGATAGATTTTGATGAAAAAAACGTTTATTTTATAGCATTTTATCTGTCATACACTAGTGCGCCTCACCTCACTGAGGCGCGCGCCTTCGCCTTGTGCCTTGCGCCTAGGCTCTATGGACCTCTATCACCTCATTGCGCCTCGGGCCTTTTAATACATTGGATCTTGCTCAGATTGAGTTTGCATCAAGGTTGCACGGAAACGGAAACGGGGAAACGCGAAACGGGAAACGTCGATTCTCAAAATGCCGGAAACGCGGAAACGTCTCCACAAAAAATATATTAAAAAAATAATATTAAAAAAAAGAATAAATAATTATTCAATCACTTAATTAACATGCATGACAAATCAAAATACCATCAAGATAACAACTCAACAAACGAAAACAAATACATAGGGTTGGAGAAAAGAGAGTGAGAATGTCGGGAAGAGACAAGGAAATTAGGGTTTAGAAAAGAAGAAAGTATTTTTTTGATCAAAAACGTTTCTTTTCTGCGTTTCGAGTGCTTTTTTTCTTTTCTTGCGTTTCGAGCACGTTTCTTATCCTGAAACGCGTTTCTTTTGTTTCGAAACGTTTTGAATGCGTTTCTGCGCGTTTCGCGTTTCCGAAACGTTTCTTAAACGCGAAACACAGGCTCTAGAACGTTTCCGTGCTTCATAGGTTTGCATCATATGTTGAGTTTATCTGCCATGAAACACGGTGTTGAAACGCGGACATGACATGCCACTTGGACATGAGACCTATTAGGCTTTTTACCATCTACAAGTGGCAGTTCCACGTACCTACGCCGTGTCCATGTCAGTGTTTGTTTTTGTGTCCACACTACCTAGCTTACATGTGAGCCAACTAACTTGGATGTTGAATACATTTTTCTTTTCAATGATAGGGATATTATTTAATTGATATGGTTAGTTTGTGGATATCTAACAGGCATGATACCACCTTAACAGTTTCCCAACAACCAATAAAATGGGAATTCTGGAATCGAAATCCTATGGTTTCTGAAACAGCGCAAATTTCAATTGATAATTCTGCGATTGAAACTCCAAATGTTTCAAACAATGGAAATTGGAATTCAAAGATTTCGCGAACAATGGAATTGAAGTTCAGTCCCACGATTCAGAATTTCATAATCATATTCATGATAATTTAAGTAAAAACTATGGGTCCTAACACGCCCGGGAACAAAAGATCTAATGAAATGGGGGCAAAATGAAAACTGGGTATGGAGAAAAGTAATATTAAATGATTTACTAACCCTAAATCATCTGACCACAACACATTGCATTACAAATTTACCATCGAACTACATCAAATTGATGACAGGAAAAAACTACGAATCCACATGCAACTATTAAAATTGAAAAATTCCAATATGTACCCATCACATTAAACATGAAATACAAATGATTTCGATTCAAACAGAGACACAAAATTAAGAACAAAAACAGAATGAATCTGAAAAAAAAAAAATAGGGCCATTAAGGCAAAGAGAGTAAAATTTACTGACTATAAAGCTCAAAGTAAACCATCAATGAAAAACCCAATCTGCAAACAGGTATAGAAGAGAGTAAATTGAAACTTACCTGGAGAGAGAAACCGGCAATCAAGCTCAAAGGGGGAAAAGATGACTGCTAAAGATGAAGGGTTTTCTCTGAAAAGGAGTAAAAGAGATACAAATGAGGGAGCATTTATCTGAAAGAGCTATTTTCTCAACTTCTCATGGTTCTGTTCTAAACTATCTCCGACAAATCCGGCAAGTCTTGAAAGTACATTTTTTTTTTCTTTTCTAGCAAAGTAGCTAGTGTCAGAATAAAAAAGAAAAAAATTGTGTGGATCTATTTGGGTAGAATTTTAGATTAAAGTACAAGAAATAATATATTGCTTTTTTCAATCAATTGCAATATTTGGGTAAAAGATTTGGTGGGTATTTTTTTTTCCCCCCAAAGGTTTTATGTTGTATCTTCCTTGTTTTGTGTGGTTTGAAAATTGAAACTTGAAAGGATCTAAAGTGATATTATAATTACTAGCGAAATAAATTAGTTGGTGAATAGAATCAAATAAATTTTAATTAATTCCAGACACATTGATTCTTAATGATGATTCATATAATCAATATATATATATATATATATATATATATATATATATATATATATATATATATATATATATATATATATATATATATATATATATATATATATATATATATATATATATATAACTGGGACTATGATACACATAAAGTAAGTGTATGTTGAGAGATATACACGAATAATTTCAGCCATTCACATGACCATAATCAAGAATCTTCTTTTTCAGCTTGTGGGGGTGAAATAGTAGGTTTTGGAGGGAAAATAAGAGGACTAAAGAAGGGAAAAAATATCAGGTTTGGAGCCTAAAAAAAAAGAGGGAAAGGGAATGTGAAAGACCAAAAAAGGGGATGAGAGAGAAAACAGAAAGGAAATAAAAAATAAAAAAAAAACGAACTCCATTGTTTCCAGTCATCTCCAACTTTTCCGATTACTCTCCGGCGACATTCAAGAAGCGAATTTTCCGACGAAAGAGGAGCCCGGTTGTTATCGACTTATTCATACAGTAATGCTTTTCTACCCATATTTTCCGGCAAACTTTACACCATTTTTTTGATTAATTTCCGGCGAAGAGTATTTGTCCATTCTTTCTTCTGGTTGTTTTTCTTCTCGTGTTTAGCAAAAACTTTTTTTTCGTATGACAATCAAAGCAGGTGGTTAATGTATATATTGGTAGCAAAATAATTTTCATTTGTAAACTTGTAAATGTCGTAGTTGGTAGCAAAATTGTTATGATTGATGATATGCATTTGGAAGGCAGTAGTTGTTAGTACTTGAATTTTTAGTTAGTGATAACTTTGGTAGCAAAATTACATCTTTCCAAGTAATACATGAACACAAACTCGCCGGAAAAAATGGCTACCCAGAAAAGAAAAAAAAAAAGATTTCTCGGTTCTATCTCGACACATTAAAACATGAATATTTCTGGGTGTCTAAATCAACTAGGAATTCTATATTTCACAAATTTTAGAAATTTATAATTTTCGCCGGAAAATAAGTCCCGCGATTTAACGTTACCGGAAAAAAAAAAAATGAAGGGGTTGCGGCGGTTGGAGAGAGAGAGAGAGAGGGGCGGGTGAGTACCGCTGCAAGATCGCCGGAAAATTGTAAGGGGAGGGGGTGAGTCATTTGATTTTCTAATTTCTAAAATAAATATTAATTAAAATTTGTTAGTATTAAATGCTTGTTTGCTTTTCCATTTGAATTTCAAATCCAAAATTTCAAAATCAATTTGAAATTTTCAAAATCAATTCGAAATTTCATTTGAAAAAGATTCTTACCCACATTTAATGAGATTCACCCAATATGCAAGCAGGTTGCCAAGTGTAAGGCTAATATGTTTTGTGTATATCTCTCCACATACACTTAGGCACCTGTTCTCTTCAACAGAATGGTGCGGGACGGTGAGGAACGGAACGGAATGGAACGGAACGGATTGGAACGGAACGGAACGGAATGGGGCGGCGCGGATAATTCAAAAAAATGTGAGACAAAATGAAGTACAGAATGCGGAACGGAACGGATTGGAACGGAACGGAACGGAATGCAGCATGAAATTGACGAAAAGAACAGGGCCTTAGTGTACATATCGCCTTTTCCATATAATTGAGTTCTCACCAAGATGAAATCAAATAGGTAATAAATAGTAATAAATGTATGGGTGATTAAAAAGAAATTAAAAATAGTTTGATTTTATTTTAATAAAAATAAGTAACATAAGTGTTATATTTATTATCTTGAAAAATAATTATATATTCACTAAAAATAAAATTTCTTTGTTAAATGCGGTTTTTTTTTTTTTTGTTGTTGATAAAAAAATTATTATTGTTCATTTCTACTCCTATTATTCAAACTTATATATCGATAAAATTAAAAAAAAAATTATTATATTGATTCTAATAACGAAGGATGATAAACAAGAACTCGTGCATCGCACGGGCACGAAATCTAGTCAATATATATATATATATATATATATATATATATATATATATATATATATCTAATTGAGTTTTCACCAAGGTAGCATTGAATAGGTAATAAATAGTCATAAATGCATGGGCTATGAAAAAGAAATTAAAAATAGTTTAATTTTATTTTAATAAAAATAAGAAACACAAGTATTATATTCCATTAAAAATGAAATTTCTTTGTTAAAAAGTGGTTTTTTGGTTGATAAAAAAATTATTTTTTTTCTTTGCTATTCCTATTATTCAACTTTATATTTTAATACGATTAAAAAAAATTATTATATTGATTCCAATAACGAATGATGATAAACAAGAACTCGTGCATCGAACGGGCACGAAATCTAATATATATATGTATAATTGAGTTCTCACCAAGGTGGCATTGAATAGGTAATAAATAGTCATAAATGCATGGGTGATTAAAAAGATATTAAAAATAGTTTGATTTCATTTTAATAAAAATAAGAAACACAAGTATTATATTCCACTAAAAATGAAATTTCTTTGTTAAAAAGTGGTTTTTTGGTTGATAAAAAAATTATTATTGTTCTTTGTTACTCCTATTATTCAACTTTATATTTTAATACAATTAAAAAATTATTATATTGATTCCAATAACGAATGATGATAAACAAGAACCCGTGCATCGCACGGGCACGAAATCTAGTATATATATGTATAATTGAGTTCTAACATGGATTGCATTGAATATCCATTAATGCATAGGTTATTATATATACTTATATTTAAATTGTAAATTGTAATTGTAATATTGCTACATATAAGTGACTTTACAATATAGTAATAATAATAATTTAAATTAATTGAATTAAAATAGGCATAGAAAATTAAGATGACTTATCTCAATATTGGCATAATACGCAACTCTACATATGAGCTATCATTCATATCTCATACAATAATATGTGTTAGATTAGTGGGGCGTATAATACATTCATAATGGGATTCATCAAATAGTACAGAAACGCTTGGAGTTACTCAATCAATAGTGGCAAAGATTAATATACAGCCCTTTCTGACTTTTCAATGATCCAAAGAGTCTCATACAATTCCAATAACAAGTTATGCATTTAATTTTGGAAATGAATAGATGCAATTCATTTGAGCTACTACTGCTATATAACCATTCAACTGAAAGAATCTCACAGGTCTCTACAAACCCCTCACCAAACGGGTCTTTTAATTGCTTTTAAAAGAGATTTCATTGAGATCAATAGTCATCCTCTTCTGATTTGGACTATAAATACGTATGACTAATAGGGAATTAGAATTATACTAGGAAACTAATTCTGTAAATATTCTCTGTAACCCTAATCATGCTAGTCTATATATATGCGCCAGGACTCCCGTATATAATTCTAATTCCCTATTAATGACAACTGAAGCCATACACTGCCATCTCAAAGGGAAATCGAGCCCAGGTAGGGTTAACTGGGGTGTAAACAGACATACAAGACAACAGAGGGACCTGGGTCAATTTTGTGGATTTTTGGGTTTTGGGAAGGGTGGAGGGTGGACAGTGGCGGATGCAAAGGGGGACAGGTGGGGACAGTGGTCACCCCATTTTTTTTAAAAGAAATCTGTGACTTTTTTTTTATTTTTTATTTTTTTAATTTGCAACTGAGAGTAAGTCACGTGAATTTAGATTGCTCCTCAAACGCTCTCACTCTCTCAGCGCCTCTTCCTTTTCTCACACACACACACGACATAACTCCTCTCTCATCCCCTCACCATCTTTGCTTCTCCTCTGTCCTCTCAACTCTCGCCTCACACAGACACAAACGACACACACTGCACTGGACTACTGGGCTACCGGCGCCGCGCAGGAGAGACGAAGTACGGGCTCGACGGTCGATGGCAAGGCTCGACGCATTTTGTTCTAAATGAGTGCGTAATTACTATGAGTATATTACTTTCTAAGAATGGAGGGATTAGAAGGAAGTAGACCTCACCAAATTTTTGTATCTCTATTGTTTGACAAGCCTTGAAATGGCAAGGAAGTATCACACTACTATACAACATTACTTAGGTAGTACTTTTTTTTTTAGTATTTCGTGAGTTTATTTTATTTTTACAATATTTCATTTTTATGCGTGTGTATTAGACAACGAATACCACCAAATTTGTTGGATACTACTCCACCCATTTTGGAGTACATGTTTAAAGAATTGTTTTTGTAATGAAATAGTTTGATTTTGTTTTAATAAAAATAAGTATTAAGCATTATATTTATGAACCTAAAAAAATATATGAAATATTCTAAGGTAGCATTGAATAGGTAATAGATAGTCATAAATACATGAGTGATTAAAAAGAAATTAAAAATAGAATAATTTTATTTTAATAAAAATAATCAATAAGTATTATATTTATTAACCTAAAAAAATATTAAATATTCACTAAAAATAAATTTTCTTTATTAAATGTGTTTTTTGGTTGAGTATTGCTCCTTGCTACTCCTATTATTCAACTTTATAGATTGATATAATTAAATTCTTTTTATTATATTGATTCTAATAACGGGTGATAAACAAGAACCCGTGCATCGCACAAGCACGAAATCTAGTATACTATGTAAAATTATGTCAAACAGTATACCCGAAAAGATATGATAACTATTTCAAAAGATACGATAACTATTTCAAAAGATATGATAACTATTTTAAAAGATAAGTATAATAATTATTTTATGGGATATTTTTTATCTCAGAAAAATATTGTGGGATATCTACGTCATCTCAATCACTACTTCAACTATGTACAAAGGAGATCATCCTAGGGTTGAAGGAAAAAGGGACGGAATAAGCCAAAAAGGTTTGTCAGGCTCGATGAAACAAGTCATAGTTTACAGTTCGGGAACAAGTCGACCATACGCTCGTACTGATGTCCATAAATTGGAATCAAGAGATCTAGAAAAGTTGTAGCCAATAAAACATCAAAAAAATATTGTTCCATATTTTCTTGCTCTTACTTGCAGATTTAAAATTTATTGGTTTACAACATACACGGACAAGAAAAAAAAAATACTCATACATACATTAGGACTTTATATACGTTATGAGGGAAACTTCTTCTACCATGGCCCTGTTCTCTTCAACGGAATGGTGCGGGACGGTGAGGAACGGAACGGAACGGATTGGAACGGCGCGGCGCGGATAATTCAAAAATAGGTGAGACAAAATGAAGTATAGAATGCGGCGCGGAACGGAACGGAACGGATTGAAACGGAACGGAACGGAATGAAACGGAACGGAATGCAGCATGGAATCGACGAAAAGAACAGGTCCCAAGTCTACATCCCTTTTGGGGTTTTATAGCTCTATGTCACATCTATACCCCATCAGTACATTATCTATGGACATTTGTCTCATAAGTTTCCCAATAATTTTAATCTTATGGGTTCATACAATATGATTTTTTTAATAAAAAGAAAAAAAAGTCTTGTGTGGTGCTTTGAAAGTACACATACACAATGTTTTTGTTATAGTTCGGATACTAACTATTTGCTAACAGAACTTATCCGTAATTGAATAGTTAGGCTTAGATCTCCTGATAAAAGTAAAAAATAAAATAAAATAAAAAAATGTTAAATCTCAAATTTTACCATTTTGTAGAATATTCAAATTTAAAGAAAAAAAACGAATGGGTAATCACGACCTTCAACTAAGCAATTATAGTATATTTTCAATTATGTATTGATTAATTCAATGAAAAAATATAGCATTGTCATCATAACCAAACTTTAATGAAAGTTAAGCAAACTAATAATTTTAATTTGATGGGCCCATACAATATGATTAACAAATAAAGGCATACATCCCCTCAAAAAAAACGAATAAAGGCATACATGATATAACACTAGTGCAGAAATGGTCATGTGTGGCGATTCAAAACACTAATGTGCGAGTGCAACGGTTATCGACCACCACAAACCGGGGGGTCACACATTGTCGCAGGGAATATACGACGGTTCATCGACCGCCACAGAAAAAGTATGTGCGACGGTTATTATCAAGAACCGTCACACATTTTTCGAGTAAGTGTGGCGGTTGAAGTGAACAGCCGTCACACATTCCTATTTTGTGTGACGGTTCAAGTCAACAGCCGTCACACATTCCTACTTTGTGTGGCGGTTTAAATGAACCGTCACACATTCTTTGATTATGTGTGACGGTTGTTGACATGAACCGTCACACATTCTCTTCTTTTTTTTTTTCTTTTTTTTCGCAAAAAAATTAAATCCCATTAAATTAGCCTATGTGGGATTCGAACCCACGTCTTTTGTGCGATAGCACAATTGCTCTATCATCTGAGCTAATAGGCTTCAAAATCTCACTTAAATACATAAAATGTACCAAACCATAGCCTTATATAATTTCATTAAATCAAAAAATGATGTCCAATCAAAATTGCTGCAATAATCAAGCCCAACGACAATCAAAAAAACCAACAAAACTTCTGCAATCAAGCCGCCAGCAACAGCAACAACAGCAACTGCAGTAGCAGCCAGCAGTATAATCAGCAACAAGCAGACACAACACCAACAACAACCAGCAAGCAGCAATAACAAACAGGAACAACATTTAACAGCAACAACAGCAGCAGCTACAGCAAACAAACCCCGCATTTTACAAAAAAGAGCAGTAGAAATACAGCAAAACACAACAGCAATTACAGCAAACTACAAGCAGCAGCAGCAATTACAGTAATCAGCAACAACATTTTACAGCAATCAGCAACAACAAGCAGATTGTTGAACACTGGTAAACGATCATGTTATATTTTCATGCTTCACCAGGACACGAATATATAGTCGACACACAAGGGAATTCAGTCCCCATTTTGAAGTGGATACAAGTTGTATTTTTTCCTTTCTTATAGTACTGGCAGAAAATGAATGGTTTCATAGTTGATAAGTTGTTCGAGCATTGAAATGCAAGTTTAACGAACATTAATATTTGTACATACACTAACCTCAACGAGCCAATAAACCAGAATTCCCCTCATACTTGGATTGATATCAAGCTGCATGTTTTCCATATATTCAGCAGTGGACCTTTGATTTAGCTGGAGAGAGCATAAACATATTATATTAGCATATTACTAGAAATTTAATCTGTTATTATCAAAGATGGAATAAGACTGATTATTATATGAAAGGTTGCTAACATGTCAATAATCAAGTTTATTATTATCTAATAAATACAAAACCAGTGGCACTACATCCACATAAATGCGGTTTCTAGATCTTGCAAAGAAGTTGCTCTGTTAGAATCAGATATTCTATTCACTCTAGACTAGAAATAAAACTCCCAAAATGGTACATATCCAAAATAACAGTTTGCTAGAAGAAAAAACCTTAGTGCCAGCAAATATACCTCTGTAACACGTTTGTTCTCATATATGCACATCAAAGATCCTTTTGTTTATCAATATGCATTATGCTTGGACAATCTGGAGTTCCTGTTTTCTCGTGAAGTTTGTCCTCTGTGTCAGGCAATAAGAGACTATCAAAATCTGAAATTAACATTATTGATTGACAAATTAAATTGAATTACATTGTGTATGCCAAGACACAAGAACAAAGCCATCAAAACTGGAAAGCCAAGACCACTTTTATCCTCAATGTGAACTAGACTTTTAACTCGGCTTTTATCTGACCCACAAGAGATCAGAGTATTTATTTGTCTTGTTGCACTACCCTGATACAGCCTTACTTTCTCTATCTACTCATAAGCTTCCTAATGGGTCTAAGGACCTCAAAACCAGTAAAATCCAATTCCATACTCAAAGAATTCAGACCAGAAAATGATATCACAAAAACAGCCCCTAGGCAGGAAGGAATTAACAATTTGCACACATAGAAATTGGTCCTAGTTGTCTATTTAACTCACCACTTAGTTCACTCATTTAGCATAGTATTCTCATCCTTAGAACACTCAAAAAGTGGTCTGCAAGTGTAAAATTTAATTATGAAACTTTCAAATCAATACTCATTCAAAAACATGGGCGAAAACTCCTTAAAACATGCAGAAAACAAGTCCTAATTAATCTGTATAGTTACCACCATACATGTGCTGCGTTTTAGTTAAGTTTTCAGTATTATAACAAGAAGAAATCAGAGCACAACATGCAATCTTTAAGTCAGAATACAGCAGCAACAAAAACAGTGTAGATCATAAGGAAAATCTTCCTTAAGCTCACAAATAGCAATCCCAACTACTCTATATTTGAACTACACCTAGCAGACTTCTTGTTGATTATATCTTCAGCCTTTTGGCATGGAAAACTAAGTCTTAAGAAAGTATAAATGGTTCTGAAAAACTGATCAGAAAAAAGATTTAGTTCAGCAATTTTTTTCACTATAAACAAGATCTCATTCAATCCCTATGAACTTCAAGTTATATGGTCTTGATTACTTATCATCTAAATATATAAATTTTAGCAAAACAGCCAGCCAGACCACCTTAACTAATAGATAGCCCACAGATGACAATCACATACGGACAAGCAGTAACAACAAAACAGATAAGCTGATAGCAAGCTAAGCCACAACAAGGTCAAAACTCATTTGAACAATCATGCTAAGTGCCATAACTAAACTGAAGGTTAGAAACTAAACACAAATGTACCTCAGTTTGACCCAGATGCCATTACATTTTTTAGAATAAATAGTTTTCATTATATGAGGGAAAAAAAAGTAAGTACCTCGGATTGACAAACGAAAAACAAAATTGCTAATTGATTAATTCTCAAGAATCGTCACTGTCATCTCCAAGCTTTGTTCTCCCAAAACTGAAATCAAAATCAAATAGTTAATCTTTATCATTTATCTGAGAGCAATTTTCAGAACTCCTTACTGAACAAACATACAACACAAAAATCGAAATGGAATTCTCGGCAACCCAATGATAAAAACAAAATCAGCTCCAAAAGATACACCAAACAAGTTCATCCATTCTGAACTAAGGCAAAGCCAAATTTAAGGATCAAAACCCAATTGCGTTTCAGGGTGTCTAGAACCCAGAAAAAACAATAAATCACAGATTACATACCTCAGATTCGCAAATAAATCACCCACAAGATTTGCGTGGGAGCTTGAAGTGTGCTTCAATGGAGAAAGCAGATGGGTAAGGCGGGTAAAAATTCTGACCACGAATTTTCGACCATAAATGAACTGCAATTTCTAGGCGAAATCGAAAAAGAGCAAACTAATCAAGATTTTGCAAAATTAAACCCTAACGCTGCAATCAGTAACTAAGCCCCATAATCAAACCCAAAAATTCACATTCACAAACCCTACCCAACAAACAAAATTAACAAATCAACCACAAATGAGAAGAACTCGCAAGTGGAGGATAAGGAACGATAAAAGTTAAAAATCAAAACAAAATGAAAAAAAATAAATCGAAGAACCCTAAAAATATCGCTCTGCAAATTTTGCTTACTGATTTGCTAGAGGCTGACGGGAAAGCTTCGATCTGCAATTAACACAGGAAAAAAAGAAAAAAAAAGTCGATCGCCAAGGATGAGAACTCAGAAATTGAGAGAAATAAAAGAGGAGAGAGAAGGAAGTTGAGGCGGTGAAGAGCGGGAGAAGAAAGAGGATTAGGGAAAGTGAGGACTGATTGTGAATACTGGGTAGTTTTTTTGTTTAGAAAATGGGTGACGGTCCAATTGAATGACCGCTGCATATTGAAGACTTTGTGTGGCAGTCATTTAAATCAACCGTCGTACATTCTTTTTTGCAATTTTTTATTTTGCATTTTTGACTTTTGTGAGGCGGTTATGTAGTAGAACCGCCACACATTCTCAACCATTATTTACAAAAATGCCAGCGCCTTATTATAGGTGACGGTTCACACTATCAACCGTCATATATTAGGCGATGCAGATAATGATTTTTGTACTAGTGATACAAACTACAATTTAAAATTATCTAAAACTATGTGAAATGCTCAATTTTGCAGCTTACGTTCATATTATATCTAAATATTTTATAGGAAATTCAAAACTTAAATCATATGAAATAACCCAACAAATGCGAGAATATTTTTAGCCACCAAATGTACTTATTTTATTTTTTGCGATGAGCCACCTAATGTACTTAAATAAAAGGAAATTACTTATTGTTTAGACAATCATAAAGCTCAAATATTTCAACAAATGTTGAAGTCAGCTTTTTCTTATAAACTAGTGTTTTTGCTTAAGGGTTATGGATTTATGTTTAAAATAGACAAACCTGTATAATTTATCATCAAAATCAAAGAAATGAGTAAAAAAAATATACTGAATAAAAAAATATATTTTCTAGAAACATCATCGTATAATTAATTTTTGTGCGAAATCACCTAACATATTCTTTTTTTTAAATAACTCATTAAATACTTATAAGCAAATTTAACCACAGATAGTCATTTTGTTAATAAAGAAAAAAAGTCTGAATTATTCTTTTTACACCTCATCCATATACATATTAAACTAGTTACATTCCCGTGCGATGCAAGATTTCTGTGTCAAAATTAAATAAAATATTTTTATCGGTATAAACTTCCCAGACACCTTTGGCATATGTCATATATGGATACAAAAATACTTTTATATGAACCTCTCGATCCCTTAATGTGCACAAACCTACCACATTGCACCAAATTTAGGACAAAATATAAAAATTATACAATATCTCATTCGTTGTTAATCATGATATAAACCTGGTTTTGTATAGCCAAACTTGTTTATTATTTTTTGTTGCAATTTACTTCTATATCCAGTCCAAAAGACCACCACCACTGCTACTATTTAATTTTGCTGCAGTTTTCTGTTGTATCCAGTCCAAAAAAGAGGATGGCCTAAGTATCAAATTGATGCAGTGAAATTATATTTAATTAGTTAACAACCATGTATACCATTCATTGAAAGCTAATAGTAGTAAAATAAGATACATGCATCTTAAGTATTTGATGACATGTCAATATTTTGCTTACGTGACGAAGCCTACATGTCAATATAGCAATTCTTTATATTTTCTTATATGCCCCATGCAAGGCACAAAACTTGTAATCATTTTATGAAATATGAAACGTAACTAAAAATAAACCATACAAAAAGAAAATGTGTGGAATAACACTGGACTTAGGATGATACAAATTCTTAAGTTATTATAACGCTTTTTTAATCATACAACTACTCAATTGAGCAAATAGATATTTTTTGTGATTATTATATACATGTATTATTATAAAAAATTTAATGAAATGTATTTGTAAGATACATGTACTTGACTTTTAAAGAGAAAACATTATTTAATAAAAGAAATATGTAATGTAAGTTCATGCATATTAACTAAAGATGACATGCCAAGCACATCCACATGTCTCTATATATATATATATATATTGTTTTCAATTTCACTTATTCAATGAGCAAAAGATGAACATTTTATATGCATTTTTGGTACAAAAAACTAGCGAGGGGAATGGGTAATAATTTGGTAGATTCCCGAGTATTCAAAACAAACCCAACATTAATTAGATAATCGGTTTAAAGGCGTTTTTTTTTTATCTAATCAAGTCAGATTTCGGTCAAATTACGTAAAAATGCATCGTGTGGTTTTGTTTCCCTAAATCCTAAACCCTAAACACCCTAAACCCTAACCCTAAATCCTAAAACTCAAACCCTAAACCCTAACCCTAAACCCTATACCAAAATTCTAACTCTATACCCTAACCCTAAACCCTAACCCTTAACCCTAAACTCTTAACCCTTAACCCTAACCCTAAACCTTAACCTATACCCCATACCCTAACCCTATACCCAATACCCTAAACCCAATAACCTAAACCCTAAACCCTTAACCCTAACCCTAAAACCTAAACCCTAACCCTAGAACCCTATAACCCTAAATTCTAAACCCTAACCATAAAACATAAACCCTAAACACTAACCCTGAACCCTTAACCCTAACCCTAAACCCTAACCCTATTCCCTAACCCTATACCCTATACCCTACACCCTTACCCCTAAACCCAGACCCTAAACCCTCAACCCTAACCCTATACCCTATACCCTATACCCCATACCCTAAACCCTATACCCCATACCCTAAACCCTAGAACCCTAGCCCTAAACCCTAGAACCCAAACCCTAAACCCTAACCCTAAAACCTAAACCCTAACCCTAAGCCCTAAACCTAGAACCCAAACCCTAAACCTTAAATACTAAACCCTAAATCCTAGCCATAAAACCTAAACCCTAAACCCTAACCCTTTAAACCTAAACCCTAAACCTTGAACCACAACCCTACACCCAAAACCGTAAACCGTAAACCGTAAACCCTTAACCCTTAACCCTAACCCTAACGCTAATCCTAAACCCTAAACCCTAAATGCCTACACCCTAGCCCTAAACCCTTAAACCTAGCCTTAAACACTAAAACCATAAAGCCTATCCCCAAACCCTAAACCCTAATCTTAAACCCTTTACCTTAAAACCTTAAACTCTAACCATAAACCCTAAACCCTCCAAAAACAAATAAAAGTAAAAATAAAAATTCTATCCTGGCACCTTCCTATTTATGGGACACCTACAAAAAAAAGTTAAGGAAAAGAATTGTGACAAATTACCACTAATTAATATGAAAACAAATAAAAAATAAAAATAGAAATAGAAATAGAAAAGGAAATAAAAGAGTAAAGATCTCCCTCCAAAAGTCCAACGACCCTCCAACGGTCTCCACCCTGGCACCACCCTCCTATTTATGGGACACCTAAAAAGCGAGGGAAAATCCTCTCACCACAGCAGTCCAATTAAAAACTAGCCAAAACCCTAACTAAGCAAACTCTCCTCTCTCTCTCTCTTACTCCTCTCTCTCTCTCTCTGAAACTTCAACAATGGCGGATAATCAGGACCCATTCGCCTCAATAATCTCTCACTGTCACTGCTCATCATCTCAAGAAGACCTTCTCTCTATCTCCAAGTTCGCCCGACAAGACGAGACCTTTACCGACGACAGCGAAAAATCTCCACCGTCGAAAGATTCCGGCAAAATTTCCACAAAATTGGACGGCTCGGATGATGCTAGGGCACCTCATTCCCATGATTCAGGCGAATTCGTGGCTATCTGCGCCGATTGCGAAGAAATGGAAAATCTAGGGTTTCCAGGAGAGAGAAAAAGGTCCGAAATTGACGTCGTTTTCGATGGTAAAGTGAGAGTTAGAGAGAGAGAAAGTCCTGTAAAAGGGAGGTCAGATGAGCCGCGGTTAAAGAAGTCGAGGGTTTCGGGGTTGAATTCGCCGAATTCGAAGGGTGGTGGGAGAGTTGAAAGCAGTCCTTTGGTTCATTGTAGTGAGAAAATGGTGATTGATAGCGAAGATAATAGGAAAGAGATGTTGTTTAGAGGTGATTTTAGGGTTGAGATTGTTAGCCCTTTGAGTAGTTTCGTATCAGATAGTGGGAACTGTAGTGAGAAATTCGGTTGTGAGGGTGGAATTGGTGATAAAGTTGAAGTGAGGGGAGAGAATTTAGCGAAAAAGAAGCTGGAATTTGAAAAGGAGGGAGAAATTGGTACCAAATATGGGGAGATTGGTGCTATTATAAATGGGGATAATGCAAAAGAAAGTGTAGAACACAAGGATGATGAAAACTTGAGGGATGGTAAAGATGAGGGCGTAGAGAGGCGGGGAAAGAGAGAGCTACCTCGTTCGTTGGTCGAGCCAGTTTGGGGAACGACTGCGAGTGGGTGTGAAAGAGGTGAAAGTGGAGTGTCTGGGATTGGAACTACTAGTAGGGAAAATGTTTTAAGAGGGGAAGGAAATGGAAATGGAAAAGGAAAAGCTAAGGCTGGTGAAACATTGAAGCACTTTTTAGATTTGCTACGAATGCTTGCAACTGATGATGATGATGATGACGGTGAAGTCGATATTCTTGAGACTGTCATGAGGCGCGGAATGACATTTCCGCGGTCTAGATTTCTAACACAGACCGAGGAGGATGAGTAGTTCGAACTCCGAACTTTGAAACCTGTTGCTGGTATGTTCGGTTGAAATTTGGAGGTGTAAAACTGATAGTAGCTGGATACTTATCTAATGTAGTTATGATGCAACTGTGGGACTGTAGGGCTTAAAGTTGTACATGTTTTGTGCTTTCTAAAGTGACTTGTAAGTTATGTAAGACCTCAATGTGTTTGTTTATTTGTGAAGAGTAATGGATGTTTCTTATGGAGTAGTTTTACTTTTGACCTTTTCTCCTCTTGACACAGGAAAGAGATGATACTCTAAAAGCAATTATCCTATGCTATTTCAGTAGTTGCTTTCAGAAGTTCCTTCTACACAGTCAATTGGGCTTCCTTGTGATTTTGATGTTATAATTATCTCAACTTGATACCTGAGAACAGGTCACACCCAGTATGTCTTTTGGTACGAGTTCATGCATCATTGTTCCCATCACTACACCACTGACTTGTTCTTCATCCTCGGTTTTTCTCCCCTTCACTCTTGAAGATTTGACAGTGCACGACAAATCAGGAATTGCTTATTATCTTGTACATCGAAGCAAACCATTAGATTTTCAATACGGTGAAAGATTACTCATTAAGCTTAGCAAATGGCAACCATTACATCTTTTTCTAAGTGATTGTCCTAGTTGATTTTATGCCAACTTCGAGAAAAGTGAAAGTAAACCAATTGTGACATTAGTTAAGTAGAGCCATGTTTACAAGTCACAGTATGCCATATTTCCACACCTGCAATTGGGGGTGGGGGGGGGGGGGGGAGGGGGGTTATGAACCCAGCTCATGAGGTTCTTTTCTGCAGTAAGATGTACGATACGATATTGAGAGTCAAAGGTATGCAATGTTACCTTTGCAATGTAAAGATGCTCTCATAATCACAATAGGCATATGCTTGAAGGTGGCTTAAAATTGAAGGAAGCTAAAATAATGCAAAACCCTTGTAACCGCAGTTACCTCCATATATATTGACAACCTTTGTTTACAGGCATCCCAGAAAGCTCATTTCGATTTTCTTTGCTAAGCAGGAAATAGTGTGCTTTCCCACAACATAATACACCCCAGAGGATGACACGCTGGGTATATGAGACTATTCTGCATACAGTACCCCAAAAGCTTACCATCTCTTCTGCGTTATGAACTATATATGCTACAACTTTCCATGAACCTATACAAGAGAAGAAAAAGACAAAGAAACCCACATTTTGTCCCTTGCCCATCCAAGTTCAAAATAGGCACTTGAGAAGAGGGGAGGGGAGGGGGAGATCACAACAAAATTATGAAACAGCATCCAAAGAGCATGTTCTATGGATTTGGATGGCAGGAAACCCTAGCCAGAAGTTGTGGGTGGAAATAGTTGCTAGGTATTGTCAAGGACCGAAGTGAGCTGAGTGTACAGAGCTGCTACTGGCACTTGCTTGCTGAGAGGCAAAACTAGAGGCTGGGCGAAGGAGCTCAGCCTGCGGGAATGAACCATTAGATGGAATATCGAGAAGCAGATCCTGATCAGAGCTTTCATCTTCGAATTGGAAAGAATCAAGCACAAGAGAGCCACCATCAGTGTGCAGAGCAAACAGGTTTCTTGCAGCTGGAGTGAAGCACGAACCTTCATTTTGTAAGGACTCCTTGCTTTCATAACCAGCTTTCAAAAGCACTCTTTTGGGGCTTTTCATTGTCATTTTTGCTTCTGGAAGGAACATGTGCGAATTTGTAAGCAAAGAAGTATAGCAAACCAGGATAAAAATCCAAACTATTAAGATGATGCAGCAGGAGCAAACAAATCATTGAGATGTATTTTCCCATATTACTTTATGAAAAGGAAAGATTGTCTACAGTAAAGAGCCTTATGAGAGTTCATTCCTTAACAATTCCATAGTTTTGCATTTTTGTCAGCATCAATGTTCTCAACATGATAGATGATTGGCATTCGGTGTACTCTTGGATCAGCAGTCATCTTTTCACATGTCCTAAATTAAATTTGCATCCTGGTGTTCACATCAGCAATGACTTCCACTAATTATGGTCATGGCCTGAATCTAACCAATCCGATTGTGTAAGGCTACAATTGTTAATCTGAATCCACCCCAAAGAGTTACGTCAGATCCAAACACAGGACGTCCTAATGTACCTAGCCACTATCCCATTATAGTGTAATTTTGAGCAATTTATGCTTCATGAAGACAATATTTTCAGCATCAAGAATGTTAATTTGTCGCATCTTAATCCAGTCCAAAATATTCCAATTTACCTTTACCATCTCCTCCTGGCTACTATGCCTGTCCTATGTTTTTTTTGGCAATAACTAAAACCAATCTTCCAAAAAAATAATATTACTAGACAAATTCTGTACTAAACAAATAAGATACCAAATTGATATTCTGGGACCTATAATTCAATTCACGGATATAGAAATGTGCAAACCTGGATAGAGATGATTTTGGATTTCTCTCGATTTTTTGGCATTGACCAGATTGCCAGAAAAGCTAGCTTTAGCTTCTGATAAGCTGGCATGCTCTCCTGAACTCTCTTTAGCTCTCTTATCCTATGCAAAGAGACATGTAGGTAATGCACATTCTTACATCATAATTGACATGGATGCAAAAACATGATACCGAATTCAATAAAATTAACTCAAACCTTGAGCATATTGTAATTTTCCACCCATTTGCACTTTGCCAAATTGCACAATGCAAGTCTCTTCAGGAGTTTACAATCTTCAGTTTTAACTCCTGGAAAAGAAGTATTAAGAACTCCTTCTGCAAGAAGTTGCTGATAGGAGGATGCGTTCTCCTCGAAGTAAGGGCTTGTGAACATGGTTCTGAGGCTGCATGAACAAGAAACATGGCTATCAGTGTCTCTATTCTTCCCAGGATGAAACTCTTCCAAACTTGAGGTGAGTCATTAAGAACCGATGGCACTAACCTCTCGGAAGGTGCGGAGGTATCAATGGAAGGTAGATATTTGAGCAAATCATGCTGTTCATCAGCAGTTAAATGACCCCAAAAAGTGTCCAAATTAACAATTTCCTGAAGCAAGCATATTTGTTCTATATGTTAAACACAAAGTTGGATCTCTTTCATAGAAGAATAGAAGTGGAATTTCAGTTGTCAGGGTCCAGTTTTATATGAACAAAAGGAAACAAAATAATGAATTTTACAACGAATGAAGCATCACATAATCACTTTCAGACTCCGCAGGCAACAAATCACAATTCTTGCAGAATCATGGCAAAAAAGGGTTTATGGCAATGGATGTAACTTGTAAATCCTAAATATCTCGGTAAGAAGAATTCTAACCAAGATGAGCCTAAAATACCTAATTATTTTATAAATTTTTAATGGAGACCTTATCCCTGCAGCACTGGTGAGCTGTTGTCATGGTAAAACATAAGAATGCGACTCACAGTTAAGTCGATGTAGCACAGTGGAGAACTAGGAGTCCGCAAAGTGTGTAGCTTCTCATGGTTGGCCTTGTCCCTGCAATTAAAATAATGGTAGATATGTCAAAGCTTCCTTTTATTCGAAATTATCGTCCAACTGTAGTTGCAAATTTTGAGGAACTCCATCTGTTGACAAATTTATGCTACGAGACTTAGGCAAGTAAGGGAAAATCAATAGGAATTTGTATGGGTATTAACAGAATCTGCATTGAGCCTGGGAGTCTATAATACTACATCCATGAATCAGGGAATCAAATAGCGGTCGTGGTCCCTATATGATTGTGGTAAGGTCGTGACATTGGGAAGCAGAGAGCTATCGCAGTGTGATTTCAAGGTCACAGTAAGCTTAAAGCCCGCTACAAGGTGTTGAATAATAAAAGAAAAAGAAAAGAGCACACGCTACAACGAAGGCTATTACGCAGAGTAGCGGCTGCTATTTGATCCATGCTAGGAATCTAGTGTCTAGAAGGATTCACCTCTTAGCCTGCTCCAGCTGCATAATTTGGCCATTTAGCTTCTTCACTTTCTCTAGCCCTGAGCAGGAATTATTCACACTCTTGCCGTCATAAAGTGAGAGCAGAGATGCAGGATTTGAATAGCCTTCATCTGCTCGATAAGGCTTATGATCAACTGAAAGGGAACTGGCTTCAGATTCCTCTTCCCTTGTCATGGAGCTGGGGTGTCTAATAAGAACACTTCCATGTCCTATTTCGACAGATACCATTGGTGCCTCACTCTCAAAAAGCAAATCTTCCTCAGAAGAGCCAGAGAAGTGAGGAGCTTGCTCATGTAAGATGGTATATAAGTCCTTTGTCAGCTTCTCAACTGAAGATTGCTTGGAACGAGTTACACATGTTCTCTTCCTTGAAGGAACTTGTGCATCCCACACAATGGATTGCGCTGGACCTGGAAAAAGACCAAAGTAAAGACTAAATACATTTAACAATAAACATGACAAATGAGTGCTGGATTCGCATACAACATTTTTGAACCAAAGTCATCAGTGGCAAAGCTTGATTTGCAAGAATTGTAAAAGAACATAAACCTATTTCTCCTAGTAGAAAGATGGCTTTGTTTTTTTTTTTTTTGGGTATATGTACGATAACAGACACTTTAAACCATGATTAAGATGTCATTAATCATTGAAATACAGTAATTTGTACATTTGAATGTGAACAAGAATACAGTCTATAGAGCAATCATCAACAAAGACCAACTTTTCAAGCTACAGAGCCCACCCTAACCCCAAAGATAGGTCTTATTAAATTCCACTTGCAGTTGATAATCACTCGCTTGCAGAATCCCTAATTTGGCCTTTAGAATTATCCTCCTCCTAAGACAACGGTACATTGGACTGCAGGCAATACATTAATCACTAGCATCATCCTGTACTCTAACCAAAAAACATTAGTGCAGTATGTCTCTGACCTGTCAAGTCACTAGCATCTGCACTGCCAAACTGAGCACAACTCTCAGAATTTGATATGGCAGAACCTGAACTCGATCTATTACTTGTGTCCTCGTCCAGATTCCTTTGGAAACCCTGGTTGTAGTCAGGGGTAAACCCCCCATCCATTGCAGTTTCATAGCTTAGCTTCCTTTTGTATAGTTTTTCATCCTTCTTCTTAAGAGAAATGCTCTTCACTCTGGTTACCCTATGATCCTCATACTCATCCGGATCAACTCTGGCGTGTAGAGGAGTATAATTTGTAAGAGTTCCCTTTGTTCTCCATCGAGATCCACATGCATTGCAGAGGACAGGCTTCTCTGGGGGGCCATTGCGCCAAAGAGGGGTGCCTGTGGCAACAACACAATGCTGTCAGAATCCTTGACATATCAATGGGTCCAATCGCAGGAATGGCTCCAGGCCAGACAAGACAAGAAGGAACCAAGAAGAAACTTCACGTATCAAGCTTCAGGATGGTTTCAGCAGCGACAAGCACCCAATTAAGGAAATCATATATGCAGTTTATTAAGAAAAGGCAGCCTGTCTGTCATATCATAAACATTCAGGTCCAGGAATATTTTAAGCTTTCCAGAGCTGTTATTCCTCAGAGAAATTATTTCTCTGAGAACAACATCTGTCGGGTAATCCAATATTGCGTTAATATCATGCGTTCACCAATCATTTTCTTTTCGATAGTGTTTATGTGAATATATTGAAAATATTAGGCAGCTGTAATTGTAGAAATCCCGCAGCAATGTTCCTAGTTAACCAGGCCTAGACTTCACATCATCACATGTATTGAAAACTAGTTTTGGAAAATCTCTCAAATTGAAATTCGAAAAACTTGAATACATGTCCAAGCAGTCATTAAGTATGCATTGGTCACACAGGATTATTACTTTCTCTGGCAGCATATCATTTGCACATATGCAGCATTGATTTCAGTAAAATGCTATGAATATGTCAGATGAGTAGATGATGTGATTGCCATTCAGAAGCACTTTATATGAGTAAGGTGAAGGGGAGGGGGTCGATAAGGTGTCAAAGTTTCCACAAACAAGGATAAGAGTAGGACTATAGGAGGAAGCTATCACATATGGAAGTTTGTAGTCATCAATATGATCCTAATGGTTCTTTAGAACCATCTCCTTCAGCACAAATGGAACAATAATTTAGCATTCTCGGTATCTCAGTTCCCTAGAACATGGACTCCATACTATGGAAGGGAATGAAGCTGCAATAAGCTTGCTCTCAACAGCAACCTAGGCATTGCCGCAAGCAAGCACTAGATGAACAATGGTCCCCGTGATCACAAAGTTGCACCAAGAAGGCATAACAAGTATATCTCCTCCTACTAGAAAAATTAGACAACTAGTTGTATTTAAGAAATCAATGACCCAAGAATACAACTCTTTTGATTGGAGTTTTTGCATTCTTTGATACATGATCAACAAGTGAGACACATCTCCTAGACAATGGTGAACAGGAAGCAGTCGGCTGCAAGTGATATAGAGCAATGGACATATTCCAATGGGTAAGGAGGTAGTAGAGAGTAAACAGAAGGGAGCAGCCAACTGTAAGAACTGAGGGAAATAGCTGAGTGAAACCAATTGGTTATCCAATCAGAATGACACAACATGGAGGCAATGGCTCACATTGTACATACCAAATTAGCCTCTAGCTATTCTAGCTTTTGCTCATGAAAAATTTTAAGGTTGACATCAAGCCAGAATACTATGTAATACAAGTGGCATGAAACTAGACAACAGAAGCACAGTAACATGAAGATGCCTAGATGTAATATCAAGAAACCCAGGGAATTTAAGTGGTTGAAGGGATAATGGGTTTCTGGAATCCTGAAACTCTTCAAGAAGTCCCAACTCCAGTTCTAGGAACAGACTAGAGATGCATATATTGCCAAAAGAGTCAAAACCCAGCAAAGAGGAAAATGAGGAAAAGGGTTGAGCAGAAAGAGTCCCAAAGTTTGAAAAACACATTCATTTGTGTGAACAAACTGATACTGAGAATAGCCCACAAAATTCCCAGATTGAAGGAACCAGCAATCATGTTACCCTTCAATCATACAAGCTTGATATTCCACAAACAAACAGATTAAACATCACAGTAACACAATACATTCATCTTTCAATTGATTTGCCCAATTTAGTCCTAACTTTCTGTGGCTCACAGCTAATGAATCTAGAAAAAGTCAAAATTCCACGGTAGAAAACAAATTCTGGAGAAAAAAGAACAAATGTTTAGAACTTGAAGAAGCAATACCCCCTACTTTATTTTAATTTTCCTTTCTTTTGGCAATTAAATTCAACAACATAATTCAAGAGACAAAAACTCACTTGTAACACCACAGTGATAGCAAGGTCCTTGCTTGGCCATGTCCTTCTCCTTTAAATTTTTTTTTCTTTTTGGGTTCTCTTAAAAAAATTTGACTAATAAAAGCAAATGAAAAACTTATTTTTCTGAGCAGAAGACCAAAAATAAAATTAAAGGATTTATTCTCTTCAACCCTTTTATTGGCTTATACACTGGGTTCTTCAGCCAAAAACCCAGATGGTGTTTTGGAGAGAGAATTAAAATTCACAGTGACCCAGAACCAAAATTCAGGCTTGAAAGTGTGAATAAAAAGCAAATCATGGACTAAATATTGAGAGAAAGAGTAAAAGGATTTATTTTGAAGCTGGTAGTTTGTAAAATCCAATGGAAGGGAAAAGACCATTGAAAGGGAATCTTAATAAATGGGGGAAGATGAAGGAAAGAGAAGGGGAGAGGAAAGGCAGGTTGAAAATGGAGGGCGTGTATTGGTATATGACCTTCTTTTTCCTTTGCTGTTTTGTTGTTGTTGTTGTATTGTATATCAAGTAAATGTTTCAGCTTTCCATTAGCTTTCATTTTTGATTTGTTCTGTTAAATTATTGATTTTTCAAATCTTTTTTAGTATTCTTTAATCCTTTTCCTTTTTTTCTCCCCCATTTTTTGTGTCATTGGAAGATTTTCAGTGAGCTTTTTCTTTTTCTCTCTCATTAAACCATTATAGACCAGATGGTGAGATGGGTAAGGATTTTACTAAGGAATATTATTTCATATATACCTGTTGACTATGGACTCTATTCTTGTGTGTGTTAAACCCACAAATTTCCACAGGCCTTGTTAAGTATTGCCACAATAACCATGAAAATTGAGGGGGAAAAAAGGTAAAAGGCACCCCAAAAAAAAAAAAGTACAAGGCTTTTGCCACTGGTGTTTTTTTGTTCCCTATGACTTTTTACACTGATGTGGTGATTTGTAATTCATAAGTTTTTTTTTGTTTTACTGATACTCTTATTTCAGTTTACCACTCTAATACTGAAGGTGGATATAAATAGGAATTATCATTTCTATCCATTAGCTAGATGCAAAGAGAGAAAGGTATCACACAATTATATCCATATATGTTTTTGTTATTATTATTTTATATTCATAAAAACTTGTATAATACGGTCTTTTGATAACTTTTGATAGGATAATCAACGTTCACTTTCTAATGATATAAGAGTCAAATGGTCCATAATAAGCGACAATTACATTTCTAAATAATAACCTATATTTTATTGCCAGTTAATCTCACACAATATTTACTATTATATATTACCAGTCAAATTTAAAATAGCAATATACTTTCTATGTGGATCGGATTTCAAATTTTTAAAAAAAAAACACCGGATTTATATTCCCTAGTGTATTTTGAAGCATATTGTATTTATGGGGAAATAAAATAGGTTGCACGGATACCGATATGGATACGAATATGGGTACGGATGCGGGTGCGCGATACTGTAATTCTGAATTTCCTAGTATAGGTTGAGTATAACATAACAACTTTAAAAAAAAAATAATTTAAAATATATGATATAACAACTTTAAAAAAAAAGAAAAAAAAGAAGGTTGAGTACAATTCAATTTATGACCTTTACCGGCATTGTTAACATGTATATACCTTTCTCCATTAAAAATACAAGATCAGAGATGAAAAACGCGTGAGTAAGTTGATGACTAATTAGTTGTTGGTATGTATGTGTGGAAGATAGAGAGAGTTAACGAATCGACAACTGCTCCGGTAGGCGTAAGCCTTCAGATCATAGAAGATGGAGGGTATGATGAGAAAGAATGTCATTTCTTTTGGGTTACATAAAGATATATTTAAAGAAATACTTAATCAATATAACTAATTGAAGTGTTTGCTGATTTGGCGTATCTTTAAAGTACCCACCGTGAATTCGAGGAGTATCCGTAATTATTTTGGGAAAAAACTAATACGAAAAAATAGGATACTTCTCCGATATGTATCGGGAGCGTATTTCCAAGTATCGGGCGTGTATCCTAAAAGTATCGGTATCCAAAATGTATCGGATACGAAATACTGTTGTTGGGCCAGGTATCGGTGCAACCTAAATTGTCATCTGTCACTTGTTCATAGATCAAGAAAGATTTTTGATGAACACTTTTTTTTAAAAAAAAGAAAATAAAGCCAATCAAATGAATAAGCAAAACATTAAATACCTAGTAGCACAAAAAATATAATAATAGATAAATAGAATTTAGGACAAGTATAAATTACAATGTTACTCTAAATATAAATTATTATTTTTTGGAGATTTCTATGTTTCATATAATTTTCGTTCCATATTTTTAGAAATTAATTTCCTAGCCCAGCTTGAAAGAGCATACAATATACTTTTTAAAAAAGTATTCATTTATTGTACATTTTACTCCCTTAATAAAATCTACCTAACAATACCTTAAAATAAATAAATAGTGTGTGGGCATTTTTAATATGTTAATTCAAGTTTCAACCTCAAGAAACAACTACATGTAATAATTATAGAGAAATGTTTTTCTATATATTTAAGACTATATTTTTATTATTGAGATCAACATATTAATAAATTAAACACATGGAACTCAAAATTAAAATCTGAATTTATCATATGGATTAACAAGCAAATATGGGTCACTAGATTTGCAAACAGTGAATACTTAATCTGATCACAAGTTTATTTTATGTTGGAAAGTACTACAAATATTTAGAGTATACGTTACATCTACAAGTGCAATCGTGTTTAGAGTTATTCATGTAGCTAGCGACTCTTATTTGTTCGTAATTTTTATTATATACATGCTTTGTACAAGAACCAACATATTTTATTGTATATCATGTCAACAACTCTGAGCATATAATTACTTTGTCCGAACTTATTTGATACGTATTTGTTATTACCATATATACACTATGTCCGGATTTACATGTAATGACTGATTCCGAACATAGTGTATATATGTATGGTAAAGAAGTTAACTTTACTTTTCTTCTCGTGTCGAAGAGAGCACAAAAGCAGGTGCTACTAGGTTTCGAGCCGAAATTCCTCGTCCAAGCCCCATTGTTTTTTCCAGCAATTGTTTTCTTGGGAGGTTCCAACAAAAATAGTTAATATCGTAATAAATATAAAAATAGAGTGATGAAATTGCAACATCTTACAAGTAATAAAACTTGTGGCCCATTATTGAAGTAAAAGTTCTTCGTTTTTATACCAACGTTATACCAATAGTTACAAATGTGCAGTGTTAGACGAATTTCAACAATAACTCTATAATTTAATATTCGCTGAAACTTACATTCAAGTCATATCTCAGACCAACTATTAAGTAGAGAAAGTGGTCATCCCCTTTCAAGCCACACAAAATTAAAAATTTTAAAATACCAATAATCAAAACAACTAAGAAATATTAAATCATATGTATATTGCGAAAAAAAGCAAAGAAAAGAATACGAGAGGGGTAGATAGAGATACAAAGAGAGTATATTGAGCTTTTATCCGTTCTTTGTCTATGTACAAAAAGAAATTCTGATTTGTGCAAATGATGACATTATGGTCATATGGTGATAAATATATTGAAAAAAAGTAATTAAATGGTAAATAAAGTCAATGAAGCTGTGCAGTTGTGCAGTTTTGATTGGCCGGGTAACAGGCCAATTATTCACCATTAAATCCAATGCTAAATGAATTGAATTACATACTACAAGACACAGGTACGGTCCCACTTAATAAACTACTCTTGCATTATGAGTATTGTTAGCGTAGGATCGAGTAGTACCTAAACGCGATCAAAGGGGAAAATGCGTGTGATGGATCTAAGGTCAGTGTGCCAATGACATGCCCTGCTTAGAGAGTCTTTAACTTTTTTTTGTGTGTGTGCAAGCACTCATCACTTATTAGCAAATGTGGGGAAAGACAACAATGCAAGAACATAGCAAAAAAAAAATAAAAAATTATAAATTATAAAAAATTAATATCACATAAATTTGATTGTTTATTGTATTTGTTCGCCACATCTATGGCGAGAGTTACTATTAAATTAGTTATTCATTTATCCCCAAAAAAAGTAACTAGGTCTTATTCGTCAGGATCCACGTCATTAAATATTTAAAATTTTTACATAAAAAAATACTCATTTTGTACAAATAAATAAACAAATAAACACATTTTGTACTTCTGTTTTTTTATTGGCTCAATAAACCAACTTTTAGTCTCTTGAAGCATGCCTGCTGTGGTGAAAGTGAAACTTGAAAGTGTGAAACTATATTTAGGCTTGAAGTTGACATAATTTGATTCTTTTCATTTCCTAACAATGTGAAATAAATGTGACAGCAACGACCTTTGATGATCAAATTAGAGCAAAATATAGGTCATTTTATGCTTAAATGTGGTTCACAATAACAAAAATAATGTTTAAAAATTAAGGTGGTTTCTTAAAAACGAAAAGTAAACCCTTTAGTGGTTAACACTAATTCATTTATTTGTTTATAATTCTTTCACCTTAAGAATATCATAAACCCATAACATTGTTACAAAATTAAATATGGGTGAACCGTAAAATACCACTAATTAATTAAAGATAACACCCTGAAAAATCAACATACCAGTACATCTACAATGGAAAATTTGGACATCTAAGAGAGTTATAATAAGGTGTTTCGTGAAATTGATGTACAAAAGTGCAAAGCAACTATTAGAATAAGGAGGTTGTTCGAAAAAGTTTAATCTATTTTGCTAGTTTAGATAGTTTTGTCGTTAATTGTATTTAGAAAACTCCTTTGTTGAATTTAATTATCATGTTTAAATGTCAAATGACTTACGACTAATGTAAAATATATTTTCCCTTAAAAATATATAAGTTAAGCGTAATTAAGAAATATAGATAACACCCTGAGTTATCAATATACCAAATACATCTATAAAAACTGGTTAGTAGATACTATATATCTATGTGGCATATATATGCCCCAATTCTTTCATTTTCTTTGCTTTATTTAGGTTTTTTTAGATATATTATCCCGAACAAAGACAGTTTTCCATTTGTAAGAGATACTATGTCCCGTATATTGGGTATGATTTACTTAAGAATATGTCATATGTTCTCCTCAACTTAGTTCAATTCATGTGTCACTTATCACTCAAATTTTTTTTTTTAAATATATACTTTCAAATGAGTCCAAATTTTTAAAATATTTGTACGGATTTTAAATAGTTAAAAGCCAAGTCAAAATAATCAATTACGTGTTTATTTCAGTTCACTTTTTTCCAGTTGAGACAATCGGGCCCTTATTCGGAGTACTATTCGATTTTTTTATTCGTTTATATGGTGTTATGGGAGATTGTTTTTCTAAGAGGCAATCTACAATGTGAAATCTGAATGTGTAAAGAAGTTATGGTAATATCTTTTGTGAAAATGATGTAACATGTAAAGCAACGATTAAAAGGAAGTCGTCTGTAAAAGTTGAATTTGTCCTACTAGCTTAGATAGTTTTGTCGTGTATTATAATGTTTTAAATCACAAAAACTCGTAAGAAGTTTTAAATCTCTTCTTGTTGAATTTATATCATTTATAATTGTCACATGACTTAAGTTTGGGGGAACACAAAAACTTCTATAAAATGGTATTTTCGTAATTTTTGATGAAATGGGGGTCACTTTTCAATAAAACAAGGGTCACTATTCACCAAAATTACTCTTACATTTCTAAATACGTGACATATGTTTCATCTTAATTTGGTTTTAATGGTTCAATAACAAAGGACACTATCCACATGTAATTGACAATTTTCTCCCTCCACCTGGACCAATTTAACGTTTTAGTTAATTCTTAATCCTCTTCTTAATTGAAGTGATGACATGAGGGCCAAACTTTGTTTCTATTTCCGTAGAACAGTCAAGCTTGTGACTTGTGAGTGAATGGATCATGGGCTCATGGCCTCATGGGGTGATAATGTCCCCCATGTTTAGTTTTACAGCATGTACATACAACATTAAAGATTTAAAGTAGTACTGTCTATCCCAAAAAAAAAGAAAAAAGATTAAAGTATTCTGATTTAGAATCTTATTAGAAGGATAAAAGGGTTTTGTATATTGTGGCCAACGACATCTCATATTTCATAGTGCGCACATGATAGGTATTAGGTAGCTATACCTTAGCTCAATATTAGATAAAAATTAAAATACCCCCTTTTTTCCTTCTTATTTTTCTTTCCGATTTCTTCTTCTTCAATCACATTTACCTAACCCAATTTTCAACTATAGGAAAATGTACATCAGATAAACATGAATGAAAAAAAGTTAATAACTCGCAAATCATATGTACCAAGCAAGTTTACAAAACAAAATTGTAGATATATAGGCTCGTTAAAAAGTCCTAATAAAAACGGTTAAACTCATCACCTTTGTTATGAATTCCAACACCATGATCAATTCAAGTATCGATTTTTATGAAGTTACGTATCATTTGTACGCAGTTCATATATTGATGTATAACTGAACAAATACATGCAATGTAGTTGGATGAAGCAAAGAATCTAGTAATTGGAAAAATAGATTGTAGTTGAAATCAACATGTCCATAATAAATCCACATGACATCCTACAATAATCAAACCCAAACTCCAAATTACAATAAGAAACATTGTGCGCCTTATAGGCACCATTATAGTTGAGAATGGAAAGAAAGTATAGAATAGGGGAAATGGGCAGATAGAAATAAGCAGGTGAATGAGGAAAAAGTTAAAGTGGTGCCTCCAAGACACCATGGTGGAGTGAATTATTTATTTATCTTTCATTTGGTATTCTTGTACTTAAGACTTTTTTCGATGGTGGCCAATATGTTTCCAAAATCTAATTGGTACCCTATAATTGTTCCCAAAGTTCTCTATCTAGCCATCCTTGGTAAATGTCGTTAAACTCATCCTTAAAATGGTATTGTAGTGTTGGTTTCTCGTTTTATCTTAAGTTGGTTTTCCTACATTTTGGTTGAATATTCCCCCTCACAAAAGCTAAAAATTGTAACTTACATGGTTGCCCTTATAAATCTCAAACTACCTTTAAATGAAAATAACTACACAAAAAAGACTTTCTGATCTTTACATGGTTGCCATTTGTTATATTTTACAGTCTGTTAGTGAAATTTAGAACAAACAGAATTCTTCTTCCACAATCCTTTGCAAATTTATCTCTTTCTCTCTCTCTCTCTCTTTGTCTCTCCTCTTACTCTGTCTCTCTCCTTACCCCTGAAACGCGTCTCCTCGTCTTCGGAAAGAAACCATGGCTAATCACTGTCACTACAGGGGTAACCAAATGGTTTTTTTTTTGTTTTCTTTTTTTTTTTTTTTTTTTGGAAATTGGACTATATTTAGTTTAAATCTATTGTTATACCACTAGAACTGGTATTGGTTGTTTTCAATTGTTTTCTTCTAAGGTTATGGCAGGAAATCACTACCAATCAGTGACTGGTTAAACAAACACAAACAACGAACCAATTGCTATTCATAATGCTCAAAGAATCCACCAAAACTGTTCGGCAATATTTATTTGTTTTATTGGTCAAATTGCCCTAAATTTTAGTTGTCTTATTTGTTACTTTGGTGAAATTGACTTATATTTAGTTAATATCTATTGTCATACTACTAGAACAAGTATTGGTTGTTTTGAAGTGTTTTCTTGTGAGGTTATGGCAGGAAATCACTACCAACAAGTGTCTGATTAAACAAACTCAAACAACGAACCAATGATCCACATCTGAAATTATGGTGTAAAACCACAATAGTTCAGAGAAATTGAGAGGATGAGAGGAAAGCAACCGAAATTAATTGACAGGAAGCAAGATAGACAACGTATCTGGCATGAGAGTTCTAGTAAGAGGAGAGAGAGATGTCGAACAAAAATGGAGTCTTTTGCCTTTTAATTCACTAAATATGACTTTGATTCGGTTTACCTATTTTGCTCCCAACATAGCTTCTTGTGGAAATTTCACTATGTTACTCATTTTTATACTAAAACCATACCATGTAGGACGCATTGACATATAATCTCGTCTGCCGGGCATACGAGTAACAACTTCCAACAGAAATTCAGAATGTACATATAAGTTTGATGACGAGGATAGTGGGCCATGAGGTAGAAATTGATGTGTTTTAAGGTCCAAACAGGTGGAAAGAATGAGTGTATCTGTGTCTGTATAGTGGACTAAAATATAAAATCTACGAAGGCCAATCTTTCCTATAACTCTACAAATACTAGTGCAACTCCGTAAGTCTTATTGGATGAGCACCGTGGAGGTGGAGCCTACGGACGGACTATGGAGGGCCGCTCTAATTAGCGAGTCGGGACGAATTACGGACAATGCTTCATCTACTGACTACTTTAGTAGATAGTCTAACTATATAAATAATGTGGATTACAAAAATAAATCATTATCTTTAAATTTTAATAGATAAACTTTATTTTAATAAAATAAAATACCAAAAAATAATCATTTACTATTTGACACATCACATGAGTAGATTACTCACTATATAGATAAACTTCTAAGAATAGGCCATGTTCTTTTTGTCGTCTTCATGCTACATTCCGTTCTGCATTTTGTATTTTATTTTATCTTCATTTTCTTTTGTCACCCATGTCGCGCCACATCGTTCTGTTCAACGTCATTTCGTTTCTCACCATTCTGTTTCTCACCGTTTCGCACCATTTTATTGAAGAGAACAGGGTTGGGAAGAAGCAAGTTACCTGAGGAGCGGCAATGGTAGAAACATGAAAGAGTGATCAGACAGACAGACGGTAGCAAGCAACTTCTCGCTTTCAAACATTTTCACGCTACATAATTAACTAATCAACATTGAAAAAAATAAATTAATTGAGCCCTCTGATCGCATCCTAGGGGCTAGTAGCAAGCTACCTATTGTAGAAGATAGAAAGATAGAGGGCAACAAAAAAAAAAAAGTGTATGTAATTAACAAAATATTTCAATTCTAACAAAAAAGAAAAAGTGAATTGCTATTTACCGCCAAAAAATACTCACCACCACCCTTAGAATTTACGATTTTGCCCTTCACTCTAACTCACTCCTCACCCTCCTCCTTCCTCACTTCCTCACTCCCTTACTTCCTCACCCTTCAATTCACATAATCACGATCACACCGGCAAAACCACCACACCATCACAACGGAAATGTCAGGGGCTAGCGGCAGCGGCAGAGGCGGCGACGGAGACGGCGGCGGCGAGCATCGCGGCGGGGGGGTATGCATTCGATACATTTTTGCTTTTTTTATAATTTGCTTTGATTTTTACGAATTGTGTTGATATAGGAGTGTTTTTATTCAAGGTTTATAGACAATTGAATTGAATTTGTGTTGTTTGAAGTTGTGTTGATTGATTTGTGAAGTTCGCTGGTCCTTTTTTTTTTTCCAGTTCGTAGTATCGGGCGTTTGCAATTTCCGCCTAACCCATATTCCGCCTGACCCAAGGGTCAGGCGAAAACTATTGACGCCTCACCCATGGATCAGGCGGGGTCGGACGAAAACTATTGACGCCTCACCCATGGATCAGGCGGAAAGGGTTTCCGCCTATCCCATGGATCCGGCGGAAGGGGTTTCCGCCTAACCTTTGGGTCAGGCGGAATATGCAGACGCCTTACCCTATTTTTTTTGTTTTTTTTTTCTCAATGCATTCGTTGTAATTATTATTATTAATATTATTATTATTATTATTATTATTATTATTATTATTATTATTATTATTATTATTATTATTATTAGTGTTATTATTAATATTATTATTGTTATTAGTATTATTATTATTAATATTATTAGTGTTATTATTATTATTATTATTATTATTATTATTATTATTATTATTATTATTATTATTGTTATTGTTATTATTATTAGTATTGTTATTATTCTTATTGATATTAATATTATTGTTATTATTATTATTATTGTTGTTATTACTATTATTATTAGTTGTCATTGTTATTATTTTTTAATTATTAGTTTTATTATTATTAATTGATTTCCGAATTGCTACATTATTGTTGTTATTATTATTATTATTGTTATTATTATTATTATTATTAGAAGTTGTTTATTACTGTTTACTGTTTAATTAAAAATGTGAAATGATAGAGGAGAGGAGGAGCCGGTAAATCGATACCGGGGTTAGCCAGCGTACTAGCTGGTTCAGGACCGCGTCACACGAGGACGCGCGGGATTGATGCCTCTGTACGGAGACAGAGAGAGGCACTTCGTATGAGGGATGAGGAGGAGGAGGAACTCGATTACGGATCGAGCGAGTTCCACTCCGGGGATCAGTACATGGACGAGGAACCGATTGTCGCCGAATCCTCGTCCGTGACGTGGCGCGTGGCGAAAGGCAGAGGCAGTAGGTTTGTTAGTTCTGGGTCGTCCAGTACTAGCAAACGACCCAGAGCAGAGGACGACACTACGTGGCTTGTTACAAGGGATGTGCCCGGTGGACCGGCCGATGATAGCGTCATACCTAGCTTCCTCGGGCACGTAGCATCACGTATATGGATGGGGGAGACGAGGGGTCTGCTGAAGTGTCAGAACCGCTTCAGTGTCTGTCAGCGGCTGATTGAGTGGCGGGCGGAGATGTCGCCCGAGCTGAGGGCCCAGATCGAGGGGACTGGGTTATCACACCTGACAGACGGTATGTTTAGGCATATCGATTTCCCCCTTATTTCTGCATTCGTTAAGAGGTGACAGCCGGATACGAACTCGTTCCACATGCCGTTCAGAGAGATGACCATCATGCTTCACGATGTATGGCACATTCTTCGGATTCCTGTAGAGGGACAGCTTGTTTCTAGTGAGGGACGGGATGGGCAGCTGCAGGCGGCGACCATGGAGGTTCTCGGGGTCACCCGAGATATACTGATGACTAGCCACTGGCAGGGCGGTGGGGTCCTCACGGACTCGGTGTTCAGCCTATTGAGAGAGGCTGACCGAGTCGAGGACGTACAGGCGGTAGGTTGGGTGTGGGTACTTCTGGGAGCCACCTTGTTTGTCGACAAGAGTGGTAACCGTATTAGACCCTCCTGCCTGTTGGAGGTGAGGGACGGTGTGGGGACGGCGCACGAGTATTCGTGGGGATCAGGCATCAATCCCGTCAGATCCCACTGCATGTATGGATGACTACCTCGAGTGGTACTACCGTCACTCGCACCCTCTACTGACAGCTGACGATGTAGCACCTGGATAGGTGATTCCTCCCCGATCCAACAGCGATTATGTAAGTGGTTAACTAATTCCTATTCGTGTTTACATTTTGCTATACGTATTACACATCTCTGAACTCACACTCATTGCTTCTTTTTTGCAGTGGGTGAATCGTCTAGCCATCGCAGCTCAGTCTTGGATTAGTTTGGTACCTCCTGATCAGGCGGCAGGTCCTCAGTCGGAGATGGAGGATTTTATGAGGGACTGGCGGGCTGCCAAATGATTTATTACATTGTTTATGTTTTATACATTATGTTTGTATGACAATTGATATTATTATTATTCATTATGTTATTTTTTATGCAATATTGGTGATGATATTGTCATTTGAATTTATTATTATTTTAGACACTACAAATGACACTATTAATAATCGCTGCGTATGAAAAACAAAAATTACATTAATAATCGGTCCATTAATAAACACGGTTCAAAAATTACATCAAACCCGCTAAACGATCTCAATGTGCTCTCCGCCTCTCATAAAGTTGCTCCCAACCAACGACACTATCAGAACGGGAACTAAACCATAATGACAATATCGGAGGAACAGGGAAATCTGACGCTAAGTTCAGACGGATATAATGCTTATACGAATCACCTAAGTGACCAATGACGAATTCTCGAACTGGACGTGTAATAGTTGAAGGTGCTCGCAACGGAAGTACAGTGAAACATGCGTGTAACCCTCTTCCGTTACCGTACCCGAAAAACATAATAGCTGCATTGAAGATGTTAGCAATCGGGAACAAATCCTCCACTACTGTCATCCAGTGATCCTCTTGACACACACCTCCGTCCCACATAATACGGCGGTACCCAGCGTCGACCCCGTCAATGTACATGTGTTCGTACAATGCTCGGTTCGCTATGATTTCGTTTGCAATGCAAACTCTCGTCCATCGCCATTGCTCTTGGTCTCCGAATACGTAGTCTGCAATGACACGGAAACCACAGTTACCATCACCAACCACGTCGAGACATCCTTCAACTAATGGTAGGATGATTCCCGGAATTTTGTCAACATGATGAAATTCAGTGACATCTATTCCGCATCCATCTGCAAGACAAAGAATGAAAAAGTCATTGACAGTGCACATGAGTAACTACTTAAGAACACTAATTACATCTTACGAAATGAATTCATACCAGTACTCCGCACGACGTTATTCGATGAGGAGGAGCTCCGACCACGCCCGCGGCTCGAACTGGATGACCTAGCTCGACCACGGCGGCTCTGGCTGTACTCCCATGAACTACGATCACGTTTGGTAGAGGAACTCCCTCTCGGTCGACCTCTGACTGTCGTGTTCGCTGGAGGCTCAACGTAGCTTACTTCATCAGGATGAAGCTGGTCATGTATTAGGATAGATATACTGCGAACAACTGCCGGGTCGCTAGAGTTAACCTCGTCAACGAGAGAGCGAAAATACCTATGATCCTCAGATGGATGCTCAGTCCCGTCCATCGCAGGTATCTCCACTGGGTCACTAATGACGAGTGTTCGCCAAAAAATGTGGACACTTTCCAAACTAACTGGCGTTGCCGTGTCTATGGCCGTTTTCAACTCACACGCACACGGGATCTGATGAGTGGATCTCAATACACAACCGCAACGATCATACACCTGGTCACTCAAGTCTCTCATCCTCTTTAGCTCACCCGAAAATATTCCTAAGCAGTAATGAGAAACATACCCGCTCAGGTAGTTGAATGGGAAACCCGAGTACAACACAGCTTTGCGTCTTCTGCACTCTTCAAGTGTGTACCTGATCTGAGTTAGTTGTGAATCGATTTCCTTGTTTACCTTGGTTCAAACATTGTCGAGAGCTCCAGTTGAGGTGTTCAACCACTGTTTTAGCACGGCATGTGCACTCTCCACTCTGCACGTCGTAGTGTTGCCAAAATGTAACACCTTGTTCGTCCAAGCAGCTACAAACATCTCTTTATATCTCAGCCAGGTCCCCTCTACGTAGGATATCACGTGAGGAAAAGAACTCCAATTATCCTTCATCGTACGCACTGCTCTATCGTAATCAGCTTCTGTTGAAGCTTCCATGATAGCTTTCCATTTTCCATTCTTGAACCTCTGCGCGATGGCCTTATCTTTTCCACAAAGTCTGTACACCTTGTCTTCAACAAATTTGTTAATGTGCCATGTACAGAACAAATGGGCACTCTCGGGAAATATCTCTCTAATTGGTGTCATCAACCCTAGCTCGCGATCGGTCACAATAGCTGTAGGCTGTACATCATATCCAATGATCATTCTCAACTTGTCTAACACCCACGCATAGCTTGCCTCAGTCTCATCCTTCATAATGGCATAAGCGATGAGGAAGTTCTTGTTGGTTGGAGTCATCCCCACTATCTCAAGGAACGACATCTTGTACTTGTTTGTTTTGTACGTGGAATCCAAGCCAGTCAACCACGGAAAAGACCGAAGTAACTGAATTGACGTTGGGTGTGCCATGAACACGTGAGTTACCTCATTAGTATCTGGGTCGGCTCTTGTCCAATGTACGTAGTTATTATCCACAGCTAAATGATGAAACTGACCAATGACATCTCTATCTTCAAAATCAAGTTTCCTGATACGATCTCTGTAGTTGTAAACATGCCGTCTAGTTGCCATGTCCTCAGGAAATTTTTCCTGAATGGAGGCCAAGATAGCACATGGCTTTGATTGAGCCGAAGTCATGTCACGAACGATCTTTTTTGACCCAGGACTAAGACCACTCAACTGACGATATCCCTAAGGGAACACGAGAAAGCCATGGTTGTGCGTACCCCTGATCCCAGGCAATGTGACAATCACCCAACTACTACACCCATACACGCGTTCAGCCCTTAACTGGAAAGTACATTTGCAGGCCTTCGTTTTCGTGTTCTTCCGAACAGCAGCGTCTAAGTCTCTTAATTCCCCTCTGTAGCGTTCACCTCGATTGCATCTTAACAATTTCACGCTTCCGTTGTTCTTGTGTGAGGAAATTATCAACTCAAACCCGATATGAAGGGCAATTTGTTTTGCCCAATTAATTGCGTCTGTATCACTTTCAAACATCACATCAGACACGAAATGCGTACTGTAATCAACACCATCACCACCGAACCGCTCCAAAGGAACTTGATGAAATCAACGACATTAATGTTAATCAAACGCACTTAGACTTTTGCGAATTCCGCCTTAACAAAGGGGAGGCGTCCGTTATTTTCGCTTACACCAAAGAACAAACGGAAAAATCAAACGCTCACTCCATAGACTAGGCGTCTGCAATTCCCGCTTGATCCATGGAACAGGCGTCTGAAATTTCCGTCCAGACCATGGATTAGGCGTCTGAGATTCTCGCCTGATCCATGGATCAGGCGTCTGAGATTATCAGGCGAGAATCTCAGACGCCTGATCCATGGGTCGGGCGAAAATTACAGACGCCCGACCCAATTTCTGCGAAAAACAAAATTACCTCGGACGGCGTCGACGACACTTCTTGGTCGCCGGAAGACATTTGCGGTCGTTCCTTGCTTGCCGGTGAGAGAATGTTGGTGAATGTGGGTGGGTGTGAGAGTGGGTGGGTGTGGTAGAGAGGGAGAAAGGGAGGAAGAAGGGTGAAAATGTAAGCGGGAGCAATATTGTAATTTCCAAAGGCGGTGATAAGTAATTTTACAGCGGTAAATAGTAACACCCAAAAAAAATTAATAGTAAGGCAAGAGGTCACCTTTTTAGTAGAAAAGTCAAAGATACAAGGCTATTATGTAAAATTTGAATAAATATTGTCTAGCATGTAGAAAGCTATAAACTATGAGTAGGTCTTGTGACACTATAACTCACAATAAAATAGGGTCACTATATAGAAATGTGGGGGTTATTTTTGTTGAGCAGTAATCCTTATTTTATTAAAAAATGACCCCAATTTTACCAAAAATTACAGAAAAACTGTATCAAACAAATTTTTGTAATAAAATATATGAACACCGTGTAGAAATTAGAATTTCTCGAATATTTATAGCACCAGTTATAAACTTATATCTCTTCTATCAATTATCGTGAAAAGCTATGTCATCATTTTATAAGACACATACATATGTTTATTCTAATCTTTTGATTTCCACGTCAATTAGAGTGGAATCACTATCTCTTGCAAATTCTAATGCTTTTTTTTTTCTTGTTCTTGCAACTAATACGGAGTATAACTGTATAATAATAATCAAATTCATATCACGTTGTTAGTTTTACACATAAAAAAAAAAGGTTTTGGTTAACGTTAACAAAGCCGTTTTAGAGCATAGACCCCAAGGACGACCGCACAGGGCCCAATGTATAAAGGGGCTCCAAAACAAATACAAAATATAATATATAGTAAAATCTGAAGTTATGGATCACTAAAATAGCAGTGTCTTAGTGGTTATACTTGGAAGAAAAGTGAAATTAATGCCCTTTATCCCAAAGTTCAAATCCAAGGGTCCTCATTCTCTTTCTTTTTAGTTTTTTTTTTCATTTCTTATTCCACATTTCCACTTATGTTGAAACGAAGTTTTTTTATTATTATTATTTTCTAGTAAAAATAATTGTGTTTGAATTGCTGCTCTAATTTTTTTTTTTTTTTTTGGGGCTTAAAATCTGCATAAATTAAGGTTGACATCCAAAGCTTATTCGTGTCTGAGGGTTGACCAGCAGTTTTTTTGCGACAATTTGTGCTTGCTTCACTATTTTAGAAAGTTCATATCCTTTTGGCAAAGTTTCGGGTTATTTTGTTCATGTGGTATCACTCTTACTCCTATTTTTTCAAGGGCGATTATCAACTTAAAAGGTCCTACATGGGCAGTGGCTTAATGGCTTATCAGATAACAATTTCCCCCCCAATATATACATATAAACAAATGCTTTAGGTTTCCCAAATATGAATGGGTGTTTCTTGTGGGTGATCAACGCAAGTAATAATTTTTTTGGTTGTAATCAATGCAAGTAATGAGTTGGTTATGACTACAGCTTGATTATTGTATACATCATTTGTTGTTTGCTCTCTGGTAGTGGTTTCTTCTTTTCTTCATCTTTTTTGTTTATAGGTCTTTGGTAGTGGTTTCATGTTTGCTTATAATTAACTAAATACAATTGTTTTTGTTTGGTTTTTTTGTTTGTGGATTAATTTCCATCTTACGAATAGTACAACGACGTGTGTATCCCACTTTTTCTTGTTTTTCAATTTGACTTGCTGGCTTATTCTTCTTTTCATCGTGTGTAAGTCATAAATTTCCTTACTTGACTTGTTAGAATCAATTGTCAACTTTTTTGAGTTATATTTCTTGCTCAGTTTCAGTCCTTGGATGGCTATGGGGTGGGGCGAGGTTCTGCGCATGTGCATGGCTATTTGGACGAGTTCATATATGGGTGGATGGAAATCACATTTTAGAGTTTAATTTCATTGTTTTTTGTTCAATTTTTTTTTTTTTTACACTTTTCCAAACCTGAGAGTTACCAGAGGCTTTGGTTGTGAATGAGAGGGTAGAAATTAACATATAGGAAAAGGCTATATCCAAATACCTCATTAGATAGACTGATAGAGAGATAATTTGCTGGTTGGATTATGTCTCTTGCATTGTCTTGGCAAGCAACAAGAAAGATACAAAAAAGGAAACAAATTTATGGCTCACTAGCCAAGAATGAGGATCGTGGGATGGGGACTTTAATCAGATGGGAAAAATGTATGTAAATCAGAGTTAGGAGATCGCAGATGGTAAGGAAATAAAAAGTAACGTAGGGAAGCTATTGATTCTTGGAATTTGTGCCAAAACCAGTAAAATCATGAGTTATACGACAATAGCTTATTCAAATAGTCAGGGATTGTTTCTTATTTGTGTGGATAAAGAGGTCTTCATCTCGAATATGGGCAGTTGGGACGGTACACAGTGGGAGTGAAATATTTTTTATAGAAGACAGTTGAGAGAATGGGAGAAGGAGGAACATGATCAGTGAATGGGAATACTCGAGAAGACTATTTTATGTGCAGAGAAAGATGATAAGTTGGTGTGGAAATTTGATTCTAAGGGAGAATTCTCAGTAAAGGCGTTATATACTCATTTGAAAACTCAAAATCAGCCCTCATGTAATTTAGCACAAATCATATGGAAAGCTAAGGTCCCGCTTAGAAATCAATTTTTTTGTTGGCAAGCTTTACTCAGTAAAATTGCTAGTAAATGCAATTTGAGAAACAGAGGTGTGCCTTTTGATGATGAAGCATGTATTTGCGAGTTCTGTAGGGAGAATGATGAACAGGTGGATCACCTTTTATTACAATATCCTTTGGCTCAGAAGGTGTGGCAGAAAATATTTCATTGGTGAGGTGTGTCTGCGTTTCTTCTGTATACAATCAAGGATTTTCTATTACAGTGGTAGGGATTTTCTCCAGGTATGGGCTATTCTCAGACATGGTTCATGATTTTTTTTCGCTTGTATATGGACTATATTGCTTGTAAGAAATGAAGTATGCTTCAAGAAGGTCCAACCAAGTTCTTTGATTGATCAAGTTCAATTAAGGAGTTTTTGGTGGTATAAGAGTTGTATTGGTGATAAATTACACTCTTTACATGATTGGGAGTTTAATATTTTGTTTGTTGTTAAGATTGCACATCAGCAACAAGGTAAAGGTATGGATCGCTCTGATCATACTTGGAACCCCCCTTCTTCTGGTTGGTTGAAATTTAATTTGGATGGTTTATCCCTTGGAAAACTTGGGTCTGCTGGTTGTGGTGGGATTTTAAGAGGCTGTACAGAGGAAATTTGCACTGTCTTCTCCGTTAAGCTTGAGGATATGGATTCTAATGCTGCAGAACTTCATGCATTTAGTTATGCAGTTGATTTACTAATGAAACATCCAGATTGGCCACATTTTCGAATAGTCTTCGAAAGAGATTCTTGCAATGCTATTAATTGGGTGTTGAAGAAAGAGGATAGACCGTGGAACTGGTGGCGTATATTCAACAAATTGGACACAGTTAGATGGTGTACAGATACAACATGTTATTAGAGAAAAGAATAGTGAAGCTGATAGGTTAGCTAAACAAGGTGTATATAGGGAGGATAACATGTTAATATGGATTTGATTCTACCATGTATAGATTGGGGGGTTTTTCTTTTGTATAGTCAGAAACAGGAGTAGAGATAATTTGAATGGGATAGGTAGGGTCTTACCAGGCCTAAGAACCTTTGTATGATAACTTTGTGGCATTTAGTTGCCTAATGAAATGATTATTTTGCTGTTCAAAAAAAACAAAAGTTAGGGATCTGCGAGTGTCTCTGCCAAAGGATATGGTGGGGAAAAAAATGGGATCTTTTCAGTTCATTCGACATACTGATTAGGACAAGCACATCATCTCAGGGCGTAGGCCTCATCAAATTAGTCTAAAGACCAGCAGTGGTGGAAGTTAATTTGGGAGCTAAACATTTCTTTTGGCATGCTTGTTCGGGGAGTTTGGGGTACTCGAGAATTTACAGCACAAATATATTAGAGATGATCCCATTTGTTCTTGTCATTTTTTGGGGCTCGTCGACTCTTATGAGTTCTAATATGGAGTTTAAAGGAGTTTGGTTCATTTCTAAGTATTCATAGGTATTAGGTAGTATGTATTATACTTATGATAAGTTTAGCCTTGTGTTTAGTGAATATCAATTTCATTGTATGAATATCATTTTTGGTCCAGTTTGACCAATTTCAATTCAAGCTTGGGATTTGGTCGTCATCTTCAATGTTTTGGATTTCATACATATTATGTCTCCTGCTGTCAGAAGCGGGGGGGGGGGGTTGAATACTTGTTATTTACATTCTTATATCTATTGTAAGTTAGCAAATATAGTAACATTGCACTATTAATTGTCGGGATTGAGATTCATTTACTGTAGAGTCCTAGAAAGTAGGAGTATCATTTTAACGGGTAGATGTTGAACCTCATACAGAATATGTTCTGTGAAATATTGTTCATCTTACTATGTTCTCTAAAGAAACTTATCTTTGATGCTTATTCCATGTAGTGGTTGATTCAGTTCAAGCAGCCACTCCGATAATTAGACAGATAAATGCAACTAAGAGCATACGCGTGACATTTATACCTCTGGATAGGGTGAGGCCCTCATAATACATGTCCCCAGAGCGATAATTTAGTACCTTTGTTGAGGAAACTAAAATTTGTGGAACAATGTACATAGGCTTTTCCTCAGATTATATATGTTTTCTTTCAGTTTTATCAGTTGTTATGTTCATGCATATATTTTGCTGTTTGTTTTTTGTGCTTAGATATCCAAGTGCGATACCAAAAGCATGCTTTATTTGCAATTTAAATTTGTGGAGGCTCAAGCAATCAAATTGGCATGAAGATAGCGCTCCATTGTGGACAAAGATTAGTCATAGTGGAGATAACTAGGGAGTGTTGAGACTGATTTCGTGCTTGAAAAAGGGGTGTATGCCCCGATGGACAAAGACTAAGTATAGTTTAACAACTATAAAAGTAGTTGATATTTGATACAACAATTTTGGGTGAGAGAGATCATAGGGTATCCCCCCCTATGATACCCTAAGATGCAGCATTTTCCATGGCTTCAAAACAGGCAGGTCTTGCATGAGTTTTCAGGGACATCAATGGAACGTGGATGGAGAGCTACCAGAAAAGCATAAGGTAGAGGACGTGAACATGGCAAAGCTTATGAGTATTAGAGAGGGACTCTGCATTGTGGTTGAGAACAATTGGAGCCTTTTGATTGTTAACTCGGATTGCAAGCAAGTGGTAGAGATGCTTACTACTACAGCGCCTCTCATATCTAATCTCTCAAATATCATTTTGGATTGCAGGAAGTTGAAGGAGGGTCTACATGAAGTTATCTTTACTCACAATTTTAGGGAAGAAAATCAGCTTGCGGATGTATTGGCTAAGGACTGTCTTGTCAAATGGTCTTGGTGTGATGATGTAATTAAATTTAATCATCCTGCTAATTTTTGTAAAGCTATTTATGAGGATGACCTCAGACGCAAGACCTTTGAGAGGTCATATAAAGTTACATTAGCGTAATGATATGAAATGATCTCATTCTGACAAAAAAAAAGAGATCATAGGGTATTTGGAAAGGAGGCTAGAAGCATGGAGTAGCTTGATCAATAGTTCAATACCTTTAGTTGTGCTCTTATGCAAGCTTCTTACAAGTGCTATGTAGTTCAATACTCAATACTCCCTCTGTCCTATGTTTACATTGGTAGTTTATATTTTGGTTCGTCCCCTATTTACATTGGTACTTCTTTTTTAGGTAAGAAATAAGTAATACAATTACTCATATACCCTCTCTTTATCCCTCTTTTTAATAAAGGGGCCACCATATTCGCTCTCATACTTAAACAAGGGTCTTTGAGTCATTTTTGGGCTAAAGTTTCATTGTCTTAAACTCCGTTCCAAGTCAAACTAACAAGGTAAACATGGGACAAAGGAGTATTTTTTTACTCCGTATTACGTAAATGTTTACCGCAGGAAATGCTGGAGCATTTTACTGGAGGTGATCCTCTTTCTTCTAGAACATGTCTTTACTGAAGCTTATGTTTGCTTGATATATAACCTTAGTTGGTTTGACTTTTGAGTTGGCATTTTTCTGAGGCTGGCTTGACTCTAGAGGCTGGAGCTTTACAAATGTGGCTTGTTCCCCTCCCCCCACCCCCCACCCCATTTTCTTTGTTGTGATCAATACAAATTCCATAAGTAATGAGTTTAACCCATTCAACGTACAAACGGTGTTGCAGCTTCTACTCTGAGAGATTACAAATGAGAGCATTTGATCGAAAGCAAGAAGGGATCCCTTTTTCTTTCTTTCTTTTTTTCTTCTTTTTTTTTTACTTCTTTTTAGGTCAAGAAGGGATTACTCTTAAAAATACCTCTAATACGGACTTAAACCTTAGTAATATTGACCTTTTTTGTTTTTCCTTTTACTACTGAAAAAAAAAGAAGAAGAATGACACATGAGAGATGGGTATGAGTTCGTCCATATCTCTAAAGCAAAGACATATGATTTAGTCTATATAATGGCATATGTAGGATTAAAACTTAATTTTTGATATTGTGAACCAAACGTATATTTTTTAAATTTATGTTAACCCACTTGGGGGGACGCGTGTAACGCACGCGTTCCACCAACTAGTTGGCCTAAGTGCTGATTCTTTGATCTTTTTATTTTTTCTAGAGAGAGAAAATCCTCTCTAATGTCAAACGAAAATGGCCGAGAGCAACAAAATTCCCCTCCCTCCAACGAAGCCGATCTGTTCCATCGAACCAACAAGAAATTCAAACGTAAAACATATAACCTTCGGAGCTTCCATGCCTCGTTTGGATCCCAGGGGTAGGATGCCTTTGTCCATGAAACTGTTGAACCCAATGAACAAAATTCCTCCTCCCATCAGAGCCACTCTGCTCCTCCATGAATTGAAGGCTCTTATAGCCAGAGGCTTCAAAACTTATCTCCTCACAACCAATCCCATTCAAACCCCTTTGGGACGAACATGGAAAATGATGATGAAGACGCATCTGATGATGATAAACCCATCCCGGAGGACCAAGATTATCCTAGATGCCCCAATATTCTGCTCACGAAAGCAGAGAAGATAAGGCTGCGTCGCTCTTGGAAGCACACCAAGCACACCCTGATCATAAAAATGTTCAATAAAAAAATTGGGTATTACCAATTAATGAAGAAATTGAAGCAAAAATGGAGCCTCAAAGGGGGTTTTGCTCTCATTGATGTAGGACATGATTACTATGTGGCTAGGTTCTCTAGCCTTGATGACTACAACTTTGTCCTATGTCAGGGCCCTTGGATGATCAATGATCACTACCTCACTGTTCGAAAATGGGTACCAAATTTTTTTCCTGATGATTCCCCTATTCGTTTTCTCACAGCTTGGATCAGAATCCCCTTCCTATCCGTTGAGTATCTAGATGCCACATTCTTGAAGAAGATAGCTAAACGAGTGGGTAAGATTTTGCGGGTTGATCACGCCACAGCAACTGCTGAGCGAGCCCAGTTACCCGCCTCAGTATTGAGGTGGATTTATCCAAGCCACTTTTGTCAATGTTCCGCTTAAATGGACACATTTGGCACATCCAATGGGAAGGGCTCAAGATGATATGCTTTGAGTGTGGTAAGATGGGTCATAGAAAGGAGGATTGTCACCTTTTCCATGAAGCAGAAGCCAAACGTAAAGAGGAAGAAGAAATTAGACGAGCACGAAAGCTTGACCAAGACAATATCTCAGAGGTGCACAACAACCTCTTGGCACCTCCTCCTGCTATCCCTAGCCAACTGTATGGGGAGTAGATGTACGCTAAAAAGCCTGCACAGAAATGACCCACAAAGGAGAACCAAAGAGATGCCCGGTGTGGTAGGGAGGATCAGCCACACAGGGAACCCAACCCAGGCACCACGGGCCACCCAATCCCGACGCGTGATAAACGCAACCCGATGGGATCTCGTTTTGATGCTATTGCCAATTTGGACAATGATCAAGACGACGAACAAGGCAAGAATCCAGGAAGCGATGAAACTAATATGGAAAATATTCAGGAGGATCAAAGCCTGCATATGGAGAATTTGGAGCAAGGCAGTCATTCAGGAGAGAACATCGCTGAAGAAGATTTAATGGTCCCAGAGGATAATATTTCTACTACAAACGAGCAACAAAATCTTGAGTAGGTTGTACCCAATACTCTTGAAGATTTGGGAAGCGATATTATGAAAATTAATCTTGAAGATAACGGCAACACCATGCAGGCTGTTTTAAGCAAGTCTCATGAAAAGGCAAGTCACAATATTTCACAAAATCAAATTCCCACGCCTACTCAAACTCCTACCCAAAATCAAATCCCTATGCCAGCTCATATTCCTCCACAAAATTCCCTGCCAAGCAAAAAACCTTTTCCTTATGCAATCCCTCAAGCCAATAGAATCCTTATGAGACATAATATTCCAATAAACAAAGAAAATCAAAATCCCAATACACTCTTCCCTTTTGCCTTCATTTCGTCCCCCCACATTCAACATGGAGTCTCCTACCACCATGATCCTAGTCAACATCATAGCGTCCATGATGCCCCCCCCACTGACGGCTTTCTCGAGCATAGCCAAGGAGGAGCCGGTGGTGGGGGTTGCGACTCCACTGGCCCACAAGATGGAGGTTTGGATCATACCGATCCTGGACCCAATGATCCACCCCCAGGAACTTCTCTTCGAGATGACATTGCCACTGGAGGTATCTAGAGTGATATCTATGATTAGTCTCGCTTATGTGGACTCGTAACCTCATATACCCTTACTTATGGAAGATAGATACCCAAAAATTTTGCCAAACTCCATGCCAATTAGTTTCTTGGTGTGGAATGTTCAAGGTGCTGGAAGCGCGAATTTTGTCTCGACTCTTAAGGAAATCATTCGTCTACACCACCCCTCGGTGGTAGCTCTTGTTGAGACCCACCTAGATGGGGACCGAGATGTACGTCTAGGACACCAAATTTCCTATGATGGACATACTCGTGTTGATGCGGAAGGGAATACTGGTGCTATTTGGCTCTTTTGGAACACCAGGGAAGTTACTCTTGACGTGTTGGTTTTTCATGCACAACATGTGACGATCAAAATTTCTAGAGTTGAAGAGGAGCCTTGGTTCTTTTCTGCAGTCTACGCTAGCCCAGACTCAATCAAGCGTAGAGAACTTTCGGATAGCTTATCACAACTCGCATCCTCGATGGACAAGCCATGGCTTCTTGCGGGTGATTTTAATGAAACAACTTACTTGATGAGAGGCATGGGGGTAATCATGCCATGCAACGCAGATGTGATCACTTTAAGAATTGGATAGAGAACACTGGGCTTATTGACCTAGGATTCTTGGGGCCAAAATTCACATGGTCACGAGGGCGCACTATGGATACTAGACATGGAGCTCGCCTAGATCGTGATCTCTGTAACTCGTCCTGGAGAGTTCGCTTTCCTGAAGGGGCAGTGAGGCATCTGTCTGCACTTAACTCTGACCGTGCTCCACTGCTTATTAATTCTACTGGGTTCATTGCACCTCCCAGAGGCCCTAAACCCTTTAGATTTCTTTCTTCATGGCTCACTCATGAGAAATTCAATGAATTCGTGAGGAACACTTGGCGTAATGATCTACCTGTAGTACCATTCCTCCGAAAATTTGCAGATGACTTACAAGATTGGAATAGGAACATTTTTGGCAACATTTTCAGGAGGAAACGTGCCTTATGGGCACGTATTGAAGGGTCACAGAAGGCTCTTCCTGAAGGAGGTAATAGATACCTCTTGAAATTGGAAGCTCGGCTTAGGCGCGAACTTGATGAAGTGCTTACTCAAGAGGTTGAGCTCTGGTTCCAGAAATCTCGCAGGGAAGCACTCAAGGATGGGGATCGAAATACCACATATTTTCATACTTCCACTGTAATTAGAAAAAAGCGAAATAGAATTGAGGCTCTCAAAAATTCTACTGATAATTGGGTTGTTGACCAAGATGAGCTTAAGCTTATGATGACAACCTACTTTCAAGAGTTATATTCAGCCCCTGAGTTGCAAGGTCAAGTTTCCAATGTGCCCACTGATCATTTTCCTTTGATCCCATCTACGGACTTCAATTACCTCACTCGCCCTTTCACTCCCAGTGATATTAAGGCAGTTATATTTTCTATTGGTACTTACAAAGCCCCGGGACCAGATGGTTTTCAAGTACTTTTCTTCCAAAAGCATTGGGATATTATTAAGACGAGCTTTTGTGATGCAACTCTGAAAATTCTCCAAGGTCAAGCTATCCCGGAGGGTCTCAACGAAACGTTCCTTGTCCTTATACCCAAGGTGGATTCTCCCCAACTTGTGTCTCAATTCCGGCGTATTAGCCTTTGTAACGTTTTGTATAAAACTGTTATGAAGGCCATTGTTAATCGCCTTAAGCCAATCTTTCCTCATATGATCTTGCCTACCCAAGGTGCTTTTGTCCCCGGTCGACAAATTTCTGATAATATTGTCATTGTGCAAGAGGCACTGCACATAATGAGACGTAAACAAGGAGCGAAAGGGTATATGGCTATTAAAATTTACTTAGCCAAAGCCTATGATCGCTTGCGTTGGGATTTCATCAGAGATACGCTCATGGAAATGCGAATACCCCAGCTTCTCTTGGACGTGATAATGCTATGTGTCACCTCCCCCACTATGCGTGTGCTTTGGAATGGAGAGCCAACTAAAGCTTTCCAACCTTCTAGGGGCATTCGTCAAGGAGATCCTCTTTCCCCGTACCTCTTCGTGATGTGTATGGAACGTCTCACCCATATCATTGACGAGGCGGTTAATGGGGACCTATGGAAACCTATCTACTATAGTCGAGGAGGGCCACAAATCACTAATCTTTTTTTCGCAGATGGCATTGCTTTATTTGCTGAAGCTACTAATGAGCAAGCAAGACTAATCAAGGGGTGCCTGCATTTGTTTTGTGAAGCCTCGGGTGAACTGGTGTCCTACCCCAAATCGAGAGTTTATTTTTCCCAAAATGTCTGTGAGGAACTTGCGGCTGAGATCAGCTCAACACTGGGTATAGAAGCCACTAATGACTTGGGTTTCTACCTTGGCATGCCTACTATCAATGGTCGGGTCACTCGCTCCACTTTCCAGCATGTAATTGATAAGGTTGATAAAATATTGAGCGGGTGGAAAGCCAATTGCATCTCCCTTGCAGGGTGCTCTACCTTGACGAAATCAGTTTTATCCTCTCTCGCGTTCTACTCAATGCAAACGGCTAAAATTCCAAGAGCTGCTTGTGATACCATTGATAGAAAATCAAGGAAGTTCTTGTGGAGTGGATCGAGCGAAGAGAAGAAAATTCACCTTGTTGCTTGGAATACTGTTCAAAAGGATAGAAAGGAGGGTGGCTTGGGTATCCGCTCTATGAGGCAGTCCAACGCGACCTTCCTCACGAAACTTGGGTGGCGAGTCCTTTCAGAGCCGAACTCACTATGGTCTCAAGTGCTGCGCTCCAAATACTGTAAGGGGCATTGTGATCTTGATATGTTCATGGCCAAGCGAAATGCTTCAAACATTTGGCTGGGCATAGTGGAGAATGCGAAATTTGTCAAGCAGGGGGCTCGAGTCTTGGTTGGTAGTGGAAAGCATACTTTGTTTTGGGATACTTGTTGGACCTCTGAAGTACCTCTGATCAACATGGTGTTACAGCCTCTCCCCTTGGAGGAACAAGATAAAACTGTTGAGGAATATTGGGGCGAGGAGGGAGATTGGAAGTGGGGTGAATTTGCAAACTTTCTACCTGCAGATGCGAATAGAATGATTGCCTCACACAGCCTTGTACCTGAGGATGAGGCAGAAGACGCACTCTATTGGGGAGGGTCGAATGATCGGGAGTTCACCATCCGATCTGCCTTGAAATTAATTAGAGGTGAAGAGTTTAGCTCAAATAAAATGTAGGATATCACTTGGAGAGCCACAGTCTCACAGCGTATCCGAACTTTCCTTTGGTTAGCTCTTCATGAACGTTTGCTCACTAACTCCCATAGAGTTGCAAGACACCTCAAGGATGACCCCAGGTGCCCTCGATGTGGAGAGGACGAGGAGACAATTGAGCATGTCCTACGTGACTGCCCGTACTCTTACATGGTCTGGAAGCACTTGGGGACGTGTAGCGCAACCTCGAGTTTTTGGTCACTGCCAACACGAGAATGGGTAGTGGATAATTTGGCCACCACTAACCCGTCCCACGACCCAGAGGGACCGATGAAATTCGCCATAACCATCTGGTGGTTATGGAAATGGCGCAACCTAGTAGTATTTGGACGTGACAGTGAAATACCCATCAACCCTGTGCCCTTTTTGGTGAACAAATTCCTTGAGATGGCAGATGCACTAAAGCGAGATGAACTCTTGGCTCATCAACCAGTCATGCCACGAACTGAGGTTCTGATCAAATGGAAGGCGCCCATGGAGAACTGGGTAATGCTCAATACTGATGGTGCATCAAGAGGAAACCCGGGGACTGCGGGGGGGGGGGGGGGGGATCATGCGTGATTTTCGTGGTCGTTTTCTCCGTGCTTTTTCTGAGAACTATGGGGTATGCACAGTTACTAGAACGGAAATCTTGGCTCTTTTCCGAGGCATTCAAATGGCAAGAGAGATGGGTATCACCAAGCTTTCAATTAATATTGACTCACAAGTTGTGGTCCAAATGATGCAAGGTGACACTGTTAAGTCAGGGCCAACTGCGTTTATAGTGCGTAAATGTAGAGAGCTCCTTCGAAAAGATGATTGGGAAGTGCAGATTGAACACTGCTATAGAGAGAAGAACCAAGCTGCAGATTGGCTAGCCAACATGGGTTGTGATCAGGATGTCAAGCTCCGTTTTTTATGATGTAGCCCCCCCTCCTTTCTATTATGTTTAATGACTTTGTAGGTGTGGCTTGGCCACGTTCCATTAGAAACTAATGTATGAGATTTACCCCTCTCTAGCACCCAAAAAAAAAAAAAATTTATCGAGTTGGTCCGAATATTTCTGAACTAAACTAAATGTTAAAATTGAAAAGAACAAGACTAAGTAATTTTTTTCTCAGTTAAATAGCTAACTCTATTCTAACAGTTTTTTTTTTTTTTTTCTTTTTCTCAACCAGCTCTCTGCCAAACGGGAAAGAATGTAGTTGGACAGATTGCTTAATAAAATGGAAAGAGGTGTGGCGTGGAGGTGGGCACTGACCAGGATTGCAATTGATGGTACTAGCTCACTCACCCTCTCGCATGTGGATGTGGCCAGGCCAAGAGAAAAGTTTGACATTACAAAACTCTACTAGTATTTTTAAGATCGAGTGATTTAACATATTGTAAGGTGAAGCTAACATATTACTAACTTTATAAGGCTCTGTTTGATTCATCTTAATTTTACTTAAATTCAGTTCAGTTCAGTTTATGTGTAACTTTATAACTCATACAATTTTTTATTCCGAAATAATTTCATGATGATAATCATATCATTGGAAAGATCTCAAATTAAAGCATACTTTCAAATGAGTCCAATATTAACTATGTTTGAACGAATTTTAAATGATTAACGGTTAAGTTTAAAAAATCAATTCAATTCAGTTCAGTTCATTTCAGTTCAGTTCAGATCAGTTTTATCCAAGTGAACCAAACGGAGCCTAAGAGCACAAAGAAAAAGCTTAAAATATCTAGGGAGGTCGGAGGTATACTAATATACTCCCTCCGTTCCAAATTGAGCTTCTTGTTGGACTTTTTGAGTCAAACTTTACAAAATTTGACTTTTGATTTGTCAAAGAAATACGAAGATTTACAATATCGAAATAGTACTCTTAGATTCATTTTTAATTGTACTTTCACAATATCAACTATTTATAATTTGAATATGAATAAAATTATAGTTATAGATGGTCAAAGTGTTGTCTCGTAGACCGCGTAAAAAGAAACAGGAAGCTCAATTTGGAATGAAAGGAGTACTATATAACAAAGAGGATTAAGAAGTGACGAAGGTCCCCTAAAAAAGAAAACAAAACCCAAAAAAGGAAAAAAAGAAAGGAATGAGGACGTTGATTGTTGTCCTTGGAAGTTTGGAACCTGACGATGGAGAGAGAAGGAAGGACAAAGGGTATTCCGAAGTTGGGATTATCGACCGAGGAAATTCATACCAGTTGCATACTTGAACAAGAAATGAGGTATTGGCTTAGTAGTTAAAAAAATGAGTTAGTGATGTACATTAGATTTCAGTCTTTCAGGTTCAACTCCTCTTATTTATATCACTTTAAAAAACAAAAATTAAAAAATTAAAAAATCCTTGTATGTAAACTTACTCTAAAAGTAATACTTTTTGTTGCATTTCGAACAAAAAGTATTACTTTTGGACTAAAAAATATGAATAAAAAACATTACATTTGGTACAAAAGACGTTACATCTTTCTATCTCATTCTGAAACATTGTTATTTGTTATACACCCTATATTATTACTAGACAAAAAAAAAAAAACACACACACATCTAAAATAGTTGTAAAATTGTAATTAGCATATACAGAGTATATCACATCTATAAATATTGGATGAATTTATATTTGGCGGCCATGTTTGCGAACAAAAAATAATACAATACCTTTGGAGATGAAATCCTCCCCTACACGGCTACACCCATACCTCACAAAGACATTTTCTTTAGTTTTCTTTCGTTTGTGAGTATTGAAGAGATTTATCGGAGGGGGTGTAGGAAAAGGTTCTCATCCCGAATATTTGAGGACTTGGGTAAAAAAGTTAATAAGTCCCCCCAAAAAAATAGAAAGAAAGAAGTTTCCTAATGAATGGATACTGTGATTTCTGTCTTTCTGAGTCCACATGTATGTTCATTGAAGGTCCTGTAATATAACTTGGCCCAGTATTGATGGTATGTTATATCATGTCGCCTTAAGTTTAACCCCAAAATAATATGCGTCCCTAGCCCCATCTCAACTCATGATAAAAAGGGGTGGGCCGTGGGCTCGTGGCTCCATCGGACCATGGCCTGTGAAGGGTTGTAAAGTACAGTATAACATTTTAAATTTTCTGGCTGTCTATTGACAATGGCGGGAATATCTGCGTGCCAAATCTCCAAAAAAAAAAAAATCAATAAAATAAAAGAATACTGGAATCTTTTACAAAAATAGTGTTGATAAATAAAAATAACATCATTTTGGATTGTTCTTAAAACTATTTACCAATATGGTGTTCACTTAAATTCGGATAACACCCAAATCTCTTTTATTTCTCTAGCCCAAACATACTTGAAACTATTCGGTTACTTAATTCCAAAACAACCGTGTACAAAAACTCCTTCTCATGATTAAAAAAAAATTCCTTCGTTGCTTCTCTCGACATATTCTCTCTCTCCTCTGCTCCTCTATGGTGCTTTCCCTATGTTCACTTAGGTTTTGAGAAGTGATGATATACTGATATTCTTGTGTGTAAAGAGTGCACCGTATGACCCATAATAACCCCTCTCAGAGGTTATCCTGAAAAATCTTTGAAATAGCAAGAAAGATCCATAATAACCCCTCTTAGAGGTTATCCTGAAAATGAAGGTGGAAACCATTTCTGTAATAGATTCAGAATACTGAGCCAAGTTTTACCAGATTATTATTATTTTATTTTTTTTGAAATAGCAAGAAAGACCCATAATAACCCCTCTCAGAGGTTATTCTGAAAAATCTTTGTTGGCAAGTACATGGTCAAAGGAATTTGACCAAGAGAGGTGTGTGGGGCAATTATGTCTCACATAGCCACATTAGCCATGAAATCTGTTATTGCATTCGCTTCTCGAAAACAATGCAAAACTTCAACTTTATCAAAGAAATGCAGATCCTTTCTAGTATCTATAATGATATTTTCTATTCTCCACGGGATATGTCATTCTGCTCTAATAACTTTGATTAAAGTCATCTCCTTCTATAATTATATTCTTTATACCGAATTTTCTAGCTTCCCGAACCCCTTCTATTAGCCCTATAGCTTTTGCGACTAAGATCGAGCTTTTGCTGCATTGTTTTGCCCCTAAAAACACAACTTCACCGGAATTGTTTCTTCTGCTAAAACCCTGTCTGTCCCATTTTACCAACTTACGGTTTCTGCAATTCTTCTTTCACCTCTTATTTTCATATATATCTACTCTGTCTGTCCCACTTTCTCTCTCTTCATTATGGTATCGCATCCCAGCGGCCATTTCCTTCCTTAAACTCTATTTCGAAACCCTAATATTACACCTTCTAGCTCCAGATCAATTTATCGAAACTTCATGAAACCTCAAATTTCGAGCTCCGATCAGCTCACCATTTTCTCTTTTTATAATACTTGCTGAATTTTGATGATTTTTATAATCCGATTTAAGAAAGCATGTGTAATAGTCCAAAAAAGGATTAGTCGTTTCCTTCATAGATTTTTTGCTCTAAATAACTGAGCCCCGTACTAGGCTTAGCTAGGTTATTAATTAATTATTCCATGAACACAGTATATAAGTATAGTTGATGAGCAAAAATCTGCAGAACATCAAAGAACGTTCCAAAATAACATGGCCTAATTAACTAATAAAGTATTTGTTGTTATTCTATATACATTTGATTAATTTCATGAATTAACCTATTGTATGAACGTAGGTCAGTCCAAAGAGGAATAGCCGTTCTCCCTATTCAATATAGTAGTAGTTTTTTACTCTTAATTATTGAGCCCCGTACTAGGCTATATGCATATGAACAGTGTATTTACTGCTCTATATAGTATACTTTAAGTAGGAGTATAATAGACTAAAAGTACTAGTAAAGTACCTTAGCTTATCTGCAAAAAAAAAAAAAAAAAAAAAAAGTACCTTAGCTTATCAATAAGTCGTTTTGTGTGAATAGTTTGGTATTTTTTAAACAATGTTGAAGTTTCAGTTCTTTTGAATGGATCGAGAAACCATTTGTTGGGGTTTGGGAGTACTCTATCCCTATATGAGCCGACTCAGCTCGAACAAGATCGGTTAGTTTTGATCTAAAGGGTTCAAAGTGAATATGTAGCCCAAGTTCCAAAAAAAGGTGCCTTTGCTTAGTCCATCCGAGCAGTGACTAGTTCAATGAAAGTCGAGATTAGATTCTAGTGAAAGGAGAAACAACTTGATGGAAATGATATATCCTTTTGTGAGCTGATCCGATGCAAACAAGATTAGTTTTGATCTACAGAACCTAAAATGAACCTGTAATCTAAGCAATGACTAGTTGGATCTATCTCTCTCTGACAAAAAAAAGATTCAGCACTTGATGTTAAACCTTGTAAATTGCAATCAGCAAGTGGCTAAACTAGTTACATTCCCGTGCGATGCACGGTTTGGTATAAAAGTCCTCTTCTATGAAACCTCTCGCTTAATATGGTACAAACCTACAACATTGCATTGATTGTAGGGTAGAATACCAAAATATACAATATCTCATTCCTTAAGAATCATGATATGAACCTGGTTTGTATAGCCAAACCTTTATTATTTTTGTTGCAATTTACCCTAATTTCTAGTGTCCAATATTCGTCCAAAAGATCACCCTCAATACCACTAATTTTTCTGCAGTTTACTCCAAATACCCAGAAAATCATAACCTAAGTATCAAACGGATGCAATAAAAGTATGATTAAGTGGTTAACAACTATGTATACCCATAATTGAAAGTTAGTATACATATTGTTTCTACTACTATAGAACAAATAATGCAAAAATTGAAATAGTAACGATTTACACTTTGACTCGAATATAGTGAGCTCTATTGTTAAAGCATGGGTGTCCCCCTAAAAAAAAAGAGTATTAATAGCAAAATAAATATATTTTTGATTATTATATACATGTATCATTATAAAAATTTAAGAAAATGTGCTTAACATTAATGTAGATTGATGCATTAGTGTAGATTCATGCATTTTTTATTTGATAACGTATCAAGCAATGTGGGTATAGCTTGCTTATGTGGACGCCCACGTGTCCATCAAGCAATAGTGCAAATCCACTTTTATATATATATATATATATATATATATATATATATATATATATATATATATATATATATATATATATATAATAGAAGATATGACAATATCTCCCAATACATATTAGTTAAAACTATTTAAAAGATTGATAATATTCTGAAAGTAAAAATTAAATCTACAAAAATATTACAACAATAAACTCAAATTGTGAATGTTTTTTTCCATTATTAATTAAAAGCCAACATTCATCAATGTATCCCCAATAGCAATAACGATATTTCTTAGAAGAGGATCAAAGTACAAGTTACAAAAAGTAAGGTCAGTTTAAGTACGTCGTATTTTAAAAAGAGTTACTACGAATAAGCACATAAAATTTTGACACATGCATCCAGAAACGGAAAAGACAAAAAATCAGTGACAAATGACAAATGGAAATCCAAAAAATAGGACAATAAAATATATTATCTAAAAGAAAAAAATAATTAAAAGTATGTAATAAACTAATTTGAGTTTAGGATTTTTTTTTGGTTTGATCACAGATTTACCCAAGACTTTCAAGTCAAGACTAATTCTGTTCGCAGCGGATTGGAGTTTAGAAATTGTCAAAAGCATTTTGAGACGATCGATAACGTAGTTTATACGAATCTAGTAGTTAAATTTGGTATCTTACCATTGATTATATAACTAGTCCTTTTTCCTAGCTAAGCTATATCACATTATCACATCGATTCTCAATTATCCTTTCTACTTCAATTCCGGAGCCGTAGACCGGCAACACACTTTCCTAGCTAGCAACTTAGATCGATCCATATTATTATTATGGCTGATATGTATTCATTTGAGCAGGGGTTACTCGATTTGGATCGTCCGGTAATTAAAACCCTTTTTAATCAAGTATATTACATGCTATTCATCTATTATTGAACATAATCTCTATTAGTGTATATATTAGTTAATTAATTATCATGAAGCTAAAATGATCATATATGCATATATGTTCATAAGTTATATAATAGTCGTTCGTATATGAATTTGCAGGTAGTGGAAGATCCATCAGTGGCATTGATGATGTATGAGTATGAGAGCCAGCTAATGAATTGTTGCATTGTTGATGATGGCAATGGCGATGATCAAATTATTAATGAGGTCGCCTCATCGTCGTCATCCTGGTTATCGCCCTCGGACTGCTCCGTTTTGTCGGTCGGAGCAGATCCATGGGTAGCCCCGGAACACGAGGAACCAGCAACAATAATGACTAGTACTGGTAGTCATGCACATGCTACCAGTATTAGTGATTATTCGACCAGATCCAAAAGCCTACCACAAATCATAACATTCGGGTATGAGAGCTCCGAGTCCGATAATAATAATTAGTATTATGAGCAGCATTGGTCCGGGGGGCTAAAGTACTAGAGCTCCAAAGAGAAGCGCTTCATATGCTAAAGAACATGTCCGTGTCGAAAAAAGACGCCGAGACAAGCTGGCTAACATCAACTTCCTTCAACTAACCAATGTTCTTCCTCACCTGAGTCATAAGGTACGTCCGAAACTAATAACTGTCATTGTTACTCTGTTACAGTACTAATATATACTACTCGATCTTAGAGTGTACTATTATTATTAATAATATTAATACTACTCTCTTAAGTACGATCAACTTACAAACATCTGACTCAATCCGTTTACAAACACTATTAATAGTAATATATACTTTTGTCTATTTTTTAAGATACGTACTCATTCGGTAAAAATCAATAAATCATCTCATATATTATCCAAGTACAAATTTTGAAAAGTTAAAGAATATCTATTAATTTTAAAGTAAACTTTTTAGCCAACTATATATTTACATTTATTTTAGGTCTTTTAATATTGACATTTGAAAGTGGTGCAGAAGATGGAAAAGGCATCTATTATTGAAGAAGCTACTAAACTCATAAGACAACTTCAACAGCGAGATAAGTTGATCGAACAACAATTGAAAGACAAAACAGAGGAGGTTGTGACTCTCATGATACAGAAAATCAAAGCTGCTAGCTCGATATTATTATTAGATGACGATGGAAACTCTTTTGCCAATGATAATAATGTTAATTCTCTTAATACGTCGCCACTAGAAATTGATGCACAAGTCACAAATAGAGATATCGTTACAATTAGGATCCGTTCTCAATCGGTATTATACAATGATCTCTTCCCAATACCATACATAGCGTCTAGCGAGCTCGAAAAGCTTCATCTAAGGTTGCTTTGTGGTAACTGGAATGTAATGCCCAATGGAAAATATGGTGTGGATACAACAACGTTAACAGTTGTTGCTCAGGTATGTTCATTTCCGTACGTCCATACTCCATAAGATAATATCATGGTCTTCATTACCTTTAGTGATGGTTCTATACTTTTATATACTTAATCCGTTTCACCAAGATGTTTACACTTCATTTTTCAAGGTCAAAGTTAACAAACTTTGACCATGAATTAGTGAAAAACTACAAAGATTTATAATGTAAAAATGCTATTGTTAGATTCATTTTAAGGAATACTTTTGAAAAATTATAATTTTATAATTTATATATGCATAAAATTACAATTATCTTCGGTCAAAGTAGTACATTGGAGACCGTGAAAAAACAAATGTAAACATCTTCATAAAACGAATGGAGTAATATATATATATATATATATATATATATATATATATATATATATATATATATATATACTCCCAATTTACATGAGAGGAAAATATTTAACAAGCGGTCTCTAATTGATTATCTACGATGAACGTGCAGTGGTGAATCCAGAAATATTACTAATACGGGTAACTTTTGATCGCTATTTTGCAGATTGAAAACATTGGTGAATTTTGCATGTCTAAGGAGAACCTGGTGAAACATATGGTATTGTGTTTTCAAGAGAAGTTTCCACGTTTGAAAAGCAGCGTAATAGACACAAATGAAAACATTAGCTAAAGAGGTCTTTGTCTAATTGTTAAGATTGATTGAGTTTCCGAGTAATTAAGATCCTTTGGCTTGCTTTTTGCAAATAAAAAAATAAAAAAATAAAAAGATCCTTTGGCCTTCAAAATCATCTCCAGGTATATGGTACTACTCATCTGACGATCAAAATAAAAAGGGTTAGCTAGTTAGCGGTGACACGAGCGAGGCAAGAACATGGATATATATGGTGGCTTTGGCGACTGGGGTCTGATAGGCAAACTACACAATAATAATGTAACCGTGTTTGGGAAGACGGTAAGATATAGCTATATAACTAGTTTAAAACACAAAAATGAAATCTATATAACTAGTTTAAAACACAAAAATGAAACTAGAGCATGACAAATCAGCGAATGACATGGACGCTTAGTTGTCACATTCTTTGTCTACTCATCCAACAAAAAGAAAAAAAAAACGAAAAAGAAATACACCACCCCTATTTGTAACTGCAACACGCAAATAAATTCCCATCCAGATACCAAACTCTCTCTCCTGATACTTCAACCCCATCTCTCCCCTCAGTTACACACAAAGAGCCTGTTTGTGAGTTGAAGAATGGAAGGGAAGGGAGGGAAATAAGAGGGAAATAAAAAGTTCTCATTGTTTGTCAGTTTTTTTAAAGATGGGAAGGGAGGGGAATGAAGGGGACAATTCCACTCCATTCCCCTCCATTAATTCAATTTTTATTCCCCAAATTGGGGGAAATGGAGAAGAAAGGAAATTTTGAAGTGACAGTAGTCGGTTCCCCTCCATTCCCCTCCCTTCTCCTTACTTAAACTACCAAACAAGGTGAAAACTTCATTCTCCTCCCTTCCCTTCCCTTCCCTTCCTTTCCCCCTCATTCCCTTCCCTTTCCTTCCCACCCAAAACTCCCAAACAAGCTGATAGAGAAATGCCATTTCCCATTTCCCATTTCCCATTTCCCATTCAGTTAATTCTCTGATGCAACGCCCCCTTATTCTCTCTCTTTCCATGAATATCAAGAGCCCAGACGAAACCAGAAAACTGCATAACGATTCCCCACTCCAGCAGAATCCAATGACAACACTCTCGAACGCCTGTCTCTCTCTCTCTTCTTTTTCTCTGATCATTTCCTGTAGGAAATACATGCTGTAAGAAATAAATTATTTGCTGTATTTAGTTTTCTGTTACAACTTGTGCCACGTCAGACAAAGTTGTTACAAGGCTAGAAGTTTGTTGTAAAGTTTGTTAGGACAGCTTCACCTCTTTGTTTAGTAGTTTTAGCTTGTATATAAACATAATACAGTGTAAAGCTTAGAGAGAGATTCATAATGAAATTCCTCTGATTAATCAATCAGTTTCTCTCTCTAAACCTTCTCTCCTTTTCTCTCTACAATCCGCCATTAATGAATCTCAAAGTCTAGTTTTATTATGGTATCAAAGCTGAGTTGCTCAAATTTGATCCTCTAAATCCTGTGTTCTTCGAATCTAAAACTGATTCTTCAAAATCTTTCATCAGTTCTATTTTTTTTCAATTGATTGCATTGTGCTACATCAATCAATTTTCAGCTCTTAAATCAGAATTTCTTCTTTCTTCTTCAATTCAATCACAGAATTTCCTGGTTGAATTTATTCTTTTCGTGATCTTGATTCTTCCTTGAGATTCTTGAATTCTGATCAATATGCCTGATGATCAAACTCAACCGCCATTGCCAACAGTTGATGCACAAAACGAATTGTACATTCACCATGGAGATACCTCAAGTAATTACATGCTTGCTACACATAAGTTAAATGGAGATAACTATGGAGAATGGAAGAGATCAGCTGAAATCTCATTAAGTGCAAAGAACAAGCTAGGGTTCGTGAAAGGAACTTGTCTCAAACCTGATCAAAACTCTCCTTTACTGAGCTATTGGGAAAGATGCAATAATGTTGTTCTGTCATGGTTATTGCATTCAGTAGAACCAGAAATTGGGAGAAGCATACTCTATTATCAATCTGCATTCGAAGTTTGGAATGAACTACAGGAAAGGTATGCACAAACTAATGCGCCTAGAAAATTTCAAGTTCACAAACAGATCAGTTCAATTAGTCAAGGAAACAATTCTGTTGCTACATATTACACTGAGTTAAAGACTTACTGGGACGAATATTTGTCATTGCTTTCATTGCTTATATGCACATGTGGATCTGGTAATTCTTTTATGAATATTCTTCAAGAACAGCAAGTGCTTCAGTTTCTCTTGAATTCGAATGATGATTACAAGTCCATTAGAGGAACATATTAATGATGCAACCATTACCGAGTCTTAGTCAGGCATATAGGTTTATTCTTCAGGAAGAAAAGCAAAGGGAATGTGGAAATTCCTTTTCTATTAGCAATGATTCTACTGCTCTTGCTGCTACATTTCACAAATATTATGGTAATAAGCAAAATTCTCAAGGGAATAGAAATTTCAACAAGAGATGGAATGTTAATTATGGTACTGGCTTCAATTCTGGCAATTATTCTCAGAACACCAATACTACTTCTGGCAGTCAGGGTGTTGTTTTTGGCATTGCTCCGAATGGCAAGAGCCATCAGTGATCAGACATAAACTTGTGCCATCAGTGATCATATGATCATATACTACCTGCAATCTCATATGGCCTTGCTTGCATTGCTTCCTAATTAAATATTTATAGTAATTTCATATACAATAAGGATATTGATTGATTTGCAGTTAGATTTCGTTTGGCCCACAAATTAACTTGCATTTGTTTATTATACCAATAATATAATTAAGGCTCTTGCTACTAACTAAGCATTGCCATGTTTCCACTTGATTCCTTTCTGGTAGCAGCAGTTCTGCAGGCTAACACCCATCATATATATTTTTGCCAATTTACTTATACTTTTTTTTTTTTTTTTATAATATTTCCATCCTAAATCTAATTATATTTTAAAATTATTACACGGAAAAAAAACAAACAAATTAATTCCTGCACTCAACAACTTTTGTGATAATAGGGGGGATGAATTCTTTATTCCCACAGCATCCAGTAGCATTATTTGTTTTGAAAGCATTCAATTATTTTTTCATTATGTATATCATTAACTACTTTAATAATGATAATGATTTAATCAAAGTCATTAATGTCCCATATTAATTTGCCTCATTTATATTTAATAAGTATTCAAGTCATAACTCAGCTTTAAAAAAAATAAAAAATTAAATTAAAAACTTTTAATTAAATATCTTGGGTATGAGCCAATCGGAGAGTGACACATGTCACCTCACCAGCACTTATACCCAAAAATCAATATATATATTAGATATATGATTCTATACCAAAACCTTAAATAGTCTACTCTTTAACGATTTAAGAAAGTACAACTTTAATATATATTCTATGCCAACACCTGTATTTCTATTTTATATTTATATTAAAATTTTATTACAATGGTTCGCTTAGGTGGACGCCTCCAATGCTGTCAAAAAATTTACTTGCTTTTTAAATTTCTATAACTAATACATGTATCTTTTCTCTCTTCTTCTTCTTCTTCTTCTTTTTTTTTTTTTTACTTTGCAACTGTGTAGTTGTGTCAAGCTAATTACTATTTTAGATGACGCATCCTATGTATAAATTATGCATTTTTTATATACTCATATTTTTTTTAATCAATAAAACATATTACTAATGAGTCTCATTTTAAAGGGTATTTCGTATTCTTTCCAATGGTGGAAGAAATTGAATTTTTTAAGCGGTGTAAGTAAAGTTATATGCTAGTTAAAATCTAATAGCCTACTCTTTAACGATTTAGGAAAGTATAACTTTAGTATATATTTTATACCAAAACCTCTAATAGTATACTCTTAATCAATTTAGAAAAGTACAACTTTTATATATATTCTATGCCAAAACCTATATTTCTATTTTATATTTATTTTAAAATTTGATTACAATGGTTAGCTTAGGTGGACGCCTCCAATGCTGTCAGAAAATGCCTCTAATATATAGATACTAGGTGGATGCCCGTGAGTTGCACGGACTGTGACTATATAATAAAACTAATATAACATGATTATTAATCTCATCGAAAAATCAAAGTGTAATTGTCACTTATGAATAACTAGTAGTAATATATGGATAAATATTTATATAATCCATTTATATCATGAATGTCATATAATAAGATTACTATGACTTAATAGGGCATCTTATCTAATTTAAACTCTTATCATCATCTTCAATCAACTATTGATTAACTCATCCCATATGTTACATGATCCAAGAGGTAATAGATTCAAAGTCTTTCTATGCTTGATGTTGGTACGCCAATACTCTTATGTTGATATAAGTGTACAACTAACATTCCAAATATATGATCCTTCTTTTATGGTAAAATCAGTTTAAATGTCTAATTATACATAACTACGTTTGAAAAAATAAAGAAGTTTTAGACGAAAACCTTAGAATAGCAAAACATATTTCAATGCTTGCTTGTTTTTTCAAAGTTATATGCAGTCAAAGTACTGCCTTGAAGAACGCAAAAAGTCCAATGTAATTTCATTTGCGGTCCAGACTCCGGAGGGAGTACGTTAATAATTATAAAGTTGAAAGAGAACATAGATTGGAACCCTAAAATAACATGGGTATCAGTATATTACGTACAGTATAAAATTATACGTGATAATGACAAAATTTCCTATTAAAGATTGGACCTAGAATCATTTTAGATTCATCGTTTATTTCTTTATTCTACACATACTCTTTTTATTATATTTTACCTTGAGATTGCTTTTTAAGTTTTTATAACTAATATACATATATTTTCCCTTATTTTTACATGCAACTCTTTAGTTGTGTGTCAGCTTGTCAAACTAATTACTGATTACCTTTTTTAGGTGGACGCATCTAATATTGTAAATCAATAGAACATACTACAAATGAGTCTTGTTTTAAAGGATATTTCGTACTCGTTCCAATGGTGTACGAAATTTAATTTTTTAAGCGGTGAAACTAAAGTTATATGCTTTTCAAAATCTAATAGTCTATTCTTTAATAGTTTAGGAAAGTACAACTTTAGTATATATTCTAAAATCTCTAATTAATAGGGTACACTTTAAGGATTTAGGAAAATACAACTTTAGTATATATTCTATACCAAAACACATATTTTTATTTTATATTTATTTTCAAATTTTATTAGAATGACTCGCTTAGGTGGACGCCTCCAATGCTGTCAGGAAAATGCCTCTAATATATAGATATTATGATTATGATTATGATTTACAGTAGGATCTAATTAAGGATCTCGCTTAACAATAAGTTTCGATTCCCATCATATGACAAATAATAATAAGCTGGGTATTCCATATGTTTCCCCTGTCTTTTGTTACTCCATATATGACATTTGAGTTTGAGCACGAAAGAGTTTTGATACTCGAGTTCAAGCTCGATAATAATTTTTGAGTTCAAATTCGGGTCATTTTAGTTCGACAAGATAAATAAGTCGAGTTCGAGTCGAACTTCATACGAACATATAGTTCTGAAATCTTTTTGATAAATTTTATTTACATACTAATCTTATTAGTAATATATTTAGGTCTGTTCTTTTCATCATATTCATGTTGCATCCCGTTCCGTTCTGTTTCGTTCCAATCCGTCTCGTTTCGGGCCGTTACGCATTCTGTATTTTATTTTGTCTCACATTTTTTTCCATTATCCGTTCCGCACCGTTCTGTGTCGTTCCGTTCTGTTCCTCACTGTCTCGCACCATTTCGTTAAAAAGAACAAGGCCAATGTACTAAAAATAATAGGAAAATAATATAATTGAGCTTTAAATGAGCTTGAACGAGCTTTAAACGAGCAAGCTATTCGCGAACATAAACGAGTAGAACACGTTCAGCTCGAGCTCGATTTATTTATGAAATGATCGTTTACTAATGGACAAACTTGTTCGCGAATGGTTTGCTAGTGTATTACTTCTTTTTCTTTTCTTTTTTTGGTAGGAAGCTAGTGTATTACTTCATTTACACCCTTTCATGAACCGTAGGCATTAGTTAGTAAGTAGTGACAAAAGGATATCGTTAGGTAAAATTACAATTTTTCTAGCGTTATCCTCGCTCCAATTCGATGGTCTACAGAAAGTACAATTTAATATCTAGACAGTTTTCGTTCCCTTACAATTTTAATTATGCACTTTGTATATATATAAGGCAACAACCACAGTTTCCCTAAGTTATCACTGTTCTTAGTTTGATAGTAATCTCACAAAAGTTGCAGGCATAATTTAGCCAAGGTGACAAGAGAAGAACACAAGTAACCAAACTCATAAAGCGGATATTGCGATTTGGGAGGTACGGAGTAGTTAGTACATACCATGCACATTATATTTAAAGAGCAAGTCTTATATGATACCAACTTATAGAAAAATGGGGTCATTATTTAGAAATGTAAGGGTCACTTAGGTCCTGTTCTTTTCGTTGTTTTCATGGTGCATTCCGTTCCGTGCCGTTCCGTTCCGCATTCTTTACTTCATTTTGTCTCACAGTTTCTTCCTTATCCGCACCGTGCCATTTCGTTGCGTTCCATTTCTCAGTGTCCCGCAACATTCCATTGAAGAGAACAAGTCCTTATTATAAATTTATAACTAGTGACCCTTATTTCATTAAAAAGTGACCATCGTCTCACCAAAAGTTACAATAAAATCGTATCAAATAAGTTTTTGTGATATTTAAAATGAATCTTAACATTTTTATTTTTCGTTGTAAAGTTTTCTATTTTTCCACAAATTAATGATAAAAAATTGCTAACTTTAAAACTGTCAAGATTTTTTGGAATGGAGGTAGTAATCTTTAAGAGGAAGTGTATTATTGTTCCTTCTCAGGAACCTTATTTGCTTCAATTTTACTTGACTAGAGTCTAGACGTCCCTTCATGATTTTTTATTTTATTTTAGAACATTCGAAAATAAGAATTGATCCGAGCTTCACTAAAAATAAAAAAAAGAATTGATCCCAGTTGGCAAAAGCTAATCCATGATTTGACTCGACCTGCTCTCCAATTAGTATTTACAAAAACTTGTGTTGACTTATATTTAGAGTCACCCCCTACTTTACTTGGAGCCACCTCCCTCTAATAGTGGAGTCACCCCTACTTTACCTAGAATCACCCCTCAAATTTATACTTGGCATCACCCCTATTTCATCTGGAGCTATCCCCTATTTCACCTGGAGCCACCTCTTAAAATTACTTTATCTGGAGCCACCTCTACTTCACCTAAAGCCACCCCTCAAAATTACTTGGTCCACGGTGGACTAAGTCCACACAAGACATGCTGATTAATATCATACCTAATCGTCTGACTCGGGCCTAATGGGTTTCTAGTTTGACCCAAACTAGATTAGCGTCCCAAGTTCCATTCCAGCCCAGCCCATCAAAGTGAATTCTGAAAAGAGAAAGGGTGGGCCGTGGCCTGATTGGTTATAAACTATTTGAAAAAATTTTCTAGCTTGATAATGGCGGAATATCTGACGTGCCAAATCTCAAAAAACCCTTAACCAGTTTCACCACCTCTTTCTTTCCCGCTCTCTTCACTCTCTCTCTCTCTCTCTCTCTCTCTCTCTCTCTCTCTCTCTCTCTCTCTCCATTTTCACTCTCCTCAGACCTCAATGTACTCTCCCAGCCATTTCAATCCCTAAACTCCATTTCAAAACCCTAATTTCAGCCTTCTCACTTCAGATCTATCTTCAAAACTAGATGAAACCTCAAATTTCGAGCTCAGAGCTCGCCATTTGCACCGGAAACTACAGAGAAAAGGCGTGGCATTTAGCCTCAATCATCTTATCGATTGGACGACCTGCTTGTCTAGCAGAGCTCGCCGGAGAATGTTCGCTTTTCGATGCATCTCCGGAATTCATCGAATTTCTTTGCTCGATCCCTAATTCCCCGATTTTTATGACTGGAAACAACTTCGTTTTGCCGTCTATGGTGGCTTATAGCGCCGTGGTTGAATTTTTCACGAATTTGATGCCGAGTGTCGAGATCGGTGTTCGTGGAGCGAGGATGTTGAGCGGTAATGTGGTGAGGACGTATTCTAGGAAGAGGAAGAAGTTTGGTGATGAAGTTATGCCGATTGTGAAGAAAAGAGCGATTTTGGACTTTGAAAATGGTACATGCGAATTTCACAATCTATCTGTGTTAATACTTTCTCATTTGGTGTTAATTAGGTATGTAATTGATGAATTTGCAGAAAATGAGCGGGAAAGAATGAGTTATCGTTCAAGTAAGGAGATTGTAAGGAGTTGCTTCCAGGTATTACTGTTATTTAGCATTTGTGTTGATCAATTGCTTTGAGTATGTGTTGTTCCATTGTTTTAGTTTTGCTGACTGTACGACTCAAAATATAGTCAAGATAGAAAATTGGTACATTTAGGCCAGTTAGTGAGAATCTAAGGTGTAAGATAAAGTAGGTGAATTGTATTATTAGGTTTGAGATCTGGCTCGAAAATGCAATTAGTAGAAAGTTACAGATGGATCATAGAGGGTCTGGTTAGCAGCTTGTTGAATGTGCAATGTCTCCATTCCGGAAATAACATTCTGCCTTTGGCTATGCTGATTAAAACGCAGCAATTGGAATACTGTAGTCATGAACTGAAATAAGAATTACTAATACCTAAGCTGTATGAATATGGTTTGCGCAATTCCGTTTTAAAATTAGAGGAGCTGCTAGGAGCAGACTAAATGGAAGTTGAGACTTGAGATATCTCAATTTCACTTTGGTTTGTGCTTTACACCATAAGCGGAGCAATCAGTGACTTGAAGAGGCTGGAAGATGTTAGATGCTAGAATCTTTCTCGCTTTCAGATCTGAGATGGAATGAGATAGCATCAAAGGTGAGATGCTTGTAACACATGAAATCAGGCTGTGGATAGTTCGACAGTGGATGTAACTTTTAAGTGACCTCATTAGAATTCTTGATTTGGAAAATGAACTGTTTGAATGGTGATAGCTAGATTAAATCATGTTGACTCAGACATTATCTCTAGGCATGATCTGAGCTTTCTATGGCCATTGAGCCTCTAAGAAGTATTATGCCATAGGTAGGATGGCACGTTATATTTAGAGAAAGATGTCCCAGCACTCAGCAGGTATTGTACTTAAATGAAGCTCAATACAAGCGACCCCTTTTTTTGATACTGTGAGAAGTAAGAGAAGGAATAAGAGTGTTTAACATTCCAAATGACATGGTTACGACTAAGACAAAGTAGTATCAGGTAGATAGTATATATTAGCACTTTGGCACTTGAGCTGAAATTAGATATGCAGGAAAAAAGAATTCGAGTCACTTGGAGATAAAAATACTCCTAGGACATTCTCCCTCTTGCTTTCTTTCTTCTTGGATCCTTCACCTTCATACCCCCTTCCCCTTGGTCTTATGTCTTGCGTAAATATTGTAAAAATAGGACCATGACCATCTATGCTTCTTCTCTCTCTCATCTCTTGGGCTACTCTTCATGCTAGCTCGCAGAAAGTTAGCTCCACTGCAACCCCAACCTATTTAGGGAGATGACAAATGCCTGTTACACAGCTATTGTTATTGGGCCTTAAGCTCAGCCATATTTGGCATCTTTGATGCTTCCAATGTAAGTGCCTCAGTTATTTCAAAATTTTCCCCCTTTCTATCTCTTGCTTGTCCCACTGTAAAATTCATGAGGTCTCTTGCAAATTTGTTAACTGTTTTGCTGGTCTTGTGCAGGTAACTGATCTACATACTGCTCATATAGGCATGCCTTTAGACGCAAAACCATTTGGCTTGTCAGCCAATGGAATTGATTTGGAACATCTCAGCAACATTATGGCTGTGACCCCTGTAAATGTGAATTCCAATATTGGGCTGTTGGGTTATCAGTCAGGGGATGAGGAAGAGCAGAAAAGTGGAAACAAGGGAATTACATCTCTTGGTAATGACGTGCTAAAGAGTGTAATATTGGTAGAAGATCCACATCATAATCATGATAATGAAGGAATCTTGGATATCCCTGACTTAAATGGACAAAGAACTTTAGCCCCTCTTCTAGATGACTTAGCAGAAATCTCAGCCATGATGAACGAATATGCACTTGACGAGACAAATTTGATGAGTATTATAGATACCAGTGTTCCTTGTATAGAACTTCAACAGAACATAAACACATTAGCAGAGGCTGCAGCTGGAATATATGCTTCTGACAACTTCAGAAATGACAGAGTACCTGAAACAAATTGTAAAGAAATGGCTGAATGGCCATTGATGGAGTATGGTTCTCTGGAAAGAGTTGAGCAAGTCTGTTCTGGCTCGTGTGAAACGAATACTTCCCTTCGGAACAAATTATTCCAGACAAATCCGGAAACTTCCAATTGTAGTATGTTGGTTACAAAGAACAAACTACCCCATCTCAAAGTAGAAGGTGAACCTTTACTTTTGGCTGATCTGCAAGCTGTTACTCAGAAGTCATGGACAAAAACTTCAGCTACAATGAAGAATGTTACTCATGGTGAGCTGACACAAAAGCAGAAAATACCTTCCAAGCCATCACAACAAAGTAAAGTTGATGTTGTTAGCAAAAGGTTGAAAGGTCCGATGGATCAGAAGACAATTTCCATGAAGCACAAATCCAAGCAAATCATGAGGAATAGTGCATCAATCCAAGAAAAGTGTGAAAGTGTTCAAAAGTCTTCCAAGGTAGGCATATCTTCTGAAAACTATTGTGTTGTTTGCTCATTAGAAGTATTGAAGTGATGCTGTGATTTGTATCTTTGCATGCTATTTATTGATATAGTTCCTTATGAGGAATTTGCATTTCGTATTAAACTCACAGTAAGTTTTGTTTTTAATCCAAAACCCAATTTGAGTCTTATATTACATGGTATCAATATTATCATCAAATTTATTAAATATTTATATATTTTCTACTTTTACTTAATGGAAGAGAGACCCAACAAAAAATTTAATCCTTGCATTATATTTATTTACATATATTGTAATAGAAAGGTATACTTTTTATTGTTGATACACATTCTTATTTATTTTTCTTTCCTGTTCGTGGTGGAAGGAGAGCTATTATTAATGTCGCAGAAGTAATTTTAAGAGTGTTGCTAATGAGAGGGTTACTAATGATCATGTAAAAGAATTTGGCTTAAAAAGATGAGTGAATTTTCCTTTCGTTATCATTGAAAATTTGTATATTAATGATTTACGATGGAAAGTGTATCAGTAATCGAGAATTAAATTATCGTGAAGGATTGGACCGTAGAGTTTAAATTCCTAACTGATAAAGTATTTTGCTGTATCATTTATAATTTGGAGTGGTTAAGCAATTTTCCGACAATAATAGAAGTAGTAATGATAAAGATGGCCTTCCAAAATCCAATTGCGCGTAGAATGTCTACTAACACTTTTGGGGTCCAACTATGACAAATTAAAATGGGGAAGTATTTTTAGTGCTGATGCAATATTTTGCAGGATCAACTGGAGTCAAAATCATTGCCACAATTTGAGTCTTTCACAGTGGAGGAGGAAGAAGGGTCAGGTAAGGTCATTGTTGGACTTTTATGTGTTAGTAAGTACCATGTGGAGTCACTAATCATCATTTATTTCATTACACAGGTGGTTATGGCACTGTTTACAGAGCTAGGAGAAAAAACGATGGAATAACATTTGCAGTAAAATGTATGACAATGAATCACTGCTTTTATGTCTTTATATTTGTGAAAATTCTTTGGTTTGGGACATGCAGGGGGATTACTTATCTTTCATAGTAGTATATTCTGTGCTTTTATTCATATACTGACAACTTATTCTCAAATCATGCTATGTTGTTGCGTATTTGCCTTCATTTTCTCTTAAAAGTTTTATGTTGGGGTGGGGTGTTTACTAACGTGCCTAATGTAGTTTCCTTTTCTCTAGGTTACGTCCTAGAAAGTATCCCATTTTTGTGGTGAATGTCTTATACTCCTATGGATTGGTACTTGAATGTGTGTGTTGGAAAAGAAAATTCTGCTGGTTGTAGTCAGCTAGTCACCATATTGCTTCATATATAACATTGTTCTAGCAGGATTATCACTTAAAAATAAGCTAGTATGGTACTAAGTATATGGCCATTCTACTCATGCAAGTAAAAAGTTCCTTTCCAAAGGTTTGAACTATGGAAATACTCTATTTGTAGCATTATCTCTCTTAGTTTAGCATATCACCTCAATATATACAGCCTTGCTCCTCAACCAGTGGTGTACATGGCACTATGAAAGGATCAAGTGTTTCTATTGGGAGTATAAGAAAGGCTTGGTGAAACAGGCTAATGTTTACGTCTGTTATGAACAGTGGACATTTATGCTGACAACTAATGTAAATGTCCATGATTAATTTCTGTTCATATGGTTATCTCATAAATAATTCTGCCCCTTTGCACTGTGAAACCGACTTATTGTCACAGCTAATGAAGGGAACTCGTTCATCCCCATGCAGGCCCTCATGAGAATGCCCATAAGCACCATGTGAAAAATGAGCTTAAGATGCTGGAACGATTTGGGTAGGTGGTTCATTTTTTATTGTTATGAGATGAATTAAACTTTTCAGACACAAATAAGAGAGAGTAATTTTGTCACAGTGGGAGGAATTTTGTGATAAAATACGAAGGGTCCTTCAAGCATGAGAATTCTGATTGCTTTGTTCTGGAGCATGTTGAACATGACAGACCTGAGGTAAATGTAAATGTTTTTTTCCATTTGGCATTGTGATTTTAAGAGCTTTGTTTCTAACACATATTTGGTTCTGTTGCAGGTACTGAAGAGGGAGATAGATATAGGTCAGCTTCGGTGGTATGGCTACTGCATGTTCAGGGCACTCACAAGTCTTCATAAGCAAGTAAGAGAATAATACGTAGTAATTTTTCCTCCAACTAACAAATGTTAGTAACCAGATGTTCAACTCTATGAAAGTCCTTGCTTCCCATGGGGCTGGGAAGGTCTATTTCGGAAAGAAAGAATGACAGTACAATTACGTGCTTGCAGGGAGTACTTCATAGAGATGTCAAACCTGGAAACTTCTTGTTTTCCTGCAAAACCAGCAAAGGATGTCTGATTGACTTCAATCTTGCTAAGGTCAGTGCTACTGTGAATGTGCAACATATGTAAGAGCTTATAGTGAGGCCTGCAATTTTTGGTTCAACAGTTGTTTTAGCTTCATAAATGAAATCATCCCCTGACATGCAGCTTTTAACATCTATTTCAGGATCTCCACCAGAAGCATGAGAATATTGGTGAGTCGATCAACAATTTGCTTTTATTTTTCAGAAGTCACTTTATTGTTCAATTCTTAATCTTGGAGATTACCTTTTGCTTTCTTTGCTTTGACTGGAGATAACAATCACGACCCTTGATTGGTGCTTGGTGAATTGAGAATGATACTATTATGGATTGTTATGTTATAGTATGGGCCACTACAATCTGATAGTGAATCTGTTGTATCAATAGCCGCTATTGCATTTCATAGGTAGAAACATTGTTGATTCTTATTATGGCCTTTACATATGTTTGAGACCTCTCATTTCTTCATATAATGCACATTATGTCTGCTACCACAATTATGTACGTGACCCCCATTGAACTTTTGAATTGTTTGTTCTGGGTGGTTCTGAAGTAATTATGAATTTTAAGTTGAAGCCTTCAGTTTAGGTGTAGTCCAGATCTACCAATGCTTTCCTCTACCTATCCTAATCTGTAGTAAACCCTTTTTAAAAAGAGTCGCAAGTGTTAACTGGCTACTTTTCTTCTATTTCACCTAGAGCTCAGATTGTTGTCTACAAATTGTTTAAATGCCAATACACCATAAGAGTTATTTTTTAAGGCATCTTTATGGAATGTAGACAAATCACAGACAAGCTATCTAACATCCACTAAACATATTCCAGCATTGCAATCGAAGTGTGTTTCTCCTAGCAAAAGAAGGAAGATTCTGGCAGGTAATTCCTCTGGGATACTCAAGGCAGGTGCAACAGGAGCCAACCTAGAGAGCAAGAAACTTAAGAAGAGTCTAGACAAGTTAAAGGCTTATGATGACTTAGGTCGTCGGCGTTCCATAACAAGCCAAGGAGCAGATGCATCTGGCCTAACTTCTGCGAAGGACACTCATTCAACGGAAAGGTTGAGAGAACCCCTTCCTTGCCAAGGTCGCAAGGAGCTTATCAATCTAGCTCAAAAGGCTATGCAGAACCCAAATCTTGGAGCGGCAGGTGCTCCCACTTCTAAGAGGAAAAGGGTTGCTGCTTCGCCTGGAACCACTGATAGAAAACTCATTTATGTAACTCCGATGCCTCTTCACTCTTCTGGTGTTCCTATTTTTGGTGCAGGGTCACTGAAGAACAGAGGTATAACACAACAAATGTAAACGAAACACTCCTCTCTTGCATATTTTGCTAGTTTATTAACATTTGCTCTGGACTTGTTCCCAGGAGAAGCTAAGGCACATAAAGATGGCGCATGTGTTGGAACTAAAGGGTTTCGTGCTCCAGAGGTGAGATACTATTGAATGGTAGAGGTATCTCTGTTACCTTCCTGATCCGTAAATCCGTCTTCTGAAAGATAATGGGATTATAACAAGAGCTACACTGACAGAAACATGCTGCCATAATGAGTAGTATGCTTTTCCATTCCCTGGTTTGGGAATGGAGATCATGTTGAAGCATTTAAAAAGAGGTTATTTTCTGTTTCTGTGCTTCCCACTAAAGTAAAGCTTCTTGAGATTGTGTTATAAATGTGAAGTTTGAACAGTTAGCTTATAACAGCGCAAACTCCATGACTATCAAGAATAAGAGCACTAGAGCAGGAGCTGCTATCAATACTTGAGTATTGAATAATCTGGAATAAGTCAGGCTAGAAAGTTTGTGGTTGTAGTGCTTCTTTCTGGACCTCTGGCGCTCCTGTACTTTTGCCTTCTTTCACCCCGTTCGAAATTCTGTGAGGTCCAGAATCTAGGTTCAGGACTTGCAAAACGCTATAGGGAATGGAAGTGCACTTGGAAACAGCATTGCCTGTTCGTTTTATGGCAACATGTGAAAACTTCTAAAAGAGTGCATTTTGTCTCAGGATTAAATGTCTAAATACAAGAAAAAAAATAATGTCTAAATAGACTGTACATGTTTAAAGGTGTTTTATTGTTTAATGTTGCGAGGATCATCTCTCTGTTGCTTTTCGTTCATGCAGCAATTCAATTAATTATCAAGTAGCTTATCTTGAGGGTATTTGCAGGTTTTACTTCGATCATTGCATCAAGGCCCTAAAATAGATGTTTGGTCAGCTGGAGTTACCTTACTTTACCTGATCACTGGAAGAGTGCCGTTCACTGGTGACCCTGAACAGTAAGAAGTTTCCAAATCACTGCACTTGCATGTAAGATTCCATTAATGCTACCTTTAGAAACTATTTCTTAACCATGATTGTCATTGCAGAAACATGAAGGACATTGTAAAACTGAGGGGCAATGAAGAGCTATGGGAAGTGGCCAAGCTACATAATCGTGAATCCTCCTTCCCAATGGTAAATTAGTTTTTCGAATTTTGGAAGTTTCTTCGTCGCTAATCACAACAGGAAGGCTGAGATATTTTCAACTGTCTGCTATAAATTATCTCAGGACCTTCTGGATATGAGATACTTCTCATCCATGAAGATCAAAGAATGGTGTGTGGCAAACACAAAAAGACCAGATATCCTCGAGCTCATCCCGTGGTCATTGTTTGATCTAATTGAAAAGTGCTTGACTGTGACTCCAAGATTGAGGATCACTTCAGAGGAAGCTCTTAGACATGAATTTTTTGCACCGTGCCATAAAGCCCTCCAAAAGCAGAAACTGCTGAGACAAGGTCCAAACCAGGACCCCTCAGAAAACACGTCTTTGGTACATGAAATAAGCACTGTTAAGCCTAGACGACCGCCTTATGAACAGTTGAGTACCCCTGTAAAGTTCTTTTGAAGATTAAAAGTCCGTTTTATACTAGTTCCCGCCACCACAATGATCCATTATACAAGTGTATCTGTTGTAATATTCATTTTCAAAATACATATCTTATTAGAATTTGAGATCAGCAAATTCAACATACAAAAAAGAAACGCCCAACGTCTCAGGCCCCCAGTACATTAGATTACCTGGAGAATTTTTTTTGGGTATTAATATTTACTGTCCTAAAATTACTTAATACCGCCCCTAAAAATTATAATTTTGCCCTTCTTCACATTTTCACCCATCCTCTCCCTCTCTAACTCTCACATCAATTCTCCCTCTCTACCACCCACTCTCATACCCAACCTTCATCAACATTCACTCATTCGGTAAGGAAGCAACGGTCGCGGATGTCTGCCGGCGACCAGGAAGTGCGGTCGACGCCGTCCGAGGTAATTTTTTTTTTTCGCAGAATTTGAATCGGGCGTCCGCAATTTCCGCCCCAACCATGGAGTAGGCGTCTGCAATTTTCGCCCGTTCCATGGGACAGACGGAAACTATAGACGCCTGCACCATGGTTGGGGCGGAAATTGCGGACGCCTGCTCCATGGTTCAGGCGGAATCTGCAGACGCCCGATACTACGAACTGGAAAAAAAAAAAAAAACGACTATTTAGAGTGAAGGGCAAAATCGTAAATTCTAAGGGCGGTGGTGAGTATTTTTGGGCGGTAAATAGCAATTCACTTTTTTTTTTGGGCAAAAAGATGTCCTTAGATCAATAAAGTGCTTGAAGAGGGGTGTTTTATAGTTATTCTCATTCCAGCAATTCTCTTATGAGATTTTTACCCAAATTTTTACGAGGAGTCAATTGTGACCTACGAGGACCCGCGCTAGTCCGAGTAGACCATTCGAGTCTCCATAATTTGTAGCCATCCGTGATTTGGTTTTTGACATTTTAAATTGGGTGACAAGTAAAATGTCTGTGGAACCCTAATACAGACTCCATAACGAGTTTAGGAGCCGTTCCATGTGAAATGGGGTAAAAGATCTATTCGACTTCTTGGGGTCAGGTTGTGATTTCGTCCAAACTTCTCCAAAAGGGTACATCCATTTTGACCCGAGAGGACACCTGTTGCCTGAAAATTCTATTCGAATCCACTACAACAAATTATCACTTGTGGCACAATTAATGCCACGAAAATTTGAAATTCGTGTCAATTTTACCTTTTCTCACGGAAAAAATAATTGGCTACTAATTAAGCCAAAATGTCTTTAAAATATGCTACGAGAAAACTCTTTAAAAATCATTTTTGACACAAGTATAGCCACGGCTAAATTCATCTTATGGCTTATTTATTTATTTTTTTGAGAATGATGGCTAAATTCACTGTATTCCAAAGCACAACCACTGGAAAAATGAATATGTGGCCAAATTAAAAATTATTCATATACAATATATTGAGGCATCAGAGGCTACACGGGTGCACCGACAAAATTCTGGGCAGTCCACATAGTTGGTTGACAAATGGAAAGCACCTCCAGTGGGTGTGGTTAAATTAAATTGTGATGCCGCAACTTTTGGGGACTGGGGTGTTGGCTTGGGTATTGCAATACGGGATGAGTATGGTGACTTATTAGCCTCCGGTGTACGACAAATTGCTACCTCTTATCCCGTAGATATTGCTGAAGCTCTTGCAATCAGATTTGGCATGCTGATAGCTCTTGACAAGGGCTTCAACGACATCGTGGTCGAAAGCGATTCGCTCAGGATAATATCAATTCTCCAGCAAGGAAAAGTTCTTTCAAATGATCTGGGTCTGCTTATTGACGATATTTTGCTGCTTAGTCAATCTTTTAGATTATGTAAATGGTCACATGTACTTAGGGTCGGTAACCAGGTGGCTCACCACCTTGCACAGTTACAACCCTTTAGTTTTTATGATAGAATTTGGATGGGAGAGGGACCTAGTATTGTAGATGAGTTTGTTGACATATGTTGTTTAACTGACTAATGAAGTTATCCCTCTTTCAGGTCAAAAAAAAAATAAAAATTATTCATATGTGTGATGTATCACACAAGCGCAACCACTGAGAAAAAAGGAAAAAGGGAAGAAAAAATTAAATGAGAAAAGCGTTCTGGATTTCTTGCCTTCTCAAAAAATAAATAAAAAATAAAAAATAAAAAATTCGGTCCCCTAATCGACTAGTACCCTTTCTGGCCTCTGCACGACTTGCTTCCATGGCTTAACTGCCCCCATTAACTTCAAACTCATCCAATTCCATCTGGTGTTTCAAAAGAGTGAGAGTGAGACGATTGCAGCATTCCGTAGGCGAACATCGGCAAGGCAGATTACTACTCGACAAGTATGTGATTTATCTTAATTGTTCCTTTCATGTTCTTCACAGGTATTAGGGTTATTGATTTCTTGAATTTCATATTGTTAGTGCTTAATTTTCGATTTCATGTCTGAGTTTTAGATTTTTAGAATATGGGCAATTTTTCTTCTTTGAATGAGAGTGTAAACTTAGTATTTAGGGATTCTATACTTTTATTGTTAGTGCTGAAATCTCCGATCTTATGGGCTCCAGGTCAGTACAAATTGTTAGAACAATGGTATATGAGCGATAGATTTATGAAGTTTTGCAGAACTCATAATCCATCCAGATTCTTAACCCTAGAAGATAAATGAAGCAGTAGAACTCTGACTGTTATCTATGTTTGTTTTTAGTGCATACAAGTTGAAAAATGGAAGTTGACTAGCTAGGGTTGCACTGATAACATTATTCACTAAATTTTTTCTTGATTGCATGTTCCAGGATATATATACGATGAATTTCGCAACGTCGTTGTGCAAAAGAGTGAATCTAAGAGAATTAGTCACTAATGTTCCTGCTTATGCTGGTGCAACTGGTATTGCCCTTTTTACTGTAAAGAATCAATCTTTTTCCTGTTATATTTCTACTATGATTGTGAAATGTTTGATTTGTAATGTTGGTTTGTTGTTTTGGAAATTTAGAAGCATCTGGGTCAGGATTGGCTTTAGTGTTTAGACGGTGGGCAACCAAGAAAACAGCCGGTTCTACAAAAAATGGAAGAGATTCTAAGCCCAAAAACCTTGGAGTGAAGAAATTTGGTGGGGAGGTAAGATTCTTTGTGCCCTTTTATAGAATTCCTCTAAGTAAACAGGTTTGTTCAGAGTAGTTTATGAGGATTCTATATTCCGAAATAACAGGTAAAAACTAAAAACTGATCATAGACTGGACAAGAACAGAAGAGCTTACGCTTACTGCAGAAATTAGCGACTAGTAGTATTTGACTATTCGATAGCTGGTGAATGTATTTGCCTTTCATTGCTGTAGATTTTACTATTTAGATTTCAACTCCATATTTTCCATGTGCCGTTCTTTTGATTGAACCAGTGAACTAGAAATGTATTATTCAGGTATGAATATGATATATTATGCACCATGGAACTGATGGTGTCTATTGAACTACAAAGTAACCTTGAGTGGGTAGCTCAACTGCTGTAGTTTTTGTAATTTGTTGGCCTTCATAGGGGAGGAGTGCGAGTGTGTTTGAAGATCAAACCATGGTGCCTTGCTCCATCAATGAACTGTTTGATTTAGCCTCCTACATATAGGAGGTTGGCTTTAGCCTTTGGAGAATGATTTTATAGCCCTGATGATCTTAGGACGGATTCATTTTGTTTGTGGACAGTTTTTTCTAATATTGCTGCATCCAAATGTTTCCGACCTTGTATTAGAATGTCGATGCATTGGCTGTGGATGGGAACGGAGTGGCATTGATTGGGGGAGTACAAGGTTTGGATAAGGCTTTTGGACTGACTTTTTAGCCCCCCATCGGTACCATGGAGAAAGCCTGAAGTATTCAGAAGTTTCCCATGAAAAGGATTGGGTAATGTAATTGATGATTGTGATTGAGTCAGACTTGAAAAACTGCTGTACATGGTACAATTCCATTGATAGAGACGTAGAGGACCATGAAATGACCGTTGTATTGAGCAGATTTGGAGGTTGTTGAGAAGGTTATCCATGATAGTTAATACTCATAGAGGAAGGGAGGTTAATTCAATTGCTTTTGGGCTACCAAAGCAAGGTGCTCTGAGTGATGAACCTTATTGACGGGATTGTAAGCTGATGTAGGCAATTATTGTTCATAGGCTTCTTACATTTTAAGCTGCTGTCTGGTTGATTGGTATCATTTTTCCCTAGTAAATGTCTATCATCTACTTATCCCAATGAATAAAGAAATAAGTAAATGAATAAAGGAAAGGAAACAAAAGAAAAATGAGAAGAAAACCACCCTAAAAGATCTCAAAAGCATATTGCACTCATGTTTGAAGGCCTCATGAGGATGCCATTCATTAGTAATTCAATATGCAGTTTTTTTTTTTCTTTTTCCGGCTCTGGCATTCCTGGGACTGACTGTATTCCATATGGTTCAATGGTTGCCTGCAGCGAGTAATACCTGGTAACATTATTGTTCGACAAAGGGGAACCCGTTTCCATCCTGGAAATTATGTAGGGCTTGGAAAGGATCACACCCTGTATGCGTTAAAAGAAGGTAATGTCAAGTTTGAGACACACAAGTTGAGTGGCCGTAAATGGGTGCATGTTGAGCCCAAGGATGGACATGTGCTTCACCCTGTTTATGCAGAGGGTGGGAAATCTCAAATGAAGACAGCAGCATAGATTACCTGTTATTAATTTTTGTACTGAACACTGTAAACATTTTTAAAATAATTAGGGTCAGGATTTCCATTTTGCTCTTTGTTAGTATCTTTCTTGATGGCTGCTTGAAAGCAAATCTGAGTGAGGAACTCTATTGATATCTGCCTAGAGTTCTCAATTTTATTTCTCTTCCTACCTTCTTCTACTGCCATTTTTTTTCCACTTGTCATAGGTGCATCCAAACACCCATCCTAATGAGGTTTTTTCAGAAAACATTTTTTTTCATTAAGTAATGTTGATTTTTTTTGGGTGCGATATAAAGTAATTTTGATGAATGTATAGTTGTACGGTAATGAATATAAGTGAAATTTCGTTGTAGGTAAAACAAATACAGTCTGCTTAGGATATAGAACTCACTAGTGCACTACACACATTGTTCAGTGTTGTATTTGCGATTAATAGCCAGCCAGCTAGATAATAGGATTGCATTTTTGCATGGAAAATCTTGATGATAGATTGCACAGGTACAGGGTACTTATACTACTCAACCGGTAATGAATAGTAGGCTGAAAGTATTTAGGGCCGGTTCTCTTCACCTTCTTTTTACTGAACTGAACTGAAATTTACTGAACTGAATTGAGTTTTTTTGAAGTGAACTTATTTTTACTGAATCTACAATTACAAAGAGTAAATTTGTTCTTTGGTTTACCGAGCTCTACTAAATTTTTCTGAACTGAACTTCCTTTTACTGAACTCAACTGAATTTTACTGAATACTTCAAGGGGAAGTTGAGGAGAACAGGCCCTTACATTTTAGGTGAAGCCATTGTATTATGATGGTTGAAATACAATTGCAGTTTTTGTTTACTACGTACTAGGTCTGCAGGTCAGATGGTGAAAATATGGAATATTTCGTCAGTAGTGCCTATCTTTACATTTTCCTTTTCGGTTTGACTCATGTAAATCTTTACGTTTTTTTTAAATGGTATTGCTTTTGAGGTTCATTTTTTATTTTGCCCCTCCTTAATTCACATTCCACGTGCTCATGTTCCTTTAGGCACACACTCTCTCCTCCCTTTCCCACCAAAATCCTACCCATCCACTCTCTAATCGTTTGCACTACAAGTATATTTTCTCTCTCTTAAACTCACAACAACCATGTGCTCTTCTAAGAACATGCTTGGAACAATTATGTCCAAATGCTTTTCGTGCTCATGTTCCTTCTGAATATTTGCTGAGCAGGTGTAGCAAATGACAAACGTATAACTTGGGCTCAGAATTCAGAACATCAGTTTGGGACTTTTCGCTGTAGGTTGGAAACTCATTGGAAGCAAGGAGAGCGAAAAAAAAAAATCCCTCTCAAATGATGTGTCTCATCTCTCATGTATGATAGTAAAAAAACGTAAAAGTAATACCTATAAGCAAATAAGTGGTAACTATAAACGAAAAAATGATACTTCATGAGGCAGCCTCATAACAGTATTGCCGGAATGAGAATAACTAAAACATCGGTCTTTGAGCACTCTGTTAATCTTAATTCTTAAGGACATGTACTGTACTGGGGGCTGAGACGTTCTGCACTTCCTTTTTCTAATGCTGATCCCAAATTCTAAAAAAGAATTATATTTAGAAAGTGAATATTACAATAGATACACTTGTATAATGAATCATAGTGTTTTCTGGTGGCAGGGACTAGTAATTACTACTAATTACAGTAATTAGTATACGACAACAGACTTTTAATCTTCACAAAAACTTTACAGGGTACGTACTGTTCATAAGGAGGTCTTCTAAGCTTAACAATGCTCATTTCATGTACCAAATACAAAGACTTGTTTCTGAGGGGTCCTTGTTTGGACCTTGTCTCAGCAGTTTCTGCTTTTGAAGGGCTTTATGCCACTGGGCAAAAAGGATACTACTGCTAAGACATTTGGGTCGATTATCTGATTTCTATTAGCCTATTGAACTTGGACGAGCATTTCATTAGTCAACCACTCTGAGGCCCTAACATTGAAATAATAGGTGACTACAAAGTTATGAGGAAATGGCTACTGAGAGCAAGCGGACTAGGAGTACTCTAGGACACAATGAAAATTATCGTCTATACACTTCTCAGTTCCCATGAAATATTTAGCAATGTGCAACCCGACAATCGTAATCATTTTTTTTAGAAAGGATATAAGATAGTGAATCGATTTGCAAATTGTGTACATATCACACATTTGACACATATAACTAGTTGTGGTCAATCTTTCTCCGTAAAGCTTGAAAATTTAATTGTTATAGTTCGATTAGGAATTACTGTCGAGGAAAGCGTTTAAATTCTCATCTTGACCTTATCTTTATTTTATTAATAAATAATAAATAAAAAGAAAAAAATACTGTGATAATAACTGCTGCGTTGGCTTCATCTAATTGGTTCTGCCACGTTATTTGAGAAAACCTTCTCGAGTAAGAAGTCATACCCAATTGCACAAAGACAAAGACATTTCCCTTCGTTCTTTAAGTAGCAGCCAATATTAATACTAGAGGATAAAAAAGGACTTTCGAGATCAATCTGGAATTTGAGATTTAAAGTTCAAACGTGAATTTGAGCGAAGAATCTCAAATCTCTAAAATGAATTTTCTCACTCAGTGATTTTAAAATTGGAAGGTTGAACCCGGTTCAGGCAGATAAAACAACGACAAGACCTGGTCAACGGAAAAGATCCGCAAGGGCAATAGCGTCATTACTTGTAGTTGTAGATATTTCTCCGAAAGGCCGAGAAATTTCTCCCGAAACCAAAAACGGTGACTTGTAGTTGTAGATATCCATATAAATTGGGGAATTCTATTTCTTGGTGGTCATCTTATTATTCCTGTAAGCAATACGAACAAGTTTCTCTCTCCTCTCAAGAAAATATGGACGCGTTTTCGTCATTCTTTCAGTCGCAATCTTCATCTTCTTGGAATTATGATTCTCTCAAGAATCTTCGACAGATCTCTCCCGTTGTTCAGTCACATCTCAAACAGGTTCGTTTTCTCTCTCTTTCTTTTATGGTCGAAATTTTAATCAACGGGGAGATTTTATCTTGCTAATGAACGGGACATAAAATTAGGGTTTTTGATTGTTGGCAGTTAGCGAATTATTTGGTTGAATTAATGTCTAGGATTACTCAGTTATTTTGTGTTTGATTCACTGTGGTGTTTGGTTTGCTGTGATTTTGATGATTCTTTCAAGGCTTCTAATTAGAAATTTTGATGGCATATGAATTTTTTTGATGGCATATGAATTTATGTAAAGTGTGTGTTTGATTGTATGATTACTGAATTTGGTGTTTTCACTTAAGAAATTCGATGGGGTAAACAAGAATTCACATATTATTAGAAAATTTGTGTTGTGATTATTGTTCCTTTTTTGTTCCTTACATTCACAATTTGCAAATACCCTGTGACTAATAATCTCTTCATCCTGAGAGGAATCTGATACCTGTTAATATCTCTCGGCCTTATGTTAAAACAGTGGGATTACTCACACTCATGGCTGTATGTAACGATCTCAGTTATGGGCTCGCTGTAACAGTTATAACAGTGTGGATTACTCATACTCTGTGACCTCCTTAGAGTGTTGTAATGTAGTTACCCTTTATTTTCTCTGAATGTGTACAAATATGAAAAAATTTCCCATAGGGTATTGAGGAATATTTCTGTGATGTGTGATGTAACTGATGTGAAGGTGGTAACATGTCAACAAAGTAATGGGTTTTTGGCAGCGGAAATGTGAGATAGCCTAAAAAGAAAGGCGCATGAACATTTAATGCCTTGGTTGAACCCTTTTCTTTTTAGCTCATCGGGTCTGTTGGGAAATGTTATCGAGTCTGGCACTGCATTGGTGCATTGTCTCAGTTTGAAAATGAAAACAGCTGTTTAGGTTTTCTTTTTACTATTTTTTATTTATTTATTTATTTATGCTTTTTGATCAATCTAGTCCAATGCCTACGTGGTATTGTTATTACTATCACCTTCTGTTTCTCAACTGTTCTTGACACCTTTGACTCTTGCAGGTATATTTGACACTATGTTGCGCTTTGGTCGCATCAGCAGTGGGTTCGTACCTGCATATCCTATGGAACGTTGGTGGTCTCTTGACTACTCTTGCTACTATGGGTTGCATGGCATGGTTACTTTCCAGTCCTCCGTATCAGGAGGTAATCTTTATGTTCTATTACTATGTGTTCACTTTATTTCTGTTAATGTGGGTTCTATTTTACTTAATTATCTTCTTTAATGAACAGCAAAAGAGGGTTGGTCTCTTGATGGCTGCGGCTGTATTTGAAGGGGCTTCTATAGGTCCTCTGATTGACTTGGCCATTGACGTTGATCCAAGGTAAGCTACTTGAATTGTCTATGCTACTGATATCATCAGTTTCAATAATTTTTGGTGTGTAGTTGAGAGTTTGATTGTAGTATAGTATTTTACGTTCTACAAAAGTATGGGACTATTGAATTCTGTTTTGCTATTTAGATACTTTTCACATCTTATGAAAAGTCTGAATGGACTGGGGACAAAATTTCGTAAAACTCACCTCACCCTCAGGTTGAGATCCTTGAACACCATAGTCAGTTTCGTGTCATTGTTCTCTTATGACATCTTGGAAAGATTAAATGACATATAGGCTACTGAATATTTTCTGGCTTAGATTTTTATTTGTCGTAGAATAATTATGAAGGCTGACATTTCCCTTTGGTAATTCGTTTGAAGTTTATATGGTCTCTTTGCGTCTGAAAACAGCTTATAAGCTGTAAATGCTATTTGAGAATATTCGCCAGAGTTCACTCCCTTTGCCTCTAGAGGCTCTAGTACAACTTATCACTTATGGATATGATTTTCCAATGCTTTCAGCTTTCTTCATAGGAGTTTTTGGTTTCTTACTTGCAGCTTTGGCTGATGAAATTTTTAGTTCAGGCTGCTTTGTCAAGAACATGTGTTCGTGTTATATATATCTCATATAATGCATTTCGTGGTTTTGCTCTTGCAGTATTCTAGTCAGCGCGTTCGTGGGGTGTGGGATAGCATTTGGCTGCTTCTCTATGGCTGCCATGTTGGCAAGGCGTAGGGAGTTCTTATACTTGGGGGCTCTTCTTTCATCTGGCGTTTCCATCCTCTTCTGGTTGCACTTTGCATCCTCCATCTTTGGAGGTTCCGCTGCTATTTTCAAGTTTGAGGTATGACATCTTGTGTATGACTAAGTTAGAGCAGTTCTCAAGTTCGAGCTATTTGACGGACCTTGTCTAGTTAATTGAGTCGGATGGATGTGGAGGTGTTCCTTGATGGACTGACCTGTCTGTCCTGGGTATTTGTAGTCATTTTGGAAAATTGATATGCATAAGTTGCCTCAGACAAAATATGCATTCCAAAGATGGATATGCATTAGTTGGCTAATCGGAAACTGTCATGGGCTTGTTTGAGTGGAATTGCTTCAGATTGACAATATCAAATTCTTGCACAAGTTGCATTGAGAAAGATGAATTAGATTAAAGTATCTGTTAACTCTGATAATTCGACCCAAGATTTATTAATGAGTATCTTGTAAATCTGAAAGAGGAAATCACATAAGAGTGGTTCAGGGGAATTTTGGCTTATAATAAGTGGAATGAGTACAGATTCATAATGTTCAATTTCTGGGATATGTTGCTTTGAGATTTCAGTTTTACAAATGCTTGTTTGGAAGTACCAAGGGCATTCATGCTGTACTCAAGCTGAATCTTTTGTTTTGTGTTTTATGGTCCAAACATAAGATCTGGAATAGAGACATGCAGAAAGCTTTGGTTTCATCATATATATTGATGTTTGTGCTCTAATAGAGTCTTCTATGATGTTGCAGTTATATTTTGGTCTCTTGGTGTTTGTGGGATACATCGTCTTTGATACCCAAGAAATCATTGAGAAGGCTCACTTTGGTGACTTGGACTATGTGAAGCATGCTTTGACTCTCTTCACTGATTTTGTAGCTGTCTTCGTCAGGATCCTGATAATCATGGTATGTTCTATCATAGTCACTTTAATTATATTGCCGCGAATGTGTTGATCGTGTATACAACATGCACTTTAATTTATCTGTTACCATCTTTGGATGCGTGTACTTCCATCAGCAAATGGTAGCATTTTGCTGATTTATTATTGCAATAACTTGCTTTACTGATGAGAATAGCTACCAGCCTACCATGCTTCAATTTCTTTGGTTATAGTAAGACTTGTAGTTCTCTGATATGCCAGAGTTTGACTGATGACTTGCTTGCTTTGCAGCTGAAGAACTCGATGGAAAAGAATGAGAAGAAGAAGAAGAGAAGAAACTAACTGCCCTAGAGTCCGTGATCGTCAACAGCCCTAAATTTGGCTTTTAGGCTTATAGTTCTTGTTTAAACATCAACTTTTTTGTTAAATCAATTCTCATACTCATGGCTGTTGTGTGACCGTGTGTATGTTAACCAGTACATAATGGAAACTTCTCTGGATCAACTGTGTTTAACTCTTGTACACAAATGCTTTTTGTTGCTTTACTGGTAATAGTAGCTGTTCATACATCACTGGCATAACATGATTCAGAAGTGTATTTTTCTACTAGTTTTCTTGGCTCCTTGTTTCTTTGGCTGTGTGCCCGTGTGGGAGGGAAGTGTGTTTATTTTGAGGTTGAGCTTTCCATTCAGTTGTGGGTGATGAAAGTGATTTCACCGCAACACGCCATTGCACTGGGCTTCGGTGCGAGGACGGGGTGCGTGTTTTTGTTATAAAAAATCTGAAGGTTCGGTTCTGCATTTACTCTTGCCTTCTCGAGTTCTTCTGCTGAGGAACAGAAATAAAGCCAATTAGGTAATAGTTACAGCTCGATCATCGTGAGACTGTTTTGTGGGGAATGAATATGGCACGCGAAAATGGCTTTCAAAGATTGGTGGTGGAGACTGATTGTCTAAATTTAGTTCATAAACTCCCAACACAAGAGCTATCCCAGGTCTCCTGTGGGCAATATGATCAAGGAAATCCTTCAACAAAGCAAAGCTCTTTGAAGTGTGCTGCTGGTCTTATGTGTCGCGGGAAGGCAATCACGTAGCTCACACTTTGGTAACTGATTCCAGCATATTAGTTGATTTTGTTTCTAAAAGGGAAGCTGATATTCCCCTTCAACTTTGGCATTGTATCTTTTCTGATAATTTCTTTAGTAATGAATGAGTAAGTTGTTTGGTCTAAAACATGAGATAGTTTTGAGTGCCTCGCTATTTACTATGTGCGAAAAAAAATTCAAATCAGAAGTTTCGATACTCAGTTGAACATGGCAAGGCCTTGAGCTAGTAGCCTAGTAGCCTCTCCTATTAAAAAAAAAAGGATAAATTAAAACTCCTCGCACTCTATTCTCGCGCTACCTCCGTCACCATTTCTGATCGCCCCACTCTCCTCAGTCAATTTGAAAAACCCTAAGTGATCAAAATAGGAGAAGTTAGGGTTTTCCATAATCTCCAACTTTTTCACTTTTACTTATTCGCTCGCCATTAGGGTTTATAATCTTAGCTTTACTCAATTATAGTGATCATATAATTGCGTGAGTAACGATGGCGATTTGTCCATCGAACTTCAACATTTCAAATCCCCAATTCTCAAACGAAATCATTTCTGGTAGTAATCAACCTAGTTGCAATTCTGCGTTTAGACATAGGGTTTTAGGTTTTTCTCAATCCAAATCATCTCCTAGAATAATAGTAGTAAATTCGGGGCCTTTGAGGAGAGAGAATAATTCTTTCATCCTAAAACCCCTCAAGGCGTCTACTTCGGATGGGAACAGGGTTTTCGAAGAGAATGATGTGTCGATACCCGATGACGGAGGTTCTGGCAATGGTAATGCGAAGTTGCCGCCGGAAAATGGCGGCAATGGAGGTGACGGTGGTGGTGATCATTGGAATGATGAGGATGAAAAGGAGTTCGGGCCGATTATGAAGTTAGAGGAGGTGATCAAGGAGAGTGAGAAGATGGGGGCAACTCTTCCCTCCGATATTTTAGAGGCTGCAAAAACTACTGGGATCAGGAAACTGTTGTTGACGCGTTATTTAGAGTTACAGGTATTTGATTATTGCCTTTTCTGATGAAATTCTAGTTTGAAATTTGGATGTTTTGTTTTGTAGATTAGTGCCTCCTATGGTGATATTAGAGGGTTTAGACCCCATGATTGGGAAATAAAAGGTGGCCATTATGATATTGTTGATGCATTTTCCACTCACTGATTTATTAAATTCTTGCATTTTAATTGTAGGGATCAGTTTGGCCTCTGGGATTTTTGATGAGGCATATCCCGATGTTCCGCAATAGGATGCTGGCTGATCCTGCATTCTTATTCAAAGTTGGGACTGAGGTAATGTTGATAGTGATTCAATTGTTTGGATTTTTTTTAATGAAAATAGGGTCATGAAAATATGTCTGCACTCTGCATACATTGATGTGATGGTTCAATAGTCCTATGGTTTGATATTGGGGCCGATATGTAGCTATGCAGCAATAAATCAACTTTGGCCTTTCGAACTTTAATATCAATGTTGAATAGCTTATTGGTGTGTGGAATTATGCAGGTTGTAATTGATTCTTGTTGTGCAACATTTGCAGAAGTTCAAAAAAGGGGGAAGGATTTTTGGAACGAGTTTGAATTGTACATGGCCGATCTTCTGGTTGGTGTGGTTGTCGATGTAGCCTTGGTTGGTATGTTAGCTCCATATGCTCGTATTGGCCAACAAAAATTATCAGGAGGTTTTCTTGGACATGTCCAACATGCTTCTCGTGACCTTCCTAGTAGGTAAGGAGTACTAGCTAAGACTGAACTTTAGTGCACTCAAATTATATGATGTTCTAGGTAATTTCCATTTTGATTCTTGATACTACCTAAGCTAATGTATATATGGAAAAATACTTGGTGAAATTTTACAAAAATGTGGCTGAATTGATAAAGAAGCCGGGGGTGGGGTGGAAATGAGGCGAGGAGTGGGAGCTCACCTATCTCCCATTACTTGGCCATAAGAAAAATGCCCTTTTAGCAAATGTTTCAAAGAAAAAAGTTCACCTTGAATAAAGGAAGGTGACATTTGGACTCCTAAGTTTGTTTTTTAAAAAAAAAGGTATGCAGTAACTTTTATATATTTATTAAATGTGGTATTATAAAAAGGTTAATTTATAATTTTTGAAAAACTGCCAGCTGTTTTGTGGCTTAGCGGCCACAATATGATTTCTTTTCTTTTTTTTTGATAATTACCACAATATGATTCCTTGTTACTAAATCCGTCCAAACATGGTGCTGGTAATACCCTTCCTCTTCAATTCCTTATTGGCCCTATCTAAAAACATTAGAGATACAGCCTTTGAGGCTATGAACTCATGAGTTTGCTATATTTTATACAATGCTAGAGCTGCTTCTGGTTCGCCTGCTCACCGTGTTTTGGCTTTGCAGTGTCTTTGAAGCTGAAAGGCCCGGGTGTAGGTTTTCAGTGAGGCAGCGAATTGCAACATATTTTTACAAGGTATTGAAATTGCATACTTTCCACACTAGCTAGTTCTGAACATTTTGGTAAAATATAACTTAACTTCATTTTAAGTACCTAGTTAGAATTTCATATCGGCTTTGCAAGGAAATCTGGTCATAGAGACTGCCTAAAATTAGAATAGAAGCCACAACTTCTTCGCTGTCCTTTTCTCATCATTTACCGGCAAAACTCGTTGGAAGGAACCTCTTTTCATCATCCCACTCCATGTGTTTGTCAGATTGAAAACTGTTTGCGGCTCTGCTTATAGTGCGCTTGGACTTGTTCTGCCTTTCTACATAGGAACCATGCCATTGCGGTATTATTGCCCCTTATTGCCTAAGGAGGAACGTTAGTGCTACGACTTGTTACTTGTTTACATTTCTTTATTTTTCTGCTTGTTTGTGTAGCTTATGTGGTTCTTGTGTTGTTATGTGAAACTGGATAATTCATCACCTTGTTTTGTCAGAAAAGAAGGATCAATCCCTGTTCCAACCCTTTACCAAGGCTGTGGAAATCAGAATTGGCATGCATTTAAAGTTTCAATTTCATGATCCCAATTCTTCTGTTTCCTTGGTAAACTTGATGAGTAAACAGACGAATCTCCCCTCCTATCTGTCCATGAATGTCATGCTCAAATTGTACTGAAATCTCCCAAGTTCAGGGATTTTCTGAATACCTCCATAAAGGCACTGCAGATTTTTTGGTTCTGTTTTCGAACTCTCACTAAAAGAATTCACGGACTTCTACATTCAGGGTTTACTGTATGGCGCAGTTGGATTTGGCTGCGGAATAGTTGGCCAAGGTATCGCAAATTTGATCATGACTGCTAAACGGTATGTTACTAAGAACTTACAGTGGTTTCTGTTTATTATTTTATAATGTGTATACCTGAGCCCATGCTCATCATTTCCTAATTTCGAGCATAACATTAATGAGCTTAAATAAAGCTTTAGCTCAGATGGGAGAGTTATCATTCTGGATATCAAATGATTTAACTTGCAGCTTGTAATTCAAAACTTCTAACGTGGAGATATTGTTAGTGATTTGTGATTGAATACTGGAATCTAGGACAATTTTTGTTGGGTACCTCTTCTACCCATGATTGGCTATGAATTCTTGAAAGAGTTCAGTTTGCATATTTCCCTGTAAAGTTACAATATGTGTTTTTTTATTTTTATTTTATTTCAGTTTGAATAGCTTACACTAATTAAGGTATTTCATTTTTGCTATATAGGAGAATAAAGAAATCAGACGAGGATGTACCTGTTCCACCACTGGTGAAAAGTGCTATACTTTGGGGTATGCTTCAGTATTAAATAAAATTATTCGAGTTTATAGCGGTGTTGTTTTTGGCATTTTCTGACTGCCTTCCTCCGATTGGTTATTGAGTTGCTCGTCGAGACTTTGATATTTTGAATTGATAATTTGATTGATCTAGCTTTATTCTTTCAACTTATAATTTAGACAGGTAATTGTCAGAGAGCTGTAGATTATTGGACATCCTGCTTATTCTGGACCCAGACCTATTATATGTTGGACTTAAGAGCCTGTGTGTTCTGTTTTAAAATATGTGATGAGAGCTTTCTAGTGTATGAGTAATTATCTTAAGTCAAATTCTAATGCCATTAGCAGCAATGTCTCCATCTCAAATGGTATAAACAGAAAAGGCTTTCTTTCAGTGGTTTATTTTTGGGCCAAAAGAATAGAATCTTATTCGGTTTGGAGTCAGATTTTAACCCAGTCTCCAGCTTGCCAGCAGCCAGCCAAAAGCAAACTTAGAAATGTTTGCTTTTTTATGGTCTAAACTCTAAACCAATCTTGGTAACAGCCTCTGTACAAGTTAGACGTATGCTTTACCTCCCCAAATCCTCCCCTCGGCAGGATCGTTCCTGGTTGTTCTTGAAGGTCAAAACCAATCAGAAGAAGGAGCTTATCCAGATCATAGCAGATGGTGATTTTTTTTGTGATAGTTTTGTACTTTGTTGCTTTGGCATTTCATCTTTCAATAGGGAGATGGCTCTCAAAAGATTTCAGCAGCTCACATTTTAAATCAAAGAGGGGAAAATCTACCGGGAAAGAAAAGCCAAGGCTATAGAAAATTTGGATGTGTAGAAGTCAAAGGAGCTGTAATGGATTGTAATTCTGCTCCGGAAACCAAGAGGTGGTGAATGATTGGGATCGATGTACCTCAAACCTTCGGCTATGGCGCATGTCGCCCCTGGTACCACCCCTACCTCATCAAGTCAACTGCGTAGCGAGAGAGTGTGATTCATGTCCTCAGTTGTTTATTGCAATCTATGTTTTCTTATTGTGGCTCATAGGTGCTGGTCAAAGTTACACCAACAGCCGCTCGAAATAAAGAGAAAGGGGGGGGGGGGGGGGTTCAGACTAATTTGTATCCTAGAAACCCCTGATCTACCTTACAAATTCTCAAATGCTTTGATACGTCCTGATATGTGGTATTGCCCCTACCATCTTCATGCACCTTTCCTGTTGAACTTATATCTTATACTATTAGGCACAACCTTTTTCCATTATATAACAGTTTGCAATCTGGTTGATCAATTCTACCTTGATGCAGCCACGATGCCCTGTCGAAATTGATTCTTGCTTCTACCTTTAGTTTTTTGGGTGTTAAGGACATGCCATTTGCAGTTATTATGGTGTACCTAGATGAAGACTTCTTCACTCTTTTTTATTAGATAAGGAAGACTTCTTCACCTATAGAATTTAAACTAGGTGGGATGCCCGTGAGTATAAGCACGGACTGTGATTATATAATAAAATTAATATTACGTAATTATTAATCTCATCGAAAAATCAAAGTGTAATTGTCACTTATGAAAAACTAATAGTAATATATGGATAAACGTTTATATAATCCACTTAATATCATGGATAAACATTAGAGTAATAAGATTACTATGACTTTATAAGGAATCTTATCTAATTTAAAGTTTTATCATCAATTTCAATTAACTATTAATTAACTCATCCCATATGTTACATGATCCAAGAGGTAATAGTTTCAAAGTCTTTCTATGCTTGATATTGGTATGCCAATGCTCTTATGTTGATATAAGTGTACAACTAGCATTCCAAAGATATGATTCTTTTATGGTAAAATCACTTTAAATGTCTAATGTATACATAACTACTTTTCAAAAAATAAAGAAGTTTTAGACGTAAACTTAAGAATAGCAAAACATATTTTAATGCTTGCTTGTTTTTTCAAAGTTATATGCGGTCAAAGTACTGTCTTGAACAACGCAAAAGGTCCAATGTAATTTTATTTGTGGTCCGGATGGAGTACATTAATAATTATAAAGCTGAAGGGAACATAAATTGGAGCTTTAAAATAACACGGGGGATCAGTATATTACGTACAGTTATAAAATTATACGTGATAATGTAAAGTTTCCTATTAAAGATTGGACCTAGAATCATTTTAGATTCATCATTTATTTCTTTATTCTACACATACTCTTTATATTATTTTCTACCTTGAGATTGCTTTTTAAATTTTTATAACTAATATACGTATTTTTTCTCTTATTTTTACATTGCAATTCTTTTGTTGTGTCAGCTTGTCAAGCTAATTCTTTCGTTGCGATGCACGGGTTAATTTCTATATGTTTTTACTATTCTCATTGTTTAAAGTTATGGTTGATATATCTATATATATATATATATATATATATATATATATATATATATATATATATATATATATATATATATATATACAACTCCATCTTTTAATATTTTTGAAGGAGACACCATTTGTGAAACTAAGGCTCCGTACTTTTCACATGTATAAAATTGAACTAAACTAATTTTTTTAATTTGACTTTGACCATTTAAAACTCGTCAAATATTTAGAAAGAGTACTAATGCTTATATGAATTTGAGATGTTTAGTCAAACTCAAGCTTAGATGAACTTAGCATTTGCTTCAACTCTTCTTCTTTAATTTCAATCTAATTTGTTTCTTTTTTACTTAGATGACTATATGTGGATGCCCATGCGTTGCACGGACTGTAATTATATAATAAAATTTATATAACGTGATTATCAATCTCATTGAAAAATCAAAATAATTGTCACTTTTGAAAAAATATTAGTAATACATGGATAAATATTAATGGGGATTGCTAAATGTAAATGTCAAAATTACTAAACGCAAATTCGTTTCTCCAAATTGCCCCTCACATAATTCATCCCTAATTTCCCTTATCCGTGTGAACTCTCCCCCTCCTCCTCCGTCTTTGTCTTCTCAAACTCTCACCAAGTTAGCTACTTATTTTGGACTCCCAAATGAATTCGGTTTAAATGCCCAAGTCAAATAAATTCTTCATCATTATCATCATCATCATCATCATCACCATCGAAACTACCTGTAATTCCCTAAAAAAAAGTTGAAAATTTGATGCTGGGCAGTTTTGAGTTTTAAATTAAGACTGATTTGGTTGTTGGGTATCAACTCCTAACACTACAAGTATGAATCTTGCCCTCTCAGTACGCGTCTACAAATTCAGTTTTTGGGTCTGGCTGGCAGTGGGGAGGTGGTGAGCTGCGAATCTGGGGAATGTCGTCGTTCGAAGGATGGTGGCGGCTGGCGGGGTTTAGCGAATTGGATCTTACTTTTTTCAATTGTTGTTGTGCTTTATTTACTACAGAGTACTACTTGAATAACATCCTTATCAATAATCATCAAAAATATTTCCCATATCGATTTAATTATGTCATTTACGATGAACATGGTGATAAAAGAGTCCCTAGAGAGAGGAATAAGGGGAGAGACATAGTTCTGTAGAACACAAAAAGGTGTTTTAGGAAAATTTATAACAAAAATATTTGCGTTCAGTAATTTGAAATTTACATTAAGCAATTCCGATATTAATATGTGTAATCCTTTTAATATCATGAATGCCCTACAATAAGATTACTATGACTTTATAGGACATCTTATCTAATTTAAACTCTTATCACTAATTTTAATTATTTTTTAATTAACTCACCTCATATGTTACATGATCCCAGAGGTAATAGTTTCAAAGTCTTTCTATTCTTAATGTTGATACGTCAATGCTCTTATGTTGATATAAGTGTACAACTTACTTTCCAAAGGTATGATCCTCCTTTTATGCTAAAATCAGTTTAAATGTGTAATGTATATACATAACTACTTTTCAAAAAATAAAGAAGTTTAAGACGTAAACCTTAGTATAGCAAAACATATTTTAATGCTGCTTGATTGTTTTTTCAAACTTGTATACATTAATAATTATAAAGTTGCAGGGAACATAAATTGGAGCCCTAAAATAACATAAGGGATCAATCTACACTCTATTACATAGAGTTATAAAATTATACGTGATAATGGTCAAGTTTCCTATTAAAGATTGGAGCTAGAATCATTTTAGATTCATCGTTTCTTTCTTTATTCCGCACATACTCTTTTTATTATATTTTATCTTGAGATTGTTTTTTAAATTTCTATAAACTAATATACATATCTTTTCTCTTATTTTTACTTTGCAACTCTTTAGTTGTGTCAAGCTAATTACCTTTTTAGGTGGATGCATCTTATGTTCTAAAAATTATGCATCTTTTATATACTCATACTTTATTTTTTTAATCAATAAAACATATGACAAATGAGTCTCATTTTAAAGGATATTTCGTACTTGTTCCATTAGCCTCATTTTAAAGGATATTTCGTACTCGTTCTAATAGTGTAAGAAATCTAATTTTTTTTAAGCGGTGGAAGTAAAGTTATATGTTTGTTAAAATCTAATAGTCTATTCTTTAATGATTTAGTAAAGTATATACTTTATTTTTTCAATCGATAAAACATATTACAAATGAGTCTCATTTTAAAGGATATTTCGTACTCGTTCCAATGGTCTAAGAAATTTAATTTTTTAAGCGGTGGAATAAGTAAAGTTATGTGCTTGTTAAAATCTAATAGTCTACTCTTTAATGATTTAGGAAAGTATAACTTTACTATATATTCTATACTTCTCACCAAAGAAAAAAAAAATTCTATACCAAAACCTCGAAAAGTGTACTCTTTAACGGTTTAGGAAAGTACAACTTTAGTTTATATACTATACCAAAACATATATTTCTATTTTGTATTTATATTGAAAAATTATTACAATGACTCGCTTAGGTGGACGCCTCCAATGCTGTCAGAAAATGTTTCTAATAGATATAATGATTATGATTTAGTCAAGCCCTCAATCATCATAAATGTCAAATAGTTTTTTGTGCTACCTTTTTCTCTCAATTAAGGAAAGAACAGAAAGAAAAGGTTGTGACCTGGAAGTTAGGATCCTGTTGCCAGTGTACTTTTCCAAGCCTTTCTGTGAGTAAATGTTTCTTTGTTGACCCTGCTATGAGTTGATGATTCTTTATTGTCTCTGCTGGTGATGATGTAACTGTTGGTTTTGCCGTTTTGAACAGGAGTTTTCCTAGGTGTTTCCTCCAATACTCGTTATCAAATTATAAATGGACTGGAACGTGTAGTAGAAGCATCACCATTTGCAAAGAAGGTTCCACCTGCTGCCATGGCTTTCACGGTCGGAGTGCGATTTGCGAATAATGTATATGGTGGTATGCAGTTTGTAGATTGGGCAAAATGGAGTGGTGTTCAATAGGATTGATCTGTCATCTCGTGGCTAAACCCTCGCACGTTTCTCATGGGGAACATGGTGCTCACTTGGTACACATTTCTCTTTGTGCTCATGACATTGTTATAAGAGCTTGTATTGTTCTGAAGCGAAAATTTATCTGCTTATTTCCCTGCATATCACAATGTACAGTAAAGCGCCATTGCAAGACCTCAAACAAAGAGATGGTCCTTCTCGTGCTAAACTTTTCTAACATAGAAACATATGCCCTCCTGAGCAGTAGGCGACTAGGCGGCAGAGTTGGATTTTTTTTTTTTGATCATCGCAGAGTTGGATTTTTAGTTAGCTTTCTTTTCATCCCGTTTTATGTACGCATTGAAGTTCCTTGCTTCCATTGTACTATAGATATTCGCAGTTGAAGAACAGAAGTGAAGTTTCATGGCGTTCAGAATAGGGAGTTGAATTCTAACCTGTTGAGGGCTCATCATGTGACAAAACTATATACCTCTCGTATCAGAATCAATCTTTTAAAATGAATTAAATGATTTAATATTTTTCTTAATTTATTTTGATTTGTTTATCTTTTTTCATGGTACTCGTTAGCTTCATAACTCCACTTTGTGTTGTTACTTTATCAAAAGACACAAGATGAAAGTTCTGTTATATGAGGTAGCCTCATACATGAGGCAACTAGAAGTATTACTTTGTCAGTATTATGTTTTGGTCCACAAGTATCACTTATTATCAAAGTTACCACTAGGATCGATGTCTAAAAGACAAGTATCATTTTTCAATCCACATGTATCATTTTTCAATCCACAGTTATCACTTTTGTTTTTTTGTCTCGTCACTTTTGTTTTTTGTCTCGTCCTTGCATGATGCCTTCTCATGTGAGTTTTTGACGTCCTTGTTTCGGTAGTCATTACTTCCAAGAAAAAACGCTTCGTAGAGTCCATATACACAACCAAAAAAACAAATCCCGCCTCTGTGAAGCAGCTGGACACAAATAAAGTTTGGCGCAGTGAGCTGTAAAGCAGAAATTACCATAATGAAGCGGAAAGCAAGATTAAGCCAACGTCATTGAGGTTACGGCCAATCGATCCTTGGCCCCAAAACTAGTAGTCAGCATTTCACTAGGAAACCATATTAAAGGATTTTAACGGACTAGAAACATGATATATAGGATCACAACTTCACAAGAAAACGGCGTATGGAGACAACTTGTCATGAAAAATATACAGAAATTAAGGGAGAGACCCCCAACAAAAGACAAAGGAAATGGTAGAACAAACTGAATGATACAGTGAATAGATTGTCTCCTGTATTCATGAAGATAAAACTATGGAGAAGAGGAAAACGAAAATTTTAAGAGGAAGCCAAGCATAATCCCTATGATCGCCACGAAAAGAGCAAATCTGAACGAGAAACCAGCATTACTTTTACGCAGTCTGCGTCTCTTCAACATTTCCTGAATCACGGAGGCAAGAGGATGGAAATTAGAAACTAAATTTTCAGGCAACTTGTTGCTCCATTACCTCGTATCAACAACAACAACAACAACAATAACAACAACAACAACTCAGTAAATGTCCCGCCGAGGGCGGGGAGGTCCAGATGTACACAGCCTTACCCCTAACTAGTCGCCTAGTAGGAAGGCTTGTTTTCAAAAGACCCACGAAAACAATCGAAAGACCCACGAAAACAATCGAAAGACCCACGAAAACAATTTGATTTTTGAAATCAGTATAAAACAGTCGAAAAAGGACGTAAAATCAATATAATATAGTCGAAAAAGGTCGATGTTAAAACAAGTGAATGCAATAAGAAGTATAAATAATAATAATAATAATAATAATAATAATAATAATAATAATAAAAATAAAATAAAATAATAATAACAATAATAATAATAAATAAATTAATTAATTAATTAATTAATTAAAAAATAAAGAAAAATAAATAAAAATAAAAACAAACCGCGGAAAAACCCCACATGCGTACGCCGTCTATGTAGTATCATCTATGTGGATCCTACTACGCCAAAATTTCTTATTAAGGGCCTGATCCTCGGTAAGTTCCAGGAGGGCCAAGTCCTTCTTAATCACCTCACCCCAATTCTACTTGGGCCTCCCTCTTCTTCTCTTACAGACTTACAGTCCCTAAGTATAATCTTCTCGCACCTCCTCACCGGAGCGTCTGGATGTCTCCTCACGAGGTGGACACTTGAATCTCGTTTCCCGCATCTTACTCTCAAGATCTGCCACCCCAACCTTGTCACAAACCACCTCGTTCTTGACCTTATTATCTATCCTAGTTAGGTTGCACATCCAAAGAAGCATCCTCATCTCGGCCACCCTCATTTTATGAACACGAGTCTGTCTAATCTGCCAACACTCAGCACCATATAGCATAGCTGGCCTAATAGTCATGCGATCCATTACCTCGTATCAGAATATAGTGTGATGTACAACTGTCTGATTGAAGAACTTTCACATTTATGTCAGATATAATAATTTTTTTACTAATCCATTTTACTTGAGAATAGTTCCAAGTTCTATGCCATCTGCAACTTTATATACCTACAGTCTACACTCTACAGAAGCTTTCAAAGTCCACTGACCACTAGACTGTAATCAGAGAGACAAAGTCATAGAACAAATTTACATGTTTCCTTCACAGCTCCATATGGTGAGGTAAGAAACTGAGACTGACACCCTATTGCTTGAAAGTTTTTAGATTAATCCCTATCCATAAGTGCCATATTGGATTAGTTAGAGCTGATTCAAATCAGAAGGATAAGTATCGAAGTTGGATCTGTCTTTGACAATGCTGCAGAGTCTGAAATTAGTTTAGTTGTTTCAGACTGCTAGCAACAGTTGCTTAAAAACTAGAGTACAGTCAGAACCTATTCTGGAAAAAAATCCTGGCAGCTAAACTAACCTCAAGGAAATTACAGCGTTAGCTCTCAAAATGGTTTTCTGCACCTCCGTACAAAGTACAAACATGTCTCATGCAGTATCTTCTTCTTAATATATTTTCGACACATCCAAAGAAGTACTGTATTTCCTATTCTTGTAGAAAGTGAAGTACACGTATACCATACTTTTGGAAGTGATACAACAAAAGGATGCACAATGCAAGAGCCAGTAGGAAATGCTTACCAATTCCTGTTGCAGTTGCTGTGTTTGTCGGACGGCGGCATCTCTTTCATCTTTCAGACGTTGTAAAGCTCGATTCTACACAAAAGTTGCGACAACAGAACAGTAAGATTTTGTAAAAAGTGGGTAATTACTAATACTTAAAGCTAACAGATGTTGGTAATTCCTAATGCATTGCACCAGAAGTTTAATTGCTACAGCCAGCAGCAGCATAGCCAGTCAAATTATAAAATCATATGGGTGTCAAAGAGATGGTGATCAAAATTATAACTAAAAGCTCCCTCCTTCAACAGTACAGAAAAATCACCACCATCCCCACCCCCCCCCCCCCAAAAAAAAAAAAAGTAGAAGAAGAAAACAACAAAAGTTATTTGTACCCTGTTCTTAGTACTCAAATAGAGTGACTGGCCAAAGAAATCTAACAGAATAAAGTTATATCTTTCATGCTGTGAATATTTAGAAAAGGAGCAGTAACATGCAATGCGTTATTAAAGTAAACTCACATCTTCAACTGTTAAATTGTCATGAACCTGAAATGTAGAGAGACAGAAAAGATAGATTAGGTTAAAAGATATGCTCCATAATAGTAAATGACAAGTAAATGAAGATGAACAGATGTCCACACTAAAATGTAGCTGTAGTTGGTAAAACCGGAGCAGATGTAGCAAAACATGGAACACCAGTATCAAGACCCCCCAAAGGAAAAGAAAATGGGAATACTCCCCAAAGGAAAAGAAAATGGGAATAGAAGAAACGGTGCGCTATTAATTGTAGTGACTAGAAAACTGGAGCAGGAAACTCACATTTAGACCTCTTGCCAAGTCATCATTTGAGAAATCATTTTCCTCAGCATTACCCTGAGCTGAGTTTGAAGAAGCATATACAACCCTGAGTTTGCACTCCTCAATTGCCCTTCCACTGTCCTTGTTAAACTAAATTAATGTTAAAGTTAGACAGATCAGCCATGATAACCATGTTTTGTGCTTACAAAATTTATGAACGAGCTGGGGTCATTGGAAAATCAGGTCACATTAATGTTCTTACAGTATCTTGAGGAAGATCGTCGACTTCGCTATTGGCTGACACAACAGTACTTTGAAGAAGAAACTTATCTTTGCACTGCATATCTGGTGGATATTCCCTTTGAGCCTGGAGAGTGACTGCAAAAGAACAAAAAAAATCAAAGATCAGTACAGTTCCTCAGTCCAATTAGTAACAACAATAATAATGAACAAACACAAATTGCTCTGATAGATGCCAATAATTGATCAAAGCTACGAAACAAATGAACCTCTGAGATAAGATTATTCACAGAAGCGTCTATTTAAGGTGAAAACTAAATCACTACCCCATCCCGAATTATATGTTTCATTACTATTAAATGCTCCCATAATCCTCATCCTTTTCCACCTGTAGTCACTTTGAACTAAAAGTTTGTACAGCTTTCAACTTTTCACTTGAGGACTTTACTCATGCCATATTTACTTTACCATATGAACAGAATAAAATTATCGGGCTTCACTAGACGAGTTTCAAAGGTCCAAAAGACTGCAAATTGTGACATGATCCTCAGAATTTTACTGCAAAGAACATTTTTTGTAGCAAAATATGCTGGTAAAAGATAAGTTTCTACAGAGGACTATTTTGTGGACTGGGGTTATTCAAACTTATTGTCAGCAAACAACCAGATGTTTATGGTTCATGGTGTGGCATTTAACTGATATATTCAACTGTACGGTAATATACCCTGTGTTTAATTAGATCCTCGAAGATATTACAATACTCTTCGTTTAGTTGATCTTTTTTTTTTTTACCTCTTATAACACATGAGTCCCAAGGATGTATAACACCAGTGTTGGGCCGAACAAAGTATTTCTTGGGGGAAGTGGTCTTGACCTGGAAAAAATCATCAAAACTCAGTGCAGGTATATAACAGGCAGAATCATTGTTCAAACATGATGAGTTGAGATTAGTCGTGTGCCAGGTTACCTTAAAAGCAACATTCTGCTCTGTATTATTTGTAACTTTCAGGTCACAGAAGCTTTGCTTTTCCAGCTCAACTGATGGAAAAAGAAAAGAAATCAGATCAAACTAAGATAAACAGTGAAGAACGATGTACAAGCATACTATATTTCAGAAAGATGATCAGCCAAGTTGATAAGCAAAGTGTCCAAGGAAATCTCTTCCTTAAAGAGTTCAAAAATTTCAAGCTCCTGATCTCTGCAAGATATGAGAATTCATTTGTACCAACATATTTTGCTACACATATTGGGTGTGCGCGTGTGGCTGCACCACAGTCTCTCCTCGAAAAATCTTGTTTGGTATTAATGTGTCCAGTATTCCATTTTTCTTTTGTTTAATTATTTTTTTCTTTTTATCTAATTCTTCAAAAAAATTTAGAATCAACCTTCTCGGAACAACTCCTATTTTTAGTTTTTAGTTGTCAGTTCTCCTAATTAAGAAAATTATACGAGTTTTAATAATCAAGTTCAGAAAAATGGATTACGCTCCCTCTGCGCGCCCCCATGAACCCTGTCGCGGGCCCTCGACGAGGTCAATCGTGAGATGTTGCAACGCAACAGCCAAGAACCGAACCCAAGACCTTTTGTTGACGATCCTCGATGTTACCCTTATAGATCCGCCCTTACCACTGCGCCATATGCCACAAGGGCTTTAATATTCAAGTTCACTATTTAAACAACTTCATGTGATTTCAACCACTTTAAAACCAAAAGTTGGAAACCCACAATAGTACTGGACAAAATGCAAGGTACAAGGAGATAGTGTCCTTGATCTATCGCTTCTAAGGTGAACCACAATTTAGGATAAGCACTATATTCGGAATTTTATTAGCAATAGTTGTACAAATTCCTAGTATATAGTATAGATAGGAAGAACACCCAGGGTACAGAAATTCCCATGTGTACTAAACAAGTCAATAATCGATGAACAGAAAAGGAGAAGAAGAAGCTAATGTTGCCTAAAAGTTTAACGTCAAATTGTACTCTTTGAACATATATCAACCTTTGGACCACTAAAATCAATAGCTACAATAAGAGGCACTTAAGTAATGGCGTTCTGGTTATTCAGCAATTCCATTAACAGCATATAGAGAGGGATCATTAAAACAAAACCTACTATTGCTTCAGCAATTTCTCTTTCCTCTCTGCTCCCCCTTCTTTCTTTTACGACGCTCTCCCGCTTCAATCTGGCAGCATGAAAGCGCTCACAAGCTCAGTCCCTCTGCCAATTCCAGCAAGACTGCTGTGACGAAGTTGGTGCCGTCAGAGGGCCATGATGCACGTGTAGCTTGCTAGATTTGGAATGGATGACATGTATCGACTATCGAGCTTTTCCCCATTTATCATCCCATTGGTGAAGATTCTTGCAACGGAGGGGCAAGAGTGAGTAGTGGGCATGTGAAAATCACCATCTATGCATGAACTCAGTGCCACCGCTACCATTGTTTCCCCTACATATGTCGCCCCCTTTCTCGCCCTCCCTTATCTTGGCTTCTCCTTCTCTTGCTCTCTTTACAAAATCACATTCCCTGCAAATCCCCGCAGACAAGGCTCTGTCTAACCTCGTCATGACCACCATGCAGGGTTCTTACATTAGGGTTTAGTCATCGCCATCATGTAGAGTAGTTTTATTGGATTTATAGAGACTGCTTGATTGTCTAGTAAAATGAGCGTGGTGATCGAAATTGTTGACAATTTCTTTGAGGAGGTATAACAATCAAGAAGTATATAGCATTTTCAAATGGTCCATGTCAAGCGACATATTTCATGCAATTGGTAACAGCGGTAAATCAAACCACACGGCAGCTATAGTTGTCAGCTACGACAAATGGATAATCCTTAAGAGTTAAGACATCATTCCATTAGAAACTAGTCCCAAATAGTAAAACACACACAAGTGCTTTAGTCAGGCATACACTAAATGACAGTTATGAAGACTTTGAAACCATCTGTCTAAGGGAACGCTTGAAAAGTTCTTCAGCGCCACACCTACATTTCAAAATGTATAAGCGACCCAATATGATTCCAAGTCAACTTTTCTTCACCATGTCATTGACCATTCCAAGTGTAAATAACTTCTTAACGAATTGTTTTTAGTTGAAAACAAAATTGCAATAAGAAGGATGAGTACAATCTAGGAAGGCAAGGAGTACTAGAAAACAAAAGTCCCTGCCACTTTAGTCCATAAAGAAGCCAAATACACCACGTGATCCCAAGCAGTCCCAAGTGATTGGAATTCCTAAAGAAATTCGAGCAGTCTCATTCCGGCCAAAGGCACTAGAAGACTGCCATAAAAGTATACTGCCTCAACAACTTATTCTCCTTATAGAACTTACCCCTTCCCAACCCAATATATCTAGCACGCAAATGTTGAGCAACAGTCACTGGACAATCAAAAAATTCTCCAACACAAAGAAGCCTTCTCCAAATAGTCCGCGCAAACTCATAATGCGAGGATCAGTGGTGACAAGTTTCACCAGCACGGTAGCAAACCACACACATATCCTGAGTGATAGACCTACCAGGTATCCTCAGTTGCAACATATCATGAGTGCTAATGTAAATTGTAACCTAGTACCAAACAAAAGCCCACACCTTGAAAGGAACCCTAAACTTCCATATAAATTGTCAAGGGGGAAAGGAGAATAACAACTAGTCCCACCAAATTATAGATAAATCGGGACCATAATTTGTCCTATATAACTCTCAGCTGTAAATGATGAGATTAAGCTAGGCATAATAGTCTTGTATATATTTTTTTTACTATAAAACGAGAATAACGCAGGTATATTGTCTTTATAGATGAGGATGATAACATTTTTTCAATTGAAATAAAGTTTGTTAATTTTTTGGCTAATCATTTGAATTAAAGCTGAAGAAGCAAAAGTAAAAGCTAAAGCTAAACCAACGAAATTAGACATGAACAACAAAAACAGAAAAGAAGAAAAATAAAAAAAAAATACTGAGAAATTAAGAGCGTACCATGAAACTTGAGCTCCTCAGGATCAACGGAAATCAACTGTTTAGTAGTAGTCATGGTCATCGTCGCCACCATTACAGCATCAATTCAATTCAAAGTAATTTCAAATCTTGTCAAAACCTGTCAATTCATCAATTTCGCAGCACAAAAACTCGTCGAAATCCCTAAGCAAACGATTTGTCCAGAAAACATATTGAAGAAAGAGAAAAACACAAAAGAGAGAGAGAGAGAGAGAGAGAGAGAGAGAGAGAGAGGAGAAAACAAGAGGTGAGGAAAGAGACTAACATGTGAGGTGATATTGCGATAATGGAGGTCCGAAAATGGCGGATTAAAAATTCGTGAAACTAAATTTAGGTTTAATTTTTTCCCGAATTTCGATTCTTCGAAGGTCTCCACTAATTCGCTCAATTCAATTCCAATTCAGACGATCATCAAAGAGAGAGAATGATGAGAGAGAAATGGTTTGACGCGTGGCATTTAATATAATGGTGTGTTTTGGAGAGAGAAAGAGACTGTGCCCAAGGGTTCAGCGGGCAAGAGTTTGTCCTAGTCTGGATTTGGGACCCCCGCCATGTCACTTTTGGTATGGAGAGGGGCCGATGTGTTTTTTTGGTAGTGGTTGCCTACTGTTTAAAATCACGAATTTTTTATTAGGTGGTAGTTAGAACTCATTTTGAAAGGAGGGTTACATCACTTTAAAAAAAATTGATAGTATGATTTTTTCTAACAAGACTCTTGTGAGGCTGTCTCAAAATGATACCAATTCTATGACTAAATACATAATGTCATGTATTTAGTTATAGCGTCATGTATTTAAATATATGACGTCAGTATTAGTCTCTTATTGGTGCTACGTTGACGGGGTTAGTGCTTGCGCTGGTTGTTCAGCTAGTCTGATATGTTCGATATTGAACACGAGAGTCCGAACATGATATAGCAGGGGGTGCCTCGGTCGTCATTCACTTGCACCCTCTTTTTGATTATCAAAAATAAAATACATGACGTCATGGTTGTTAGAGGCGTTTTATTTTAAGGTCGCCTCATACAAATTTTTGTGTATGTATGTTTTGTTTTGTTTTTTGTCTAGAGCAAGCGTATCCATCGTCGCAACTATCTCCTCGCACTGGTGAATTGATTTGTACTTGTTAAGAAAAATCATTGTCAATGATGGTGATGTTATTCTACTTAAATTTTAAGAACATTCACATGAACATATCCAAAATATCCAAATTTAAAAAGATGAGTAATTTGCTTTATTATTATACATAAAATATAATTGTTAGTGGTACAACTTTTAGGTCTTCATAATAACTCAGATTTTAGTTGGTATCTTAGAAAAATATTGAACTTAAAAAAAATCATTTAGAAAAATCAAAATGAAAAAGCATCTTTACAAAAGGTAAAAAAATTTCTTTCATTTTCCTTCATGTTATAAATATATCATTGTAGCTCTGGCACCCTTTGATTGGTGATGCCCCACCCCCAAAAAGATTGTAAATAATGGGAAGAATAAAGTTTTCAAAAGACTATACAAATAAAAGCAATCTAGTTTTATAAGAAAATCGACAAAAGGCAATCTTTTAAAAATTTCATAATTGTTGGCAAGAGACAATGTCGAGTTCTTTATCATTGGTAGTGATACTAGTAAATGTATTGTGAGATGAAAGTAAAGTTTGATAATTGAGTTGCTTATGTGGATTTTAAAATACAGTACCAAATACATTGGGGATTTAGCTGGAGCAAATGATTAGTTGCTATACTTTGACACCTCTCTTTCTCTACTATGTCATGGTTTGATTTTTGTTTCTTTTTCAAGTATGACATTTTCTTTTCAACAATCTGTGACCACAGAGATGAAAACTCAATTGATCAGTTCTAACTGCTATCTTCTAAAGAAATAGCAAAACCACCAAATCTTATACCCTTTATACTGGTATGCACATTTCACTAGTGAACTGCAAGAGTCTGCAACTCCTGCAATGAAGTTTAAGTTCCAGTGTGGGTTCGTTGCCACTGATCAATAACCGAAGGATTATTGAAAGACTACGAAGTCGAAGTGAGCACAAATTCAGGATCCAGAGGCCAGAGGAATCTTGAAGACATGGGACGACGATGACCAAAGAGGAACAAGTATGATGTATCCACTGCTTGCTACGAATTGCCACAATCTGAGTGTCGCAAAACAGTCGTGAGGTATAGGCTCACGCCACCAATGAGGGACCAAGGCGACTCTGGGATGAGGGATGTAATGTTACATAACCATGAATTATGATTTGTAAACATTAGCAGCAATTTCAGCAAAGCCCTCAGTCACTGCCTTACAGGCCATGCTAGTGTTACCTTTCTACCCATGAGCATCTAGAGAAACATGTAATTTGTGCACTAGTGGCAGATTGATCAGGGCTTGGATACTCTCCAGCAAAACAGCAACACTAACACAAAGCATTTCGGATAGAATCTGACAGATAATATGGATAGCAGCTTCATCACCCTAAGTACGCATGCGTCAAAAATGATTTAGCATGTTTAATGATATATTCTCAAAAATATAAACATAAGCAGTTTGATCTGTTCTCTCTAAAGGAAATCTGCTATTAACATCAAAAGCACTACAGCCTGTTTCCTGACAAGAAAAGAGATCTTACATAACTATAAACAGAAAAAAGAATTTTTCCAAACGTACACAATTCAAGTAGCTCATGGAACTTTACATTCTCATTTGAAAGTGGACAGCCTGGGAAGTTTGTCCCTAAGATAATACAACCTTGCTTTCCTGACCTTCCTGTGGTCAACAACCTTTATCTCTTTGATGTTAGGTGAGTATCTGCACAGCAAAATGATTAGATGAACCAGAATTATTTTAGCAAAGAGATACAAGAGTAATGTTGAGACAGTTTTCTAATTTATGTCCATGACATAAAACACATCCAGATGCAATCATAGTCGTAACTTGACAATGCTGGCAGGTATAAGTGTTAGCGGTCACTATCAAGTATCACCTTTGTCAATCATAACGCTTGATTGTAGCATCATTTCACAGTTACTAATTAAGGACAACAAAGACAGCATAACTTCAATAGAACCATGTGGAAGGATGAAAAGACCAAATGTTATAGGGCTACAGAAGTACAGATGAAATGACTTGATTAGTGATTACTATTTAGAGAGACAAAAGCTGAAATTACTCTATATTTTCTCTTGTGGACTTCGATAATGCCCAAGAAACCGTAAGGACAACAAAAAATACAGGGATCAAGTTTTGTTTTATTCTCTTGACAGATGGGATCTTATATTACAATAAATGGAAGCACCAGTTGATTCTGGGCCAAACCAGCTGGGATAGCCCTAGTTTTGAGCAAGATACCAAGTAAGTCAGCTAATAAAACACGAATACCAGCACGCAACAGGCAGAGGCATTATATTGAAGTTGCCAAGAGGAATCTTCCATACACAAACTTTGGAAGGGTATCTTGGAGACTAGAGGCAAAGGCAACACTCATTAAATGTATCCCCACAGTTGTCATCATAGATGAAATTTATGACAAGATGTATACTAAGCGAATAAGAATGTTATAGCAAAGATGGCCCGATCTTTGGAAATACAAAAGTCTCAACCGATCTCCCACGAGAAATCTAGTGAGAATAATGAAGAGATCGTGACCAAATTTGAATTCAGTGAGAATGATGGTTTTGGTTACCATCAATAGATATGTTCAAAAAGAAGGAGAACAAGGCACTCCTTGGCTTGGAGAAATCGAAAAACCCTCATGATTAACCACAGTAACCAGAGGATCTAGGCCTCTTTACCTTCTCATGAAGCTAAATCCTAACTAATATAGGAGAGACAATACACACAGGAATCCAAACATCAATCCAACAATAATAAAGTATTAGGGAAATTCTACATGGTGGACCTAAGAGGACCTACACTGTTTGTAGTTTGTGCCCATCAAACCACAAACTTATTGCTGAGATTTCCATCTAAAAGGTGCTGATGTGCCATGAGTTCTTAATTTCTTTTTCTCACTGAAATTTCTTCCCAAAATTTCCTCCATTTATTTGCTTTACAAAAATAATTAATTAAAAGAAAAGTAAAGTAAACACTTGCGCCACACCTATTTGACAGAAATTTTAACACTATTCCACAGTTTGAGTAGGTGCAGACAGTAGAGAGGTTCTCTATGTATATTGACTACAAAAGAAGTTCCGCCATATAGAAAATTTGAAAACATGGGTCTATTGTAGAACTCCCATTTCAAACAATTACTTAAATATAGATATGGGAATCTAAAAGTCAACCCAATAATCTAAATGACTTCTCCGAGCTAGAAATAAGCACAGGAATGGATTTGATGTTTAAATGATAAGAAACAAAAAGTTATCAAAAGAATGTACTATTAGACTGCCCTGTATTTGTGAATAGAAAACAAGATATTCCTGCAACCTCCACAACCTTCACATAAACAGAAGTATTCCTCTCAAAGAAATTAACTCATAAAAAAAAAATAATAATAATAAATGTGACACTTGGAATCATACAGCCCAACAAAATATGGGCACACCAAGCAAGGGGATTTCAATAAACTAGCTCCGGGAGATGATTTTCTTAAGATGAATCCATGTCCAGCATCCTATGGGTACAAAGCAGTGAAGATTTAACAATTGAAAGACGCAACTGAGGGATAATTTGCCATTAAAGTGTTTATCTTTTGTGCATCTTTGAAAATCGAGAGTTCACCACTAGCTCTACGAAATGCCTCTCCAAGTCCATAGCCCAATTCATTAAGAATGCTAATATAAACCAATTAGAAGAATAGACATCAATACTTACATGGGGAACACGATTTCCACTCCAACACCAGCGATGATCCTTCGAATCCGAATGGTGGTATGAATACCAGCATTCTGCCTCGATATCACAATACCTTTGTATACAGAGAGCCTACGCTTATTTTCTGGAACTTCCTGTAAAAGAAGAACCAAACAAAGAATCTATCACACAACTGAGCATACAAAAATGCTATAATTTCAGTTCTGAAACAGAAAGTCAACACTTGCCAGTCTGATTTGCACAATGTCTCCAGTCCTGATTCCTGGCACAGGCCGCTGCTCCTCTGAAGCTTCAACTGCTTTCTTGTTCAATATCTACTTGATTTATCGAAAATGAACAATAATGAATTTCACATTGAACTTTCATGATTTTCAATTAAAAATACAGTCAAAAATGTTTCAAAAGATAAACAATCTAGTTTCATTTCATTATTTTTGCTAACAATCAAGCCTAATACAGTTTCCAATATTCCATATAGGCTAAACATTTCCATCGCGTCGACAACACTTAGAGGTCTAAAAGAAAATTATGAGCTCTATTTTGAAATGTTTTTGAGCAAACTATGTCCTAACCGGGAACCTACTACATTGTTCATTAGAAACGATAATATGAAGTTATGAACTTAATCCATTACTAGCAAGGATAAAAACATTTGTACTCAAAGGCCAAAGCATAGTTAATCCAAATGAATACAAATTATATAATACAGATATAATAACAATGAATTAGTTACCCCCATGACATCACCGAGCTTGACCCTCTGCTGCCTTGGCGGCCTCGTCTCCGTTTCAGCTTCCAAAATCTCTTCGCCCTCAACATTCTCCGGCAACTCCTCAACAGCGACGGCAGTGGCTTCAATTTCTCTCTCCACACCCTCAGCATCTTCGGAACCAGCTTCCGCTCGAACAACGAAAGAATTTCTTGACGGAATGGCGAAAACTGAGCTCAAATTAGGGCTAAGAAGGTTCGAAGAAACCCTAGAGATTGAATTAGTTCTGGAATTGGAGAGAGAGAAACGGCGTGAAGTGTTTAATGAAAACGCTAGTTGCTTCTTCAATGGCGGACATTGAATTGAGTGATTCGTAGGCAAAACAAGCAATGCCTTCACATATAAAACAAAAACTAATTCAGCGTTTCGAACAATTGATTTTTTTAAAACACACAATCACCATGAGATAGAGAGAGAGAGAGAGAGAGAGAGAGAGAGAGAGAGAGAGAGAGAGAGATACCTGAGGAAGAACCTTGGACGCCATTGATGGGGATAGTTGAGAAATTAGGGATTGGTATTGTGTTACTGTGAGATGGTTGACGTCATTGAGTGAGAGAGATAGAGCTCTGTACTGTGGAGAAGAGAGAGACTGAGAGAGAGAGCAGAAAGAAGAGAGAGCCTTATCCTTTGAATTGCTGCTACAGCTTATTAGCTATCCGTTGGGATTTCGGATTTTGGTTAATGAACCCGCTAAACTTAGAACGGATGGCCAATGGGTATAGTCCTTACGGTTCAATGGGCTTGATTGTGAGTTCATTATGCAACATGGTCCAATTTTAAATTTGTGGGCTCCTTTGGGCCTTGTAGTTTTAGACACTTGGGTCAGCCGTAAGGCCCGCATCTTTCCTTTTTCTTTTTTTCATATATATTTTTAATTTGGTTAAATTTCATTGAGGTATATTGAGGTTTGGCGAAATTATAGAGAGTACATTCGCGTTTCACTAAATATACTGAGGTATACTCCGACGAGATTCTGATCACTTTTTGACCATTGACAAAAGTCAAACTAAAATCTGGACATTAACTTATGGCGAATGTCATAATTACACTCCTCTATTATATGGACAAAGTATTAAACAGATAATAAAGACTGTAAATGTTTTTAAGAAAGCGATTATACGATACTACTTGATTGATAAAATATTCACACAGCATGTATAAAATGAGTTGGGATCCTCTCCATTTTCTTTCTCTCAATTTCTTAAATGGAAGGCTAGATCTCCTTCTCTTATTTTGTTTTTTTGAATTTTTTTTTATTCAAAAATTGGTTAGAAGGAGATCTCACCCTCCATTTGCAAAATGGAAGCCTCCATTTCTTTTAGCAAATGGAGAGGATCCCAACTCGTATAAAATTGTCATTGTTGTGCCCACAACATACCATGAAATCTTCTACTATTGTATAACTTTTCTAAAAGGATAAACACCAATAATATCGTAAGACTATTACACAATTCAAATTACGACCAATAATAATGATGATATTTCAAAATTTCATGAATTGTATCAATCTCTACTAAACAACATGGTTACCACCATCATATCTCTTTTAGATATTATGTTATAAAGACTTTAAAGCTATGATACGTATTATCATCTCTCACATGGTCTAATCAATAATCTTATACCCAATCTAATTAAAATATGTATATTGGTATAAAATATCTCACAAATTTTATTATTATTCATTGAAATATGAATATTAAAAATATCTGATACTTGTGACATAAATACACATGTTTAATCAGCAAATGGTAAGATGGAACCAAATTACCACCCTAAAGAGAGACCAATAGAACCCAAAATCATCCTCCAATCACTTTCCCAATACATGCACGGTATTATGTTAAAGGCTTACATAAGCAAAGAAGCTCTTAGATTTGCCCAGAAGGCCAGCCATAGGTAGAATACAAGTATACAACAGGCCCACAGAGGCCAAAATGACCACGTCTTTTGTTTTGTTTTGATTTTTCCTTTTAATTAAGAGAAATTAATTTACTCCAAAACAAAAACAAAGAACAAGACAAATCAAAATCAAATCAAAATTAATTTCCCAACTTGATTACAAATTGGGTACACAAGTGCGTGAGCCATAAGACAACAAAAAGAACTGAACCTCAGAGGCTCAGAATCATTCCACGTGTCCCTCGCGACGAGAAACACCCCCTCTCTCTCTCCCGCCAACGTCGTACACCCTCTAACTCCCTTTTTAGCATCACCAAGCGAATATCCATTTTCCCAATATTCTCTTGCTCTCTCTAGATTTTTTCAGTGGGGGAATTTCTGCGAACAAATTGAGGAATTTTACACCGGATTTTCTGAGAATTTCGTTAGATATTTTACCCGATTAAATTTGATTTCGATACAAAAATTAAATAGCGTTTATGGCAACAACAATGTATTCTTTAGATTCTTGTTGAATTTCGTCGTGGTATTGAGTTCAGATCATCCCACTATCTGTGCAACCGGTGAGTTTGAGTTTTCCTTTTTTTTGTTCTTTCTTTTTTTGTATTTATTTTCTTCATTGTCATTTTCTTGTGGATTCTAGATGACGTTAGTGATTGATTGTGTTTGATGTTGGTTAGAATTGGTAAAACATGGTACAGATTATTTTAAGAATTCCATAAATAAATAAATATATGATTTCATATTTTTAGTATAGTGCTTGGGTGTGATTATTCATTTATTTGTTACTTAATCTGTTTCTACACTTCACTTTTTAAGGTCAAAGTTCACAACTTTGACCATGAATTAGTGAAAAAATACAAATATTTATAATGTAAAAATGGTATTAGTAATTACTATTTGTGTTTTATATTATTCCAATATAATTTTCCTTTGGTGAATGCCTTGTGAGAATTTTCGTGTGGTAGTTGAATACTTGAATTTTGTTGTGCCAAGGTAACTAGGTAAGGTGAGACTATAAGAAACAGGGCAAGTATATTTGGCTTATGTTCATAGAAGAATGCTCATATGGGATGTATGTGAATTAAAATATTTGAGTTTATACTAGAAACCCTTTATTTGTTGTTGTTAATAATTTGGGTTTAGTACAGGGGACACAAATCTGAAAATGTAGTTGATTTTATATAAGTTTGGTTTCTGTAATGATATGGATAGTGAGATATACTTTAATCATCTATCATATGAGCTTGATCTTTTGGGGATGAAGAATGGGTTTAATTGTGATTTGGGGTTTGTGAGTACTGTTCAGGTGTTGTTGATGTTGAGCTTTATTTTGATGAGCTAAATTGTGGTAGTTACCAGAAATTACTAAGATATTTGTTGTTTCTTGTTCCTGCTCTCTATAAAACATTTAACTGGTCTGAACTATTACTGACTATAGTAAACATATCATGACCTGATTAATCATACGTGATACGCTCACTTTTTGTTTTTGTTTTCGTATATTCTCTGAATATTTACATCTAAGTGCTAATCTTTCCTTTGTGGAGATGTTGCTTATTCAGTTCAAGAGTGAATTATCAGTTCAAGATGCTTGAAGTATGCTCTTAGTTTTGTATTTAATTGATTTTATTGTTAGGTCTGTCGTGTAAGAACCATCAAGATGGTTCGGAGGGGGATTCCACCAGGGGTTTATCTTATAAGAAGCTTGAGAGGCAGAGAATGGAGCCTTGCTTCATACAGATATGCTGTTCTGTTGATTACCTTTATCGCATATGCTTGCTACCATGCTTCTAGAAAACCGAGTAGCATAGTGAAGAGTGTTCTGGATCCACAACCGGACATATCTGTTGTGTCAAATCCCTGGCCTATTGGGAATGTTTTTATCAAGGAAGAACTAGTATTTACTGATGTAAATGGGGTGAAGAAGGGCTGGGCACCTTTTGATGAAAAAGATGGGACATCGAAACTGGGAGAGATTGATGTTGCATTTCTTGCATGCTACTCCATGGGAATGTATGTTGCGGGGCACTTGGGGGATAGATTGGATCTGCGGCTGTTTTTGACTACTGGCATGGTTGGTAGTGGAATATTTGTTGCGCTTTTTGGCATGGGTTACTTTTGGAACATTCATGCATTTTGGTTCTTTCTGTTAATGCAAATGGTTGCCGGATTATTTCAAGCTACAGGCTGGCCTTCTGTGGTTGCTGTTATTGGTAATTGGTTTGGGAAAAGAAAGAGGGGTCTGATAATGGGTATCTGGAATGCTCATACATCTATTGGGAATATCACTGGGTCCCTTCTTGCTGCCAGCGTTTTGGAGTATGGATGGGGTTGGTCCTTCATAGTTCCTGGGGCATTAATCTTTTTTGGAGGGATTCTAGTTTACTTGTTTTTGGTTGTTTACCCTGAGGATGTGGGGTTCCCTTGCCCTTATGATTTGGTCGATGGTAAAGACACAGAAGCAAGTGTTCTAGAAGCTCAAAGCCAATCAATTGAATGCCAAACAAATGGTATCCCTCAATTGCCTTCAACAGCTAAGAGAAGTGTTGGACTCGTTGAAGCTTGTCTAATACCTGGGGTAATACCATTTGCCTTGTGTCTCTTCTTCTCAAAGCTTGTGGCATACACTTTTCTTTACTGGCTACCATTTTATCTTAGTCAGACAGGTTGGTTCCTCTATACCAAGTTCACCTTATAGTTAATTTGATTGAATATTTTTTTCACTCTTGGAAAAGATGCAAGTATTGTTAAGACAAGGTTAATTATAATGCTCATGTTGCTGGCCCCCCACCCTTCAAACCCTACTTCAGCTATACAATCATTAATGGAGTGAAGAATAAATTATCTTATAACAGTCTGGGCTTGGGCGGGAGGAAGAAGAAGAACAAAACTTGTAATTTTGAGGGATAGAGTTAAGTGTTTCCTGTGCTTTATATGAAAATAGGTTACCAAGTAATGAAAAATTCCAGATATCAGTCCATTCTCATTGTATTTAGAACTGTACGGAACAAAGACAAGTTTGCAGGAAAGAAAAAATTATTATAAGGTGTTGGTGCGTGGACAGCGTGGTGCTTAATAAAATTAACAGGTGACTCATAGTTTTTCCAGAGGCTATATCTGGTGGATGGGTAAGATCTTATTTAAAGCATATCACTAAGGACCCTGCCTTTGGTAATAGGCCAAGAAAAATAGCAGCCCTTCCAGCCTTGAGTTCTTCCAATTCATTCTGAATTTTTGAGAAGTCTCAGAGGTCTAAGATCCTTTTACCTTTTTCTAATCGTCATTAACAACCTTTAATTTGGCGAAAATGCAAGGTTAGGATATTGTATTCTTAAACTCTCTCATGTACTTGCTGTGCCAAATTTTAAGGTATTTTGCCAAAATGTCAAGGTATTTTGCCAGTGAAGGACTTCAGTCCTACTCTACACATTGCCCCTTACATGACGTTGGAGACTGAAAAGTTGTACATAATATAATGATGAAGTCTAAAGAAGGCATGTAGTAATGGTGGTTCTAACTTCTAGGTATAATATCATCACCTGAAAGCTGCACTCTTCCAATAGAAGCTTCTGAACCATTTTTATCTGCATAGTTGCTTTAAAAGATAGCTCTTCCTTAGTAATTTTAAGTGCGTTGAATCTGCTGATCTTGAAAGCTTGAATGTAGTGTTAAGAAAAGCTGAATATAAAATCTCCAGGACTGCAGGCTCTAAAATGAGACACGGTAATTTTTTTGTTCAGCCTTGTTGACGGACTTGTTTAATATTTTACTCCAGCGTCTCCCCCCCTTTAATATGCCCTCGTTTTTAACTAAACTTGTCTCCCTAACTATTGGAAGGAAGAGGCAAACAAGGTGAATGTTAACATTTTTTTTTAAACTTAACTTGCAGCAATTGGTGGAGAGCATGTGTCCGTAAAATCTGCAGGAAATCTTTCTACTCTGTTTGACGTAGGGGGCATTGTTGGTGGAATAGTTGCGGGCCACCTCTCAGATAAACTTAATGCCAGAGCTACTACTGCAGCCACTTTCATGTATATAGCAATCCCCGCAATGGTTCTGTATCGTTATTATGGGGGTGTTTCCATGACTTTGAACATTGTTCTTATGATGGTTGTCGGGTTGTTTATCAACGGTCCATATGCACTTATAACAACAGCCGTTTCTGCAGATCTAGGCACTCACAGCTCTCTCAAAGGCGATTCTCGAGCATTAGCAACTGTGACAGCTATTATTGATGGCACAGGGTCTGTAGGTGCGGCATTAGGTCCACTTCTTACTGGATTTCTTTCAACCAAGGGATGGGATGCGGTCTTTCTGATGCTGATGATTGGTGCTCTGATTGCTGGCATTCTATTGTCAAAGTTGGTAGTAACAGAAATTAATGATATGCTCAAGAGGAAGGGATCTTCTAGTGCACCACTCTTGGGAGGTAAGTTTTCCTTTTTTCTTTCTTCTTCTTCTTTTGAGATCCTTTACCGTGCAGCATTTTAGAGCCATGTCTTTCAGAGCTTCATAAGGTTTAGCATTGAATGCTTGCCATTATACATAGATTTAGATGGTTAACTTGAGTTTAGCAGCATGGGTTTTAGTAAATAAAGGATAACTGTTGTGACTCGTGAGATCAGGTGTGGGACTGTGGGCTTGTCTTGGTGGAGATTTCCAGTGGCCATTTCGTTTCATTGGAGTTGTACTGTTCTTGTGGCTATGCAAAATGATTGGTGGGTTGATATGTTAGGTTCTTAACATTGCACCTTGCATCTCTGGTGATGGTTCAGATTCATTATCTCCGTCCTCATTTTTTAACAATCCTGAGCATACTTTTGGACGAGGAATATTTCAGTTGACTAGGTTTCCAGATTCCAATCAAAGTTGCCTAGAAGTCCTTGTCAGGAACCCGGGTGCCTTACTTTTCGTTGCATTGTTACTGTTAACTGGGACCATGGATGATTGGTGGTTTTGGACCATCTAATACAACTTCTATTTGGGGGTTTATGTTGTATCTGTTGTTCAGTTTGATAACGTGATGATATTGCCCATTGAGAAAGGAAGTGATAGAAGTGAGTGAATTAGGGGAATACTGCTAAAGTTTTGTAATTTTCACTATGACTCGCCAAGGGGAGGGAACTAAGGATATTGGTGGTCTTTGATAATAAGTAAACAATGTGATGGAAGGCATGCAATGCTGCATATTAGAGACTGGGAGAAGCTGGCTGTTTAAATGATAAGTATGTTTTATTTACATGATCATGTTTGAGAAAGTTTTGGAAGATTTCTGAGTTCTGTGGACTGGTTTTTGTTCTGTCAGTAACAAGAGTATTTTGAAGTTTTTATTGAGGAAGATAAAAACAATTTTGCCCCGTTGTTTCTGTGTTAAAATGACATTTATCCTACAGACACTAAATGTTTTTTCTCCCCCTCCCCCCTTCCCTTAGGAGCTATTGGCAATTCGTAATGAGTTCTATGTCTTCTTTAACAGGCTCTGAATCTCAACCTCTTTTGAGTGATCGACGATAATGAATGGGAACTAGAAGATGTTGTCTTATGCCAAAAGAAACATGGAAAGTTAATACGTAGTTGAGTCCTTACGAGAATGCTATACACTAAACTCACTTTTTTTTGCTCGTCATACTGTACTCACTTGAGGATCAGATAATCGACTTTCAGCATTGGTCATTGGCATAGCTGCAAGCCATAGCAGTCACAATTGTGGCTTGTTGTCTGTTGTATAAATAGCTGATAGGCAGGATTTTGAGATTGTTTTCTTGGTTTCACTGATCGCACATCAGAATCTGTATACTGATCACAACAGATGCTCTTACACTTGTACTTGTCGTTACAACATTGCATTTTGGTGGTGCCAAGAAGCAGCATTGGTGAGTACTTGAGGTTTGCCGCTTGCAGAGGATTTTGCCCTTTCAGTCTCTGCAACTTGGGCATGCAGAGAGTTGTACTAGATATTTTTTAGAATTGGACCAACAGCAGATTTTCTGGTAAATGAATGTATCTGTTTTGCTTTCTGTTATATTCTGCAAATGAGGATGGATGATTGGATTCTGTCATCGCGCTTATGGCCTCGGATTTTTATTTGATGTTAACATTACATGTCCCCTTTCTTTTATTTTCCCTTGGATTCACTGCCTCATTGGTATTGTTTTCTTGTGCATATTTCCTGTGTTTTCTTTGTTGTGATGTTTGTTCTGTTTTGGTTGAATGCAATTCATTGCTGCTAATTTAGCACAAAATCCCCATCATTAGTAAGAGTGTGTATGTTTGCACTTTGCAGGCTATATATAAGCACAATTACACAAGATCCATCAACCTGGCTTTCTTGCTTGTTGGCACGTTAAGACTTAAGAGTAGGGACAATTCCCAACGTGCAAACAATTAAGAAAACCAGGCTGTTGTTAGCACTAATCTGTACCTGATTAGCTGTGCAAAATTATAAGTTAGTTATGTTAACGAGTCAAACCATCCAGTTTAATATTCAACCATCATTTGATGTAGTTTTCATGTGAGATTAGGAGAGATCTTGAATCATACAAAACTTAAAGATCTTTTTGTACAAAAAACAAATCTGAACGTGTTACTTAGCGGAAATACGAATATCATTGACATCATAATATTTTTCTTTTATGTTGGTGAATAGAAGGTAATGAAAACATGCATCAGTCCTCCCTCTACCCTAAATTATTAGGCGAGCATAAAACTGCATAAATTTTTGTGATGAAGTCTCAAAGCTTACTAAATGGAATGTGTATAACTCGATATATTTATTATTAGTGATTTTTGCATTGATCAAATTATGAATGTGATTTTTAGTTTTTACATTGATTCTTCGTTCAGAAATTCACTATACAAATTATCTTATATAAAATCACTAACAAAAATTTAGCTATATCGGTTAGTTTTGCAAAAATTTCAACAATCTAAAAAATCTAGATTTTCAACCATAATCAACTCAAAGGCTAAAGCCTTGTAGCTTGTACCCTTCCTCTTAGATCAAGTACTTCAAGAGCAGTACTTTTGTACCTCTTCTCTCAGCTCCTATATCCATGATCTAATATAACAATGGAAAATTAAAGAGGTAGGTCACTATGTTTTCAGAGGTAGATGGGCTCATATATTTTAGGACAATGATACTTGTATAATGGTTATACATTACAATCTTTTTTTATGTGAGAGAAGTGACAAAAGTACCCTTGTTACTTGGGATTTCAGGGGGGTATTTGTGGTAGAGTGAAAAAGGGAAGGGGAAAGAGATAGACAAAAAAAAAAAAGTTGTACCACAAATACCCCCCCGAAATCCCAAGTAGCAAGGGTACTTTTGTCACTCCTCTCACATAAAAAAAGGTTGTAATTGTACATTACAACTTTTTTTTTGTGTCTATCTCTTTCTTCTCCCCTTTTTCACTCAACCACAAATACCCCCCTGAAATCCCAAGTAGCAAGGGTACTTTTGTCGCTCCTCTCACATAAAAAAAGGTTGTAATGTACAACTATTGTACAAGTATCATTGTCCACATTTTATATGCCATTGACTTATTAGTCTTATCATTTGATTTTGACCTCTACTACTTTATAATCTACCTCTTGATTATCTTCTCATTTTTGGAACATTTCTCATTGTTGTTTAATAGAGGTAATAGAGAAACTGCTCTCCCACTAAGCTCCTAACATATTCTCCACCCCTTCCTTGATTCCATCCACCAATTTTAATTAGTCTCATCCCATGCATCCAATCACTATATGCTGATCACCCTCTTCAAATCATTGCCTATATAACAACTAGCTCATTTCCATTCATTCCCATCTCCAAAAATACCAAAAAAAAGTCACTACTAGTGCCCTGAATTCCCATTACATTTCCTCACACACACACCTCCCTAATTCCTATCCTCCCCTAGTGTGTGTGAGATAAACCAACAATATTTCATGGCTATTCCACGTGTCATCCTTGGCCTTGCCCTTGTCCTCATTCTTGTAGGGTCCGCCATTGCCTAAGGAGCCGTTGTGACCCCAACCATGGCCCCTACTTCCACTCCCATGGCCCCCACCTCCCCTCCTGTGGCCCCCACTGTGGCCCCCATTCCAGTAGTACTGGTCCCAGGCTCGTCGAGGCCCCAACTGCTGAATCACCAATGACCGAGTCCGCCCCACCAACCCAGTTCGCCTAAACAAAGTAAACTTGACACAAATCAAGTACTAGCTACTTGAATAAGTTTAATTTGCCATTCATTTTATTTTATATTTCTATCCATCTGGTCATTTAATTTCGTGAAGTTATTTGTCATGCAGATTGAGAGATCAAGCATTTTAATTATTCATGTATTGTTTGATTATATGTTATGAAATTTGGTTCTGAGTTTTAATTTATTGTTAATGAAATCTCCATTAATGGGAGCCCTTGATCTTTTGTCTCCTAATTTTTGTAACATTTTTCAATTTTTGGCAATCATATAAACACTTTGAATATTTTGTTGAATTTATCATATGATCGTTTTAAGCATCTAATCACTGATGATTTGCCAGGAGGTTTCTGATTAGTCAACTATTGTTAGTTTTTGGTCAACTTCATCACCTATCCACGTACTACTAGCTAGCTAGCTAGCTAGCCTGGCCAATATCAATCATCAACTATCTTCTATCAACTAGTTTTGCCCCACTGTAATGCCTAGAATAACAAAATGGTATGCAAAGTTACACAGAACGGGAACGCGGACACAAAAAAGGTGGATACAGGATACGAAAAACGCAAATTCGAAAAGATTATAATATACAAGAAAGCACGAAAATGGAAATGTAGACACAGGAAACAGAAAGCGCTGATGACTTAGTGCCGTGTCCGTACTTCCTCAATAGTATGTCTAACTAGTTATCTATGTAATTTGTAAATATACTCAAACTCGTTCATCGATAACAATAATGTGTTTCCACATGAAGCTCTCATCTAGGTAGGTTATTTGGAACTTTTTGATCTTTCACATTTTATTGAAAGAAAATTCTATCCACCGTAATAATTGAGAATTTTGTTGTTCGCTAACTAATAAATTCTTATATGAATTTACTAGCTTCTAAAATGTTGCACTTCCACTCAATTGTTTGCCAATCAAACAAACTCTCGGTAAATTTTTGAGTGTTAGTGACCATAAAATTGACTCTTAAAATTAATACAGGAAGTATTCGACCCACCAATAAATAAGATGCTCCAAGTCAGGTTTAAGTCCCATTTAAAGCCGCGAGTTCGTAAATCAATAGAAAGTATCCTTAACCACGCCCAAAGAAGAATATCTTTCTTCTGTTTTTAACCCAAAATATTACTCATACTCCGCAATTCAATGGCAGGAGGGAAAGTAACCCGTCCTATTTCTCAACTAATAAACATTTGCCTCAATGGTTATCCTCTCACCTTCTAACTTGAAGGCCTCAAGTTCAAGACTTGAAACTCCCATATGTGGTTGATGAATATATGGGGGGTGACAAGAGTTTGGCTTAGCCCAGCTGATATGGGATGGGGTGGGGTCATTTGTACACCCAATTCTGATCCACTCCGAGATGAGCTGGCTTCTGAATCCGATATGGGCTGGGTTGGGTGGAGGCCTATACTTACCGTCATTAAAAATAAAAAAAACCCAAAACCAGTCCAATTTCTTAGCTAAGAGGCCCAGAACTAAAGTCACGGCCTTTTAGCCTATTCTAAACTTGGCCCATGTGTTGTAACTTTGTAAGCTTAAAAACTAAAATCCTCAAATAGTCAAATACCCAGAAAAAGAAAAAAGAAAAGAGGGGGGAAGAAAGAGGAAACCTCTGAACTCAACTTCCCGTTGAAACCTCTTCCAAATGTTTCAAGCTTTTGAAAAAATTAAAGGTTAAAGCAAACCAAAGCTTCAATCTTTTCTCTCTCTCTTTGGGCAGTTAATAATGGAGAGTAATGCTTCTGGTGCAAGTTCTGGTAATAGTAGTAACATCAGCAGTGTTAATGAAAGCATAATAGTAAGCCAAAGAGTGCCATTTAGAATAGAGAATCCCTTTACATTTAAAGTGGGTCAGGTCTTCACTGGATTTGGCGTTGGTTGTCGGATTGGTATCGGTGTTGGTCGTCCCTTGAATTTAGGTATAAACTTTCTCTCTTTCCTCTAAAATTTTCATTTTTTGCTCTTGTTTTTGCCAATATGGATTTGGGAGGTTTCTTCAAACCCAAAAATGGCGGTGCCCAACAAGATAAATCTGTTCAAAAACCCTGTATAGTTCACTTTGTTACTTCTGCTTATATGGGTTTCTGTATTGGTTTCGATTGTTTGTGTTCTCCTCTGAAGCTATCCTTGTGTACTAATGGGCCGTTTGGCTGGTGGTAATAATGAAGGGGGTAATGGAATGAATTTTTAGCCTAAAATAGTAAAGTGAAGTGGTGATAAGGGTAATGATTAATGGGGAGTAATGGAGAAAATGAAGGAAAATAGGGGAATACCATTACCTTAGGGGAGGTGGGTTTCAATTATCCCCCAATTAGGGATAATCATTACCCTATTTCTCATAACATTCAACCTCCACTACTTCACATACCTCCTATTTTAGCCTAAAAATTCATTCTATTACCCCTTTAATCATTATCCCCAACCAAACGGTCCCTAAGTATTACTGATTATTGGTTGTTTTAGTCTTGATTGCTAAATTAACCAGCTTTCTTATCCATTTTGATAATGCAATCAATGCTGTTGCCTAGTGTTGGATTCGTCTCGAGTTTTGCCCAATTTGGATGATACTTGCAAGGAGAGGAGGGATAACTTGAATTTCTATGTTAATGTTAAAATTGTACTTTGGCTGTATTTCCTTTGATCTTCTTCCCTTACTTATTTTTTCTTTTGAGGTGTGTGGGGTTATTGATTTGGGATTAAGGGGTAAGATCGTTTACAAGGTTCATTGTGGGCTTTTATCTGAGCAAAAGCTTGAATGTTGTCTAGTGACTTATTTAATGTTGCTGTTGCCGTGTTTTGTACTTAGGGGTCACAGACAACCGTGAGGGGCAGTCCTACGACCCTTAAAAAGGTCCTAAATAAGGTCGAGGACTATCTTAGAGCAGGCCGCTCCCTATTCGAACCTACTCCTCCACCCCCAACTCCGAGTTGACGGTGGACTCGGTCAACGGTGCTAGTCGGTTTCAAGTGACTTGATAGAATTCCACACCTATGCACAATTCGACCAACTGTTCGACCTTTTCGGGGAGTTGGTAGTGATTTTCGATGCGTGGTTCAAATTGGCTATCACGTTGATAATTAACCTTGCTATTCGACAAGGTCTTTTTGGGCGTTGAGTTGGGATCGTGGTTTCCTTTACTTTAACGAGTAGGGTGCGAGGGGGGTTTGAATACTAGTAATTCGGAAAAAGACATTCATTCGATTGATGTACACAAAGTACAAAAGGGAGGATTTAATGGAGTATGATACACTACATTACGTTTAATCTACTCCTAAAACTACACTACACTAGAGACTACATTACTCTACTCCTAACGCATCTTTGCGATGAGACTCAGTCTCCAAACGAACGGCGGGACTCCTCCCCAAACAAACCGCCACTTTGCGGTGGGACCCTGTCTAATTTTCTTCATTGCTCCGTCGATCCTATTTATAGGAAAATAGGAGAGTCCTTGGTCTTCTAGTAACCACCCATTATTCAATCACGGGTGGAGTGTAGTCAACCACTATCCCATATCCTTCTTTGAATGTTTAACACATTCACTTCATGGGTAGTGCTTAATTAGGTAGTTTTTTGTAGGAAATAACTACCATGGCTAGTGTATTAGTGGGTAGTAATAGGAGATAATAGAAGTTATATGCATTTCAACCACTATCTTTATTTTATAAGCAATAATATAATTTCATAATATATTTTTATTCGAGTTGTCGGTCTATTCGAATATCCCGGTAGATTATTTTTTGAGTGTAACAACTGCCTCCCTAATACATATAGATCGATTATAATGAGATTCGTATGTACTATACTTTCACAGTTTAATAAAAAGTATTTTACTTATCAAATCAAGTAAAGCACTTCGATATTGCTTAGGAATTTTGTTCGAATCTACGAATATTATAACATAAAGTTTTAGTACTTTGAGTCCAATTTTTTTCTTTGAGCAAAATGATGGTAATAGCTAAGAAAATATTGTCCTTGTTTAATTGTTTCTTTTCGTAAAGAAAAATAAGGATTAAAGTGGTTGAACTACCTCATTACGACACTAGCTAGGCTTCGAATGCACTAGTGTACTGTTACAATACTTGCAAAAATACGTGGGTCAAAGGCTTGTAATATGCATGTAGTCCGTAAAGTTCATTCGAGAACTCACGCCATTTAAAAAAAAGAAAATATAAACTAATCGACATTATTTCCTTCATTCGAAAAGTGGAGCTAATACAAATTTCTATAGATTTCCACCAAACTTAATCCATTAATAATTTTATATCCTTTCTTTTCGAGCGGTTGAGCCACGTTGCCCCCCAATAGCCCAATATTTCGCAATTGATTAGGGGCGTTCTTCTTAGTCTACCTTCTGATTATCTAGAGACTTGTAGTCCTTCAAGACTGGGACAAACACCAAATACTCAAATGATGGTAATAAAATCGTGAATAGAGATAACTTCGTTCCCTTAACTTTATGACTTAATTCGTTTGTATCATTTGAGTATTTTGCATCTCTTAAATCGTTATAAGAAGTGCAACATTGCCCTCTTATCTTTCTATAATTGAGAGTAACGATATCATTCTCAAAATTTTATTCCTCTATATTGATGCGTTGATTAATATTTTTGTTTTCGAAACACTCGTCTTTAACTTCTAATTCGTTAGAAGCCGTACTTTCTGGGTATTCAGAATCGATTCCCCCAATTTCAATAATTTTTTTTTTATCCTCCTCAAGTATACTTTCTTCATCATATAAGGAATTTCCATCGCCATCGACTAAAATAATTTCTTCATCGAAATACAAAGATTTTTCATCTTTTCAAATAGATGATGCCTTGAATAAATAATTTTCATCCTTATCTAGTATACTTTCTTCGTCATATAAGAAGTTTTCATCGCTATCGACTATTATAATTTCTTCGTCGAGATAGAAGGATTTTTCATCTTCTCGAATACATGATGTCTTGAATAAATCATTTTTATCCTTATCTATTATACTTTCCTCGTCGTATAAGAAGTTGCCATCGCTTTCGTCTATTATAATTTCTTCATCGAAATACAAGGATTTTTCGTCTTTTCGAAGAGGTGATGTTTCTTCTATACACCAAGTATTTTCAATAGTTCGATTACCCTTTTGTTTATATAAACTACTGAGTTTTTCATCGTTTCGAATAGGTGATGGCTCTTCTACATACAAAGTATTTCGAATAATAGTTTGTCTATCCCTTTGTGAACTGTTGAGTTCATTTTCGAGTTGATTTATCTGTTCAGATAACTCTTGCCATAGATCATTTACAATGTCGAGTTCTTGGAGATCTAAAATATTTCGCTTAAATCGAGTGATTTGAAGATCTTTCTTTTGTCTCCATAGACCATCGTGACGGATCTTAATTTGAGCGATTTGGTCATTTATATGACGACTCTCACAATGGATTTTATCGAAGAAATCCATTTAGCATTCAACATCAAAATTAACCCTCCTCGTAATATATGTATTCGGAGTAACCAATTTGATCCCCAATAGCATCTAAAGGTTTATTCGTGGAGTGTATTTCGTAACTCCCACTATGGTCGCCAAATTTGTTGCCGTGTTTTGTACTTAGGGGTCACAGACAACCGTGAGGGGCAGTCCTACGGCCCTTAAAAAGGTCCTAAATAAGGTCGAGGACTATCTTAGAGCAGGCCGCTCCCTATTCGAACCTACTCCTCCACCCCCAACTCCGAGTTGACGGTGGATTCGATCAACGGTGATAGTCGGTTTCAAGTGACTTGATAGAATTCCACACCTATGCACAATTCGACCAACTGTTCGACCTTTTCGGGGAGTTGGTAGTGCTTTTCGATGCGTGGTTCAAATTGGCTATCACGTTGATAATTAACCTTGCTATTCGACAAGGTCTTTTTGGGCGTTGAGTTGGGATCGTGGTTTCCTTTACTTTAACGAGTAGGGTGCGAGGGGGGTTTGAATACTAGTAATTCGGAAAAAGACATTCATTCGATTGATGTACACAAAGTACAAACGGGAGGATTTAATGGAGTATGATACACTACATTACGTTTAATCTACTCCTAAAACTACACTACACTAGAGACTACATTACTCTACTCCTAACGCATCTTTGCGATGAGACTCAGTCTCCAAACGAACGGCGGGACTCCTCCCCAAACAAACCGCCACTTTGCGGTGGGACCCTGTCTAATTTTCTTCATTGCTCCGTCGATCCTATTTATAGGAAAATAGGAGAGTCCTTGGTCTTCTAGTAACCACCTATTATTCAATCACGATCGGAGTGTAGTCAACCACTATCCCATATCCTTCTTTGAATGGTTAACACATTCACTTCATGGGTAGCGCTTAATTGGGTAGTTTTTTGTAGGAAATAACTACCATGGCTAGTGTATTAGTGGGTAGCAGTAGGAGATAATGGAAGTTATATGCATTTCAACCACTATCTTTATTTTATAAGCAATAATATATTTTCGTAATATATTTTTATTCGAGTTGTCGGTCTATTCGAATATCCCGGTAGATTATTTTTCGAGTGTAACAGTTGCAATTGTTGAGATATGTTGGGCCTAGCGAGCCCGACATGAGGAAGCCTCGGGGTGACCCGGGATGACACGAATACGTGTGGGTGCAGTGGAGACTACGAATAGAAAATGATAAGTCATCTGGTTACGTTAGGTTACGTTTCCGTATGTCATGTTACGATAGTTTATGTTACTATACGTTATGTTATATTACGGTAGATGATCTTTTCGGGATGTTTCCTTATTGTAGTCTATTATTAGATTATCTTTGTTAAGGTATTTTACTAGTATTAGGGTAGTGCTCCATAGAGGCTCTATATAATGGAGTATTGACTATTATGTAAACAAAGCTTGAGAGGCTAGTTGAGTGCTCTTGAGATAAACACAAAGGATTTTTAGTGTGTGGGTTGTGAGTGAGAGTTCTATTAATTGTTGATTGAATATAATTCGCCCGAGGTTTTTCCCTTGTTGGGTTTTCCTCGTTAAAACTTGTGTTTGTCATTATTGTTTTCTCGTATTAGTTTCCGAATTCCCCAACAAGTGGTATCAGAGCAAGGTTCGAGTAGATGGAAAATGTTTTCGGAAAGTTCGAGATGGAATTGTTCAATGGCAAGAACAATTTCTCCTTATGGAAAAGCATGGTGAAAGACATCGTAATCACCAAGGTTTGAATGAGACCTTGAAGGATACACAACCTAGCGGTCTTGATGATGCAAAGTGGAAAAATCAAAAGTTGCGTACTGTGGCGACGATCCGAATGTGCCTTGCGCCGGAGATTAAGTACAATGTACTTAAAGAAGAGAATCCAAAGGTCCTATGGGAGAAGTTAGGGAAGATTTATATGTCTAAATCTTTGGCTAACAAATTGTTCATAAAGAAAGATTTATTCGAGCTTGAGATGGATGTAGACGGCGACTTGAGACAACATCTCAACAATTTCAATGGCTTGATCACCCGATTGGACGCGTTGGAGGAAAAGTTTGAGGACGAAGACAAAGCTCTAATCTTGTTGGTTTCCCTCCCGAAGAGGTTCAATACTGTCATAACCTCTTTATTGGTGGGAAGAACAAGTTTAGAACTAGATGAGACCGTCACGACCCTTCTTGAAACAGATAATTTGATGAAGCAAGCTACGGGTGGCTCGTCCGCGGTTGATGGAGCCTATGTTGCAGAATCACGCGGCGGAAGATCCAAAGACAAGTTCAAAAAGCATAGCTCCGAAGTCAAGTGTTTCTATTGTGATGGTAAGGGACATATTCAATCAAATTGTCCAAAAGCAAAAGAAGACTTGAAGTTACTCAAAGCATCTCGTGAGAAGGGAGTGTCGGCTTTGGCTATTGGAGACGGTTGTGATGATAGTGAAGGGGATGTTATCTTGGTTGAAGAAAGGAAAATGAGTCCGTGGGTCCTTGATTCGTGTGCTTCGTGTCACATGTGTAATTGGAAAGCGCCGTTATTGTCCTATGTGGAGTGTGATATGAAGACAATCAACCTTCCTAACAAAAAAGAGGTCAAGGTTGAGGGTATTGGAGAAGTTGAGTTGAAACTTCATAATGGGCAAGTGAGGAGTCTTACTAATGTGAGGTACGCTCCGGCACTTGACAAGAACATTATTTCTATGGGTGCACTAGATGATGATGGGTGTGCGGTAATGATGAAATCCGGCACAATCATGGTATTCAAGGATGACTTGGAATTCATGAGGGCAACAAAGAACACGAGGAATCTCTATGTCATGGATGGAGAGGTCGTGGTTCAAGGGGAGGCATCGTCAAGCAAATGACGATGCGGTGATCTCGATCGTTGATTGGAGATGAAGACCATGTTGGGCTCGAGGGGAGGTTTGTTGGGCCTAGCGAGCCCGACATGAGAAAGCCTCGGGGTGACCCGGGATGACACAGATACGCGTGGATGCAATGGAGACTACGAACAGATAAAGATAAGTCATCTGGTTACGTTAGGTTATGTTAGGTTACGTTTCCGTATGTTATGTTACGATAGGTTATGTTACTATACGTTATGTTATGTTACGGTAGATGATCTTTTCGGGATGTTTCCTTATTGTAGTCTATTACTAGATTATCTTTGTTAGGGTATTTGACTAGTATTAGGGTAGTGCTCCATAGAGGCTCTATATAATGGAGTCTTGACTATTATGTAAACAGAGCTTGAGAGGCTAGTTGAGTGCTCTTGAGATAAACACAAAGGTTTCCTAGTGTGTGGGTTATGAGTGAGAGTTTTATTAATCGTTGATTGAATATAATTCTCCTGAGGTTTTTTCCTTGTTGGATTTTCCTCGTTAAAACTTGTGTTTGTCATTATTGTTTTCTCGTATTAGTTTCCGAATTTCCCAACAAGATATTATCTTATACCAGGCTCAATATGGTTGAATTGTTCTACCATTTTATTTTTCTTGTTTTGACTTTAGGACCTTAACTATTAGGCTAATTGAAGTAACTGGCACATTAAATGGAGTGTTTTTTTACTAATAGAATGTGCTCAAGGAGTGATTTGTTTTTCTGCCTTTCAATAACCAATACCTTAGGATAGTTTTAACTTGTATTACGTAGCTCGTGAAAAGGTAGAAGATCAAGAACAATGCCATAAAATAATTGCAATTAGCACTCATCTCAGGAGCTTCAACCTTCTCGATGTAGTACATTCATTTGATAGTGTAGTCAGGAGGTGAAGCTACAATCCTGTTAAAGAAAGAAGTGAATAGACTTTTGGGTGAAAGGTGATTGTGAAGTACTACTGATTAGGGATGGTAATGGGGCGGGGTGGTAGTGGATATAGGTAGATCCATCCCTATACCCATCTGGATATTTTGATTCCGCCACCCGCCCCATCCCCGCCACGGGTTGGAGATCCCAAATCCATCCCCGCCTCACTTACCCAACGGGTATTCACCTCCGCTCCATTTATCGGGAGAGTATCCATATCCGCTTTATACCCGTCTGAAAAGAAACGAAGCCCACATTTGGATCTACATCAAATTCACCCAAGATAATTTGCAAGGAAAAATTTGAGCTTTTTGATAAGCAATAGCAATAGACAATTTTAGATATTTGGTAAAATAAGATTTTATATATATATATATATTATACATTTTTTATTTTTATGTGGGTATGAGGCGGGGCGGGTAAGCGGATATAAGGTGGGGCGGGGCTCCAACGGGTATCCACTGGGGGAAGAAGGCAAATCACCTCCGCCCCATCTCCGCGGCGGTTTTGCTTTATCAAAACCATCCCCACCTAGCACTCCCCCATCCCCGCTCCAACTGGGGCGGATACGGGGCGGTATCCACCTGTATCCTCCCCACTGCCATCTCTACTACTGATGTTCATTCATTTCAATTCATTAGTGTTTAATTGAAGTCAGTTCGATCGTGATTGAATTCAGTTTAGTCCTAAGATGACAACTTCAAAACCTTAAGACATCCACCAAACCAGAACAATTCAGATCATCAAACCAAGCTTAAGAATCGAAAATTTTGACTACTTTACAAACAACACGCATCACCATTTTGCCAAGGATTGCATTTTCATTGAAATGAAGTACACAAAAAACTTATTATTCGAAAAAGAGAAGGATCAGAATCCTGGCTTAAATTCTCAAAAAATGAGAAGTAAATATAGCCCAGTTATTTCAACTTCGATCATCTGGGGAAATAATCACATCCATCTCTATTCAGAATGAACTTCAACTTTCATTTCTAATTTAAGTACCCTTTTGCCACTGAGGGATTTAAATTGAAAAATGGATCAAATATCGATCTTCAACAATCATTTTAATGAAATTTAAAGGTGAGATTGGCAAGTCAGAATATCAATAAGCATTATTTACATCACAAGAATGAAGAAGGTTATCCTTCACCTGAGTAAGTTTTCCTCATTCTTGCCACCATTACAAACCAACTGTATTTTTTATTTGATGTAAGTTTTTATGTCCCCTTTCTTTTATTTTTCCCTTGGATATTGATGAGTCACTGGATTCACTGCCTCATTGGAATTGTTTTCTTGTGCATCTTTCCTTTGTGTTTTCTTTGTTGTGATGTTTGTTCTGTTTGGTTGAATGCTGCTAATTTAGCACAAAATCCCCATCATTAGCAAGACCTGCAAGAGTGTGTATGTTGGCACGTTAAGAGTGGGGACAAATACATTCCCAACGTGCAAACAATTAAGAAAACCAGGCTGTTGTTAGCACTAATCTGTACCTGATTAGCTGTGCAAAATTATAAGTTAATTATGTTAACGAGTCAAACCATCCAGTTTAATATTCAACCATATCATTGTCTGTATGTATGAGTATGCCAGCCACAGGGAATATATCATCATTTTAATCATTTGGTGTAGTTTTCATGTGAGATTAGGAGTGATCTTGAATTATACAATACTAAAAGATCTTTTTGTACAAAATAAATCTGAATGTGTTACTTAGCAGGAATATCATCATTATCATTATATTTTTCTTTTATGTTGGTGAATAGAAGGTAATGAGAATCTGCATCAGTCAACCTCCACCCTAAATTATTAGCGAACATTATCATCATTTGATTCACCTTAATTTTACTTAAATTCAGTTCAGTTCAGTCCAGTTCAGTTCATGCGTAACTTTAGCACTCATATAACTTTTTATTCCGAAATAATTTCATGATGATAATTATGTCATCGGAAAGATCTCAACGCATACTTTCAAATGAGTCCAATATTGACTATGTTTGGACAAATTTTAAATGGTTAACGGTCAAGTTTAAAAAATCAATTCAGTTCAGTTCAATTCAGATCAGTTTTATCCAGGTGAATCAAACGGAGCCAAAGTTACGTAAAGTTTTGTGATGAAGTCTTAGAGATTTCTAAATGGAATGTGTATAACTCGATATTATATATTATTAGTGATTTTTGCAATGATCAAATTATGAAAGTGATTTTTAATTTTTACATTGATTTTTTTTGTTCAGAAATTCACTATACAAATTATCTTAAATAGACATCTTATCATCTATATTTCTTGTAGTATAAAATCACTCACAAGAATTTAGCTATATCGGTTAGTTTTCTGAAAATTTCAACAATCTAAAAAATCTAGATTTTCAACCATAATCAAATTGCTCAAAGGCTAAAGCCTTGTAGCTTGTACCCTTCCTCTTAGATCAAGTACTTCAAGAGCAGTACTTTTGTACCTCTTCTCTCAGCTCCTATATCCATGATCTAATATCACAATGGAAAATTAAAGAGGTAGGTGACTATCAGTTAGGTTTTTTTTTTAATGAGGTAAGGAGGCTCGCTCCCTGATTGGCCCATTTCGGATTTAAGGTTCAGGAGTATAGTGGACAGGTATTTGGGGGGAAGGGGGAATAAGGGGAAAAAGATCCCAAATACCCCTAATAGGATTTGAATCTTGATGGTGGGTAAGAAAACCAAAGTTCAAACCACTAGACCAACCTATGTTGGTTAAATTTTCACAGGTATATGGGCTCATTCATTTTAAATGCCATTGACTTATTAGTCTTATTAATTGATTTTGACCTCTACTACTTTCTAATCTACCTCTTGATTATCTTCTCATTTTTGGAACATTTCTCATTGTTGTTTAATAGAGGTAATAGAGAAACTGCTCTCCCACTAAGCCCCTAACATATTCTCCACCCCTTCCTTGATTCCATCCACCAATTTTAATTAGTCTCATCCCATGCATCCAATCACTATATGCTGATCACCCTCTTCAAATCATTGCCTATATAACAACTAGCTCATTTCCATTCATTCCCATCTCCAAAATAACCAAAAAAAAAGGTCATTACTACTGCCCTGAATCCCCATTACATTTCCTCACACACACCCCTCCCTAATTCCTATCCTCCCCTAGTGTGTGTGAGATAATCCAACAATATTTCATGGCTATTCCACGTGTCGTCCTTGGCCTTGCCCTTGTCCTCATCCTTGTGGGGTCCGCCATTGCCCAGGGACCCGTTGTGGCCCCAGCTATGGCCCCTACTACCACTCCCGTGGCCCCCACCCTTCCTGTGGCCCCCACAATGGCCCCCATTCCAGCAGTACTGGTCCCAGTTGCGGCCCCGGTCGTCGAGGCCCCAACTGCTGAATCACCAGTGACCGAGACCGCCCCACCAACCGAGGGCCCCACCTCATCCGTTGCTTCTCCTCCTGGGCCAACCATGGACTCCCCAGTCTCGGCCCCCGGCCCAGCCCAAGGCCCAAGTTCCCTTGAAGGTGACAAACCAAGTGGTGCTTTTGCTCATGGAAGCAGCTTTGCTCTCTTGGCTGTGCTTGGAGGAGTAGCTCTCTTTGCCTAAACAAATTAATTAACTAGACATATTCAAGTACTAGCTACTTGAATAAGTTTAATTTGCCATTCAATTTATTTTATATTTCTATCCATCTGGTCATTTAATTTCGTGAAGTTATTTGTCATGCAGATTGGGAGATCAAGCATTTTAATTATTTCATTGTGTACTAGTATTACTAATTGTTTTTGACATTGTTATTCATGTATTGTTTGATTATATGTTATGAAATTTGGTTCTGAGTTTTAATTTCTTGTTAATGAAATCTCCATTGATGGGAGTTCATGATCTTTTGTCTCCTAATTTTTGTAACATTTTCAATTTTTGGCTATCATATAAGCACTTTGAATATTTTGTTGAATTTATCATATAATCGTTTTACGCATCTAATCACTGATGATTTGCCAGGAGGTTTCTGATTAGTCAACTATTATTAGTTTTTGGTCAACTTCATCACCTGTCCACGTACTACTAACTAGCTAGCTAGCTAGTCTGGCCAATATCAATCATCAACTATCTTCTAGTTTTGCCCCACTGTAACGCCTAGAATAACAAAATGGTATGCAAGGTTGCACAGAACGGGAACGCGGATACGGGAAAGGTGGATATAGGACACGAAAAACGCAAATTCTAAAAGATTATAATATGCAAAGAAGTACGAAAACGGAAATGTAGACACATGAAACGAAAAGCGCTAATGACTTAGTGCCGTGTCCGTACTTCCTAGTATGTCTAACTAATTATCCATGTAAATATACTCAGACTCCTTCATCGATAACAATAATGTTTTCCACATGAAGCTCTCATCTAGGTAGGTTATTTGGAACTTTTTGATCTTTCACATTTTGTTAAAAAGAAAATTCTATCCACAGTAATAATTCAGAATTTTGTTGTTCGCTAACTAATCAATTCTTATATGAATTTACTAGCTTCTAAAAGGTTGTACTTCCACTCAATTGTTTGCCAATTAAACAAACTCTCGGTAAATTTCTAAGTGTTAGTGACCATAAAATTGACTCTTAAAATTGACGATACGGGAAGTATTCGACCCACCGATAAACAAGATGCTCCAAATCAAGTTCAAGTCCCACTTAAAGCCACGAGTTCGTAAATCAATGGAAGGTGTCCTTAATCACGCCCAAAGATGAATACCTTTCTTCTTATTTTTAACCCAAAATATTACTCCTATTCCGTAATTCAATGGCATTGATCCAAAAGACCAAAAGGGGGGGAAAGTAACCTCAGTCCCATTTCTAACCAAGAGGCCCAGAACTAAGGTCAAGGCCTTTTATCCCATTCAAAACTTGGCCCATGTGTTGTAAATTGTAAGCTTAAAAACTAAAATCCTCAAATACCCAGAAAAAGAAAAAAATAAAGAGGGGGGAAGAAAGAGAAAACCTCTGAACTCAACTTCCAGTTGAAACCTCTTCCAAATGTTTCAAGCTTTTGAAAAAACTGAAGGTTAAAGCAAACCAAAGCTTCAATCTTTTCTCTCTCTCTTTTGGGCAGTGAATAATGGAGAGTAATGCTTCTGGTGCAAGTTCTAGTAACAGTAGTAACATCAGCAGTGTTAATGAAAGCATAATAGTAAGCCAAAGAGTGCCATTTAGAATAGAGAATCCCTTTACATTTAAAGTGGGTCAGGTCTTCACTGGATTTGGCGTTGGTTGTGGGATTGGTATCGGTGTTGGTCGTCCCTTGAATTTAGGTATAAACTTTCTCTCTTTCCTCTAAAATTTTCATTTTTTTGCTCTTAATTTTACCAATATGGATTTGGGAGGTTTCTTTAAACCCAAAAATGGCGTAGCCCAACAAGAAAAATCTGCTCAAAAACCCTGTATAATTCACTTTGGCTACTTCTGTTTATATGGGTTTCTGTATTGGTTTGGATTGTTTGGTGTTCTCCTCTGAAATTATCATTGTGTATTAAGTATTGGTTTTTTTAGTCTTCATTGCTAAATTAACCAGCTTTCTTATTGATTTTGACCATGCAATCAATGCCATTGCCTAGTGTGTATGCTTTGTGTATCTGAAATATTGGATTAGTCTGGAGTTTTGCCCAATTTGGATGATGATTGCAAGGGGAGGAGGGGTAACTTGAATTTCTATGTTAATGTTGATATTGTGCTTTGGCTGTATTTCCTTTGATCTTCTTCCCTTTCTTATTTTTTCTTTTGAGGGGTGTGGATGATTGATTTAGGATAAGGGTTGTGGGTTATTGAGTTAGGATTAAGGGGCAAGATCTTTTACAAGGTTCACTGTGGGCTTCTATCTGAGCAAAAGCTTGAATGTTGTCTAGTAACTTATTTAATGTTGCAATTGTTGAGATATTATCTTATACCAGGTTCAATATGGTTGAATTGTTCTGCCATTTTGTTTTTCTTGTTGTGGCTTTAGGACCTAAACTATGTGGCTAATTGAAGTATTTGGCTCGTCAAAGCAAAAAAAAAAAAAAAATTGAAGTATTTGGCACATCAAATGGGGTGTTTTTTTACCAGTAGGATGTGCTCAATGTAAAAGGAGTGATTTGTTTTTTTGCTTTTCAATGACCAATACCTTAGGATAGTTTTAACTTGTATTACGTAGCTCGTGAAAAGCTAGAAGATGAAGAACAATGCCATAAAATAATTGCAATTAGCACTCATCTCAGGAGCTTCAACCTTCTCGATGTAGTACATTCATTTGATAGTGTAGTCAGGAGGTGAAGCTACAATCCTGTTAAAGAAAGAAGTGAATAGACTTTTGGGTGAAAGGTGATTGTGAAGTAGTCTCATCTTTCTAAGTAAGCATATCATGGAAGTGTAGATTTTCTTTCCTGTTTGCTTCAGTGATGTTTTCCATATATGCGCATTAATCCGCGAGTTGGCAGTGTCCTAGAGCAGTGAAAACTTGTACGAATTGTTTCCTTCTACAGTTGTTGATGACTTGTTCAATGATTGATGGAATAAGTTGTTTTGGAATATCTTTACTCAATTAAAGGATTTCTGGCAGGTGCTATTCCTGTGTTGAACCAAGTTATGAGTGCTGCAAGTGGTGCAACACACGCCCTCTCTGGTATTGGAAAACACGTCAATACTTCAGTATGTAGTCCTTTCTTCCATTTCTCTTTCCTTTTCATTAAACTGTTCTTGTAGTCATATTTTATTGCTTGCAGTTTCTTGCCACTCTGATGCAAGATTTCCTATTTCCAGCTGAAGAAGATAGGGGCAAAAAACATTGAGGCAGGCATTGGGTGTGGAGTTGGTTTTGGCCATGGTTTTGGAGTTGGTATGTGATTAACTATATACATGCAGAGAAAAGAGTGATTTGAAATTTTTGCTGGTGCTGTATGCTCTTATATTCATTTAGGATGCTCTACAAGGGCAAAATGTAGAAGGCACATTTTAGGGCCAAATGCTGTGTGTAGACAACAGAATATGAAACCACAAATACACTGTTGGAGCATGACCAGGAACCGCAGTAAAGAAATTATGGCAATAAGCAAACTGTAATTTTGCATCCCATAAAAAGTTAGTCAACCAGTAGCTAACTACAATCATTGTGCCCCTGGCTAACGACAGTTTTCTATATTAAACATAGGAGGAGGAGGACCTTAAGTGAAGCAGTAGCCACAAACAACCCTGGCTTAAAATTGTCTTCCTGGCTCTGTAAATCATTAAGCAACTCAACTTTAGATATAGCTTTCAGTTAATGATATTATAAGTTATAACTCTCCTTCCAGTCTTTTCGTTCTTGTAGATTAGAATCCTCAAATCATTAGTCATAACTCAAACCATTGAGAATTATACAATTGCATCAATTCAGGCATGGCCTCGTAGTGATATCGATGATATGTTATAGCATGAATGCATGATAAGGAAAATCTATTGAGAGAACAAGGACCTTCCTAAGGTTTTAGATGGGTTCTAGGCTTCTAGCTGCTTATGGGGGTCCTATTGGGTCACAATAGAGCCCCCGTAGAAATTTTGGTTAAAATCTCAATTAGGTCCTCGGAGCCAAAAATAAAGGCTATAATCCACGTATTATGGGCTTCCGAAGGGCTTCTAAACCAAAATTGTTATTTTCTTACCATATTGCACAGGACGCTCAGGGGACATGGGAGGCCCCCGGGTCAGTTATTAGGTTTTTATAAGGCTTGAACAACCGTTTTACTGGTTACCCATTCTAAGCGCCCGAAAACCGAAAACCATGGGTGAGTACAAAGTTCAGGGTACCGCATGCCCTTCCCGGGGCACCAAGGGTCCATTTGGGTCACAATGGACCCCTTGGAGAAGTTTGGATAAAATTATGAACTGGACCTTGGGAAGCCGAAAATGAAGGTTATAATCCACGTTTTTCTTGAGCTCCAGAAGGGCCCATTATTAAAGTTGTACTGGACAGGAGACCCCTAGGGGACATGGATGGTCCTTGGGGTCGTTTATCGGGTCTCTATTATGCTTTGACGACCATTTTACACGTAACCCACTCTAAGGGCCGAACACCAAATCCAAAGGTGAGTACGGATTTCATGGACCCAAATAACCTTCCTGGGGTACTGTTGGGTCCTCTTGGTTCACAATGGATCCGCGGGAGAAGTTTGGGCAAAAATTTCAGGCGGACCCTGGGAAGACGAAAATGAAGGCTATAATCTACGTTTTTTTTGCCCAAACTGGACCTTGGGAAGCCGAAAATGAAGGTTATACTGGACAGGAAACCCCTAGGGGACATGGATGGTCCTTGGGGTCGTTTATCGGGTCTCTATTATGCTTTGACGACCATTTTACACGTAACCCACTCTAAGGGCCGAACACCAAATCCAAAGGTGAGTACGGATTTCATGGACCCAGATAACCTTCCTGGGGTACCGTTGGGTCCTCTTGGTTCACAATGGACCCGCGGGAGAAGTTTGGGCAAAAATTTCAGGCGGACCCTGGGAAGACGAAAATGAAGGCTATAATCTACGTTTTTTTTGCTTCCGGAGGGCCTCAGAACCAAAATTGTTATTTTCTTACCATATCTCATGGGACACCCCTAGGGGACATGGGAACCCCGTGGTCAGTTATCGAGTCCTTATTAGGCTTCGTTACCCACTCTAAGAGCCGAACACCTAAAACCATGGATGGCTACGGATTTCAGGGCAACAGATGCCATTCCCGGAGCACCAAGGATCCTTTAGGGTCACGATGGGCCCCGTAGAGGAGTTTGGACAAAAATCTCAGCTAGGCCCATGGAAGCCGAAAATGAAGGCTATAATCCATGTTTTAGGGATTCTGGAGGGCCGTGAAATTAATGTTGATATTTTCGTACCATATTGCACAGGACACCTCTAAGTGACATGGTTGGCGCCCAGGGTCGTCGCTTATCGGGTCCCTTTTAGGCTTCGACGACCTTTTTACGCATCACTCACTCTAATGGCCCTAACACCAAATCCATTGGTGGGGATTTCAGGGACCCAGATAACGTTCCTGGGGCCCCGTAGGTCCTCTTGTCTCACAATCGACCCCCGGAGTAGTTTGGGAAAAAATTTCAACTGTACCCAGGAAGCCGAAATGATCGTTTTATGGGTTTCCGGAGGGCCCCAAAACCGAAATTGTTATTTTCTTTCCATAATGCACGGGAAAATTTGTTTTTTTCCTACCATATTGCACGGGACATCCCTAGGGGACATAGGAGCCCCCGGGGTCGGTTATTAGGTCCTTATTCGGCTTGGTCAAGCAGTCTAAGGTCCCGAACACCGAACACTGAAAACCATGGGTGGCTATGGAGTTTAGGGCATCGGATGCCCTTCCCTGGTCACCAAGGGTCCTTCTGAATCACAATGTACCCATTGGAGAAGCTTGGGCAGAAATATCAACGGAAGCCCGAGAAGCCGTAAATGAAGGTTATAATCCATGTTTTTTAAGCTTTAGGAGGGCCTGGAAATTAAAGCTGTGATTTTCGCACCATATTGCACAGGACAGCCCTAGGCGACGTGGATGGCCCTGGGGTCGATAACCGGGTACCTATTAGGCTTCGGACCATTTTACACACCACCCATTCTAAGGGCCCGAACACCGAAACCATGGGTGAGTACGTATTTTAGAGACCCAGATGACCTTCGCAAAGCACCGTCTGTCCTCTTGGTTCACAATGGATTCCCTGAAAAAGTTTGGGGAAAAATCCAACTGCCCTCGGAAGTTGAAAATGAAAGTTATAATCCACATTTTTATGGCTTCCAGAGGGCCCTGAAACCGAAATTGTTATTTTCTTACCATTTTGCACAGGACAACCCGAGGGGACATGGGAGCCCCCGGGGTCGGTTATCAGGTCCTTATCAGCCTTGGTCCCCCACTCCAAGGGCCCGGACACCGAAAACCATGGGTGGCTACGGAGTTTAGGGCACTGGATGCCCTTCCCTGGTCACCAAGGGTCCTTGTGGGTCACATTGGACTCCCTGGAGATGTTTGGACAGAAATCTCAACAAGGCCTCGGAGAGTCAAAAATGAAGGCTATAGATCCTCGTTTTTTGGGCTTCTGGTGGGCCACGAAATTGAAGCTCTTATTTTTGCACCATATCGCACAATTCATCACCGGGGGTCTGCTATCGGGTCCCTATTAGGCTGCAACAACTATTTTACATGTCACCCACTCTAAGGGCCAGAACACCAAATCCCAAGGTGAGTGCGGATTTCATGGGCCCAGATAAGCTTCCCCAGGGTACCGTGGGTCCTCTTGGTTCACAATTGACCTCCCGGAGAAGTTTGGGCAAAAATTTCAGACAGACTCTGGCAAGACGAAAATGAAGGCTATAATCCACGTTTTTTGGGATTCCGGCGGGCCTCAGAACCAAAATTGTTATTTTCTTACCATATCTCATGGGACACCCCTAGGGGTCATGGGAACCCCGTGGTCTCGGGTACTTATTAGGCTTCATTACCCACTCGAAGAGCCCGAACACCTAAAACCATAGATGACTACGGATTTTTGGGCAACAGATGCCATTTCCGGGGCACCAAGGATCCTTTAGGGTCACAATTGGCCTCCTAGAGGAGTTTGGACAAAATCCTCAGCTAGGCCCATGGAAGCCGAAAATGAAGGCTATAATCCATGTTTTTGGGCTTCTGGAGGGCCATGAAATTAAAGTTGTTATTTTCGTACCATATTGCATAGGACACCTCTGAGGGACATGGTTTGCGCCCGGGGTCGCTTATCAGGTCCCTATTAGGAATAGGCTTCGACAACCTTTTAACACATCACCCACTCTAAAGGCCTTGACACCAAATCTATGGGTGAGTAGGGATTTTAGGACCCGGATAATGTTCCTGGGGCCCGTAGGTCCTCTTGTTTCACAATCGACCCCTGGAGTAGTTCGGGCAAAAATTTCAACTGCACCCCGGGAAGCCGAAAATGAATGTTTTATGGGTTTCCGGAGGGCCCCGAAACCGAAATTGTTATTTTCTTACCATAATGCACGCAAATTTTTTTTTTCCCCTTACCATATTGCATGGGACATCCCTAGGGGACATAGGAGCCCCCGGGGTCGGTTGTTAGGTCCTTATTCGGCTTGGTCTCACAGTCTAAGGTCTCAAACACCGAACACGGAAAACCATGGGTGGCTTGGAGTTTAGGGCTTCAGATGCCCTTCCCTGGTCACCTAGGGTCCTTCTGAATCACAATGTACCCATCGGTGAAGCTTGGGACGAAATCTCAACGGGAAGCCGTAAATGAAGGTTATAATTCTTTTTTTTTAGGCTTTAGGAGGGCCAGGAAATTAAAGCTGTGATTTTCGCACCATATTGCACAGGACACCTCTAGGGGACGTGGATGGCCCCGGGGTCGATTATCGGATACCTTTTAGGCTTCGTACCATTTTAACATCACCCATTCTAAGGGCCCGAGCACCGAATCCATAGGTGAGTACGTATTTCAGAGACCCAGATGACCTCTGCCAAGCACCGTCTGCCCTCTTGGTTCACAATGGATTCCCCGAAAAAGTTTGGGGAAAAATCCAACTGTGCCCTCGGAAGTTGAAAATGAAGGTTATGATCTAAATTTTTATGGCTTCCTCAGGGCCTTGAAACCAAAATTGTTATTTTCTTACTATTTCGCACTGGACACCCCGAGGGGACATGGGAGCCCCCGGGGTCGGTTATCAGGTCCTTATCAGCCTTGGTCCCCCACTCCAAGGGCCCGGACACCGAAAACCATGGGTGGCTACGGAGTTTAGGGCACTGGATGCCCTTCCCTGGTCACCAAGGGTCCTTGTGGGTCACATTGGACTCCCCGGAGATGTTTGGACAGAAATCTCAACAAGGCCTCGGAGAGTCGAAAATGAAGGCTATAGATCCTCGTTTTTTGGGCTTCTGGTGGGCCACGAAATTGAAGTTCTTATTTTTGCACCATATCGCACAATTCATCAGCGGGGGTCTGTTATCGGGTCCCTATTAGGCTGCAACAACTATTTTACATGTCACCCACTCTAAGGGCCAGAACACCAAATCCCAAGGTGAGTGCGGATTTCATGGGCCCAGATAAGCTTCCCCAGGGTATCGTGGGTCCTCTGGGTTCACAATTGACCTCCCGGAGAAGTTTGGGCAAAAATTTCAGACAGACCCTGGCAAGACGAAAATGAAGGCTATAATCCACGTTTTTTGGGATTCCAGCGGGCCTCAGAACCAAAATTGTTATTTTCTTACCACATCTCACGGGACACCCTTAGGGGACATGGGAACCCTGTGGTCGGGTCCTTATTAGGCTTCGTTACCCACTCGAAGAGCCCGAACACCTAAAACCATAAATGGCTACGGATTTTAGGGCAACGGATGCCATTCCTGGGGCACCAAGGATCCTTTACGGGTCACAATTGGCCCCCTAGAGGAGTTTGGACAAAAACCTCAACTAGCCCAATGGAAGCCGAAAATGAAGGCTATTATCCATGTTTTTGGGCTTCTGGAGGGCCATGAAATTAAAGTTGTTATTTTTGTACCATATTGCATAGGACACCTCTAAGGGACATGGTTGGCGCCTGATGTCGCTTATCGGGTCCCTATTAGGCTTCGACGTCCTTTTTACATATCTCACCACTCTAACGGTCTTGACACCAAATCTATGGGTGAATAGGTATTTTAGGACCTGGATAACGTTCCTGGGCCGGTAGGTCCTCTTGTTTCACAATTGACCCCCGGAGTAGTTCGGGTAAAAATTTCAACTGCACCACGGGAAGCCGAAAATGAATGTTTTATGGGTTTCCGGAGGGCCCGGAAACCGAAATTGTTATTTTCTTACCATAATGCATGGGAAAAATTGTTTTTTTCCTACCATATTGCACGTGACATCCCTAGGGGACATAGGAGCCCCCGGGACGGTTATCAGGTCCTTATTTGGCTTGGTCACGCAGTCTAAGGTCCCGAACACCGAACACCGAAAACCATGGGTGACTTGAAGTTCAGGGCATCAGATGCCCTTCCCTGGTCACCAAGGGCCCTTCTGAATCACAATGTACCCATCGGAGAAGCTTGGGAAGAAATCTCAACAGAACCCTTGGAAGCCGCAAATAAAGGTTATAATCCATATTTTTTAGGCTTTAGGAGGGCCAGGAAATTAAAGCTGTGATTTTCGCACCATATTGCACAGGACACCTCTAGGGGACGTGGATGGCCCCGTGGTCGATTATCGGATACCCTATTAGGCTTTGTACCATTGTAACATCACCCACTCGAAGGGCCCGAGCACCAAATCCATAGGTGAGTACGTATTACAGAGACTCATATGACCTTTGCCAAGCACCGTCTGTCCTCTTGGTTCACAATGGATTCCCCGAAAAAGTTTGGGAAAAAATCCAACTGTGCCCTTGGAAGCCGAAAATGAAGGTATAATCCACATTTTTATGGCTTCCAGAGGGCCCTGAAACCAAAATTGTTATTTTCTTACCATTTCGCACAGGACACCCGGAGGGGACATGGGAGCCCCCGGAGTCGGTTATCAGGTCCTTATCAGCCTTGGTCACCCACTCCAAGGGCCCGGACACCGAAAACCATGGGTGGCTACAGAGTTTAGGGCACTGGATGCCCTTCCTTGGTCACCAAGGGTCTTTGTGGGTCACATTGGACTCCCCGGAGATGTTTGGACATAAATCTCAACAAGGCCCCGGAAAGTAAAAAATGAAGGCTATAGATCCTCGTTTTTTGGGCTTCTGGTGGGTCACGAATTTGTAAGTTCTTAATTTTTCACCATATCGCACAGGACATCACCGGAGGTCGGTTATCGGGTCCCTATTAGGCTGCAACAACCATTTAACTTGTCACCCACTCTAAGGGCCCGAACACCAAATCCCAAGTGCGGATTTCATGGACCTAGATAACCTTCCACGGGGTAGCGTAGGTCCTCTTGGTTCACAATGGAACCCTCTGAGATTTTTGGGCAAAAATTTCTGACAGACCTTGGGAAGACGAAAATGAAGGCTATAATCCACATTTTTTGGCCTTCCGAAGGGCCTCGGAACCAAAATTGTTATTTTCTTACCATATCTCACGGGACACCCCTAGGGGACATGGGAACCTCATGGTCAGTTATCGGGTCCTTATTAGGCTTCGTTACCCACTCTAAGAGCCCAAACACCTAAAACCATGGATGGCTACAGAGTTTAGGGCAACGAATGCCATTCCCGGGCACCAAGGATCCTTTAGGGTCAGAATGAGCCCTTGGAGGAGTTTGGACAAAAATCTCAGCTAGGCCCCTGGAAACCGAAAATGAAGACTATAATCCATGTTTTTGGGCTTCTAGAGGGCTACGAAATTAAAGTTGTCAATTTCGTACCATATTGCACAGGACACGTCTAGGGGACATGGTTGGCGCTCGGGGTTGCTTATCGGGTCCCTATTAGGCTTCGACGGCCTTGTTACATGCCACCCACTCTAACGGCCTTAACACCAAATCCATGGGTGAGTATGGATTTCAAGGACCCAAATAACCTTCCCGTGCGCCGTGGGTCCTCTTGGTTTACAATGTTTCCTCGGAGAAGTTTGTGCAAAATTTTCAATTGCACCCGGAAAGTCGAAAATGAAGACTATTATCCACGTTATTTGGGCTCCCAGAAGGCCCTGGAACCAAGATTGTTATTTTCTTACCATATTGCACGGGACACTCGTAGGAAAATAGGAGCCCCCGTGGTAGGTTATTTGGTCCTTATTAGGCTTGGTCACCCACTCTAAGGGGTGGAACACCGAAAACCATGGGTGGTTACTGAGTTTAGGGCGCCGGATGCCCTTCCTGGTGCACCAAGGGTTCTTCTAGGTCACAATGGACCCCTCGAGAAGTTTGGACAAAAATCTCAGTCGGGCCTCGGGAAGCCGTAAATGAAGGCTATAATCCACGTATTTTGGGCTTCAAGAGGGCCAGGAAATTAAAGTTAAAGTTGTTTTTTCCCACCGTATCAAACAGGACACCCCTATGGGGCATTTCAAGAGGGCCGGTTATCGGGTCCCTATTAGGCTTCGACGGACATTTTACACGTCACCTAGTCTAATGGCCGCAAACTGATTCCTTGGGTGAGTACGGATTTTAGGAACTTAGATGACCCTCTTGGGGCACCGGGGGTCCTCTTGGTTCACAATGAACCCCCGGGAGAAGTTTGGGCAAAGATTTCAACCTGGCCCCGGGAAGCCAAAACTGAAGGATACAAATCAACGTTTTTTGGGGTTTCGGAGGGCGCGGAACAAAAGTTGTAATTTTCGCACCAAATCGCACAGGACACCCGTAGGGGACATGGTAGGCCCCACGGTCGGGTATCGGGTCCCTATGAGAAAATGATGACCACTTTACTAGTCGTTTCGGTGTTCGGACCCTTAGTGTGTGTGACAAGTAAAATGGCCGTCAAAGCCTAATTAGGGCTATAAGCATACTTTGATATGTATTCTCCATTTACTTTGAAAAGTTGGAGAGGAAATTGGAAATTGTTTGACCCATTGATTGCACTGTTTGAAATCACTTGTAAAAATTCAGCCGTTCCTGTGTTACTTATCTATATAATTGTGCTCTTTGTAGGCCTTGCTGTGAAGCCCGGAGTGGTAGATAAGATTCAATTGCATATTTTGGTGTGTACCATTTTTCTCATTGCTTGTTAAGAACTTTAGAAAGTTGAGTAAATTCATCTATAATTTCGTCACGTGAAATTACTAGGAAGCAATGACCAAACTGATGATGAAATTTGGAGCTGTTCCCAGTTTACCCATTGGTAAAGGTGTTCTCCCTGCATCAATGCAAAGTGGCATGGCTATTGTACATGGGTCAACCTCCCAAGATCATTTGGGAGGTATTGCACAGTTTGGAAAAAATATACCAGACATGATGAACCAGGACCCAGCTGAGGTCAGCAAAGTGGATACAGGAATTGGTAGCTTGACATCAGGGAAGGCAGCTTTGAATTCACCCTCTGGTACCCGTTCTGAGAAGCTCATCAATAGCTTTCTGCAGAATCCAGTTTTGAGAGGAGAAGATACAAGGTTACATGAAAGGGTATGTAACTATCACATGCAAATAGATAACTCCATCCAGAATTACTAATCACACAACTGAGAAAACTGGTTCAATTTTATTTTTTTTGATAAATTCAAAACTGGTTCAATTTACACTATAAGAGTGCACCCAAAAAGAAATAAATTTACACTATGAGAGTGACGATTATTTTCAAAGGGAGGGAGTATATGTTAACCTTCCCGGTTTTCTTTGCACTTTATGCTGAGCTCCATGATCATCACAGTGCTTAATACACATCTATGAAAAGTATTCTTTTTTTTTTTATTAAGATCAAATCTATGAAAAGTATACTTGGTTGAAAAAGCTGATAGATCTTAGAGGCCGTTTGGTTGGGGGTAATGATTAAAGGGGTAATGGAATGAATTTTTAGGCTAAAATAGGAGGTATGTGAGGTAGTGGAGGTTGAATTTTATGATAAATAGGGTAATGATTACCCCCAATTGGGGGATAATTGAAACCCGCCTCCCCCTAGGGTAATGGTATTCCCCTATTTTCCTTCATTTTCTCCATTACCCCCCATTAATCATTACCCTTATCACCACTTCATCTTACTATTTTAGGCTAAAAATCCATTCAATTACCCCCTTAATCATTACCCCCAACCAAACGGCCCCTTAGTTCTTCCAGGAAAATGTATCATTTGGGTGGCTAGGTAAATATATACTCACATTTATGAACTGCAGAAATATGTTGGTTTGGAAGTACTTAGTTAAAAACATTCTCTGTTTAGAAAGTCATTTATTGGTTTCTCACTTCCAAAAATTTGTGTATTTTGAAATTTTGTTTAAAAAGTCATTTATTGGTGAATACAACTATGGTGCTTGACAGCAATGAACCGGGTGATGATGTATTGAAGACTTCTACCTTCTCTTTCATAGTGACAGAGATGCATCTGCAATGTAACACCTGCCAAACTCCCTAGAAAGCCTCCGTGCTACTATGATGATGATGAATGAGAGTCAAGTCTCTTACCATAAATATATTCCTACTTTGGTATGCTAATACCATAGATCCCATCTGTTAGACAGATTGGAAGGATATAGGTCGGTGGGAGAATCGGAATATTTTGTTGCGGAAATATCTGGAGAACTATTTTGTTTCCTGTGTTTCCTGTTTAAGATTTATCGATGGATTAGGATTCATTGGTGGATTAGCTAAAGAGTTTAACTACTTCCTACCAAAAAAAAAAGAGTTTAACTACTCGTTGGCTTTGGAATATAATGGATTAAGTCAAAATAGTTCAAAAGGATATAGCCTCTTATCCCCTCCTGTTTGGGTGGGAACCTCTTTAGAGACATTGGGGCGATGTTGGTGGATTAGGATTGGTAGCGGTGGGATCACACTGGATGGTTATTGTCATTGGTGGCGGTGGGTTGAAGAGAGAATTTTGGTTGAATGAGGCAGTAAAGGAGGAGAATGGTGTCTTCTAGAGAGGATAGTAATATCTGCACTCTGGACTTGTTTCAGATCAGGATGATCTTAAGCCTTCTGGATCAAGCTTAACAACTTTTGCTTGTTAACTCACCATTCAGTTACTCGAACAATAGCTTGGCACTAACAAAGCAACACTTTAAGTCCGTATTGATTTGTGCAGTCAAAACATGCCGTAATAGCTAAAATGTTCTAGATATGGTTAGTCCAAAGTGATGGAAACACTGTTGATTGACTAAGTGGCTCTATAGCCTTCTCAAGATTAGATTGGCTCCTGAGATTACTGAATCACTATGCTGTATTCACAGTTGCCATTTCTGTAAAACATACCATAATAGATACCTGATGAACATGAACTATATTTTTGCTTGGTTTTGGTTAATTAAGTTATTATTTTATACGGAGTATTTGTTTCATTTTAGATTATGCTGAGTGTTTTAATAGAATCCTTGTTGGATGGCCCCTACAGGATGGACAATTGCAGTCAGAAAACAAAGTGCTTCGGATGGTAAGTGTGGTTATCTTTGTTGTCCACTTTTGTGTTTTGTAGTGTTATCTACACAGAGATGTGGGGACCACTTGGTTAGCGTAAGTTGACTCCCTCTCACCTCGTCCTATGCATGCAATGAGAAGACTGCGAATTGAACAACAGAGAACAAATGATTAAGACAAAACAAGAGAGGGGAGTGGGATTCTGTGGTTTCGAATCAGAATGTATCACCCTGCTAATGTAACTAAATTCGAACTAATTTGATATGATTTTGTTTTGTTTTCAAATCAGGTACTCAAACACCAGCAAGTCATTGAGGAGCTTATAGAAGAGAATGAAAAACTTCGTCAGATACTCGTGGATGACCTTAAAGTTCCACCTAACAAGCTCCAAGGAAGCTATTCTGGTAGACATAAATCTCCGTGTGCTGATTGTTTTGAGTGCCGGAGAAAAGAAAGAAGAAGATAGAAGTGCCGGATCAGTCCTCTCCCTTGGTATTGCAGAGTAGCCACCCTGAATGGTTAAGCTCATCGGTACCAAGGACTTGGATATACTCATGCACCTAAGTATACCTTAAGTATACTTTCTCTAGATAATTATAATCAGTAAAGAAGTGGTTATTAGTTGATTACCTTAAGTATACATATTTATAATTAAACAGAGAGCCACACTTCAACCTGATCTGAGGCTCATCATATTAGCATTATTGATCAGTATAAAAGGTCACAACTACCTTCCATAAATGGTTGAATATCATGCTCTCTAATTCTGATGTTTACACTAGTTTGCTGATAATGACGATATACCTAATTGTGCTAGGTAGCAAATTCTTGAGGACAGAGAAAAAGGGAGTCGTGGGAGATATGTCATGTCATGCTCAAAGCAGAAACAGATTAAGAAACCCTGGTTATATACTTCTACGTTACCAAATAAGTTTCACTGCACTGTTAAAGTTTGCTTTTCCTCATTTTTATTTGAAGTTGCTATATAGGATTACAGTAATATAAGAGTGATGTCATTGCTCGCGATGCTAATTGCTAGGTCATAAAATACTATTACCCCCATCTAATATTGAAAGGCTAAGGTTTTTTATGTTTTCATATATGGTCTAAATGATCAATTTGGCAATAGTATTTTTAGGTTCACGCCAAGAGTATCTACCGTCGATCACAGTGACTTTCGCTGTATGGGCTAGTAGGCACCGCAAAGAAGGTGGGACAGTTGACCAAGGGATTTAAAGATGCAAGGCAAATTCGAATCCTCAACTTTGGTTAAGGATAGATGGGTCCTTACAATTCAACCATACCCTTTTGTAGCGGGCAATAACATTGCCCTTCTCGAAACATCAAATGATAAGTTACATAGGCATTGCATTAAAGTTTAGTGAAGGGGTGATTGGAGAAAGTCGTAAAGGTGGTTGTACGTACCTATATAAGGTCTCGTTGTTGAGTGTAATGTATTAGTCAACTAGTAATCAACTAATAATAAGATCGGTCACGATCAATCAAGCCCAACGTAACGTTTTAAAATTCTCTACTATAATCTTTCTCCAAACATATAGGCCCCGTTTAATTTATCTGGATAAAACTAATTTGAACTGAACTGAATTGAATTGATTTTTTAAACTTGACCGTTAACCATTTAAAATTTGTCCTAACATAGTCAATATTAGACTCATTTGAAAGTATGCTTTGAGATCTTTCCGATGACATAATTATCATCATGAAATTATTTCGGAATAAAAAGTTATATAAGTGCTAAAGTTACGCATGAACTAAACTGAACTGAATTTAAGTAAAATTAAGGTGAATCAAACAGATCAATAGAGTATATGATAAGTCTCCGGTAGCCATCATGCACTAGATTGATCTTGGGATGTTCATATTTCTTTTTTCCTTGAAGAATTTAAGTGTTCACCAATGTTCAATTAAAGTGTTCATATTTTGGGACAGTAAATTAAACCCCATTCCGCCAAATTTAATACAACAACAACAACAACAACAACAACAACAATCCAGTAAGTATCCCGCCTAGGGCGGGGTCTGGGGAGGTCCAGATGTACGCATTCTTACCCCTAACTAGTCGCCTAGAAGAGAGACTGTTTCCGAAAGACCCACAAAAACTTTTTTTTTTTAAATACATTTGCAAAAAAGGATTTTTTTATATTATTATTATTATTATTATTATTTTTAAATCCATTTGATAATTGTTTTGGAAAAGATAATGTTAGTTCCATTCAAAATGAATAAATTGGGAGAAAAGCTTGTGCATGGTTATGAACCTGGTCAATCTCAAGCTTTTGGCCATTAAGCTTCACAGAAACAACAGGATACCCTTTCTGCTTTGTCCATGAATTCATTAGCTCTTTTACAGGCTCATCAGATTCCTCCTCTAGAACAGCCCATAAATCCTCAGTCTTCGCATTTGAGAAAGCGTACTTTTTAATATACAGTGCAAGTGCCCTCTGAAAACATTCCGCCAAATTTAATATCTAATCGAAATCACTTCAGTAATTACAAAGTCTGTCTTTTGATTGAAAACAGTTAAAAATTTTAATTACCCAAAACAATCATGTCAATCAATCCAAAGTTCTGCTTCCATACAGTGAAGCAGAACTAGTTGAATTCCAATTCTTTACCCATATATTTATTCATTTATCCTCTACTTCCAGCAAACTCGAAATATCCATGGATTTTTAAGCTTCAAAGGCAATGACAGAGAACAGCAGATATCATCGTATTAACATGCAGCCAGCTATCGAGAGTTGGTACTTTTGGCGTTCTTGTAGATGAACTCTCAATACTCTGATTATTGCGTATTAATAATATGAAAATGCCTATTTATCAAAAAAAAAAAAAGAAAAAACACGCAGCCAGCTATAAATAGACTCCTAAATCACAAGCATTTGCTTGCTGTCAGCTCTGCATATCACAAGCAGTCAAGCAATAAGTTAAGTATTCATTGCTAAAAGAAACTTAGCAACAGGTATATAATGCTCAGAAGTCAGAACCATGCTTGGAGGTCTTCACCTCCTCCCAGACCCCCCATTGGTCACTACCACTACCCTTCCACAACAAAGAGTACATTTCCCCAACCACAGTCGAAACTCGAAACTCGAAATCCGGCCAACCAAGGATGTGGATGTCCTCATAAGTCCCACTGAAACTTCTTTCGCTGTGAAGGACCAATCTGGTGGTTTTGCGCGCGCGTGTGTAGGAGTACAAAAGGGAAATAAATGGATATATTGCTGGATTCATGTCCCCTCGAGTAGCAAGATCATGTTTGAGTGCTGAGATACAGTGTATTATAGGATGACGCTAATCTGGTGGAGCATCAGGAGAGGCTGGGACAATGTCGAGATAATGTCAGATTCTGAGAATTTAAGGAACCTCATCACCAGCCCCGTTCCTAACATTTTAGAGGCTCTAGGGCGAAACAAAAATAAGGGCCCCTAAATAGTCAATAGCTTGTATTACCCAAAAAAATGATAAAAGAAGAAACAATAGCCATGGGATATTTGAACCAATATGTTTTTTTAACACAAAAACAAACTTTTTATTGTAGGTTTTTTGATCCATCTCTTCTAGATCCGTTGGAGTTCACTTGTGTAGATTGATATTAGTATTAACGCCAAAATCAAAGAGATATACCATATACAATAATAAACCTCGTACCTAAAAATAAATACTCGTATTATTTAATTACAATACTCTTTTCATAATAATTTTCAAAACTTCTACATGTGTATACAATGAAAGATTTTTTACTAGTTATTCGACATCAAGGCCTCGCCATCTTCACGTAATTTACGGTCATATTTTGGTATTTACATGATTGTAAACACATGACACATCATATAAAATTACTATGACTTTATTTTTGGAGAAACATATTAGATTACTATTTTGTATGTAATATAACTTGAAATCAACATATTTAGTAAGTGTATAGTATATAGTTATCCTATCTCGCTCAAGTTTTAAAGGTCTTGGGTTTAACTCTTTAAGTAAGCTTATATATGCATGGTTAAATTTTCTTTATACTATGATAAGTGGTTAACTAAAAATTTAAAAAAAAAAAACAAGCTGAGAAAAATTTACAAATTGTGAAAATGAGGCCCATTATTTAATTGCTAGCAAAGGGAAAATACTTTTTTTTTTCTTGGGGAGCAGAGGGAAAAGACTGAATATGCACACTAAAAGATTCGAACTTGGGCAAGGAGTAAATGCATTATAAGTGACAAAATAACAAAAGAACAGTCTACAACAAGATTTTGAACCTAGGCCATATTGCAATCTCTGAACGCGCAAGCACAAACCACGGAGCTAGAGTACTACTTTTAATTCTTACTGACAACAAATTTATATATTTCAACTTTTATTTTTTTGGGCCCCCTAAATTTTGGGCCCTAGGCGGTCGCCCCTAAGGCCTATGCTCTAAGACGGCCCTGCTCATCAGTGCAGACAATATTCCTGGAAGCCTTGTGTTATACTCAAGGATAGACTCAAGAGGGGGGAGGGGGGTGAATTGAGTCTTAGGGAGTTATTCAAAATTTTCGCGGATTATCAATTTAAGCACAATCTTTTAACCTATTAATTACTACGTTGTTAATAGCAAAACAATATAACAAAGCAATAAATAAAGAGACACAGATTTTTACGTGGAAACCTTCTTGAGCTCAATCAAGAAGTAAAACCACGACCCTGGGGGATTTTCCAAACTCCACTAAAAGCCGTAATTCAAACTCAATACAATAGACCCTAATCTACCGTTGAGCCGTATTTCCTGAATTCAACCCCGAACTCAAGAACCAAACTACCTACTATGGCAGCCGTATTCTAAACAAACAAATCCTACTAATATGCTTCTCAATAAGCTAAAGTGGTACAATCAAACCTTATGAGAAACCGTGCTCAAGTATCAAGAGGAATTCCAAGGTAACAGTGAAGGTAACTTGTGCAGTAACAACCAGGATGCCTCTTATGAAATCACTCAAATAAATATCACGTTTTTTGCTCTATGATTTCGGCTATTATGAAGTCTGAAACATTTGGCTTATATAGGCAAACTAAATCACCTAGAAACCAATTAGGTTTAAAACACAATAGTTTGTTTTCCAAGCAAAATAGACTTTTCCATAAAACAAACAGTTCTAATTCTACAAGAAATCTTTTTAAAAAGATTTTCTAAATAAAACTCTTATGTTTAATATTGAGTATAAAAAGATAATATTGAATACTAAAAAGATATTTCTGAAAACAATTTTAGTTAAGTTATTTTATAAAGAAAAACTCTTTAAAATCGTTTTCATAAATACACGTATAAAACTTGCGCACTCAAGAATACTTGGTAACTCACGCACTGTTATTTCAGCTGTTACCAACTGTACCTTCGATTCCAACCTCAATGACTTAAGCACGACTTCTCTTACATGAAATCTAATAAAAGCAATAAAGCCCTAACTTCCAACTTCATGCCATGTTGTTCTTGAATCAATCTTCATTGTATAAACATTAAGATTATCAAATCACAACATTTTTGATTCCGTTCTTGTTCCGTTCTTGATTTCTTGTAAACAAAACTTAACAAGTCAATGTTAGCTTGATAAGTGTCAATTATTTATCATCATCAAAATCATCATAGCTCAACACCCTGCCGTGGTAGGTTATCGGGTCCTTATTGGGCTTGGTCATCGACTTCTAAGGGGTTGAACACCGTAAACCATGGGTGGCTACAGAGTTTAGGGCGTCGGATGCCTTTCTCGGTGCACCAAGGGTCCTTTTGGGTCACAATGGACCCTCCGAGTAGTTTGGACAAAAATCTCAACCGGGCCTTAGGAAGCCGAAAATGAAGGCTATAATCTACGTTTTTCAGGCTTCAGGAGGGCCAGGAAATTAAAGTAGTTATTTTCCACAATATCACACAGGACACCCCTATGGGACATGGATGACCCTAGGGGTCGGTTATCGATTCCCAATTAGGCTTCGACGGGCATTTTACACAACACACAGTCTAATGGTTGCAACACCGATTCTATGGGTGAGTACGGATTTTAGGGACATAGATGACCCTCTCAGGGCACCGGGGGTCATCTTGGTTCACAATGAACCCCCGGGAGAAGTTTGGGCAAAGATTTCAACCTGGCCCCGGGAAGCCGAAAATGAAGGTATACATCAACGTTTTTTGGGGTTTTGGAGGGCACGGAACAAAAGTCGTTATTTTTGCACCAATTGCACATAGACATCCGTAGGGGACATGGCAGGCCCTCACAGTCGGGTATCGGGTCCCTATGAAACTAGGATGACCACTTTACTAGTCGGGTCCCAGAGTACTCAACCATAACTTCGGTGTTCGGACTCTTAGTGTGGGTGACAAGTAAAATGGCCGTCAAAGCCTTATTAAGCCTATAGGGATACTCTAATTATGTATTCTCCATTTACTTTGAAAAGTTGGAGAAGAAATTTGGAAATTGTTTGACACATTTTGTTGCACTGTTTGAAATCAATTGTAAAATTCAGCAGTTCTTGTGTTACTTATCTATATAATTGTGCTCTTTGTAGGCCTTGCTGTGAAGCCTGGAGTGGTAGATAAGATTCAATTGCATATTTTGGTGTGTACCAACTTTCTCATTGCTTCTTATTAACAACTCTAGAAAGTTGAGTAAATTCATCTATAATTTCGTTACGTGAAATTACTAGGAAGCAATGACCAAACTGATGATGAAATTTGGAGCTGTGTTCCCAATTTACCCATTGGAAGAGGTGTTCTCCCTGCATCAATGCAAAGTGGCATGGCTATTGTACATGGGTCAACCTCGCTCCCAAGATCCTTTGGGAGGTATTGCATGTGAGATAAATTGTAATATTTGAAACGGGAATATTGTCCCACATTGGAGGAGTGACAAATTTATTTGGTAGTTGATGGTTAATGGTTGAAGAGAGAAATAATAATAGTTATGTTATTATTATTATTTTAATGATGGTTAATAATTAATTAATTATTATTAATTAATTATTGTTAACCAACATGTCTTTTCATAATATGTTCAACCAACATGTTTTTTGGAGTCCAAACAACATATCTTTTGGAGTTTGTCCAAACCACATGTCTTTTGGAATTTGACCAAGCAACGTGTCTTTTCAGAATTTGTCTATAAATAGGTGGTTTATGCCACATTTGTAAAGAGACTTCAAATGCCTTTTGCACATCAATTATCTCCATAAAGTTTATTTTGCCTTGTTTAATCCTGGGGGTAACTTGTTCTAAGATCCCATAGTAGGGCAATATTACCTTTAGGACAGTGTTCAATCACGATCCAAGGCCATAGATTATTTTCTTTCAACTTCAAATCTAACAATCTAAAGGTAATATTATGGAAGGAAAATCATCTTCGGCAATAACAATGATGGACCAGGACTTAATTAAAATGGATCGTTTTGATGATAAAAAGAAGTCGATTTTTCAACCATGCCTAATTGATTATGGCGGGATATCCGAATTGCTATTTGGTGGACATGAGATAAGTTTCTTATCCTTCTATTTCAACACTTAGAATGTGAATGATCTTAATCATCGGAATATTATTGTTTTGATATTAATTATTACGTGATTTGTTAATACATGCCTTGTTAAGAAGTATTGTCTCTGAGGATTATGTTGTTGTGGTAGTTACTCTTGAGCATTATCAAGTTAGATCATGTTTGGCTATCATCTTCATTTGGTTTATGTGCCAGTTTATTAACTATTTGTTTGTTAGAAATATGATGTCATACATGTGTATTATGACGAAACTAAATGTTAATGAAAATTCCATCTAAGAAAACTCATATGTCACCTTATGAAGTTTGGAATGGAAGAAGACCCAATATTAATTATTTTAAAGTGTGGAGGTGTATCACTTATTGCCAAATTACTGATCCACAAAGGACTAAATTAGGTCTAAGATGAATCAAAAGTGTATTAGTAGGATATGCTAAAGATTCAAAAGCTATAGGCTATTGATGTTAAATTCTAGTGTCATAGTAGAATCAATCCATGTGCAAGTGATGGAGAACAAAAAATGACACAGTGGATAATAGTTCTAAGGAAAGTAGACTTGCAAATGATGTAGTAATAAGTGAAAATGCATACTCAAACAAAAGGATAATTGATAGTAATGAGAGTGTTAAACCTCGTAGAAGGCAAAGGGCAAGAAAGAAAATTCTTTAGATCCTAATTTCATGTCGCCGGATTCTTTGGCCTTCCTAGTGAAAAGGAGTAGAGTTAAGGTATTAAATAATATACCTATTCTTCAAAATGTTGAAAGTAAACCAAAGACTTTAACTGAGTCAATGTCATCAAGAGATGCTGTAGAGAAGCAGTGAATGATGAAATGAACTCAATTATGGCGAATAATATGTGGGTCCTAGTTGATTTAACCTCGGGTTCTAAACCCATAAGTTGTAAATGGGTAGGTGCAAATGATAATAAGTCCACAAGATGTTGGATATTTACATTAGGTGGAGGTGCAATAGGTTTGGCTTCTAAAAGTAAATTGTGTAAGCACGCACTCCATTATAGAATCGGAGTTTGTTGTCTGATTTGCGGCAGACAAAGAGGTTGAATAGTTGAGAGATATATTATCAAATAAAGAGTTGTGGCCACAACCAATGAAAGTTATCTATTTGCACTGTGATGGTCAAACAACCATGTTTAGAACTTACGGCAATGTCTACAATGGATAGTTGAGACGTATAGGCCTAAAACATGGATATATTAATTAGAGAATTGATCACTAAAGGAGTGATTACTATTGTGTAAGTCAAATCTGGAAAGAATTTGGCAAATTCCTTAACAAAGGACTCTCGAGAGATATGGTAAAGTCGACAACCATAGAAATGAGACTTTCGCAATAAATAGAAGATACCAATGATGGTAACCCTACTTTATGTTACTTTTTCTAATTTTAAAGTTTAATGGGTAAAAACAAATCATTGTTGTATTTTCAATGTTTAAGAGCACTATAATATATTGGAAAATCATACTAGCATAAGTGCTTATATGAGTTTGAAATAGAACTCGAGTTCAAGTATAAATCATATCTACAAGATATAGATGTTGGAACTCACCATGAATAAAGGAGTGGTGCCGCTTCTAAATAAAAGTATAATAAATTTTTATAAATATTCATGGAACCGGGAAGGAGCGTAGGGCCATAAACGCGCTCCAATGTTGTTTAAACTCATGGAGATATTAAAATAATGTTATGTGTATTGAATTTTCGATTCTAATATAAGGAGTTTTGGTTTAATCCTCGGACACCAATAACTTCATTGGAGTCTTAAAATTTCAATGCTAACTAAAGGTTTAATCCTTGAGACACCTTTACTATGCATAATATTATTGATTGATAAAGGCAAATCTTACAATCTAGTGGGGGATTGTGAGATAAATTGTAATTTTGAAGTGGGAATATTGTCCCACATTGGAGGAGTGACAAATTTAATTGGTAGTTGATGGTTAATGGTTGAAGAGAGAAATAATAATAGTTATATTATTATTATTATTATTATTATTATTATTATTATTTTAATGATGGTTAATAATTAATTAATTATTATTAATTAATTATTGTTAACCAACATGTTTTTTCATAATATGACCAACATGTCTTTTGGAGTCCAAACAACATATCTTTTGGAGTTTGTCCAAACCACATGTCTTTTGGAATTTGACCAAGCAACGTGTCTTTTCAGGATTTGTCTATAAATAGGTGGTTTATGCCACATTTGTAAAGAGACTTCGAATGCCTTATGCATATCAATTATCTCCATAAAGTTTATTTTGCCTTGTTTAACCCTGGGATAACTTGTCCTAAGATCCCATAATAGGGCAATATTACCTTTAGGACAATGTTCAATCACGATCCAAGGCCACAGATTATTTTCTTTCAACTTCAAATCTAACATTGCACAGTTTGGAAAGAATATACCAGACATGATGTCAGGAAAGGCAGCTTTGAATTCACCCTCTCGTACCCGTTCTGAGAAGCTCATCAATAGCTTTCTGCAGAATCCAGTAATAGATTATATTCCATCCAGAATTACTAGTCACACAACTAACAAAACTGGTTCACATTTTTTTTTTGTTGTGATAAATTCAAAACTTGTTCAATTTACACTATAAGAGGAGAATGGTTTCTTCTAGAGAGGATAGTAATATCTGCACTTTGGACTTGTTTCAGATCAGGATGATCTTAAGCCTTCTGGATCAGGCTTAACAACTTTTGCTTAACTCACCATTCAGTTACTTGAACAAAAGCTTGGCACTAACAAAGCAAGACCTTAAGTCTGTATTGATTTGTGCAGTCAAAACATACCATAATAGCTAAAATGTTCTAGATATGGTTAGTCCAAAGTGATGGTAACACTGTTGATTGACTAAGTGGCTCTATAGCCTTCTCAAGATTAGATTGGCTCCTGACATTACTGAATCACCATGCTGTATTCACAGTTGCCATTTCTGTAAAACATAGTGATGTGCGGTCCGTGTGGTTATCTACACAGAGATGTGCGGACCAGTTGGTTAGCGTAAGTTGACTCCCTCTCCCCTGGTCCTATGCATGCAATGCAAAGATTGCGAATTGAACAACAGAGAACAAATGATTAAGACAAAAGAAGAGAGGGGACTGGGATTCTGTGGTTTCATATCAGAACGTATCACCCTGCTAATGTTGCTAAATTCGAACTAATAATTGATTATTTTGTTTTGTTTTTCAATCAGGTACTCAAACACCAGCAAGTCATCGAGGAGCTTATGGAAGAGAATGAAAAACTTCGTCAGATACTCGTGGAAGACCTTAACGTTCCACCTAACAAGCTCCAAAGAAGTTATTCTGGTAAACATCAAACTCCGTGTGCTGATTGTTTTGAGTGCCGGAGAAAAGAAAGAAGAAGATAAGAGTTCTCTATTAGCAAGTTGCATTCGTAAGTACAGTCTCAACTTAGAGCAAGTGCCCAATGCATTTTTTTGTACCTTAGTTTGCTTACCTTTCGTTTATTGGTTCACTTTTTAAAAATCTTTTGATCCAAATGGTAAATATTGACATTATACAGCATACTCATTACAATTGGTGATGAGGAAAATAACTATCCATAGCGATTTTAATGCTACACATAGGTAGGCATTTGAATACAGGCATAGAAAAGAGATATTGACTGTAGAATTGCTTTCTTACCGTGAATTACAATTCTTGTTTAGAGGCCACTTCTCCATCTTTCTCGTCTGAAACTAAAAAACCGCTGCCTTCTTTTGTCTGTACAGGCAACAAAATCTGGAGAACATCACAAATGGTTTATGTGTTTATGGTTCTCTGTCACTCGGTACAGTGACGAAAACGTTAATTCCAGATTTACTCTCACTAGAAGGTGAAATTATGACCAGAACCACTCCTTCTATAGAGCATCACAAGCAACCCAATGTGAAACATAAGTTGGCAAATTTTCAGGTCGAAAAGCTATCACATTAGTCCTTAAATCCTCCCAGCTCAATGGACTAAGCTCATATCTCAAGCTTTTTGGTGATCCAAAAATGCTTTGTCTAGAAGTTCTTGCAACTCTGGCATCCCCATTTGGTTCTTTGGTAATCAAAGTGAAATCTAAGCTCATTTTGCTACTCAGCATGCTTTCTGCCTCCTCGATGCATAGTAGCACAAGATATTTCCAACCTTCATCTTCTGGGTTCAATTTCTCATGCATGGAAATAGTAAACATCGCGGTTTTGGAGGATTTTGTACTAGGTTTTAAGGCATTGGTAAAAGCTGATTGGGAGCACCCCTTTTGCTTGAAATTATGGACAGAAAAGATGGGCAATAATGGAATATCGCCTTCGTAAGCGATGCTTCCATGGATATCTGCCCAGATGTTGAGAAAATTTCCCATTAGCAAAGGATCTGCTAGGAGAAGGCTACAGCTTAGCCCAACTATGTACCCACCGCATTGAAAGTTTGTCACCTGAAAGAACATAAAAGCAGCTTAAAGTAAAAAGTAGTGATAATAGCTGATCAAACCATGGAACTAATATTACCTTGAAAGTTTATGCATTTCATGCATGAAAATATTTCAACATCAAATTTATGTAAAAACTATTCAATTCATATAATCTCTATGAAAGTATGTTTAAAATCTGCATATGTATTACCTGAACATAAAAGAGGGGATAATAGTGAGGATTGGTTTCATCGACATCGTTCCAATAGACAAGCTCAGCCTCAATCTCATCACGCTTGTCCTTGGACTCAAGAAACTCCACCAAACTCAACGATGTCTCAGCCTCAACACATCTCACACCACTATCGTTCGAGACAATCTCAAAACCTCCATCTTCTGATCTTCGAAGCCTCCCGGCAAGGATTGGTTCCTTTGCTAACGCTCTCCCTAGAGACTCCTTGGCCCATCCCCCAAAATGCGACCCAGAATCCTCATCACTTATCTTCTTATAGCACAAAATTATGTGCATCCGTTTATTCGAAACACCATGATCGTTGAATGACTGGTTAGGGATTGATATCTTGTATGTAAGTTGTGGATCAGTCCTCTCACTTGGTATTGCAGAGTAGCCACCTTGAATGGTTAAGCTCATCGGTACCAAGGACTAGGATATACTTATGCACCTAAGATGACTTTCTCTAGATAATTATAATCAGTAAAGAACTTATAATATAGCTTGAAGTGGTTAGTTGATTACCTTAAGTACGAGTATACGTATTTATAATTAAATAGAGAGCCACACTTCAACATGATCTGAAAGCTCATCATATTAGCATTATTGATGAGTATAAAAGGTCACAACTACCTTCCATAAATGGTTGAATATCATGCTCTCTAATTCTGATGTTTACACTAGTTTGCTGATAATGGCACGGGTCACGGGTAGCACGAGGCACGGCACGACCGAGCACGCCTTTTACACGGTACGACACGGGCACGGAGAAAGCACGGGCACGAGCACGAGCACGAATGACTGGGCTTGGGCTGGACCTGGACCTAAATTTTGAAAAGAAAGCATGGTGGGGCACGACATGGCATGACAGGGCACGACGAAAATTTTAATATTATTTGAAAAAAGCATGGGCACTGCATGCACGGCACGACACAAATACGAGCACGGGCACGACCTGGGCCTATCTTTTGGAAGAGCAGGCACGAAACACGGCAACTATAAGCACGACACGACACTGTTACAAAGCACAAAAGCACAGCACGCACAGTCCGAACACAGCACGAAGCCATCTTTAATAATGACGATCGATATACCTAATTGTGCTACGTAGCCAATTCCTGAGGACAGAGAGAAAGGGAGTCGTGGGAGATATGTCATGTCATGCTCAAAGCAGAAACAGATTAAGAAACCTTGGGTTATGCTTCTATGTAACCAAAGTTCCATTGCACTGTTAAAGTTTGCTTTTCCGCATTTGTATTTAAAGATGTTACATAGGATTACAATAAGAGTGATGTTATTGCTAGCGATGCTTAATTGGTAGGTCATAAAATACTATTACTCCCATCTAATATTGAAAGCCTAATAAGGTCTTTTATGTTTCTATTTATGGCCTAAATGATCAAACTGGCAAAAAGTATTTTTTGGTTCACACTAAGAGTATTTACCGTCAACCACAGTAACTTTTCTCCGTAAGTAGTGACGGAACTGAGAAGGGTTTGGGGTAGCCCAGGCTCAGACCAATAATATTATTGTAGTCGTTGCAAAAGTAATCGTGACTTGGTCGTAGCAGAATTGGTAATTGTGGCTTATTTTTGGTCACCCCCAATTCGCGAGTTCGAGGCTTGGAGCCCTCACTTCCTACTTCAATACTTTGTCCTTTCCTTTTACAAGTTTTATTCTTTTTTAATGTAACACTTGTACAGATATCCCAAATGACTAGATTGGCATTTTAAGTGAACTCATTTGGACATATTGGTCTATTTAAAATCACTTAAGACATTAGGGTATTAAAAAGTGAAAAAAGTGGCATAAAAGCCCTCTAAACCGGAATCTAGAATTTTAAGTAAGAATCTTCTTATTTAATCATTTTTTTTAATTTTATCCCCCTTTTTATTCCTTTCCCCCATTTCCTTATTTCTTCCACCTTTATTTTTCCTTTTCTCTTCCCTCTCTCCTTCATTCTCTCTCCTCCCTTAATTCCAAATTCAGCTAACAATGACTCTCCTTAGCGAAGTTTTATATTACCAGAATCAGCAAAAACAGAAACAAAGAGGCCATAGTTTGAACAATCAAATGTAAACCCACCTTAAGATCATACCCATGAATTTTCCTCCCAAATTCAATACATTGAGCTGCACCATGGGTCTTCAATGCAACAAGGACCACAAAATTATTAGGAAAAATTCCCATTTCAAGCATTTCACAGTATCCATCTAAAGCTCTGGATGAGGGTGTGGCTAACAATGTAGCTGGTTCGAGGAGAGAGAATTATGAACAGAGGGAACAGGGAAGGGAATGAAAGACATAGAAAAAAGAAATGGGGAAATGGGGAAACGGAATAAAAAAAAAAAGTTGGAAGAAATAAGAAAATGGGGGAAAAGGAATAAAAAGGGGGATAAAATTAAATAAAATTGATTAAATAAGAAGATTTTTACTTAAAATTTTAAGATTTCGGTTTATAGGGGCTTTAAGCCACTTTTTTCACTTTTTAATGCCCTAATGTCTTAAATGATTTTAAATACACCAATATGTCCAAATGGGTTTACTTAAAAGGCCAATCGTTTAGGGCTTGTACAGTTGTACTTCTATGTTCCATTGTTTTGTCTCTACTTCAGTAGTTTAGTACTTCGTCTAATTTAGCAATTCTACTTCTTTCTTTTTCTTTTTCTTTTTTTTTTTGCTAAACCAGCACTTCTACTTCTACGTTTCATAATAGTCACACAAAAAGTTTGGCCAATTGAGTCGCAATAAATAAAAAAAAATTATTAGATCTATCAAGATATTGGAATAGGATACGAGTATAATGAAAAGATTTGACATTGAAATTTAAAAGTCATTAAACTTGAACCGTTTATGTTGGGTGATAGGAATATATTATTTTAGTAATTTTTGGTCCCTCGATACAAATATTCTGGTTCCGTCCCTGCTCGTAGGGGCTAGTAGGCACCTCAAAGGGGTGGAACAGTTGTGCAAGAAATTTAAAAATACAAGGCGAAATTCGAAGTCTCAATCTTGATTAAGTATGGATGAGTTCTTACAACTCAACTACACCCCTTGATTTGTCGGTAGTATTTTGTGGCGGGCAATATCATTTCCCTTCTCGAAACATTAAATGATAAGTTACGTAGGGAATGCATTAAAGTTTAGTGAAGGGGGCGAGTGATTGGAGAAAGTCGTAAAGGGAAATTAAATGGACTGCTGGATTCATGTGCCTTCGAGAATCGAGTAGCAAGATCATGTTTTGAGTTCTGAGATAATATGTACAATTGTATTGTAGGATGGCCCTGAACTGGAGCATCGAGAACGGCTGGGACAATGTTGAGATTCTGATGAAGTAACCGATACCTCATCAATGCAGACACCATTCATAGCTATTAGCTAGAAGCGCCCACAGTCAGATTAATTCCAATGATTTAGACGGTTAATAAATACTCCCTCAGTTTCACAAAACTCTTTAACATTTTTCTAAAACGGGAAAAACACTAACATTACTATTTTGGGTAACAATTTATCACGTAAATACCTATCTTACCCTCTCATTTAGTATCATTATCTCATTTATCTAACCCATTACCCCCTCATTAATTCTCTCATTAAACTCCTCACTAATTTACCCCACCCTCATCTGTTCGTTCGTTCATTCATTCTATCCCAAATTCCCAATCCTCAAGTACTCTTTTCCTTTTCACACACTCATCTCTCTCTCTCTCTCAACCTTAATTACCAGTTCATCCATCCCAACATTCAACCTTCTCTCTCCTCCAAAATTTAGTTCACTGAATATCCCTTCTTCTCTCTCCTCTCAACCCCTAGATCTCAATCTCTCTCCTCGATCTGAATCACCATGAACAATAGCAATATTTCCATAATTAAAATGAAGCTACCGCGAATGCACTAAATCCTAGCTAAAATTGGTGGCGGTGGAGGGAGGCAGTTGGGGCGCGGAGGAGCTATGGCGGAGGATCTGCGAGGTGAGATGCTTGTGGGAGGTGGTGGAGCGAACCACGTTGATGAATTCAACTAATAGAGAAAGCTCCTTGTCAAATACTTTCTTGTGCTTCGAATTTTTATTCTAATTCACCATTTTCGATGAAGAGAAACTTCAGATCTGACATTTGTACCCTCTCTCTCCTAGGGTTCATAAATTAGAAAGTGTTCTAAGATTTGAAGAAAAAAATTCGATTTTTTTTTTTTTTTTGTGTAATTCTATTTTTCCAGATTTGTTTCGATGTTGAATGATTCTTGGCAGTTTGTAATTGTAAACCCCAGTAATTGTTATACCCATGAATAAGTTATTGATGTATTATTTTAATTACTTTATCCCCCCCCCCCCTTTTTTTTTATTTTTTAATTTCTTACACCCTTTTCCCATTTTTTCTCCTTTTACTTTGTTTTCTCTTTTTCTCTTTCTTTTCCTATTTAACGAAGTTGGCGCCTAATTCTCAAAAAAGTTAGGGTTTGTAAAGGGGTAACTTGATTCATTTGATTGAAGGTAACTGAAATATCAATTGACAATTTCATGGCATCTTCAAGCCGTACTAATGACTATAGAGGAGTAAGTTTGCTCCAATCTTTTCTCATTTTTTCTCTCTCTGCTCTTACTCTTTTGTTTTGCTCCAAAATACGATAGATGGTTTTTCGTAAACTGATATCTTCGTTTTGCTCCAATCTTCAAGTTGGGTTTTGCTCAACTAGTGGTTAGGTTATGCAGAAGGTAGATGGAAAGAAAAGAGGGGTTGACAACTATGGAGGTGGAGATGAGTAACTGAGCCTGCCAAAAAGAGAGAACAAAGGAATCAGTAGGGTGAGAGAGAAAAGGAGGAAGAAATAAAAGGGAAAAAAAAAAGAAGAAAAAAAAGAAAAACACGAGATTGTTGTGAAACAACTAAAGTAGTAGAGAGAAAGAGAGTAAAGGGGGAGCAAGAGATATCTGTATTATTCACATGAGGGATATATATAGTACAAGAGAGGTTAGAGTTTTGCTTGGAGAGCAAGAACCCTAGTACAAGATATGGTAAGTATCTAGCTATAGTATCTCTACAATATATTGTACATCCACATATAATATATTTCATAACACTTCCCTTTGGATGTACATCACTAGAGAATATGCCTCATTAAAACCTTACTAGGAAAACCCACTGGGACAAAAACCTAGTGAAGGAAAAAGAGTACATTATTCTTCAATACGTGTGAGACGATGTTGCCTCATTAAAAACCTTGCCTGGAAAATCCAGTGGGACAAAACCATGGCTAAGGAAAAAAGAGTGCAGGGCGTATTTTCTCCCCCTCAACACAATATCCGTCTAGATCTTCAAGTTGATTCAAATGTGATCTTCAGTAGGAAATGTCTCGAAAAGTGAATCACATGCTCTACATGTGTTGAATTTGCAAACTTCATGAATTCCTACATGTTTATAAAATATACTTCCAACAACCTCATATTTTCCCTGAATATGGTGTACACAGTACATACCTTTCATCATATCAATATCATTCCAAGCAATTGTTTATCAAACAAATAAATGGAGACATTAGAATGGAACTCATTAAATTCCATAATATCCTTGTCATGCTGCCTCGTTAAAAACCTTGTTAGGTAAAACCCAATGGGATAAAAACCTCAACGAAGGGAAAACGAGTACAACCACTACTTCACCAAAACCTTTGCTAGGAAAACCCGATGGGAAAAACCTACGCAATAGGAGAAAAACGTGAAGTGCGTAAAGTCCCTTCTTTTAATAGCAATTTCACAATATATGAGCCATTTCCACAATTTCAAACCATATAACATAAACCTTCTTCAGGAGGTCTTTAGTAATACAGATATAAACCTTCTACCTGAGGTCAATATATTTCAGTGCTCACATTTTTCATATCATCATCAAATATTTGTAATTTGGAAATAGAGAGTAAATATTCTATGGTACTTCAGGACCATAAGAATCACCTATTTCATAACCATGGTACTTCAGGACCATAACAATCTCAATATTAAATATCATCAATAGGTCATCACAAATGTGATCTTCACATCAACTCTCTACCTTTGAGAATGTTCTAATGATATTGTGATCGATAATCTCATATGCTCAAACTTCTGGTTGAGACGATAATCAAGTCATTCAAAATTCTCTTAAAGAGATTTTGTATCTTGCATCACGTCATATCCAAATCGTGAATGCTTTTCAACAATATATGTTATCTCATTCTCATTTAATTCATTTGAGACAAATAATTCAAGTATGTCATTGATTCATGAACCTTTGTAACTTTAAATATCAGAGGTTCATATAATTTCAATATAAGCTCTTCGGGAGCTTCTCACTTATTCAAAGGTCCATGTATGCCATTACATATCCAATAAGGCATTTAGAGTCTTTCAGAAACTATATCTTCAATCCTTATGGGATTGGCATACCATAAGAGTAAGCATCTCCTTTTAATAGGTTTTCGCCTATAAAATATGTAGTATCTTATAAAACTATATTCCAATGAAAATTTGTGCATGCGTATGAGATAAAAATAATAAATTAGTAAATGTTAAATAAATGGAAATAAGATATAAAATATAGTGACATGTATGATGTATGACTTATAATCTATATGCGCACAATGTATGACTTGATAATGTAAACTGTACAGTTTGGATATCAAATCCATAATTTAATTGGACTGCAGGTCCATGAGCTCATTTTTCTATTTCCAATCAATAATATGTCGACATTCAGATCGACTTTATAAATATGATCCCCACTCGTATGTCCACCGCATCTTGCATATGCATATCAGTTCCATTATTTACCGGTATCAAAATATTAATCGTTGAAATCTCATGATCAACTTCATTTATCCATCAGTACTGGTAAATGATATCTGAATATTTTATTTGGAGGTACCTATTCTGTTTCCATATAGGCCATCTATTTGTGTGATTCAGATATCCATACCTCTTCAGGGGTATTAATAAGGTATAAAGCTTGTTTATATATCATAACTCTTCAAGAGTATCAACCAAACTGCACGATCTTTCCATGTTTGTATAATAGACTTTCATTAGGAACCGATCTCCAATTAATTTGAATGAAAGTAAACTCAGTATACTACACTTCAGGTGTATCAAATTTAGTATAACTGGCAAGTATCTCAATTCTTACAACATGTATCTCTACAACCAATCTGTGCCTTGATATGCCTCCCAAAGGGTCATACTTGTGCGACTGTCAAATCATAGAGTTTCATGCTTGAATATATAGAGGTTTGAAATAAAACTGGTATATATGTATATATATATGAACCTCAAATTTATATCATATTCTGAACTTCTGGTTCAGATGGGGATCAACATTGTATATACTTAATAAATGTATTTGTTTTCTTCAGCTTTCCTCTATTATTCTCCCCCTTAGCTGAAATTTTTTTTATCTCTCATGGACAGTTATAAATGGGCATTTCATTATATTGAAATTCAGCTTAGATCCACCACATTCTCATCTTCTCTCGATGAGTTTCACTTTATTAGTTCTCTGGTGGAGAATAATAATTTTAGGGAGTCATGTAATTTGCAGTTGGTTATTTTTGTGCTCATATAATTTGCCCCATACAAGAGATCAAATATTGATAAAAACGCTCAAAATATACTTTTTAACGAACTAGCATAATACAATGCAACTCATCTTTTAAGTGATCCTCTGGCCACTTAATCTCAATTTATACAAGTTGCTATCAATATCTCTTGTCTCTTTTCGAACCAAACTAATTTATTGTTCGAAACTAAATATATACTCCATCTCATTGTCACTCTTTCCTTTAAACATCAAAATAATAAAACACAAGAGAGTATGAGCACATTATCATATATTCATTCAAGATAAACTTCAGGTTCTCAGAACGGGTGTCTTCATACCCGGATGGCCTAAACTGTCACATCAACAAAATATTTCACGTAACTAACTTCTGGTTAGTTTTTGCTCAATAATAATCAATTTTGACATAGTCATTTATACGTGATTCTGGCCAGATGTATGATGTGACGACATAATTTATGTCCCTTTTCTAATGGCAAGACATCTCATTGATTCTTTGAGGGGAGATATAGTTGATGCTCTTCTAGAGCCTGTTTTCAACTTATTCATACAAATCTCCATGGACATATCATCTATCGATTGGATAGATTTTCTTTAAATATGCATAAGTCCATCGTCATAGTACAAAGTCACCAATATAATTAACACTTTGTGTTTCTTGCAAAAAACATATGACCTAGTTTATCTCATATTTGAATGCCAATATAATTCCAGTTCATATTCTATCTCCCCCTTTTTCCGTACATCCATAGTAGGAAAAAATAATCCAAAACAGAATCAACAATAATTATATAGGAGTACAAGCTTCGAACTTGTAAGGATAAAGAATACACGCATGTTCCCACTAGACTTTGGACTTCAGGCCAAAGACTCGTTTCATCATTTTATGATCCAAATTGAACTTTAGAGGACTTTTGGCCCTAAGTTATATAAATTGTTGAACAAGTGGGTACAATGTCAATTTATAATCATGAACTTCAGGCCATGGTAATTGTACCATAAAATAATATCTCATTTATTTAATCAGATATACCCCTTTTTGTGATATTCGAATCACTATCAATGATTTACAACCGTCTTCATAGACATATATTTTTCAAATCAACTTTGGACTTCGGGCCAAAGGATTGTTTCGTCATTGTAAATCGAATTTCTCACTTTTATGGGACTTCGGGCCCAAATTTCATGACATACTGGTTCATGTATTTAATATAATATAATCATGAGCTTCTGGTCATGATTATGTATCATCATCCAATCTCTTTCTCATTGAAGATATCCCTTTTTTTTTTTTTGTGATTTGCAGGATCACTATAGATTATAATTTCCTTCATATATGGGGTTTTCATATATGGATAGCTCGTTTAAAATATGACTTGTAATATCTCACATAATTTGATTCTTTATTGTCCTAATTTGTAAGTCATCAGAGCTTTATATGAACTATGATCGAACGATAACATTCTACCAAATAAAGGCTTCCTTGTTATGCACATGAACATATGACGTATTGATAATATTACATTGATGGATATATAATCAATCTCAAATTCATGTCCAATGTACTCCATGGTACCCAACTCATAATAATAAAAGAATTCAAATAGCTATAGATATGAACATAATTAATCAATCATAGCCAATAAAATTTCGCGGTCAAGAAAAAGAATTAAGGGACAAATTAATGAAATGCCTCAAATAATCCACCAGGGGCATGCCAATATAATAGATAAGCTTCTTATTGCCAATCATAATCAACACTTTAATATCATATAACATATATTTGAACTGAGGAACATAAATACAACATATGTCCCATACCTGATAAATATATAATATTATGTACAAAATAAATATATGCATGATCATATACGCAAATCAATATATATGGATTCCTTCTGTAAAATTTATAATTATGCTTACAAATGTCATAAATCATGAACAAGGCACTAATAAATTAATCTCATTTCTCATACATACGTATATGTAATTTGGACCATTCAAAATATCGTCCGATCCACAATTGAGCATGATTGATAGCTAAATACAAAAACCAAACATATAAATCATATTGTAACAAAGCAATCTGAAAATAATAGCTTTGGATGAAGACATATCTGAAATAGAGTATTTGATTAATCCTCCATATATGCATCTATGAGTCAAGAGTTAAGAAGCCACATGTTACATTGTAACAATTCCAAATCCATTCACCTACTCGTACAAGGGTATAGCCCGTAGCATCCATTCACTGTAAACTTGTCAATGATTAAACAATTGCATAACATACACAAATAATCAAATAAACCAATATTTTAATAGCTATGGCACTAAGATAATGGTGCATCTACTGAAACTAAATTAAGGACGCCGACAAATTCTACAATAGTGGAGTAGAAAAGCAAACCATAGAACATGAGCAACCGAAAACAAGAACGATCGGTGGTTGTACCAACAATGTGTAGTCCATAGCAACCGAGAATACAAAGTTCCCCGGATTGAACAGCCAATACGTAAATCAAAAGTGGACCGTCGTGATGTTCACACTTACCGGGTTGAGATCTGTGAAAAAAATAAAAATAAAAATAAAAATAAAAATAAAAATAAAATTAGGTTAGAGCATGGTGCTGATAACGTGTTGTGAAATAACTAAAGTAATAGAGAGAAAGAGAGTAAAGGGGGAGCAAGAGATATCTGTATTATTCACATGAGGGATATATATAGTACAAGAGATGTTAGAGTTTTACTTGGAGAGCAAGAACCCTAGTACAAGATATGGTAAGTATCTAGCTATAGTATCTCTACAGTATATTGTACATCCACAAATAATATATTTCATAACAGAGATAAAAATTAAAAAAGGGGTGAGTTAAGTTTTGACTTGACATCCTTCCCGTATATTTTATTTATTTATTTTTTTTTTGGATATGCACGTTTTTGCATTTTTATATGTTAAAGTGTTACCCGCGCATTTTATTATACTCATGTAGCAAAGGGTGATATTTTTTTATACCCATTTGGTAAATTAGATAATTCTATGAAAGGAAGTGTTTAAATTTGAAAGGTAAAAAAAAAAAAAAATTATTTTCTCTCTTCTCATAAAATAATAGTAAATCCAGATTATTAATTTAATTTAATATATTATTTTTTTTTGGTCTTTGCCAAGGGTATCCACCATCGATCACAGTGACTAACCCTCTCGCCCCAGCTGTCAGCGCACTAAGCGGTAGGGGGCTGGCCAAGAGATTTGTTATTATCTCTCGCCCCAACTGTCGATCACAATATATTATAATTGTTATTCTTTCATTGTAATACTAATGTTGAGGGTAGGATAAGAATATTTGGGCCAAAAAGAGTTTGCATTGATTTTTGTGCCAAAAAAATATTTTAGTGTTTTTTTGAAAACGGAGGAGTATACTAATATAGAATTATGAAATTCAAAACTAGTAATCTAGAGGTTGATTTTATTAACATGGGAAGCATATCTTCAAAGAAAAAAGAGAAGATAACATAAACAAAATAAAAAAAAACGTGGTAACTACTTAGCTAGTAAGCTGGCAACAATTATATACAGGAGTGTTTTTTTTTTTTTTTTTTTTTTTTTTTGGTGTCAGAGAGGGGCAAGCCCCAGTATAAAAATAACTAAATAAAATTAGGAAACAGAAACTCTACGTGGCCAAGCCATACCTATAAAATCTTCATAAAAAATATGCCTTAGTGTTGGGGGAGCTTCATCTATAAACTTGATAATTTCCCCTTGATTACACCCAACATTAGCAAGCTAATCCGCAACTCGATTGGCCTCACGGAAGCAATGTGAGATACTCACTTCCCATCCTTCGTCTCAACTATATAGAGGAGTTAAAACAAAGAGTACCCCGTTTCAAAAAAAACTAAGAGTACCCAAAATACTAGTATTTGCAACTTATGAGACATGGTGGCGAATCCATGATGCACCAAGTAGACAAGGAAATGGATCCCGAAACCCACGCTATTGCGAAGGAGGAGCTCGCCGACACGCAGAATCCGGAGAGGCGTTGATGTTATAAATGGATGGCCTCTGATCTGTGAGCCAGACCATGCCTCAGCCTGTTTTTCCCGCATTATATGGACTATGGAGTTGTTTATCGCCTTTTTTTTTTTTTTTTTTTTGTTAAATCACCGTCTTATAAAATATAGGTCATATTGATAGTATAATTAAATTTCAAAATATAGATTTTCAATAGCTTTTTTCTTAGCTTTATATATTTTTGAGTTGCTGATAAATTATGACATCCCATGGCTAATACACTAATACTAGCCCCAAAATAAATAAATAAATAAAGTTGAGAAAGTGGAAAAATTATCACCCCATTGTGTCACGCATTTGAAAATGCCGTGGAAAAATCACCACCCGGCCAAAAATCAGCATCAGACGACCAAATGGAAATCAAATCTTCCTAACTAATCTAGTACTTTTTCCGTTCCGTGTTTACGTTTACAGTCCCAAATAGCACGGATTTTAATGAGACTAAATTTTGGCATGACTTTTCCACATATACCCTCACTCCCTTTGCCTTTCTCATCCTCTCTCCTCCTACAACAGACCATTCTCTCTCATCCTTTCTCTTACCCAACAGCCACCCCACCACCAGTAATCCACCACCATAAACCACCTTCTCTCTCTCTTCTCCAATCACTACCTACCAACCACCATAAACACCCCCCTTCTCTCTCCTCAAATCACCAGAACACCACCCATCATCATCTTCTTCCTTCTCTCTCCTCATGCTCCTTTTTTTCTCTTCTCCCTCATCCGGTCATCTCTCTCCGGTCCCCACCCCGCCATGAAACCCCACCCAAGCCCCCACCACCCTCTCTCTCTCTCTCTCTCTCTCTCTCTCTCTCTCTCTCTCCAAACCATCCACCACCACCACTACTGACTAAGAAACCACCGACCACCACCATCGACACCCAAACCCCCACGAAATCCACCACCGACTCCCAAACCCCACAAAACCCACCACCCAACCGAACTGAAACCAAACCCACTGACCACCATCCAAACCAAATCAAAATTACCAGATCTAAAAGTTGGGGTATTGTTCTTGTTTTTAAAATTCGTTTTTAGTTATGAGGATGAGGAGAGGGATCAGAGAGAGAGAGAGAGAGAGCACGAGAGAATAGAGAGTGTGCCGGAACCCTACCGGAAATTGGCGACATTCGCCGTCTCCGGCGAGCCTCCCCTGGGGATGGGTTCTGGGTTGTGTGGTCAGGAGAGAGAAAGTTAATGGGGAAAGGGAGAGGACATTGGGTTGATTCACAGAAACAAAGAGGATTAAGTGAAGGGTAGTTGAGTCTTTTTACCAAAAAAACCATACTATTTAGGGACTGTAAACGTAAACAAGGGACAGACCAAAAATGAAACTGTAAACGTAGACAGGGGACGAAGGGAGTATTTCTTTTTCCCTCATCAAAAAGAGGGTGCAAGTGAATGGCAACTGAGTCATCCGCCGCTACGTCATGTTCGGACTCCGCGTCAACGTAGCATTAACAAGGGGTTAGTATAGTTCCTAGAAGCCAACAAACACAAAGCATGTGGGAAGGCGGAGGGAGGGGAGGGAAATGAGGATTCAAACTCATAACGTTGCCTTAGCAAACCACTTGGAAGTAAGCTTGGGACTATTAGACCACCACCCTTGTTGGTCTAACCAACCTAGTATTTAATAAGAAACTTGCCGCCAAGAACGAAAAGTAGAGAAGCTTGTGGCAACTTAAATTTAAATAACTAGTATTGAGTCCGTGCGATGCACGACTTATAAAAAGAATTTGAGAATGGTGGTTCATTCCAATGAAATTTAATTGGCATAGTATTTAAAATTGAGACATTGGATATATGAGATTTATGCTCATCCTTTTCCAAATCACCTACTCACTTTTGCTAATCCCTAAAAGTTATGTTAATTCAAAAGAGATGGATCACAGGAATGGATTGTACGCTGATCATCTGGATTGATTTTTCTTTACCTGTTTGGTAATATAGAAAGGATGTTTTTACAAAGAAAGCGCACAATTACATTCAAATGGTAATAGAGGTAAAGAGCCAGCACCTTCTAAGAAATATTGGGGAGTAATAATTTTGCCAACTCTTTTCAAGGCAAATGTCTCAAATAAAGAAAGGATTTGCCTTGACAAAATCAATACCCCGAAATATTCCTTGTGAAACTGATTACAGCGTCTCAAAACTTACAAACTTTAAAATTTCAAAAAAAAATAAATAATAATTTTATTAGACTCTGGCTGAGATCAATTATATCTCTGGCTTGTATGATCTCCACAATGTCCACAATGCAGGAAATGTTCCGCAACTCACGCTCAAAAACTATACATTCTCCATGATATCAGAGCACATATCGATGCCTAATGTCCCATTTAGACATCCCGAGCTTCAGTTCCAAAATCTGATTGCATTGCCAAATCAATTTGGAGAAAGATAGGATGAGAACGTCATTGTAGGAAGGCCCAGCAAATATAACATGATGCATTTCTATAATGATTTAATGTGAAAGGGTTTTGGATATTGGAGCATTTCCAGTTAAGTCATTTCATCCCAACTAAGAAGGACAAAAGAGAGGAGAGGAAAGTTGAGGCAAGTATTAGTAGATGAAATATTAACCAAAGTGAAGTTCTGGAAGTTTTGTGCTTATTGAAAGTTGATTCTTACCAAATGGAAATTAGAATTTAAGGGAGGGAGCGCGAGAGTCACCTCAAGGAAAACAACAATTTTTATCTAACAAAACCCAAAGAAGAGCAGATGCAAATCAACAAATTATGATAAAAGTGGACAATTAAGGAGGGATATTACCCTAATTAATGTTAAATACATTTAACACTTTAATCAGGGACTAAGACATTAAAACTCCTCGACGGACTGCTGCAGACTGGAGAGAAAAAAGATCAACAATAGCAGAGCACAATGGAAGAAACTAATAAGCATTTGAAGAGACCTAAATCATAATCAAGACCTGCAAAGGTAGCACAAATGGAAGAAACTCATAAGAGCTTAATCAAGATATTAAGGCAAAAAAACAAAAGACCTCTGATCGATCTAATTTGATACAGTATCAATCATTTCATGGCAATCTCAATTTCGGCAACAAAAATATTTAGACACCTTTCTTAAACTTGGAAATTAAATAACTGAGCCGACACATGAATTAAGAGTAAGCAACAGTACAAATGCTATGTGAGGCATTCAGTTTTACTCTTATTAATTTCTTCTTTCTCCTCGGTCGAGTTATATTTTATACTAGTTACATTTCCGTGCGATGCACGGTTTGTGTGTATAACTAATACATTTTCATTGGTACAAACTTGCAACAAATTATTCGCCTGTGTCACATCTTGCTACATCATTCCTAATCTATAGACCTCTCACTTTCTACACTCAAATCAACTTTGTTGTTTTCGTGTTTAATTCTAGTTGCATGGCCCATGTAATGTCTGAACTTTTTACCATACTATAGTAATTTATAGCTTATAATTACATGAAACAATCAGAATTTTTTTATTTATATTTAAGTATATATTATCATATCATTATTCCTCTATAATAAGGACATAAATTTGTAAATAATCATGAATCTACCAAGATTATAAATACAATTGTTGTTACTTTATCTATCTATTCTCCATCATACACCCAAATTCGTTATATGCATTAGTAATAAATGTACAACTAAGGTGGTTAACATACATTGAATCAAAAGTCAAACTTGAACCAAAATGTGAATGTAATAAATTAGAGAATAACATCATTTACATGTGGCATACGATAATGATGTAGAGGCCTATGTGAATGCACACGTATTATTATAGGCTTATAGCAATTGTGCACATCCACTTATATATATATATATAGATAGATAGATAGATAGATATATGGCATGCATGAGTGAAACCAATTTCCAACAATAGCAACTATCTTAAATTCTTTCCAACACCACATAAAGTTTAGAAAAATTATTTTGACAGCTCAACATGGTATTATCAAAACAATATCAAAACAAACTCATGAAAGAACACCATGTATTTTCCAAATTTGGATTGAGCAAAGTTGACATCCCTGATACACAACCTCCGGCATGTCTCCCAATTTCAGCATAAACAAGAGAAAGAAATAAGACGAATCCACCCAAAATATATGGAAAGTAAATTCGATTTAGCCTAAAATCAAATAAATAAAAAAAAAATCATATGCAGAGCATAGTAAAATTCTAAGCAAATTTATAATTTTGAATCACATGGACATGGCCAGAAAAAATGAAGAAAAAGAAGAGAAATTTAACCTTACCTTTCAGCAGCCAGTCGTCCATCTCGGAACCAAATCGGGTTTCAATTGAGTCCAAACATTGTGCGGATATGGGGCTGTATCCATCAGGCAATTGAAGCCCTAGCAAGTGAAACTAAGAGAGAGCTATGAGTAGAGTCGATTGACTTCACAAATTCCATACATGGTACCAAACTGGCAACGGAAATTCAAAAAATTAAATTAATCAAACACTGTATAAAAAAAAAAACAGATATAGGCTCTCTAAATGACAACTCTACTGAATCTAGTCCCCTTAAAAAAATACAACATGCAATGCAAATTCAGAGCTCAGTTTCAAAAAAAAAAAAAAAAAAAATTCGAGAAAGAAAGTAAGGCTCCGTATGATTCACCTGGATAAAACTGATCTGAACAGAACTGAACTAATCTGAACGGAATTGAACTAAATTGATTTTTTAAACTTGACCGTTAACCATTTAAAATTCATCCAAACATAGTCAAATTAGACTCATTTGAAAGTATGCTTTGAGATCTTTCCGATGACATGATTATCGTCATGAAATTATTTCACAACAAAAGGTTGTATGAGTGATAAATTTACAAATAAACTGAGCTGAACTGAACTCAACTCAATTTAAGTAAAATTAAGGTAAATCAAAGAGAGCCTAAGAATAAGTTACTCACAAAAAGAAAATTTGAATCACCAAGTGACAACTGAAGCCAGAAAAAGTTTAAACTCAGATCTAGGCCAGAAGTAATAAGAATAGCATATAAACTTTCGATGCCCCAAAAAAAAAAGGAAAGAGAAAGAAGGAATTCAAGATTACTTCTGAACGACGACCATCGATTTGCAATTGCAACCAAATCGAAAAAGAAAATGGTGATTTCTAGGTAGAAAGAACGTAGAGGAAGTTAGACGGGCAGAACATGGGTAAATTGCAAGAGTACTCTGGAATCATCTAGCGACTGTTGGTTGGAAACTGAAATTGGATCTAGGGACTGCGTATCTTTAGGAAGTAATGACGAAAAAAAAAAAAAACCTGATGTCATAATAGGTTTAGGCGGGAATAAATTGCACTAGAGGCTGTCACGTCAGCACAATATTTAAATGTTACTCTCACATGTTCATTGTAGATGCTAATCTCTCTCTCTCATTTTCCTTTCTCACTCCTTCCGTCCACCCACTCTCTCTTCTCCACTCCTCCACTCTTAGGATTAGGTTCCTCTATGATATCGAGATTAGACAAAATTTTGTGATGTCAGCAGGGATGACATCAGCGATAGTTGTTTTAGTATAAGTTAGTTAATAGATAGATAGATAGATTTTAACAAACCTTAAAATCTTCAAACTGTTGTAATTCCCACATGGGTAAATTGGGTGAATGGCTCAAAACAAAGCAATAATAGAGTTTACTGTGATTGTATAGTAAATCTCGGTTTGAGCTTTGCCTATAAATAGCCCATATTGTTACGAATAAAAACAACTCAGTGAAAGCAATAAAAAGCTACAAATACTTTCACTACTTTGAGCTTCCTTTCTGAGCTATTTTTTAACACGTTATCAGCACGACCTATCTCCAAACTTCAAAAGGTAAAATACAAACTCATTCCAAAATATTCTAAGTTTTGAAGTATTATGCTCTGTAGTTGCCGAATATAATTCGGATCCTCTACATCAGAAACTCAAAACTAGATTATTAAATATTCTAGCCATATAGTTTTACGTTAGTTTTGATACCACTGTGAGTCACCAAAGTAATGAGATCAACACTGTCGTAACCGGTATTTACTACTTACCCGTATACCTCATTATTGAGCGAAACCACATACCTTTCGGTACCGTCCCTTACCCGAATATTATATCCCAACCACAACCAAATCTCACGTCGACTAGTATGTCGACGTCTACAGAAGCCTCCCAAGCCAATGAACCGCAACCACCACCTCATAAACCTGTTTTTATAAACTTGAATGACAACCCAGTAGAGCCGAGGCTCGACCGTCGTCAAGATCTAGGTTCGTCCAACAAAAGAAAACGAGAAAAGAAAAAGGGCGAGATTGGCTCTGCTGAGATCACCTTACCAGTTGCCCCAAAGAACCCGAAAATGTGAGCCGCCATCATGTACAGTGCGGCTCCAAATCTAAGTCATTATCCAACCCACAAAATCCAAATGACCAACCACCAAGATAGGTGATAATTTAGTCACAAATAAAATCGGAACCGAAAACAACAGTAGAAAGGCAAAGTACAAACGGTACTGATCACTAAATAAAATGTAGAGTGTCATTAAGTGTTGGCAAAGTGAAAAAAATCATGCACGTGAAATTTATTTGGGATGTGATTTTGAGTAAGAAAATAAAACAAGGCCCCACGCTATTAAATGAATGTACAAAAAGTAAAGTTTGATCAAGAAGTAATCAGTTTACATATTTGTTACTTTTGGACTATTGACCCACTGTATGGGATTATGCTTATGGAATGAAATTAGACTAATATATTTGTGTATCAATGACGTATTACGTCAAATATTTACTAGTATATTTGATAACTAATATTTGTTCTGCAGGATCTTTTAAGATCAAAGTTTATCTGCTTTATTAGTTGGAATTAACATTTGTTTTGCAGGTTCCAATAAGACAATAAAGAAAATGTTTATTGATTAGCCAATAAACAAGAAAATAAAATTGTTGTTTATTTTATATTTTGTATCGACGGGTTTTCGAACCCCTGACTTTTGACTGAGCGTCAGGAGTCTCGGACCACTACGGCTTCATTCCCGTGGTGATATCTAAATGCACAATAATTTATTTATAACAAAATGTGTCTTAAATTTTTATTAACTTTAATAATTTGTTTCTAATCAGAAAAATGGTAAGCATTGTTAAGAGGGAATTTGAAATCCTCGATGTGCCTGGAAACAACTACTACAAATGGAAGGTTGATACCCTTGCACACTTGAAAGCTAATGGACTTAGAAAAACCATTGAAGAAGATAATAATGCCTCAGAAGAAGATCAGGCTAGGGCCATTATTTTCTTAAAGCACCACCTGCATGAGGACTTGAAAAATGAATACCTCATGGTTGAAGACCCAAAAGAATTGTGGCAAAATCTCCATGAGAGATATGGGCATAGAGAACAAGTTTTATTGCCACAAGCCATGTATCAATGGTCTAATCTGAGGTTTCAAGACTACAAGTCTGTTAGCGTATATAATTCTGCTCTATTACGAATAACTTCATCAATGAAGTTATGTGGGCAAAATGTCATTGAGTATGCCATGCTTGAAAAGACATTTTCCACCATGCACGCCTCTAATGTGCTACTTCAGCAGCAATATCGAGAAAGAGGTTTCAAAAAATACTCTGATCTGATATCTGTGCTATTGGTGGCTGAGCAGAATAATCAATTGCTCTTTCAGAATCATAACATGAGGCCCGCTGGAACTAGTGCAGTACCAGAGGCAAATACCAACCAAATTGGCAATCAAGGGCGCCAACAGAAAAATAATAAATATCAAGGCAAAGGCTTCAGCAAAGGCCAACGACGCCAGTTTAAAAGAAAGGGCAAACAAATAAACCACCAAGGAAGTGGACCAACTGGGAAGCAAAAGGTCACATGTTTTAAATGCGGCATTAAAGGCCATTTCGCGAAAGAATGTCGCACCGCCAAACATTTGGTGGAGTTATATCAAGCTGCCTAGAGAAATAAAGGGAAAGCTGTTGAAGCCAATTTTGTGGATCAGGCGCAACAAAATGCGCCAACCCTTGACATTTCTGATTATTTCATGGATAATAATGAGGAAGACCTTGCCAAACTAAACATTAAATAAGCTCGTCTTAATTAAAATATAGTATTTTTAACTATGTGTGTTTTGAGTTATTTATCTTAAATAAATGCTTTAAGAAGCATAGAATGTTAATAGATGTAATAGTTTCGTATCTCAAAAATAAAATCAGTGTGTTTAATTAATCTCTAATCTGATATTTATTTTCTAATGAAGATATGGACTACCGAAATGGAATTGGAGAACAATGTCTAATTCATAGTGCTGCAACACACACAATCCTGAGGAACAAAGTTTACTTCACTCACTTGATACCGGTCAAGGCTAATGTTAACACCATTGGCGGTGTTGCAAGATTAATTGAAGGATCGGGAAAAACTTGTGTTGTACTCCCAATGGGGACAAAAATTGAGATAAAAGACGCACAATATTCGAGTAAATCTCAAAGAAACTTGTTAAGTTTTAAAGATGTGCGTCAAAATGGTTACCACATGGAAATCATGACTGAAAATTATAAGGAGTACATGTGTCTTACTTTGGTTAAAACTGGCAAGAAAGTTGTTTACGAGAAAATGTCAGCGTACTCCTCAAGACTGTACTACACGTACATTAATGCCATTGAAATTAATGTGGTGTCCAAACAATTGGTGGACAACCAAAAATTATGCTCTCTGTGGCATGACTGTTTAGGTCATCCTGGCACAAGTATGATGATTAAAATAATTAAAAGTTCAATCAGACATCCCCTAAACAGTGTCCGGGTACCAAGATTTGGTGAACTCTCTTGCACTGCATGTTCACTTGGAAAATTAATTACGAGACCTTCCAAAAGTAAAATTGGAAGTGAGTCTCCTGCATTCTTGGAAAGAATCTAAGGTGATATTTACGGGCCAATTCACCCGCCAAGCGGACCATTCCGATATTTCATGGTATTAATAGATGCATCAACACGATGGTCGCATGTGAGTTTATTATCGACAAGAAATGTCGCATTTGCCAAATTGTTGGCTCAAATAATTCGATTGAAAACTCAATTTCCAGATAATTCGATAAAGAAGATCAGGCTAGTATGTAGGAGAATTTACATCCCAAACATTCGATGACTATTGTATGTCTATGGGATTGAGGTGGAACACCCAGTTGCTCATGTTCATACCCAAAATGGGCTTGTTGAATCTTTAATAAAGCGGTTACAATTAATCGCTAGGCCATTATTAATGAAATCAAAGTTACCAGCATCTGTTTGGGGACATGCTATATTGCATGCAGCAGAATTAGTACGATTAAGGCCAACTGCGTATCATGAATTCTCCCCTATGCAATTGGTAACTGGGAAAGAGCCAAGTATTACGCATCTGAAAACATTTGGGTGTTCAGTTTATGTACCAATAGAACCACCTAATCGTACTAAGATGGGTCCGCAAAGAAGGTTAGGAATATATATCGGTTTTGAAACCCCCTTAATTATTAAGTTTTTAGAACCGATGACTGGTGATTTGTTCACAACACGGTTTGTTGACTGTCATTTTGACGAGTTAGTATTCCCAACCTTAGGGGGAGGAAAAGATAAGGCGAACCCAAATACGACAGTGTTAACGTGGAATGCGGCAACATTATCTTATCTTGACCCACGTTCAAATGTGTGTGAACATGAAGTTCAGAAAATAATTCATTTGCAAAATGTTGCAAATCAATTGCCTGACGCATTTACGGATATAAAGAAAGTGACAAAGTCACATATTCCAGCCATGAATGCTCCTGCAAGAATTGAGATTTCTACAGGAAATTCTGATAAACCCTTTGAAAAGGATCCTACTATTAAGCGAAAGTGTGGTCGACCAATTGGCTCAAAAGATTTGAAGCCAAGAAAATCAAAAAGGTTGGAAAATGTGAATGTCAATGATGCTCAATCTTCTAAGGAAGAAAATGAACATATGCAGAGCACAGGCAATATCGTCAATCAAAATAAAAATGAAAATGAAATCTCACTTGAAACCTTAAGTGAGCATGAAAATATAGACAATTTTGAGATCTCAATAAACTATGTCTATAATGGAAAGAAATAGAATAGAAAAGACATTGAGATTGACGACGTATTTGCATACACAGTTGCCTCAGTGATAGTCATCAATGAGGATGACATTGAACCAAAATCAGTCGATGAATGTCGTCGACGAAGTGATTGGCCAAAATGGAAAGAAGCAATGCAGATAGAATTAAACTCATTTGAAAAACGACAAGTTTTTGGGCCATTAGTCCAAACCCCAAAGGGGGTAAAGCCCGTCAGATACAAATGGGTATTTGTACGAAAAAGAAATGAGAAAAACGAAATTGTAAGATACAAGGCAAGACTTGTAGCTCAAGATTTTTCTGAAAAGCCAGGACTTGACTATGATGAAACTTACTCTCCAGTTGTTAATGCAACAACGTTGAGATTTCTAATCAGTCTAGCAAATTGTCAAGGGCTACAAATGCGCCTAATGGATGTTGTGACTGCTTATTTGTATGGGTCACTTGACACTGATATTTACATGAAAGTCCCAGAAGGATTTAAACTGCATGAAGCCAATGTTTCAAGAAATCATGATTTGTACTCAACAAAATTGAGTAAATCTTTATATGGCCTAAAGCAGTCAGGACGGATGTGGTATAACCGTTTAAGTGAATATCTTCTAAGGAAGGTTACAAAAATGATCAAATCTCCCCATGTGTTTTCATCAAAAGATCTAAATCTGGACTAGCAATCATAGCAGTATATGTTGATGATTTGAATATCATCAGAACTCCTGATGAAATTGAAAGAACAACTCAATACCTGATGAAAGAGTTCGAGATGAAGGATTTAGGAAGAACGAGGTTTTGCCTTGGTTTGCAGATTGAACATCTCAATGATGGAATTTTTGTCCATCAATCAAACTACACCGAGAAGGTATTGAAAAAGTTCTACATGGACAAAGCACATCCACTACGTTCTCCAATGATCGTACGTTCTCTGAACCCCAGATATGATCCATTTCGACCACGAGAGGAGAATGAAGACGTTCTTAGACCAGACGTGCCATATTTAAGTGCAATCGGAGCTCTAATGTACCTATCCAACAATACAAGGCCAGATATTGCATTCTCGGTGAATCTCTTAGCAAGATACAGTAATGTACCAACAAGGAGACATTGGAATGGGATTAAGCACCTACTTCGTTACCTTCGTGGAACGGTAAACTTGGGTTTATTTTATCACAAAGGTGCAGATCCTACACTTATTGGATATGCAAATGCAGGATACCTGTCAGATCCCGACAAAGCTAAATCTCAAACAGGATACATATTCACTTATGGCGGTACTGCAATCTCATGGAAATCGATCAAGCAAACCTTAACCGCCACTTCATCAAATCAGGCCGAATTAATTGCTCTTTATGAAGCAGGAAGAGAGTGTGTATGGTTGAGATCTATGAACCAGCATATACTCAAGGAAAGCGGTTTGAGAACGATTAATGGCATCCCAACTATAATCTACGAAGACAATAGTGCATGTGTGACTCAAATCAAAGATGGCTACATCAAAGGAGACAGAACAAAGCACATTGATCCAAAATTCTTCTCCACCCATGATCTAGAGACAAATGGAACGATAAGCGTTGAGCAAATCAAGTCATCTGAAAATCTTGCTGATTTGTTCACAATAACTTTGCCACCCAAGAAGTTTGAGGAACTTGTGCACGGAATCGGGATGCGTCGTTGTTGTAACTTATCCTAAATTCAGGGGGGAGCATTTACGAGCATTGTACTCTTTTTCCATTTGATTAGGTTTTTATCCCACTGGGTTTTTCCTGACAATTTAACGAGGCAATGCGCGTATAATGCATTACAATAAACGCTGTACTCTTTTTCCCTTGCTTTGGTTTTATCCCACTGGGTTTTCCAAATCAAGGTTTTTAATGAGGCAGCTAATACCCTTGTAATTATTAATAGTGATCCATTCAAGGGGGAGTGTTGTAATTCCCACATGGGTAAATTGGGTGAATGGCTCAAAACAAAGAAATAATAGAGTTTACTGTGATTGTATAGTAAATCTCGGTTTGAACTTTGCCTATAAATAACCCATATTGTTACGAATAAAAGCAACTCAGTGAAAGCAATAAAAAGTTATGAATACTTTCACTACTTTGAGCTTCCTTTCTGAGCTACCTTTTAACACAAACTACTTATTAGCGGTCCCAATTTCCTTGTAACTTCTCAAACAATTGGACCCGATGGCTATCTATAAATGACCAACTTTAACTCCCTAGCTATTTCCCACACACCTAGAATTACCATTTTTTTGGTCTCTTGTTTATGCAATTGAAAATGTCATCGTTACTCCTAAGAAAATGGCGACAAAGATTTTATCTATTTAAACTTCCTATTTGCTTTTTGAAGGTCAAACATTGTAAACTTTGACCGTAAATATATTAAAAAATTACTATGAGTTATGATTTGAAAGTTTTTGCATTAGATTACTTTTTGAAAGTAATTTCAAAATATCAATTTTTTACAAATTTTAATTGTATATTTTTATAGATATTAGTGGTCAAAGTATCACATTGAAGAATGTAAAAAAAACAAGTAGAAAGTTTAAAGAGGAACGAAAGAAGTACAACATTTTTTCATGGTAAAAGACCCATATATCCAACTAAAGCATGGACTTATTTGTTTGTCAAAGCAGATTGGCGGTATGAATATAAACTCACAGGTTGTCAGAAACATATTTCTATTCAAAAGCTATTTTTTAAGTTGCTGATAGATTATGACATCCCATGGCTAATAACCTAATACTAGCACACAAAAAAAGCTTGAGAAAGTGGAAAATTCATCACCCCATTTTGCGTCAAGCACTTGAAAATGACGTTGAAAAATCAGCTCCCACATGCCGGGTGGAAAAGTCAGCACCAGAAGACCAAATGGAAATCAAATTCTTCTTCCTAATTAACCGATCTAGTTTTTAATAAGCAAGTTTGCCACCAAGAACAAAAAATAGACAAGCTTGGCAACTTCAATAATTCTAACAAACCATTTGAATCACTTTTTTTTTTTTTTTTTTCTGATACGAGAAAGCCGCAGCGACTCCTGTTTGAGGGTGCATTGGATAAACCTCGAACGTATGCAATAACTTGCAGATAGGTTTAGCAAAGAGGCCCAATAGAAAGTAAACCCATGACCTTTATCATGAAATTCAGCCCCACGACCAACACCACTACCCTTTTGAAGGCAAACCATTTGAATCTTAATCAGAGTACTTATTAGCGGTCCCAATTTCCTCGTTGCTTCTCAGACAATTGTATCCGATGGCTGTTTATATATGACCACCTTCAAGTCCCTTAGTCCCACACTCAGAATTACCCTTTTTCTGTCTCTCGTTTATGCAACTGAAAATGTTCCGCCCTCTCATAGTTCCTCCTATGAAAATGGCGACAAAGATTTTATTATCCCATCTTTACATCAATGGATTTCTTTCACCATATTCTTCTTATTCATCATCATCATCATCATCATCATCAACTAAATTCAGGTGTCTGTCAACAACACTTGGCCCCAAAACTCGAAAAGAAGAGATAGTCATCGCTGGTGGCGGTATTTCAGGCCTTGCCATGGCACTTGCCCTTCATAGGTATCACTCTTGACTAGTCTCTAATCTCTGATCTGATAAAAATGAATTTAGCTACCCAAAATTGTGGATAGTGATGGTAAGCATGCAATGACCTTTTAATACCAAGTCATGGATTCGAGCCTTAATTAAGATTACAACCACTATGCCCCTTAGCCGCCAGAGGGTATACCTATGGATTAAAGGACAATGGGCACTGGGAGTTGTCCTCCTCTTCAACCACAAACAAAACAAATAAAAGAGCTTAATTAGTTGTAGACTTGTTGGTGTTGTTTCAGTTTATTGCAGTTGTGAAAATTCTTAAAAAAGTTTTTCATTAGTATTGTTACTGTGTTGTTGTGTGAAGGCTTGGACTTCGATCGTTAGTGCTGGAGCAGTCAGATTCCTTGAGAACAGGGGGAACATCACTCACACTGTCAAAAAATGGGTGGAGGGTATTGGATGTACTCGGGGTTGGAAATGAACTTAGGAGCCAATTTCTTGATATTCAAGGGTAATACTTTCTGTTTTCCGCAAGTAGCCTTCTTTGAAATTTTGATTCATGATAAGAAATGTTTGTGTTTCTTTTCCTTGTTGATTTTCTTCATCGTAGCTATGCAGGTTGCTGATAAAAACAGATAAAGGGAAAGAGCTTCGATCTTTCATGCTCAAAGATGTGGATAAAAGGTATAAGCTTGACATGCTTGAACATCTCTTAACAGAGATTTGAACCTAATGTGGCATACTCAAATACTCAATAGATCTTTTGTTACACAATTTTCTGGCAAAAGACTTGCTAATAACTTACGTGCAAACTACATTGTCAACAGTCAAGAGTTACGCGCAGTTGAGAGGGGAATTCTTCTGCAGACTCTTGCTGATCAACTACCTCCAAGTTCCTTGCAATTCTCATCGAAGCTTGCAAAGATTGAAAGAGATGATGGAACAGGGGAAACTAAGCTACAACTAACCAACGGAGATCAATTATCAGCCAAGGTTTCTATCTAGTTACTTAGAATAACTACGCTGAAGTTATATATGATCAGTTTTAATTTTGATATCATGTCCTGCAGATTGTAATAGGCTGTGATGGAATCCGATCTCCCATAGCCAAATGGATGGGTTTTCAGGAACCCAAGTATTCTGGGCATTGTTGTTTCCGAGGGCTTGCATTCTACCCCGAGGGCCAGCCTTATCAACCATTAGTGAATTACATTTATGGAAGAGGACGTAGAGCTGGATTTGTGCCGGTTTCTCCTAATAGGGTTTATTGGTTCATCATATACAACAGCAGCTCTCCAGGTATTCCTTGATAATCTGAGCACATAAATCATGGTCATAAGTTCTAAATGTATATATAGACATGAAATTTCAACTGTGGGTATATGACAAGGATGTTGTGTGTTACAATAGGTGCTAAAGTTGCTGAACCTTCTGTGTTAAAGAGAGAAGCACTTGACCTAGTGAAAAGCTGGCCTATTGATCTGTCTGAAACCATCAATAATACCCCAGAGGACACAATCATCCGATCACCATTGGAGGACAGATGGCTATGGCCCGTTCTTACTCCCCCAGTCGCAAAAGGTGGAGTTGTGCTCGCTGGAGATGCCTGGCACCCGATGACTCCCAATCTCGGGCAAGGTGCTTGCTGTGCATTAGAGGATGCTGTTGTCTTAGCAAAGAAGCTATCTGCGGCAATGAAATCTGGACAAGGATCCATTGATGAAGCGCTGAAATTGTATGGAGATGAGAGATGGCATCGCATATTTCCCTTAACCATCAAGGCAAACCTTGCTGGTGCGCTCCTGCAGTGGGAGAACCCTCTGGTTTGCTCTTTAAGGAATGGTTATGTTACCAGATTTGCTCAGATAAAACCACTGCTGGAACATACAAAATATACTTCTGAACCTTTGTAGATATTGAATTGGACTAATATGTTTGCAATAAGAATCCAGTTTAGAACAAGTACAACGACCACAGTCAATTTGCTCTTTAAATATTACTTTTAGAAGTTGTATGTTTATAATTTACATATTCATATTTTTTTTTTGCTCGTCAATTTACATACTCATATAATTACAATTACTTGCATCGAAAGTTATGTCTTGGAGAATCTACAAAAATCAAATACTCATTAAGATAATTCAGGGAGTGAGGGAGCACTGAAAGATTCTATGTTCTATGCTTCACCAACAAATCATCCTTCATAGAAATCAAAACATAGGTTGAGGAGGGGAGTGGAAAAATCATGGCCCAATTTGTGTCAATCACTTGCATAGAAATTGCTGTGGAAAATCAGCAACAGTACCAAGGCTGGCAAAAACTGATACGACGTGACAACACGATACGAATCGGACATAAAAGTAGCGGGTTAATATCATGAGTTTTCGACACGTTTAATTAAATGGGTCGAATATGACTGACACGATTAATTAAATGGGTTAGGTTCAGATTTGGATTTCAAACACAAAACTGACACGCTTTAACACGGTTAAACCAATGTTACTATAAAAATTATAGTGAATATATACAATTTAGCTTACTTTATAAGTATTTACCATGGAAGTTTATATGAACCCATTTTGAAATTTCTTCTAGAACTTTATTATTTATTTTTTCAAATAGTTTTTAAAATTTTTGAAAGATAAATTAGATAAATTGGTCAAACAAGTTAAATAAGTCGACACGATTATTAAACAGGTCGACACGACTATGACATGATTATTAAACAGGTCGGGTGAGTATTGAAAAGTCCAACCCGTTGGGTTAGAGTTGAGAGGTTTCTGACCCGTTTATTTTCGACCCGAACACGAACATGACACAACACTCACCCCTAAACAGCACCCACATGGGTTGTAGTCGTAGAAGACAAAATGCTAACCAATCACACTTCTGAAGCAAGAACAGTAATTAGAGAAGCTAGTGGCAAAACTTAAATTTCAATAATTCTAACAACCCATTCTTCTCTCTCTATCTCCCTCTCTCTCTCGTTTATGCAATTATTGAAAACGTTCCGCTCTCTCATTGTTACTCCTAAGAAAATGGTGACGAAGATTTTATCATCCCATCTTTCCTGCAAAGCAAGATCGTATGCTAATAAACTAAAGTGTCTGTCAACACTTGGCCCCGCCGCCGATACCCGAAAAGAAGAGATAGTCATCGTTGGTGGTGGTATTTCAGGCCTTTCCACTGCACTTGCCCTTACAGGTTTCACTCTTCACTAGTCTCTAATCTCCGATCTGATAAAATGAACTTAACTTCCAAAGAGCTGTTCGAGTATCGCCTTTACTCTATAAAATGATGGATTACATTTTAATCATCATTGCTTACAAGTAAACGCCACCTTAGTTGTAGACTTGTTGGTGTTCTTTGAGTTGATTACAGTAGTAAAAATAGTTTATTTTTTCATTAACATTGTTTCTGTGTTGTTGTGTGAAGGCTTGGAATTCGTACTTCAGTGCTGGAGCAATCAAATACCTTGAGAACAGGTGGAGCATCACTCATGTTGTCTAACAATGGATGGAGGGTATTGGATGTACTTGGGGTTGGAAATGACCTTAGGAACCAATTTCTTGAACTTCAAGGGTAATACTTTTTTTTTTTTGTCTCCATGAGTAGCCTTTGAAATTTGATTCGAGATAAGAAGAAATGTTTGCGTTTTTCCCTTGTTGAATTTCTTCATCGTAGCTACGCAGGTTCCTGATAAGAACAGACCAAGGGAAAGAGCTTCGATCTTTCATGTTCAAAGACGCGGATCAAAGGTATTGTGAACCTAATGTGGCATAGTACTATAAAGATCTTTTGATACACAATTTTCTGATAAGAGACTGGTAAACTTACGTGCAAAACTACATTATGAACAGACAAGAGTTACGCGCAGTTGAGAGGGGTATTCTTCTGCAGACTCTTGCTGATCAGCTACCTTTGAGTTCCCTGCAATTCTCATCCAAGCTGGCAAAGATTGAAAGAGATGATGGAACAGGGGAAACTAAGCTACAACTAACCAATGGAGATCAATTATCAGCTAAGGTTTCTATCTAGTTACTCAGAATACGCTCAAGTGATATATGACCAGTTTTTTATATCATCTTCTGCAGATTGTAATAGGCTGTGATGGAATCAGATCTCCCATAGCCAGATGGATGGGTTTTCAGGAACCATATTCTGGGTATTGTGCTTTCCGAGGGCTTGCATTCTACCCCGAGGGTCAGCCTCATAAGCCAATAGTGAATTACATGTATGGAAGAGGACGTAGAGCTGCAGTTGTACCGGTTTCTCGTAATAAGGTTTATTGGTTCATCACATACAACGACAGCTTTCCAGGTCTTCCTTGCTAGTCTGAGCTCATCTCCTGCATAATTCTTGAATGTATAGACATGAGTTCCAGCTATATATGGGTATATATATGTATAACAAGGATGCTGTTATTATGACAGGTGCTGAAGTTGTTGAACCCTCTGTGTTGAAGAGACAAGCACTTGACCTAGTGAAAAGCTGGCCTATTGATATGTCTGACACCATCAATAATACCCCAGAGGACATGATCATCCCATCACCAATCGAAGACAGATGGCTATGGCCCATTCTTACTCCTCCAGTCTCAAAAGGTGGAGTTGTGCTCGCTGGCGATGCCTGGCACCCTATGACTCCCAATCTCGGGCAAGGTGCTTGCACAGCATTAGAGGATGCTGATGTCTTAGCAAAGAAGTTATGTGGAGCAATGAAATCTGGACAAGGATCCATTGATGAAGCGCTAAAATTGTATGGAGATGAGAGATGGCACCGCATATTTCCCTTGACTATCAGGGCGAACCTTTTTGGTGCGCTCCTGCAGTGGGAGAACCCTCTGGTCTGCTCGTTAAGGAATGGCTACATTACCAGATTTGCTCAGATAAAACCACTGCTGGAACAGACAAAGTATACATGTGAACCTTTGTAGAAATTAAAGATTGGACTATATGTTTGTAACAATAATCTAGTTTAGAATAAGTATTGTCAAAGCAAATTGGCAATATAAATCTGAACTCACAGGTTGTCAGATACATATCACTCTTCAATAGCTTGCCTTTCATCTGTAGCTATTTTTTCAGCTGTACTCTTGCGCGAGTTGCTGATAAATTACGACAACCCGTGGCTAATAGCCTAATGCTAGTAACAGATTCTATGTTCTATGCTTCACCAACTAATACTCCCTCATAGAAATCAAAACATAGGTTGAGACTTGGGCTACTTGCACAGGAGTTCAAGCAGTTTCCCTCCCAAGTCCCAAGTACCACCCCATTAAGTGAAAGTGTGCACCCAAAGATCTGTTCTGTTGTTTGACAATAATGGTGATGCTAGTGCAAAAAATTCGACATGTTCTAATTCTAAATGCAAACTGTTCTAAATGCCAACAATATCAACATTCAACAGCTCCTGAGGCTCTTAATCCTTGAACTCTGGCAACAAATGAATCAGGCTTTGTTATTCAGAGCATCAACTGCACTATTTAAAAGATAGTTCCTCTACTAAGATGTGATTTGCTTTGGTTACATAATTGTCAAAGATGGCCAACAGCATCCTTGATTCTTTGATATACAAGACATGGGTGATTGATTACTGATGTGGTAGCCATTTCCGCAACGCTTCGGCGATTATGGATTTCATAATTATCAATCAATCTCCCACTTTTGTTTTCCATATCATTGAAGACCCAAAGCTTTTAGAAATTACAATACATAAACATAAATTGGAAGAACTGGACATGAGACAAATTCATACTTGTATATTCACTTTGAAAATTACATTCAAGGGTGCAATAACACTAATCCCACCTCACTTACAAAGCAACTAGTGAACAGACTTACAAAAGAGACCTTTCCTAGAAAACCCACCACACAAATTTCCAAAATTTACAAGCAATTACACAGTAAATTTACCAAAATCATACCAGTAGTCACACAAACAGTCTTCATAAACGACCAACAGTAGCAAAGTAATTTCTTACTTGATTTCTTGTAATTTCATCAATCATCATGGTGAATTGTTGCGGATTCTATAGGTTATACGACCTCTGCTTGAATCATAACGGCTTACTTCAACCCTAACCCTATCTCCAGGTAAAATCCGTATAAAACTACGTCGTATTTTGCCCGAAATATAACCCAAAATTGAATCATCATTATCTAAACGAATTGAGAACATACCATTAGGAAGTGATTCAGTAACCAAACCTTCATGAACCCATTTTTGTTCTTGAACGCTAGTGTTTCTTCCCCCTGTACTAACACCATTATTATTGTTGTTGTTGTTGTTGTTGCCATGATTTCTGGTAGCATTTGTGACCACAAAAAAGTTTTTGTTGGATTTTTTCAAGGAAATTTTAGGTGGGTTATTGTTAAAAAGTGGGTTAATTTGATGTTGATGATAAAAAGGCAATAGAAGAGATTGAGATTTTCTGGATAATGAACAAGATGGAGGGCTCATGAGGGTAAGGCTTATCTTACAATTAATGGCTGCCATTTTTGTGAGAATTTGTATTTTCTTTTTCTCTCTCTAGAGCTGGAGTTTAGGGTTGTGTTCTGAATTACGAGGTATATGAGCTAAATTCCCTAAAAGAAAAAGTTTTTGAGATAAAGAAAAAAAAGAAGTTGGATGAGGGCCACGGCCCACGGCCCACGGGCCATATACCTTATGGTAATTGACAAGAACCACAGGCCTTCAGCGTTTTGTTTTGTAGTTTTTTTTTCTTCCTTTTTCGTTTTTCATTCTTAATACAAAACCTTATGTGGACTTTAGTCCATGGTGGACCATGAGACCAAATCTTTTTAAAAAATACGTACTTTTCATGTCCCTAACCTATTTGCACCATATCCTTGATATACAGTGGACTAAGTCCACACAAAATGGACTGCATTCTTAGAGGCTAGAGCCCGTTATTTCTCATGGAAAAAAAATGAACTTATTTGAAGTGAATTGATTTTTTAAACTTTACTCTTAAATCTTAATCAACTAAAATTCGTCCAAATATATTCAATATTTTGTCCGCCCATCACATCCGTCAACCGTCAAGCCTTCTTCTACCTTAATCTCCAAGCATGTCAATGGCATTACTTAAAATTGTGGTTTTTGTGCCTTCATTTGATGATTGGGGCTTGCGTGAACTCATTTAACTGATTTTGGCTATGATTATGTGACATTAACTACGCTTTAATTCTCGGGTTCAATTTTTTCTCGAAATACAGGATTGAAATTAAAGGTATATATATATATATATATATATATATCGGATTGAAATTTTAATATTATCCCGTGTCACATGTTATAACCCTTCTTCCTTAAATCAGGCAAATAAACAATTTAAGGAATAAGGGTTATAACATTATCTATCTCACAATGTAAACCAATCGCTCAACAATTATATTTCCCTCCCTTCTCCATTCAAATAAGTGAGATTCGTGAGATAAATTGCTTCCTTTCTGTTCCTAGGCAGAAGAAATCGAGAAGGCATGAGTATATGCAGAACTTCACTTTCAGAAGAACTTGATAACAAAACACACACCCAGCCTCATTGCACACTCACTTTCACCACAACTACATGGAAAGCTCAACCTCAAAATTAGCACTTTTTCCCCTGGACAGCCAGAGAAACAAGGAGCAAAGAAAATTACACTTCTGATTCCTGAATCATGTTTTACCTCGTTTATGAAGAGCTACTACTAAGCAACAAAGAGTATTTACTAACAGAAGTTAAAACATGGTTGATCCAGAGGAGTTTCCATTATGTACTCACTGGTTAACAAACACACGGTCACGGAACAGCCATGAGTTTGACAATTGATGAAAAGTTGATATTCAAACAAGAATTATGAGCCTAAAAGCCAAAGTTCCGGCTGTTGATGATCATGGACTTTAGGCAGTTAGTTTCTTCTTCTTCTCTTCTTATTCTTCTCTCATTCTTTTCCATTGACTTCTTCAACTGCAAGGCAAGCAAGTCATCAGTCAAACGTTGGCATATCAGAGAACTACAAGTCAGATAACCAAAGAAATTGAAGCAAGTATGGTAGTTATTCTCATCAGTAACGCAAGTTATTGCACAACAAACCAGCAAATTGCTACCATTTGTTGATGGAAGTACACACATCCAAAGATGGTAACAGATAAATTGAAGTGCATGTTGTACACAATCAAGACAATTGCGGCAATATAATTAGAGTGACTACGATGGAACATACCATGATTATAAGGATCCAGACGAAGACAGCCACGAAACCAGTGAAGAGGGTCAAAGCATGTTTCACATAGTCCAAGTCACCAAAGTGAGCCTTCTCAATGATTTCTTGGGTATCAAAGGCAATGTATCCCACAAACACCAAGAGACCAAAATGTGATTGCACCATCATAGAAGACTCCGTTAGAACACAAACGTCAATATATATGATGAAACCAAAGCTTTACGCATGTCTATGTTTCCATATCTTATGTTTGGACCATAAAAGAAAAAACAAAAGAATCAACTTGAGTACAGCATGAATGCCATTGGGACACCCAACAAGATTTGTACACTGAAATCTCAAAGCAACATATGACAGAAATCGATTCCACTTATTAAGCCAAGGTCCTTCTCCCATGAACCACTTTATGTGATTTCCTCTTTCAGATTGACAAGATACTCATAAATCTTAGGCCGGTTTATCAGAGTTAAGAGTTTGAATGTTTGAATGTTAAAGTTAACATATACTTCAATCTAAATCATCTTTCTCAATGCAACTAGTACAAATATTTGATATTATCAATCTGAAGCAATTCCACTCAAACAAGACCATGGCAGTTACCGATTAGCCAACTAATGCATCTACATATTTGGAAAACAGATTTCGTCTGAGACAACTTAGGCGTATAAATTTTCCAAAATGACTACAAACACTCAGGACAGATAGGTCCATCCATCAAGGACACCCTCACATACAGCCAACTCAATTAATTAGACAATGTATGTGTAATAACTAACATATGAGAATAGCAGTGATATAGTCAAACACAAGGTGACATACCTCAAGCTTGAAAATTAGCTGCGGAACCTCCAAAGATGGAGGATGCAAAGTGCAACCAGAAGAGGATGGAAACGCCCGATGAAAGAAGCGCCCCCAAGTATAGGAACTCCCTACGCCTAACCCACATGGCAGCCATAAAGAAGCAGCCAAATGCTACCCCACATCCCACGAACGCACTAACTAGAATACTGCAAGAGCGTAAGAGCCAAACCATGAGATGATTTATAAGAGAAATATATAACATGCACACATTTTCTAAAGAAAAGCAGCCGGAACTAGAAAGTTCATCAGCCAAAGCTGCAAGTTGTAAAATTTCCTTGAATATGTTATCCTTGGACTCTCACAACAGGATTGCAATAATCTTCTTGCTCTACTGAACAAAACTCAGAAAAGTGCTGCAAGCTGTGTGAAGAGCACTCAAGGATCTGGATCTCCTTCATGACATATTACCTCTGTTGTCAACTGTGCTGGTAAGGTTTCTGGCTTCTCTCAAAAGTTTTCAGGTTCTTATATTTGCTCAAATTGTTGTTCTATGTCTGCGATTGTTGTTCTGTGTCTACTGATTTTACTTGGATCATAGATACTGGTGCCTCAGATCATATGTTGTCATGATCATTCATTATTTTCAACCACCACAGTCCTAAACAAGCCTTACCATATCACTCTTCCAAATGGCCAAGTTGTGATTGTTACACAAATCTGGCACAGTTCAAATCACAGAAAAAATCACATTGCAAAATGTTTTATATGTTCCTCAATTCAGATATAATTTGTTATCCATTGGCAGATTATGTACTCAATTACATTGCTATGCTCTCTTCACTAAATTCAAGTGTTTTCTTTTATTCATGCAGGGCCCTAGCCCTCAGGTTTTTGGTGATGCTCATGCTGGATTATTTCTCCTACATATGAGACCCTCATCCATTATACATAGTCATGCTGCTAGATCTCCTGCTTTAGCTTCTAATTCAAATGCTGATGTAACTTTTCCCTCTGTCATCAGTAGTCAAAATTCTTGTTCTCCTACTTCAAGTGTTGCTGAAGTTGTCAATTCTGTTGTTTTTCCTTTGAATTCAGGCTGTTATACTCAGTGTACTACTGCATCTCACAATAATAAAGCTTGGACTTGACACAATAGACTTGGTCACTTACCTCTACATAAGTTGAAATCCATGTGTTTGTTTGACAAAAATTGTGATTCTGATAGTATATCTAGTTGTGATATATATCCTAAAGCCAGGCACCATAGTTAACATTTCCCTCACAGCCAAATTCAGACCACAAAACCCTTTCAACTCATACATATTGATTTGTGGGGCGCATATCACATTGCTACCTATAATGGTTTTAACTATTTTTTGACCATAGTAGATGATTTTACAAGAGGTACATGGACTCACCTGATTAGTGCCAAGAGCAATGCTCTACCTATACTTCAATCCTTCACAGAAATGGCTTTCACTCAATACCAAGCAACCATTCAAATTGTCAGATCAGACAATGCCTTGGAACTAGGCTCTAGTAAAGAAGCAACAAGTTTTTTCTTGTCTAAGGGCATTATGCACCAGACTTGCACAGATACAACACAACAAAATGGAGTTGTGGAGAGGAAACACAGACATTTATTGGAAACTGCCAGAGCCCTATTCTTTCAATCTAACCTTCCCATTAGGTTTTGGGGGCGAGGACTGTGTTCTAACTGCGGCATACCTTATCAACAGATTCCCAACCAAGCTTCTCAACTACAAAACCCCCTATGAGCTTCTCACTGGCCACAAACCTTCCTATGACCACCTCAGAAGCTTTGGATGCCTGTGTTATGCCTCTACTCTCAAAAGAGGCAGAGATAAACTTAAACCTAGAGCCTCCTCATGTATTTTCCTTGGTTATCCCTATGGGAAGAAAGCTTATAAACTTTACAATTTAGATACCAAGAAAATTCAGATTTCCAGGAATGTTGTATTTCATGAGTCCATTTTTCCATACCACACATCACCTCTCAACCAAACACACAACCTAGACTCATATTTTCCTTTTCACACCATACCATCACTTCAACCCTCTGACCTTCATCAGCTTATTCCTTCTCCCACACATGATTTTCCTGACAATTTAGTTATCTCTCCTACATTTACACCACTTACACCTCCCACAGTCACACCACAATCCCAAACATCAGCCACCACTCCTATGTCAGCACCACATTCTACTTCAGCCACCCCATCTTTACATACTCATACCTTGGATAATAATGATGTCAGGAGATCTAGCAGGCTCACAATTCCACCTCACTACCTTCAAGACTACATTTGTAGCAATATCACATCTTTATCACCATCTGATCATACTGCATGTCCTCACACTGTCACCTCCTATGCCACTCTTCCCACTCATGTTTGCTTTAACTCTCTTTCTTCTCAAAATCAGCAGTTATTGAACAATGTTTTGCAAATACAAGAACCTACTTCTTTTGAACAAGTTGTTACTAACCCTTCATGGCAGGCAGCAATGTCAAAAGAATTTGAAGCATTAGAAGCTTTGATACCATGTAAAATTAGATGATTACAGCTCAAAACAATGAAGAACTAAAGAGAGAAATTGAAGAACTAGAGAGAGAAGTTGATTGAGAGAGAATTCTTCTCTGTGATTGAATGAATTAATTGACTAAAATGAATATTACAATGCTGTAAAAGGTTTATATACAGAATCTAATCTAAGACAGTAGCTCTAACAATTTAGCCGCCTTTCTAACAAACTATTCAGCTGTAACAAACTTCTAACAAACTCTATCTAGCTGGCATGCTGACGTGTACTGTGTACAAATAACTTACAATATGTAATAATGTTAACACAAGTAAGAAACAAAAAACTCCAATGATTAAACAAAGCATTGCCTTCTTCTTTTTTTAATTTAGCAAAGCATATAATAGCCTGAGGATTATCTAAGAGTAACTCTATAACATCGTCTTCTGGGCAATCCCTCAACATGTCTATCAAAAAGCCAGAGTAATCCATCTCCTGATAACCCACAAGCAACAAGCAACAACCACATCGACCATTCAAGTAGCTTACTAGAAGTTTCACAAAAATACTCCCTCCGTTCCTTTTTCTTCTTTTCATTTGACTTTTCGGTCTCCAAAGCGATACTTTGACCATGAACAAATATAATTCTACAACTATTAAACTTATAAAAATGTGATATTTTGAAAAAATAATTATAAATAAATCTAGTAATAGTATTTTAAATTTGCAAAACATTATACTTTCTCTCAAATTCATGGTCAAAGTTTGTATACTTTGACCTCGAAAAGTCAAATGGAAAGAAGAATTAAGACGGAGTGAGTATTCACAATATTCTAATGAGGTAAGTCTAGTTAGAGTGAATTTTTATTAATTTCAATAAAACATAGAAACACATATAATTACATACTCCTAACTTTGTAATTATTTTAAAACTAATTTTGAGATATACTCAAGAAAAAAAGAAAAGATCCCATCAAAAAAAAAAGAAAACAAGAAAAAAGAATCTTGTAATTGTTATAGAAATAATTCGGCAGCAAAGATAATTGTTCTATTGTTTTATTTGGCAGTTATGCAATAGAAAATATCTCTTGTTCTATCTCAGTCCATAGAGCAAAAACTTTTCATGCCAATTTCTGTATGATTTTCCTTCATCATGACCAATTAAATTCTAACTAATTAGATGGCTAATTATTTCTGTACATAACAATTGATTAAAAATGAATCACAGAGTGAAACTGAAGGATGTCGTTGTACCTTCTCGGGGAGCAGCAATAGCAAACAGCTTAACTGATCTTCAGTCTCCAGCTCCATCCTCTAAAACAAAACAAATAAAAAAAAATCAGATAAGAAAACATGAAAAGAGTAGAGAGATCAAAAGAGATAGAGATTAGATTGACTGCCTTCTGTATTCTGAAAAAACAAAAAGAACACAAACTATTGCGCTAGATAACAGGAAATTAATAAGCAAAAGACACTATTCATTCTAAGCAAATGAACAAATAATTAGATTTTGTACATTTGGAGAATTTAAGGACATGGTTCATTATATAGAAATGCTCTTGAAGTCCGAGCATTTAATGACCTGCCTTACACAGCACCATAACACCCATTTTGTACATGGTTTGCAACAACAAGCTGCTAGCTTGAGAGAAATACATGAAGCAGACAAGGACAACATATTGGAACCACAAACAACTACCATTTTAGAAACGTGGTTATAAATTCTGAACATCTAAGACTAAGTATTTTTTAAAATGGAGGGAGTACATTACAAAAACAATCCCATCTGATTGAAGTCATACTCTGCTCATGGTACAATTACTGAAGTAGTGGAACTGCCAAACAACTCTAAGAAGTCGGCCACATTTTCCATACATATATACCAGACTACTCTCTACTACAACATTTCTACAAAGTCCTGCTGCAATGAGCCTTGCTTTAAAAGTGGTGAATTTCATAGGTTAATATAACAATGAAGAGTTAAGAAAGGGAATGAGTTTATTTCTAGAGATAAGCTACCCATTGTGTCCATAAAGGAAGTAGGATGTCACGAGCCAGCATATGCAAGTAAAGCTAAGCCAGGGTTTAAAAATGGAATTTGTAATATCATTGCATAGTTATATCATATTCATATGGCATAAGAAATGGGTTAAGCAAGTGAGTGCGGATTACATAAAACTCCAGTGCAAGAAAAAAAGGGGGAAATACCTGTGATTGTTTATATTCAGGAACTCCACTTCCATCAACATCTGCTTGGACCCATAAGTCGATGTCGATCCATTTGTTTCCTGGTTAAGTCCACAGTTGTAGCATGCTATATTTAGTTGCAGAATAAGAAAAACCAGCTGAACACTGTCACACTAACACAAATATATGTTTTCAATTTTATATAAAGCCTATCAATTTCTGTCAAAGAGCTTCAGAGAAGCCTATGTGAGTTATATAAACACCCCACTATCTTTTGAATTCTTCCTCCTAGAATCTAACTCTGAAATGGAGTAGTTCTTTCAGTGACATATAAGCCAATTCACAAAACATGCCTTGGCTGCTAGCTGCAGCCTCAGGGTGAGGCTGAAATTTGCAGCCTCACCTCACAAGCTGATATGTGTACAATTTCCTCAAAAGTTGTGGCTTTTTACAATAAATTCACTCTCTCTCCTCCATACCCATGTTTAATTAACTGAAATTTGATCAATTATTATTACCGGCAACTACGTCATTAATTCCGACGTCTTCGCCGTCGTAATTTTTCAAAATAAAACCCTAAGATGGGAATAATGAACCCAAAAACCTCCAAAATCCCAAAAAGAAAACCCTAAGATGGGAAGCGTGAACCTCAAAACCCCTCAAAAACCCAAAAAGAATACCTTAAGATGGGAATGGTGAACCCCAACACTCCCAAAATAAAAAAAGAAAATCTTAAGATAGAAAGAATGAACCCCAAAACCCCCAAAAAATACCCTAAAATAGGAATAGTGAACCCCAAAAGAAAAAAAAAAAAGAGAGAAAAAGTGAATTTTGACACGTGTCGGCTTGTGGGAGTGAGGCTGCAACTAGCATCATTCTTTAATTTATTCAATTTTCGAAATTGTGATGTGACAAGAAAAGATCCCATCAAACAAAAAAAACAAGAAAAAAAATCTTCATTTTATTTTTATTTTTATTTTTAAACTAGAAGTGCCGGTTTCATTCTTATATAAACCCCAAACCCCCCACTATATCCCACATCTTTATTAATTCCGTCTATTCCATCATACAAAAATTACTAAGAATTCTCTCTCAACCTTTCTGCTCTTACCTTCTGTTCAATGTTTATCTTTGCAATCACTCACAACATGACAAATCTGTTTCTGCCTTCGGAATCGTCACATTGATTCTTGCGAAAATGCCCGTTAAGAGTATACTACAATGCAGATGTCTGTCCAAAAGTACTTGCGCGACAATTAACCAAAAGTACTTCAGAAAGATTCAAGAGGATGCCACAAAAGACAAAGATGGCCAAATCATTTCGATTTCCCACGCATGTAGAATCTATCTGCACGATTTCCAAACATTACAAGTTATAACAGAGTACCCAAATATATTTCAATTAGTTTCTTGCTTTGGTGGGATTAATGGAGTGTTACGTATCTTAAAGAAATGTGGAAGTATACTTTTATTCAATCCAGTAATTAGAAAAACCTTAAATGTGTCACCTTCATCTTACCCAGGTAGCCACACTCAGGTAGCGGAAACTCAAGTAATGAAGACCAACACCAAGGTAGCCAGGTAGCCACACTAATTATTTTCTAGGGAAACTCAAGTAATGAAGAAGGGTTAATAAGCAATGCTCACTGCATAGAGTCCAGGAAAGGGCTTAGAGGAACTCATTTATACTGGTAACCCTAAATCAATTAAAATAATCAACAAACTCTACTTTAACTGTTCGCCGTGTCATTCGGCTCGATCAATGGGTTTGACCTTTAACTCCATCCTGTTTGAAATCTTAGTCACAATATAGTGTAATATGTAATATAACATAACCTAACCTAAAACAACTCACACGTTATCACGTACCAGACAAGACTTGGAAGGCATCCTTTTGCTGTTTGCTCTGAGCATTGAGAACAAATTTAGTTTCGAAAGATGTGTTCTAGTGGATGGAACAATGAACTAGTTGCTGAGAAACACACAAAATAGAAGATGGAGGCATGTTTCTAAGGATGGATCTCGTTGGAAACTATGAAACCACAGTCACTGATATACAATTACCCCGAGATACGATGTTACTGTTTAATATAGGTAACAAAGCTTTCATTTCTGTAAGAATGAAGCATACTCAACAATTTGGGTAGAATCATCAGAGTCAAAATGTTATCATGGTTTTCCAATTGTACGTACTTATGTTTCTGTTCTTGATCAGTAGAAAAATGCTAATGATCAATTCAAATTTTTTTTTCATGCATATCCGGCCAATTTCAAAGTTCCAAGTGCCAAAATGATGAAACCTTATTAAAAATCAAGAGAAGCTCCATTGATAAGGAACATAACCGTAAGGTTCAATTCCTATTAGACTTCGTGCCTCTTTTAAAACCATGATAACATGAATTAATTAAGCTTCTCGCCCACAACAAACCTAGTCGAACCTGTTGATGATGATTGCATTCAGAAAGGGGTCAGGAGGTTCGTTTAAGTGAATATAGATAAACATAAATTAATCTACTTTTACCAAGACATATGTTTCTTGTGTCAGATTGTCTTAGTAATAATAACCATGCTGTCATGTGTCGCTTCTTTTACTTCTCACGGTATCAAAAAAGTGTCGCTTGTATTGAGCTTCATGCAAGTACAATACTTGCTGGAACATCTTTCTCTAAATATAACATGCCATCCTACCTATGTCGTCATAATACTGCTTAGAGGCTCAATGCATGGCCATAGAAACCTTAGATCATGCCTAGAGATAATGCCTGAGTCAACATGATTTAGTTAGCACAAACCAAGCTGAAATTGAGATATCACTACACCAAAAAACACCTACGACAGTGGTCGATTTGAGCCAACGACAGCGGTTTCGGCCGCTTTTGTCTCGAGCGCGGTGGTAAGTGAGACACCTACGACAGTGGCTCCGGTTCGACCGCTGTCGTAGGGAGTATACGACAGCGGTTCAAAACCGACCGCTGTCGTATGTTGGTCAAAGTTGACTCTTGACTTAGCTTAATATACGGTCATTGACCAACCGCTGTCATAAGTGTCCTACGACAGCGGCTGTTGACTGACCGTTGTTGTATGTCTTAACTTTTTTTTTTTTTTTTTTTTGCGGCTAGTTGTGAATGTTTAGGTAGAAGCACATGAATTCTATCTTTGTATCAAACGTACAAATCACAATATCAAAATAAAGTGTCACAAACACAATCAGAAGAAACCAAATGGGTGATCAAAAAAAAAGAAGAAGAAACCAAAATGAACAAAATAATTTTAGAATAATAACACTAATCCCAAACACAATGATAGTAATAGTACATCAAAAAGTATTATTATTCTACCACAAAATGCTAACTAATTAGCTTAACTCATAACATAGCATGCTCCCACACTAATAACTTCATCAACCAAGATGGTGAACAATTGGGACATCTGAAGTCTTCTCAAAATACTGCAAAAAAAAATATGATGATACGAAGCTAGAACACATTATCAAGTGCCAGAAATACATTGGAATAACCGAGAAGGCTAAAAAGATTTCTTAAAAAGGAAGTAGAAAGAAAAAACTTTAAGATATATACAGATGCAAAATGATAACGAAACAAACCTGAGCAATCAGGTTCACCTAGTCGATTGAAGTTTTGCTTTGGAACATATCTATAGATACTGCAAACATAGAGTTAAGAATGCCTTCAGTAATACTGAACTTAACAACTAGTCTAAGAAAATCAGCTGATATCCATTTAACAAAAGAAGCAAATAATTTTAACATAATCAGCCCTGCTTCAAAAGGATTGCTGAATCTTTTCCCAAGTCAAATTGTACAAAACCATCCTTTACTTGAGTGATGACGAATAAATCAACACGATACCTAAATCAGCTGATGAATCAATCAATCAAGCTAGCTAGGTTCATACACTAAATTATAAATAAATAAATAATAAAATAATAAAAAAAAAAAAGAAAAAAGAAGCATAGCTAGCTTCATACACTAAATTATCAATAGTATGATAACTTTGCTCGCTACATAGCTAGCTAGCTACATAGCTAGCTAGCTAGCTAGCTAGCTCATGAATCAATCAATCAAGCTAGCTAGCTCCTGCAACCTTCCTAACAATAATTATGCACTGTTACAGGTCAGGTTGAATCCTTCATCCAGAAACCAAGGGCAACAGTTTCAATACAAAAGAGGCTGCCTAAGAAAACTGCCAACTTCCACATTCTTCTAGTGGCTGATTTCTATAAAATGGCAAAAAGAAACCAGTAGTACTAGTTCAGTAAATATATAAAATATCCCACCGAACCCAGATGTGAATCGGTTAACAGAATTCATCATTCACGCATCCGGTATACACACAAAGAAAATGAGAGAGAGATAGAGGGAGCAGCAAAGCAAACCTGATATCGGCAGGAGTTTAGCCACAAGTTGGCTGCAAGAGGAGATGAACTGAGAATAGACAACATATCATTGGGAATGCCGACCATGACCTGAATGCCGCTTCACCTTAGAGCATTGAAAACTTCTGGGTCTGCATAAAAACAGCTTCACCTTTGGGATCTTGTTCTGTGGAGAGGCGGGTGTCAGCACAGCCACCCTAATCAACATCAGATTAAGCGCGCTATCAACTGACAGATAGATTTGTAAGTGCTAAGGTAGAAAATGCTTAAGAACCTAACAATGTCCATCATGTGGATAATGCATCAAAAGACAAACTGGCTAGATTCATACAACAAGTATCAGCAGTACTGCCATTCAAGGTAGGATCATGAAAGGGGGCGCGAACATCAGTTGGGAACTCAGTAAGTGTTGTTGGGACAGGCTTGCTGTTAGCCATAAGCCCATAACAGCACGCTCGATATCTCAATTCGCATGCAAGTGCGTGCATGTATCGTTTGGTAAATAAACATCCCAAATCCAGTATAAGTCCAACAGGCAGTCGCTATACCAAAGAAATAACGCACAGGAATTTCTGATTTGAGATCAATGTGCCACTGGCTTAGGCAATAAATTTGAACTAAAAAAAAAAAAACAATGGTCTTCAAACCTTTCCATATAGCAGCTAAGCCGCTAAGGATTCTAATCAGTAATCTCAGAAATGGAACCTTTAATCAACCTCTGGTGATTTTGGAAACAGCAAACACTAAACTTTTTTATTTTTTGACAAACATAAAAATAGAACTAAAAATCACAAGAAACCATATCCTTCCTACTTGTCTTTCCATATTTTATATAATGTAATCACAAGAAAGGTAAATTTGATCACTAGTATTCACCACTTTCCGTATTTCCATATTTTATTCAATGTAATTTCCTTCATATTCCACAATATTTTATTTTATAGAATTTCCTTCCTAGTAGTACTCTAAATAAAGATGAGCAGTGAGCTATCCAATTATTCTAAAATTCATTCATGTCCCAATTCCACTAACTCTCTCTCCCCCTCTCTCTCTTCCTCTCCTAATTCCCTAAACCTAACCAAGAGGGAAACATTAGAGCACCGGGCCTAAAAGACGACCTTACAGTTGGACCACAAATCAAGTCTGGATGACTTCCCTTTCACATGGTATTTTAGCCACTTCCAGGCTCCAGCTCTGAGGAACTCGACTAGCACCGATCCATTCAAGCACACATGTCCAAACAATTGCACATACATGACAGACAAAGAACAAGTGCTGCTGTGTCTCATAATTACACAAGCACATAGGGCAGATGGGTCACATGTTACCCCCATGCTTTGATTACATCCTGGAGTAGACATACACTCTAGCACCCTCAAATCTAACAATTTGAGCTTCTGGGATACTATGAAGCCTTTAATACACATGAACTAGATATCAAATTCTCTTCAACTCTCTCAACATTAGAGTATATCATACTTCTGATGCTACTCATGAACTAGATATCAAATTCTTTTCACCTCTCTCAACAATAGTCAATAGGGTATCACATACTTATGATGCTAAATTTTCCATATAGTTCATTCAGAGTTGAAGACTACATTGTTTCAGCAGATCGAAGATAACAAATCAAGAAATTCACACCCAATAAACATCAAGACTGGGAGCTCAAAAAAAATTAAAACCAGATATAACCCATATCTTAATTTGCGCAATGAAATCATGATACAAAACAAAGAAATAAGAAGAGGGAATAGGACTCACCAGGGAATAGGTACTACGTGGCAAGCCAGGGAAAAAAAAGCCTGAATCTTAATACCTTAATTTTCAGCATCATCTAACCCAAAACTACACAAAAACAAAGAAGCTCAAAGATCTGAATCATTTTTTTCTAAAAAAATTCCAATAAACTGGAGCAGAAAAATAATCAAATTCAAACCCCATAAATAAGGCAAAAAAAAAAGAACAGAAATCGAAACAGAAAAGGAGACAGAGGAGAGGTGTTTACAATTCACAAATAACGAACTCAAAATTTACAGTTCAGAAACAAAACCTCAATTTTTGAGCTAATTAACCCGGATTTTCAATCTAATCCACAAAACGTTCGATCTATAACTTTGCAACAAAATATCTGGACAAAAAATAATGTTCCCATAAATCAAAAAATTAGGGTTTCAGCCATTGTTAAGCAATAGATGAAGCTTTTTCAAGCGTTAGATCGATGAATCCCTTACCTGAGTAGCGAAAACTATGGAGGAGGAGAAACATAAGTGGTGAGGGAGGACGGTTTGGAACCAAAGCATCAGATCTGCAAATAAATCTAGAATTTCGCAAAAATCCAACTCGCCCAATTTCAGTTTTTCGAGTTTACAACTTCAATCGACTACCAATACACACCTTCAACTCAAAATTGTTGGGGGATGGGTTTGGAAGTGGCGAATTGCGGATGAGAGAGTGAAAATGGAGAATTTTGGTGGTGGTGGTAGTTCGTGAGTGAATGAGACAGATAAGGAGATAGAGATGGGGAGAAGCACTGAAGCAGTATCGTAAAAGATAAAAGGCACAACGACAGCGTTCTATCAAGAGCCGCTGTTAGAAGGCACAAACGAGAGCGTTTGCTCAAAAACCGCTGATGTATTAGTGTGATACGACAGCGGTTCGACATCGACCGCTGTCGTATGTATCTTTAATTTTATTTTTTTATTTTATTTTCATTTAGTTTTGCCCTACGACAACAACCAACACGGAACCGCTGTCGTATGGATGCTGTCGTAGGTGATTTTTTTGTTGTAGTGTATACTTCCATTTAGTTTGTTCCTAGCAGCTCCTCTAATTTTAAAACGGAATTGCGCAAACTATATTCATACACCTTAGGTATAAGTAATACTTATTTCAGTTCATGACTACATTATTCCAATTGCTGAGTTTTAATCAGCATAGCCAAAGGTAGAATGTTATTTTCAAAGTAAATTTATAACAGATATTGTGTTACTAGAAAGATTTCAAAACATATATTTAATTTAGACTAAACTGAAGTGAATTAGACTGATCGAACTAAACTAAACCGAATAAAAGATAAGCGGATGACAAAAACTCCTAGTAGGAGTAGTAGTTCATTCAAAGAACAATTGGTGAAAATAACACCAATTTTTAATGGGATACTATTAATCAATTAACTCTTGTATAAGATTGTCCCACTGTGGAATGGGGTGATATACTACAGAGATCAAACAATTTAGCCTTTCACAGGTGTGTTTCGAATCTTGCAATGCATAATGCCAAACTTTTATCAAATGAATTACCAGCACATATTCTCTTGTGGTGCTTCTTTTATCTTCAGTATGGTGAATAGTGATAGGCTGACAGCCAATAGTACTCAGTAGCTCATAAACCTGCCCTGCAAAAAGGGTCATGTGAGGGGTGTAACCGGCTCCACTCGAGCTCGTGTCAAACTGAGCTTGAGCCGAGCCCGAGTCTATTATGGCTCTACTTAGTTGGCTCGATTTTAGTTGATTTTTCTCTTTGTTCAAATAATACCATTAAATATTTATAGAAATTTCTTATTTTTTTAGATATTTCTTAGATCTGAGAACGTGCGAGGGATCACTTATAGTTAAATTGAATTGCAATTATTTTAAATTGATCAATTTTTTCTAACATTTTGTAATGATAAATTGAATTCGAGCCGAACCACGAGCTTAAAATGAGCCGAGCCGAGCCCGAGCCTTAATTTTTTCGGCTCGGCGAGCTTAGAGCCGAGTCCGAGCCCGAGACCGAGCCTTAATTTTTTCGGCTCGGCAATCTTAGAGCCGAGCCCGAGCCCGAGCCTGAGCCGAGCCGAGCCAAAACAAACCGTGCCGAGCTTTGAACCGAGCCAAAACAAACCGAGCCGAGCTTCGAGCCGACCCTGGCTCGGGCTCGGCTCGGCTCGGCTACACCCCTAGTGCCCATGTCTATATCATCTACGGATCAAAATTCTGAGTTCGAAAAGTAATAATAATCACACCAAAAATATGTCAAGGACCAAAGCAATGAGATCAGAAAGTCAAAACTAGGATTTACCATATGGCCTTCCAGAATAAGAATAACAGTAGGATTAGGATATAAATATTTTAGGCTCAGCCCATAAAAGGGGGCAAACCCCCTGCATTACTTTTTTTTTTTTCTATACAAATCCTCAGTAGTCTCCTCACAGTTTCCTCTCTAAACTCTCCTAGACAGTCCCAGGAAGTTAGTTTTGATTCATCGTCTTCCCCAATGAAAGAAACACAAAGGAGGAAAACAACAACAGAAAAGAAGCAGTACTATTTGGCGGACGAAATATGTAGGGAGGTGCTCGTCAAACTCCCTGTGAAATCTCTATTAAGATTCAGGTGTGTTTCTAAAACTTGGTGCAATATGATAGATGATGTTGATTTCATACATAGCCATCTAAATCTTTACCCCAACAACCGTGAAAAGAGTCAGATATTGGCCATTGAAAAAACTGATGAGTATGGTGATCGGATGATAACAATCCGTAACCATAACATATTATGGTTATGGATGAGGCCTCAACCTGTGGAACTCATGAGGATTCCATTTTGGTTGCCGAGTGTCGTCTTTCATGTTGAGTAGACTGGTACTGGTTTGTTCTGGATGAATATACATGGCATGTTGAGGTCCTGCGACATTGTAAATCATCATATGGCTATGTGAGAATATAATAATAAACCACTGATTGATTATCTAGATAAATTATGTGGAGAATCTTGTGTTTTATGGAGGATGGCAAGGCCAAACTTTGATATCCTTTCCTTGAAAATACCAATGTAAAAGTGGACTAGGAGTATTAATTTTGGAAGCCCATAGAAACAAAAACAATATGCATATCATTGTACAAGCTCTGTTTTGAGATGTAAGATTGTGTTAGTATTATTTATAGTATTACTTTTCTTGTCAAATTTTATTTGGGTTTGGAACTAGACTTTTCTTGAAACTTAAATCAAACTTTCTGAAATTGTGATGTAGAAAATTAAATTTGTTTGCTAACTTGTATTTTATGAAGTTTGATCGATCTACTAAAGTATACTTATATATATATATTAGCCATTACTCATTAGCTTATAAATCTGCCTTGCAACGAAAAGTAATAATAATCCCACCAAAAACAATATGTCAAGCAAAATCAGGATTTACCGTATGATTTCAAAAAAGGCCCTAATTGCATCTCTGAACTCTTCAAAAGGATAATTGTTCGTAGTAAAGCTGGCTCTCCCTACCAAATTTTGTAGCACAGGTCGTTGCATCTGATTCCAAGTAGTTGCTCCAATATTGCAAACAATAGAAACAGAAGACAAAGAGTTGATCCATACTTAACAATTCTTCATAGCTCAAAGATTGTGAATTTCAACTTGGGTTAATTAACTCTCATCACTTAAGCATGTCGAGGGTTCGAATCTTGTGAACGGAAAATTTACTTGTGCGAACCGAATTAACTAGTCTTGGCCCAAATGGTTTAGGTGAACCTGTGGTTATTTATATATATTCAAATTACTCTAATCAAGATCATCAATATTAGGCCAATTCGAAAATTGCCAAAAAAAAATAAAAAAAAATACAACAAATTATTTTGGGTGCTAAAATACAACGATCTGAACGGTGATGAGATAATAAAGGAAAGGGATATTTAATCATCATAGGGATAGAATATAGAAATTCATCATATGAAGAGGTAATTAAAAAAAATTACAGACTTACCTTTTTTTTTTTTCCTTTCATCTGATTTCTGCGAATTGCAATTCGACTATTACATGGAAAGAAAGCAAAAAAGGAAAGAAATCTAAAAGATTTCCCAAAATTCTTAATTTCCCTAATTTGACTCGATTACCAAAAGCAGAATACTACTTGGACTCGTTTATCAGCTTCCAAAAAATAAGAAGTACTTGGACATGAAGTTTCTTTATAGTAATATAATCCTACTAATATTAAGGTTCTGTGTAATGCTCTATATATATAATCCTCACCTCTGATTAACAAAACCAGATTATTAGCTCAGAGAAAAACTAGATTATTAGTGACGTTTGTTATTGCATCGATCTAAATAGGAGGTTAGAGAAAGATGGTAGGGATAATGGATTATCTAAGTTCGATGAAGCCGAAAGAATTAATAGAGGAATTGAAGTATGTCAAGTACTGGTTAGAGGAGGATTTTCACAAAGTTCTTGCTAAAGGAAATTTCAAGCTAGAGGTTATTGCAGCATTGGATTTGGAGTTACAACCGGGAGTTCAAAAGGAGGAGATAGAAGGTGACACGAATATTAACAAGGTACACTTTTTCCCGCAAGTAGAGTTATGTAAGAGACGTGAAGATGATTCTGAACGGGTGATGATGAAAGAGGCCATAACACAAGATAAATGTGAGATCGTGAACGATTGTAGTATTGCCAAGAAGAGGACTCGGCCTTTAGTCTTGGAAGTTTAAGAACCCAAAACCGGTAGCGCAAGAGTTGATCCTGACAAGGTTAAGTGATAAAACTTGTCGACCAGCAAAGAAGGCAAAGAGGTCAAAAGATACAGGTGATCGATCATATACCCAAGATTTTAGATTTGCCAAGTGAATATATTGACAAAATACAAAACATGAATGGCAGTCAAGTGAAACTGATGGCACAAAAGAGATTGGAAACATCGGACGTGGATAACAAATTGAATAGACTCTTGCTTTCGATGGCAAAATTGTACAACAAGGATTTTGGCCTTAGTGACAAGGAAAAAGAGTCTCTTGAAGAAAAAGTGAAGATTGGTGTTCAATTGATCGAGCCATGTCACGTATGTCACAATAATAATGTTGATGAACAAGTCAGTACACAAATCTTGATGAACGAATGGAGAATGAGCACTGGTGGTTTCTATGCCTTGGTGACACCATGGAAGAAAGTGGTCGAAAGAAATAACTACAAGAAGGGAGACCTCATTCAATTATGGAGTTTTCAACTCGCACAGCAAGTTGATGGCTCGACAAAACTTGGTCTTGCTATTGTCGTCATTGAAAGAGGTAGTAGTAGCAGTGGTAGCAGTAGCAGTAGCAGTGGTAGTGGTAGTGGTACGTAGTACTAGCTAGCTAGCTACAAGCGCTAGATCGAAATTTAGATTCTAGAAAAATACTTATCCCTTGAAACGATTAGAGCTAAGGCATTATGTCTGTTTCTTGATGGAATACTTGATAATTGTTACAACCTTATGCGTCCTTTTATGTACCAACACAAGATGTTCTAATTAGATTATGCATCCAATCTTTGACAACTCTCGATCACTAATGCAACGTTGATTAGATACTTAGATTCTAATGCACAATAATAATTAACTACTCTTTACATGAATCAAAAGGTTGCACTGTTGCAGTATGGTAGTAATTACTTGGGTATATTATTGAACTTCAAATAGTACGTAATTCTTATTATGCAGCCACCTCGCAAAAACACCAACAAAAAAAAAAAATTAGGAGATGATCATAGTTATATTGGCAATTTGAAGTTTAACCAGCCTTTTATCTTTATTGTCCGGGTTTGACCTGTTTTGACCATGTCGGTTCTTCTGGGTCAATTAAACCGGATACTCTTTTGGTTCCCGATAGAACCGGCCCTAGATAGATTTTAACATAATTTAAATAGATGCACAATTTCAAATAGTACGTAATTCTTATTATGCAGCGACCTCGCAAAAAAAAATAATAATAAAAATAAAAAAAATAAATAAATAATTAGGAGATGATAAGTTATGTGGCAATTTGAAGTTTAACCAGCCCTTTATCTTGATTAATTTCCGGACTCATAAGTCCTTGATTTTCAGTTCTCAGCCACTTGTTTTCAATGGCTGTCTATGGACCACCTTACACTCCCTTCTCCCCACAACTCCAACCCCTGTTCTCTCTCTCTCTCTCTCTCTCTCTCTCTCTCTCTCTCTCTCTCTCTCTCTCTCTCTCTCCATCTCTCACTTTTGCAATTAGAAAGTGTTTTACTTCGAAGAAAATGTCAACAAAAACTTTATCATCTCATCTTCATATCAATGGGATTCTCCCACCATATTCTTCTTCTTGTTCTTCACCTAGTCTCCAAAGAATAGCATGGCTGCCGAACAAATTTTCCTGCAGAACAAGATCATATGGAGATAAATTCATGTGTTTATCGAAACTGGGCACCGATACCCAGGAGGAAGAGATAGTAATCGTTGGTGGCGGTATAGCAGGCCTTGCTACTGCCCTTGCCCTTCACAGGTTATTCTCCATGAATGGAATAAACTTATGACTTGCCTGTAATCAAGATATGACTTGTAATAGTACTAAGTCATAGTGCTTGTTTTCTGGTGTCTTCCTCCTTTTACTATTTTTCTGGTGTTCTTAAGATTTTCGTCGTGGTTGTGTGAAGGCTTGGAATTCGATCATTAGTGCTGGAGCAATCTGAGTCCTTAAGAACAGGAGGAGCATCACTCACACTGTTCAAGAATGGGTGGAGCGTATTCGATGCACTTGGGGTTGGAAACGAACTTAGGAGCCAATATCTTGAAATTCAAGGGTGGTAGTACTTTTCAGTTTTCATAGAAAAGAATTTAGTAGCCCCTGAATTTTATTCATGAATCTTGGTAAAACGTTTGTGTTTTTTTTCTCTATGAATTTCTTCATGGTTGCAGCTGCACAGGTTGTCGATAAGAACGAATGAAGGGCGAGAGCTTCGCTCTTTCAAGCCCAAAGACGTGGATCAAAGGTAAAACTAACAATTAACAACTTAGCATGCATGAAAATGTCCAAACAGAACCTGGAAAAATGTGGCATAGTCTAGGCTCGAGATTTGTTTTGATAACAAAATGTTATAGTTAAACAATCTAGAAAACTTGACATTCAACCTGCAAACTACATTACTTAACAGTCAAGAGGTACGTGCAATAGAGAGGAAAATCCTTCTGCAGACTCTTGCTGATCAGCTACCCCCAAATTCTTTGCAATTCTCATCGAAGCTGGCAAAGATTGAAAGAGATGATGGAACAGGGGAAACTAAGCTAGAACTAATCAATGGGGCTCAGTTATCAGCCAAGGTTTCTATCTAATTGCTCATATATAGTCTCACTTTGGAATCACTAAACATATCTATATCGCTGTTTGATCAAGCATCACCAACTTTCATTATCGTATTTCTGCAGATTGTAATAGGCTGTGATGGAATCCGGTCTCCCATAGCAAGATGGATGGGTTTTCCAGAGACAGTATACGGGGCATTGTGCTTACCGAGGCCTTGCATTCTATCCTGATGGTCAGCCTTATCAACCGAAAGTTAATTACATTTATGGAAGAGGACTTAGAGCTGGATTTGTTCAGTTTCTACTAACAAAGTTCATTGGTTCATCTGCTACAACAGCAGCTCTCCAGGTATTTGTAGCTAATCTGAGCACATTCACACAGATCTTATATGTACAGAGATGAAATCTAGTCTCAACTAAGCATGGGGCTAACAAAGATGATGATGTTTATATCAGGTCCTAAAGTTACCAACCCTTCTGTGCTGAAGAGACAAGCAGTTGACCTAGTGAAAAACTGGCCTTCAGAGCTGCTGGACATCATCGATCTTACCCCGGATGACATGATCATCAGATCACCACTCGAGGACAGGTGGCTATGGCCTGCTGTTACCCCTCCAGTCTCAAAAGATGGAGTTGTGCTTGCTGGCGATGCCTGGCACCCTATGACTCCCAATCTTGGGCAAGGTGGGTGCTGTGCGTTAGAGGATGCAGTGGTCTTAGCAAAGAAGCTATGTGGGGCTGTGAAATCTGGACAGGGATCCATTGATGACGCTCTGAGATCATACGGAGATGAGAGATGGCCCCGCATATTTCCCCTAACCATCAGGGCGAACCTTGTAGGTGCGCTCCTGCAGTGGGAAAACCCTCTAGTTTGCTCTGTAAGGAATGGGCTAGTTATACCCAAGCTAGTTCAGATAGGACCACTGTTGGAGCATACAAATTTTGCTTGTGAACCTTTCTATTAAGACTGGACTGTAACAAGACTATTGGAATAATACTCTAGCTAGTTTAGTATAAATACAACTACAACCACAGTAAAAGCAGATTGGCAGTATACAAATGTAAACTCACAGGTTATCGTAAATGCATATATTCAATAGTGCTTCAATCTAGCTTGTCTTTACTACATATGTATATAGTTATTCTTTCCACCTATAACTATTTTCTCAGCTGTACTCTTGCACGAGTTGCTGATAAGTAATGACATCCTTTGGCTAATAACCTAATACTAGCAGCAAATTCTATAAGCGATCTAGCTCACTAACTTATACTTCAAAGAAATCAAAACATGGGTCGGCTTGCTTGCACAAACTGAGTTTAAGCTGTTTCCCTCCCACCCATTAAGTAAAGAGTGTACCCGAAATTCTCTTTCCAATCATATGGAGGGCTTCTGTTCGGTTGCTTGACGATGATGCTGGTGCAAAAAATCAACATCTTCTAGATCTAAGTGCAAACTGTTTTGGGTGCCATCAATGTCAACACCTCCTACAGCTCTCAATCCTTCAACTCTGGCAACAATGGAATCAGGCTTTTTATTCACAATATCAACTGCAACATTAAGAAAAGAATGTGCCATACTTATTAATTCAAAACATTCAAAAAACAAAACTTTCACTAAGCCACTAATGCAAGGGAAATGATTAAGAAACACCTCAATCTTGTGCCATTATCACAAGAGCAGAATGCAAACATGAACCCATCTACTATAACAAAAGCTGCCACTGAAGAGGCAGAAGCCAGTAACAAGGATGTAAGTATTTTGTATGAGAACTCAATCATTACTACTAATGAGAACAACCGAATTCAATCAGTAGACAACAATTTCACTTGCCAACAAAGCAAAAGAAACTATCCACAATCAGTCTATAACACAATGTTATCAGATGGAAATAGAAGAAACACAGAAACCAAAAGAATGTGCTGTTTGAGAAGGATCTTGAAGCTGTTGAGCCAATTAAAAGCCAACTTGACACAGGAGTCCCTTGAATTTTTAACCCCACAGGCAGCCTATGACAATCTTGTTCCACATAATTCATAAATAAAGAATAGGGTTCTAGGCATAGTTTTACCAGTACAATGAAAAATGAGGCATATAGTTCACCACGACATTGTAAGTAATACAACTGATCTGATACAAGACACCAAAATACTTACTAGTACACTTAAAACTTGAAAGGTTGTGCTAATATGTGGGCAGCCAAATATGTGGACAAACTGGACTCTAAAAATAAATGAATGAGTATACTCATATCATAATTGGTACAATATACCAACATACTCAAAAAATGACCATGTGCAATATCAATCAAGTAGCTGAACTCAAGCCTTTTGGTTGAACCTAAGACCTGAATTGAAGCCCATCCCCCATTAGTCTTTGTGCCAAAGGGAAAACATTATGTAGTCTTACTTCACAATTGGTTTACATGATAGAAAGACAAAAGTACTAAAACTCAAGAAACTTACATCAAAAAGAGAAAATGATTTGCCAATGATTGTTCAAATTCATTGGCAAATAACCATACAATAGCATTTCTCAACTTCAATCAACTTTATTGGGCTAGTGAGATTTGCACTTCCATGATTATCATGTATGAGCCCCACCATTAAAAAGGGATGCCCGGAGAATTTTGGGTTAACAAGCAAGTACAAACAACCCAACAACTTGTTTCTAATAACACTCCAATCCAGCAATTTTCCAATCATAGCAATTTGATTGAAGCATATACACAAATAAACCTAACCCAGAAATCTATGAACCTAACAAATAGCAGCCAGCAAATCAAAGCAACAGAATCCCACTCAAACCCATAAAACTTCAATGTTCAAAACTTGCAAGTAAAATGCTAAATTAAACCAAGCAAAAGGGCAATTAAGAAAAATACAAACTTTCATGAGAAATCAACCAAAGACCCAAACTTTAATCAAGAAAACGAAAACCCAGAAAACAAAAGGACACGAAATGAGATAATATCATGAGATGATGAAGAGATTTGTGTATCTCACCAGGGTTAGAGAAGAACCAGAGGATGATACCGCAAAGAACGAGAACAAGAGGGATGAGATGAACAGCATTCTCGGCAGATCTAAGACGCGATTTCTCTTTCTTAGCGGCGTGAGATCCCGGGTTATACATTGGAAGACTCGCGTTACCATCAACGCCTGGTGGAGATGGAGTTGATGAAGATGAAGATGGGTTCTTGTAATACTCGTCTGCTACTCTTGTGTTGCTCGATGATCGATGCATTTTTTTAAATTTTCTTTTGTAGAGTTTTTGTGGTGTTTGTTTTTGTGGGTGTCACAGGGAGATCGATAATGGAGTAGAAAGAGAGGAGAGAGAAATTGGGAGACGAAAATAGGAGGGAAAGGGATTAATGTTTGGTTTTGTGAATGTTGGTTCTTGAATCTTGACCTGTTACAACTTACAATTCTCCTTGTTGAGTGCCTTCATTCATGGCATTGGCAGCCTCTTGTAAGTTCCTTCTTGTTTTCCTTTTTTTTTGGCTTTTTTTGTGGATCTGATTTCCAATTGTGTTTTTCTCGTTTTTGGGCACAACTTTCGACAATTTAAGTGAACCTGGCTAGAGGTGATCTCATTATGAGACTACCTTCTTCGTTAAGGATTGATACGGCATTTACATTGAAAATAATCCTAAAATGTACTAAATCTTTTCTAAAATAAAAAAAAAAGTACTAAATCAATAGTAGCCTAATAGGAATTCTATTGCTGCCTCACCTTGAGGCTGCAATTTGCACCCCCAATTAAAATAGGACACACAACTACACAAGTACTTGTAATAGAAAAAATCAGAAAAAGAAAGCCAATTTCTCTTGCAAGTGTATATGTGTCTACTTTGATTACACTATCCAAAATATTCATCTTTACATAGGGAAAGTTGAGCAATTATAGTTACATTAGATAGCGCAATCGACCTCACTTTCTCCTCTTACTTCTTCCCTTTTTACCCTTCATTTACGTTATAAAAAAATTGCATTTGATTAAAAGCAAGTAAACGAACCTTAGTTTAAACGTATTTCGTCTACTAGATATACAAAACATGAACCTACCTTATTAGGGTTAAAAAAACATGAACCTACTACCTTTGATGAGGTAAGAAAACTGACACACTTATACTCTTGTGCTTTTAATGCCCCTCAACATGCTACCTAATTACACCTCAATTTGGTTTGTTATTAATAAAGTTAGTAAAAATATCCCCAAAAATAAAAATAAAAATAAAAATAAAACAGTTGTAGAAATGTTGCTAGTGAATAGTGATCACTAACAATCTGATAGATGTTCTAAGAAATCTGGACCTACTTGCGGACAATAGAATTAGAACATACATTCCCATATCAAGTTTTTTTTTTTTTTTTTTTGCTTGTCATTCCCATATCAAGTTTGGTAGTTAACCAATGAGGTATGGTTGAGTTATAAGAACTCATTCATCCTTAATCAAAGTCGAAAGTTCGAATTATCCTTAAGTATGGAATAATTTTAAACTTCTTGATTAGTTTGAGGTGCCTACAAGTCAACGCTGGCCAAAAGAAATATCAAGTTTGGTAGTTGGGGAAAGTAGGAACCAATTTCCCTCCAAAATAGACCCGCGCAACAATCAACCATCACACAAACAAACTTCACACGTTCACATAAAAATGCTAACAAAACCCTTGACACGTGGCAGCTCCTAGGCCAACTTTCCACGTCACCTCTAGAGTCTCTTCACATTCCCTCTTTTTTTCGGTTAAAATTAAAATTTTGGAACTGATTCAATCAGATTAAACTTTTCCTGATAAATCTTGTATTTTCTCTGTCGAATCACATACAGACCAAAAGGGGAGAAGTTCATCACCATTTGAGTCATGAGTTCCGAATAGTAAGTGCATTTTCTCTCTCTAAAACTGCCAGCTTTTTTTGGTCAACTCGATCAAACCCAGGAATATCTATTATGTGATTTATGTCACACGTAAAATGTCGGTGAATTTATTAGTGGATTATGATCTTTTCAATGGGTTTTTCAATTTGTATGGTCATTTTTTTATTTGATTCTCGCTCTTGTTACTGGATTTTAATTTATTTTTTTTTTTTCGTTTATCTATTGTGATTTTGAATTATGTTTGATTTGATCACTCACGGATCTAGCTGAAAATCGTGGGTCAAAGTGTGTTTTTATTGAATTTCAATAATCTTCTGGGCTTGCACAAAGTTTCATTCTCGTCCCATTTTATTTAATGTGTTTTTGTGATTCAGAGTTTTTGTTGGTGTAATCTGAATCATTGTATCAAGTGGGTACTGTTTAGAAGGAATTTCATTTTAATTGAATGTAGCTGAGGTTTGTTGCTTTAGAGAAAAACCATGGTTTTTGCTCTCTTTTCTCCTTGGGATTTCATCAGAATTATGGATACTATTGATGCAACAGGAGTTGAGGACATTCAGATCAGAGCACACTCAAATATAAATGTTATAATGTCAGAAGATAAATGATTTTAACTTTTTGTGGGTCTATCGGAAAAGGCATCTCTGTCTCTATTAGATAACTAGTTAGGGGTAAGTCTGCGTCCATCTAGGCCTCCCCCGACCCGGCCCTCGGCTGGATATACCAGGTTGTTGCTGTTATTGTTGTTGTAATGTCAGAAGATATATCATTTGATTCTCTTTGCTGTTTTGTTTTCTTAATGCAGTGACTATTTGTTCAAACTTTTGCTAATTGGAGATTCTGGAGTTGGCAAGTCATGTCTCCTCTTGAGGTTTGCTGTGAGTGGCCTATTCTTTTCTCTTTCGTTTTCCGTTAGTTAATTGCTTGTTCTTTTCTTTACTTGATTACTGCAAAGCGTTTTGTGTTCCTTCATTATTGTTAGATTCACTTTATGATCTGGGAAGCAATTACAGAGCTGTGATCACCATCCTAGCTTTACCATTTTGCTCTTTCGGGTTTTAACTTCCCTTTGGAAACTTGTCTTTGAATACGGATAGGAGATATGAGAAAAATGGGCTTAGGTTTAAGATATTGCAATGCGATGACATAGATGCTCTCATGAAAAAAACTGTACATCTGTATGGTATAAAACTGTTTGTGAACTTGACTGGTCACTGAAAGAATGATTCAGATCAACGACTCATGGTTCTGGGAATTTGCATGAATGCTTAAGCAAGTATTTTCTGGTTTAGACTAGTCTTGATGTAGGGTTATGATGGAACTGCAGTTCATTAGTTCAGCGCATCATTCATGCAAATCCACTTCTACTCTGCCAGATGGCAATAGAGGCTGAGGAATAAGAAGAAAGACAGGCCATTGATTCCTAGATTATAGTTTAAGTAATTAAGGGCACTGACTTATGCTACCAATGCCAGTATAGCAGAAAGCTCCTGGTTTCACCGCCATCTTCAGCTATGGTTGGTGCCTCAACTTTTGGTTTTTAAGAAATAGTTGATTGCTGCAAGGCTGTAGCATAATTCTATCTGATTTTGGTGAAGTGCTGAAGCAACTTTTGATCATAATTATTGAAGGGGCCTTCCTGGCGCTATGAAAATACTCCCTGGCCTCAAGATTATCGTGCTTTCATTACTGGTTCTCTACACATGATTGATAAAGAGTACAGTACAGGCTCTTTAAGAATGATTTTGTTTCCCTTTACTGCTTCATGATTCAGGATGATGCATATCTCGAAAGTTACATCAGCACTATCGGAGTTGATTTCGTAAGTTTATGACTTTCACCTTTACGGTAACTTCTACTTGTTTGTCCTTACTCCTTAAGCTATGGGGATGATTTAGTTGTTGAGATAATATTGCAGTACCTAACCTGATGCCTCTGCTTTTTTCTTCAGAAAATCCGTACCGTTGAACAAGAAGGGAAGACCATCAAGCTCCAAATTGTAAGTATATTATGACTCCTAGTTGTTTAATGGCAAATTGAGATTCAGAATCCCATATTGCTAATTTGAACATGAGTCCTGGGGGAATTTTTATTAGCATATTATAATTTTCTTATTGAGGCACTATGGCCTATCTGGTTTATATATTAGCAACATCTTTTGGTATTTATTACTGAAGTCTGCTTGGTCTGTTTATGGTTCCAGTGGGATACTGCTGGGCAAGAACGTTTCAGAACTATAACTAGTAGCTACTATCGTGGTGCTCATGGGATCATTGTGAGTAGAACATACTCCCTTACTGACTGTTATCTTCAGCTTGTGCCTCATATTGACAAGAGTAAGTTGCTTGGTGTCATTTTTATTTGACAGGTGGTTTATGATGTGACTGACCAAGAAAGCTTTAACAATGTTAAGCAATGGCTAAATGAGATTGATCGTTATGCAAGTGATAATGTAAATAAACTTCTAGTTGGAAACAAGAGTGACCTTACAGCAAACAAAGTAGTATCCTATGAGACAGCCAAGGTGAGCGATCCTATTGGAATTCCATAGTGCAACATTTTGTGAAGTATCCAAAATAAGTATGTTTTTCCTACCACAGGGTGCTTAATTTTTCCTTTGTCACTAATGCTCGACTTCAAACAGGAATTTGCAGATGAAATTGGGATTCCTTTTATGGAAGCAAGTGCCAAAAGTGCCACCAATGTGGAACAAGTTTTTATGGCTATGACTGGTGCAATAAAAGAGAGGTAAATTTCTTCATCTTTGAACATCTAATTCCTTGTTTAGTCATGGGAGTCAGGAAACCCTGAAAACTCAGGTTCTGGAACAGTAGGCAAAGCGAGTTTGCCTTTTCTTTGATACCTGGTCGTGCAATCACAGAGTTGAGGTATGAGACAATACTAGAGGCCTACAAATTCACATTATATGGTTTTGAAGAATAACCTCTTTATCCATTTTGTGGCTTCAACTGCGGTGGGGAAGGGGCGGAAAGGCCATTAAGTTCAGTGGTTAGTTTTACAGCCGGCCATGTGAGAAAGCTAAGGCAATTAACTATAGCCAAGTAATCTTAAATACGAACTCCAGACACAAAATTACCGAGACAGAGAGACAATGTGTAGATGAATTAGACTATCCTTTTCAAGCAGAGACGAGTAGTCATCCTATGTGCAATTATCTATTTATGTTTTACACCTGGTATTTTGGTTTGCAATTGCAGAATGGCTAGCCAACCTGGTAACAATGCGAAGCCACCAACAGTTCAACTTCGAGGACAACCACTCAACCAGAAGGGTGGGTGCTGCTCTTCGTGAAGAGAAGTAAAAAAAAAAACTGTCAGCGTATAGGGTCATCCATCATCTCAGTGGTTGTAAAAGGCAGTTCTATGATTGTAAGAGGGAGTTCTTTCCCGATGCAATGCTGTTGGGAAAAAAGAATCATGTACTGGCATAACCTTCTATCTTTAGGTTAATGACTTGGTTAGATCACAATTTTTTCACGGTTGCTATAAAGTGTTTTCAATCTTCAGTCGCCTTTTAGCAAACTGTGTACAAATAGGAATACAGCACAACAATTTTTGGTATACCTGAGAATGAAAGTGACAGATTTGCTAAGGTACGATCTATGTTCTCAGTTCGCACTTTTAATCCTCAACTTTGGGGAAACTGCCTAGGCAGTCAATAATCTTGATAAAGAGAAATGCTCCAGTAGATTGGTTCATAACTTGGCCAACAAAGGTGCAAGAGAACATATATTTAAAGCAAATAATCAAAGAAATACTGAAGTATTTTGAATCATTGAATTATGAGTATTAAGTTCATACAAGATGCTTGAAACTATTGTTAAGAGAGAGGTCTGCATGCTCACCAGTAATCCCCACAAGAGCAGCTCCCATCTTTGAAATGATGAAACCTAGTCTTGTCTCTCACAATTATTTCCCTCTCTTCAATGGATGATATGTACTTTATAGCGAGATGACAATCCCCACATACTCTCAAAATTCTTAAAGATCCGAATAGGAAAACCTGTAGGCAACTTAATCAGACCATAAGCAATAGCCAGTTTCTCACTGTGCCATAACAGAAGCTTTTCTTTTTGCTCCTTGCCAACATCATGCAATGCAAATTGAAGATCAGGCATGTACCCTGCCAACTTCATTTTCCTCTCTAAATCCCTCAGCTTTTCATGTATGACGGGCAATTCCGGATGTTCTCTGTCACTCGATCTAAACTCATGAACAACGCTCTTTATCTCAATCCAACTGTAGCCTGGCTTTTTCACCACGCTATTACCCTTCATCGACAGCCACACCTTAGACACATTATCCCATTCACCTCTTGTTGCATAAACATTAGCCAACCGGACATATCCTGCTGCATTTGTTGGATCAATGCTAAGCAGTTTGTTGGCTGCAAACTCAGCCAAATCTATATTCTTGTGGATCCTCGAAGCTCCCAAAAGGCTCCCAAATATAGCGGCATGTGGTTTGAATGGCATCTTTTGTATCAAGTCAGTAGCTTCTTTTAGCTTTCCAGCACGGCCTAGCAGGTCAACCATGCATGAGTAATGCTCAGGCTTCGCCTCAACCCCATAATCCATCCTCATTGATTCAAAATAGCGCATCCCAAGTTCTACCAATCCAGCATGGTTGCAAGCTGACAAAACCCCAACAAAGGTGATCCAATCCGGCTTTATCTTCTCGTTTCTAATATTATCAAACAGAGTAAGAGCTTTTTCACTATCCCCGTGGGTAGCATATCCGGAAATCATGGCATTCCAAGTCACCAAATCTTTCCTTGGCATCTCCATGAACAAGTTCCATGCATCCTCTAAAAGTCCACATTTGCAATACATACTCAGCAATGAAGTCCCAACAGTTGTATCCCAATACAAAGGAGATTTGAACACAAATTGGTGAATTTGCTTGCCTAACACCAATGCAGATAGATTACTACAACCCAACAAAGCACTAGTCAAGGTCAATGGAGTTGGCCTAACCCCATATTCCACCATCATCTTAAAGAGCTTCAGAGCATCACCTGCTCTAGAATTTTCAACATAACCAGCAATCATAGCATTCCAAGTCACTGCACTCTTCATGGGCATCTCTTCATACATTCTCTCCGCCATTTCAACTTCCCTAACCTTCATATAACCAGTAATCAATGCAGTCCAAGCTACAACACTCTTAAACGGATCCAATCTAAACAACCTTAATGCTGAGTCCAAATCTCCACACTCCACATAACCCGATATCATCGCATTCCACGACACACTATTCCTCTCAGGCATCACAGAAAACAGTCTTTGAGCTTCCTCCATCATCCTATTTTCCGCAAAACCCGAAACCATCGTGTTCCAAGAAGCATTATCCTTAATGGGCATTTGCTCAAAGAACAACCTAGCACCATGAACATCCGAATTGCGCAAATAACAGGATAACATAGTATTAAAAGAGAAAACATCTGGTTCAGGAATTTTATCAAACAGTTGGCGTGCTTCAACAAGTTTCCCGCGCTTTCTCGAGTACCCAGCTAACAACGAATTCCAAGTAATTGTAGTCTTAATGTGCATCCCATCAAACACTCTTAGAGCAGATTCCAAATCACCAGCTCTAATGTGTCTAGTATTCATTCTATTACAAGATATGATATCATTGTATCCACCATCGAAATTTGTAACACCTGAATGTGATGGATTGCATTTTATGTTATTGGGGGGTACCAAGTTGCATGATTCTGATGAAAAGGGAGGGAATTTAGCAACAAATTGATCTGGGTTTCTGTCATCATTCGGGTTTTGAGTGATGGAAGTAGAAAAGAAGCAGAATTGTTTGGTATGAGAGAGAATATTGAGGAGAGAGATAGATTTACGGTTCGTACAAGTGTGGATGAGGTTATTCATGTATGTGAATAACTATTTTATCATTTCAGTTTTTATCATTACAAGTAAATTTTGGGGGGAATTGAACTCTCTGTTTTCTCTCGTCTTTTGACAGGACACAGGAATGGAGAGAGTCACTTGTTGAACGTCAAATGAGTCGTCGTACGACGTAGACGTTGTTGCAATTTTGTTCCATTTTTAATACGATATAAAATTGATTGATATCAAAATTAATAACTCTTGTATGAGATCGGCTCAAGGTGAGACTACCTCCACATACTTAGTATGATATTAGCATGACATCATGTTTGTATGAGAAGTTTCACTTGAGGTCGCCTTATACGAGATTTTGACGTCTGCTACTGACTACTGTCGTTTACACTTATGACTTATGTCACCAAACTAGCCCCCCAAATAGATACTCAAGTGGATAAAAGTATCGTCCCCAATTATAAAATTTAGGGTTTCATTCCTATCTAGACCTTTTTACCTCCTCCAACACCAAAAAAATAAAAATAAATACCCTCCCAAGTCATTCTCTCTCACACACCCGAAAGTAATGGCGAATGGTGTGTTGTGTCATTTAATTGGTAAAAAAAATTAAGTTGGGGGTAAAATTAAAATTGGTGAAAATTCTTTGTAATACTCGCAATCCAGTAAAAATTTGTGTTATTCACCAATCTTCTCTATAGAAATTAGCTTCCAGCTTCAGAATTTTGTCATCACCCTACCTAGTCACAAATGGCATCAGTGAAGTGTCGCAAATGGCAGCCCCTATGAAGATGCATGGAGCTCAGGGTTCATCAAGAAACATGCATGGAGACAATTTTCGAAAGTTCCAAGGCAATGATATCACATACAAGATACAAAGCAAATTCACAAAAACTCGTTGTCCAATCCCCCTTCTTTCAAGGCCGAACAATTGGGGCAACAAACCTCCAGCTAACACTAGACAAAACCGACAATAAGGTTAAAGGCAAAAATGGAACGGGCTGAGGAGAGAACCGCATAGACAAAAGAAGAGCTTAAAAAGGCCATGATCATGATTCATAATCCCACAACATACTTCTGAACTGATCTCTAAATTCTACCCCATCAGCGTCTAAATCATCCTTCCCCAATGTCAAAAACCCCGAGGAAGGGATTTACAGGAAGTACTCAGAACGCCCAAGAGATGCAACCACCAAAATCTGTATGATTTCCAAACTAAAACCGATTACAATCTAGCTCTGACCCTAACTTCAGTAAATTTGGAAAACAAAAGACAACACAGCAAAAGGAAAATTGCAAAAGGAGAACATCTAAAATTTACACTCTTAACACAGGTAAGCACATTATTCCTGTCGAAACTTTTTTGTCACTGATGAGCTCCTGACATCATAAATGAGCCCCAAATTTAGAGCCAAAAATAGTTATCAGAACAACAAAGGGTCCAAAATTTTACTTCCCCCCCAAAGATGGAAACTGCCTGTCATCTTCGATTGAAGGAGCAGCCACATTGTTCGATGCATAGCCTCCACCATATCCTCCGCTACCTCTACCTCGGCCTCCCCTTCCTCTTCCACGTCCACCACCTTGGTAGTATGACTCTCCTTCAGCAGGCTTCAGAAACTCGTTTATGCTCAGAGACTGGAATCACAACAGGAGAGATCAAAAATTGTCAAATGAATATGCTCACCACAGAAAGAAATTACTCGTTTGATTTAAATAATTTAACAACCAAGCTAAGCAATTTTGTCAGATAATAACCCCAACCTCCTCGTAATAGCATATAAACACCACATATTTGCCCCCAAAAAAGCAGACAAGGAGACATTGTGACGGGGAACTCAATAATGTTCACCAATAAGTTTTGCTAAGTCAACAGTCTTTTCCCTATCCCAAAACCAGACAAGGCCAAGATTTTATTTTGGCAAGGAGTGTCAAGCTCCAACGCTAATCCACCCAAGAATTGAAAGCTACTCGTATATAGCAAGGAGAAACAAGAAGACAGAAAAACAATGGCATACAAACAAGAAAAGAAGACATACTAAAAGCTAAAACTAACAGAGAACAAAGGCATTTTAGAGAACTCAATCCCTCCATCGCTTTTACAACTTTCAGTCTCCACAGTCCACAGACAGTTGAAACCAAAACTATCTAAAAAGTAAAACACAGAACTTACAACCTGCAAATGAGTGAACAAGTTCCATAGCAAAGTCACCCGATCAAAGAAGAAAATAAACTTCACTACCTTCTTGGCTCTTTCTTCTTTCTCAGCAGCTTCTTTTCTCTTGTCCTTGTCAGAACCCTGATAAGATAAAATTAAAATTGTTAGTAAGAACTAAAATGACTGACAAATTCAAATGAACAAGTTCAGAGGCCTCACCAGCTTAATAAAAACCTCATCATTATTTTTCTTGTTGGAAACCAGCTGCATGGATTGAAATTCCTTATCCACATCAACCTTCCTCTCCTCAGCTTTCAAGGATAACAAAGCCTTTCTCTTCTCCTCCAGCACTTTCTCATACTCTTCAAGAGTCATTTGCTGAAAAAATAGCATTCAAGTATTATGTTTTAAATTCCAAAATGGACGTTTTCCCAGCAGTTGATACAAAGTGCAGTAAATAGCAATTTACTGATAGGCTCAAGTTTAGATGATTGAATATGATTCATAGTAGAAGCAAAGTACTCCTATCAAGCACTGTATACGAGTTACCAATCTATCGCTGATTTACTGCATCAAATACAAGAAGTATATACATTAAGATATCCAATTCATTATTATTCTTGTCATCAGAATTATGTTCTTAAAATCACATAAACATTTCCAAATGAGCAAGGTAACAGTGCTAGTCCTGCTTTCCTGTCAAACATTTTCATATACACCTCCAAACAATTACTCTGCCATCAGGCATTGGCTTCCCACAAACAGCCGACACTCTACGTTCAGGGTAAGGGGATCTGCCCAATCAATTGAAGGGAGAAAAGCAGTCCACGAAACAATATCCATACTGGTCCAGGGAGGGAGTCATTTTAATTTAAGATGACTTTGAAAAAGGAAGGCTGAAAGCATTATCTTAGCTTCCATAAGGCAAGACAAAAAAACAATATAGTATTGAGCAACAATGCATCACGGAAAAGTATATCAGAAAAGAAAGAGCGCATAAATCTACCACATTAATTTCCATTAAATACAATGTCACCAAAAATGTACCATACTTAAACACCGTCTTTAGGATTTAATTATAGTAACAGTAAGCACAAGCATTTTTATCTGATCATAGAAGTTATTATGCTTCTGGGCTAACATTTGCAAAAGCTTCTCACTTACACTATCGCAAAATAGAACTGCTCAAGACCACTTAACAATGTTCACGACATTAAAAAAGTAACATGCATGCAGATGTGTTCTAAAGGTCAACTCAACCAGCAACTACTCTTTCCAGCACAATCATCCCTGCAGTTGGAACTAACAATGACCAAGAAAAACTCACCAATTCTTCTGGCTCCTTCTCTTCTGGCTCATTCACAGGATTCTCTTTTTCAGCATCAACAATTTCTTCAGCTCCTGTCTGCTTCTCAGCAGTAACATTTGCCTCATTTTCAGCAACAGGTTCCTCAGTTTCACTGATGAGTAAACTTCTATATTCAGCATGTATGCCTAAGCAGATATTGGATTTAATAAAGTATCTGAAAAATAAGGAGACTCACGGGGCAATCTCATCAGCAGCAGTACCCCAGTTTCCACGACCAGCACCTTCACGTTTGATATCACTCCTGGGAAACATCCAAGTACATAATTAGTTGATTGCATAAAAACGAGCAAATGACTTCACTAATAAAGACAAAATTGGAAACAAATAGAGCAGATAAATAATTATACTAATACTTACCCACGTCCAGTGCCGCTACGGCGTTCATAAACCCTCCTTGGTCGTTCTCCCTCAGCAGCATCACCATTGCTGAAGCCTCCACGTCGTCCACCACGGAAACCACTGCCGCCATGAGGACCACTATATCCACCACGTCTTTCAGGATTATCCCTACTTTCCTTGTATCCCATTGGAAACCCATTATCATTGGAAAATGCGTTCTCATTGTTGGCAATATCCCCGTTAGCTCCACTTGGACCACGTCCACGCCCATATCCACGTCCGCCGCGACCTCCGCCACCACGACCAGTTTCATTCCTTGCCTCTCTCACTGAAATCATCAGTTTAAACATGTCAGCAAAGTATTAGCTGGAAATCACTCATTTCCACGCCAAAAACCTCCAAAAGAAAAAAAGCAAATTGGGGATGGATCAGGTCTCTTTGTAGATCATCATTGAATATCTAACCACTAGATCAAACATTTATGCAGCTTCACTCAGATCACATGCAGGGGCGGGGGAGTCAGCTCTCTGTAAAGATCAGGCGCTTCACACACATTGCTAAGGTGCTAATAGGCTTGCTAATGCACAATGAGGATAGACGTCTATACTGCAGTTGTCTTTTGAGGCACACAAAATGTCAACCTTTTTCCACCATCAAATATTCAACCACTAGATCAAACTTTATACACAATTTACTCAAATCACATGCAGGAGAAGGCCCTTCACACCCATTACCAAGGGGCTAATAGGCTTGGTCATGGACAACATGCAGTGGCGAATGTAGGGGGAGGGGGTACCCTTGCTCCCCCTCTCCCACCAGAAATCATTTTTTATGTGAAAAATGAAGATTTTTTTTTTTTTTAGGGGGGGGGGGGTTAGTATAATGTACCCCAAATTTATATCTTTTTAAATTTTTCCCGTCATTACGTTTCTGGATTCGCCACTGACAATGAGCATAGACGTTTATACTGCAGTTGCCTTTTGTGGCACAATGCCATAAAGACACGTTGAGGGGAACAATAGTACAGGCAGGTCATATGTGCATATGAGGTCATGAAATACTGGTGGCCCAATCACAAGTTAACAAGGCGCTAATAACATAAGATGCGCAGCAATGTATACTTTGATGGTGAGGCATGATATACGCACACGTGGGACCTGACATTTAAGCATGGGCTATGAGCCTATAAAACATGTAAGAATGTTGGTAATAATGTCATATGACCATTATTGTAGGTTTGTCTTCTAGGTTGGCCATTGGCACTTCAGTAGTACTTGGCCAAATTGCAAAATTACGTTATCAAGGTGACCATTATTTCTGAATGAAGAGTACAGGCAACTTCCCCATGTAAATTACAATTCCTCTGTTTCGAACAAGCAAAAATTATGTTATCAAGGTCATATGTACCTATCCTTTACAATGATAAAATCAAATATTTAGACAGCAAAGTCTATAAAAAGCTTGCGAATTTTCTATTTAACAAAATGAAAACATCCCCGAAACCAAATAAAAGCGGCCACAGTACACAAGTCAATTGAACCGGACACTCTTCTTTTTTAGTCAAGATTCCCATTACCCTTTCCTCAAGACAGCATGAAGACGTACTCATAAGCCCCCATAACCCCAAACAAACACACAATAAATATAAATAAATATATAAATAAATAAATAAATAAAAACAGCTTCCAACTCAGCCAATATCAATAAACACAACTATTGCCATACAAAAAGCTCATCTCATCTCATCTCATTTTTCTCTCCAACATGATATATTACTATTACTATTCAATCCAAATAAACCCAAACCAGTACACCCCCCAACATTTTGCCCCCCTTTTCCAGCAACCACCATTAACACAAAAGCACAACAAACAATCATCAGAACACCCATTCACCATCTAACCATTAATCACTGAAACACAACTACAGTATATCACATACAAATAAAACACATTATTTCATTTCTCACCACCATTCAATCCAAATGGAGCCAAGCCACATCAGCATGACACAACATCTTTAACCCATTTCCACCAATCACAAAGAACAAAAACCATAAACATAAAACCCAACAAAAATCACTCATTTCATCATCTAATCACAAAAAAAACCCAAAACCAATACATAAAACCATAAATTAAAACAAATAAATGAAAATAAAAATGATATTATTACCAGCTTGAGAGGGAGGAAGTGGCTTGGTGGGCAGCTTAGCGGACTTAGCGGCGGCAACAGGGGCAGCGACGGCGGCCTTCTTAGCACCGGCGACAACAGCTTTCTGCTCCTGAGCAGCGATAAACTGGCTTGGATCTTCAACGTCGCCATCCCCTAACAAATCGAAAGGGTTTGTGCTTGCCATTTTTCTCCTTTCTTAATTTATATAATCACTCAGATAAAACCCTAGTTTCTCGAGATGAGTATCGTAATAGCAACCACGAAACCCTAGTTATTCGATATCGCCATGGAGTTGATAGAAAGAGAAAGGGGCTTGAGAGAGTAAGAGAGTACGTGAGGAGAGAGATAGAGAGAGAGAGAGAGAGAGAGAGAGAGAGAGAGAGAAAAACCCTAGCCAAAGCGGCAGAGAAATGGGGGCTAATGGACTGAACGTAATCTTAAAAACCCTACTGAGGAGTGTTATAGTGTGGTTGGGCTTACTGTATGGATTGTGTATTTGTAATACACTTGGCGATTCTTTAATGGTTCATTTGTTGGGGTGGTTTACTCGTGTTGCACTCGTTATTCATGTGTGGGGCAAATGTGGGCATGATTTAGTTGTTTTTATTGGGTTCAATTCAATTCAATCCCCAAATAAAATGGACTTGAACTAAACTGAACTGAATGAAGTTAACAATGACGGATTGCTTACCCTAGAATAGTTATTACATAATTTTAATTGAGGTCCTGTTTTCATAAAAAAAAAAAAAATAAAAAAAAAAAAAAAAAAAATTGAAGTGAAAGAATGATACTTATAAGTGAGTGTGTATGGCTGTGTGATGCACGGAATGTTTCAACTTTTTTTTTTTTTTTTTAAATTTAATGTTTTCTGATGGATTTCCTTGCTTCTAACTTTGTTATAATAGTTTTTCTTTTCTTTCTTGGTGCTAATTTTGTGATTAATTGGTAAATAAAACTGAAACAACACCAAGGCGGGATTTGGAGAGGTTCATCTACATCCTGACTCAGCCTAACTCTTAATTTGTTTAGGGAAAATACTAAAATGTTGGGGGAGGGATGCCCTCAAGTCATGGTAATAGTCATTCACTGGCCGTGTATTAGCCTTTTATAAAAATAAAAATAATAAAATAATAAAATAAAATCACTCATTGACTTGTGCTGCCTCTATAAAGTTAGAGGTATCTAATACCCCTAAATGACATTGTTTGTTGCATTGTAGCTCTACTTATTATAATTAGTCATACTGTAAATTTTCATCTATATTTGACTGAGCGCTTAGGAACGTTAGTAGCCTTTTATTCACAAACTTGGTAATACTTTGTTATAAAGTTTTTCTACTAAAGATTATCATAGTAGACAACGGATCAAAATGAACTAAGACATCAAAAATTTATTGAAACAAAATCTGAGTAGCCCATGTCCCATATCCCATGTCGCAGTGCCCAGCAAGCGTCATGTCCCAACGCACATGTCCCAATCCCAACGCCCATATCCCATGTCCCATGTCCCATGTCCCAAATCCCATGTTCTATGGGTGAAATCAGAGTTCGGGGACCCGAAAGTCCGTCACGAGGCATCGAAGGTCCTCTAGGGTGACAATAGACACCTTGAAGAAGTTTGGGCAAAAACGGAAACCGGGCCCCGGGAAGCCGAAAATCAAAGGCTATAATCCACTTTTTTTGGCTTCCGGGAGGCCCTGCAACGAAGGTGGATATTTTCGCACCACATCGCACAGACACCCTTACGGAATATAAGAGGCCCCGGGGTGCGTTTTTGGGTCCTTGATAGGCTTGTAAGGGCGTTTTTACGGGACACCAATGTAAGGCAGGAACACCGAATGCATGGGTGATATTGAAGTTCGAGAATGCAGATGACCACCACAGAGCACTGACATTCCTCAAGGGTCATGATAGACCCCCCCGGAGAATTTTGGGCAAAAATGACACTCGAGCCGCCGAAAACCGAAAACGAAGGCTATAATCCACGTTTTTTGGGCTTCCAAGAGGTCCCGGAACAAAGGTGGATATTTTCGCACCACCTCGCACGGAACACCCCTAGGGGATATCGGAGACATTCAGGGTCGCTTATCCGGTCCTTGATAAGCTTGGAAGGGCGTTTTACAGGACACTGGTGTAAGAGTTGGAACACCAAAGGCATGGGTGATGTCAAAGATCGTATCGGATGACCCTACCGGGACACCGAGGGTCCTCTAGGCTCATCATAGACTCCCCGAAAAAGTTTAGGCGAAAATGAAACCCGAGCTCTGGGAAGCCGTAAACAAAGGCTAAATCCACGTTTTTTGGGCTTACAAGAGGCCCCGAAAGTAAGGTGTATATATTTGCACCACATCGCACGGAGCACCCCTAGGGGACATGGGAGACATTTTTGGTCGCTTATCCGGTCCCTAATAGGCTTAGAAGGGCGTTTTACTGAACACTAGTGTAAGAGTCGGAACACCAAAGGCATGGGTGATATCGAAATTCAAGGATTCGGATGAACCTCCCAGGGCACCGTAGCTCCCCTAGGGTTATGGTAGACCCTCAGGAGAAGTTTGGACAAAAATGACACGAGACCCGGGAAGCCGAAAACGAAGACTATAATCCACTTTTTTTGGGCTTCCAGGAGGCACTGGAACGAAGGTAAATATTTTCGCACCACATTGCACGAGACACCTTAGGGAACATAGGAGGCCCTTGGGGTCCGTTTATCGGGTCCCTGATATGCTTGTAACAGCGTTTTTACGGGACACCAACGTAAGGGCCGGAACACCGAAGGCATGGGTGATATCAAAGTTTGGGGATCCAAACGACCCTCCCGGGGCACCGAAGATCCTCTAGGGTCATGATAGACCTCCCAGAGAAGTTTGGGCAAAAATGACACCCGGACTCGGGGAAGCCGAAAACGAAGGTTATAACCCACGTTTTTTGGACTTACGGGAGGCCCCGAAACGAAGGTGGATATTTTCGCACCACATCGCACGGAACATCCCTAGGAGACATGGGAGTCCCTCAGGGTCGCTTATCCGGTTCCTGATAGGTTTGGAAGAGCATTTTACAGCACACTGGTGGAAAAGTTGAAACACCAAAGGCATGGGTGATATCAAAGTTCGGGGATCCGGATGATGCTCCAGGGGCACCGAGGGTACTCTAGGGTCATGATAGACCCCCGGAAAAGTTTGGGCAAAAATGACATCCGGGCCCCAGGAAGCTGAAAACGAAGGCTATATATATAATTCACGTTTTTTTGAGCTTCCGGGAGGCCCCAGAACGAATATGGATATTTTTGCACCACATCACACAGAACACTCATAGAGGATATGGAAGACCTTCGGGGTCGCTTATCCGGTCCCTGATAGGCTTGGAAGTGCGTTTTACGGAACACTGGTGTAAGAGTTAGATTACCAAAGACATCGGTGATATCGAAGTTTTGGGATCCGAATGTCCCTCCCGGGGCACCGAGGGTACTCGAGGGTCATGATAGACCCCTCGGAGAAGTTTGGGCAAAATTGACACCCCGCCTCTGGAAGCCGAAAACAAAGGCTATAATTCACGTTTGTTTAGATTACGAGAGGCTCCGGAACGAAGATGAATATTTTCGCACTACATTGCACGGGACATCCCTAGGGGACATGGGGGCCCCGGGGTTGGTTATCGGGTCCTTAGTAGGCTTGAAGGGCCTCTTACATGACATCGGAGGCTAATCCATGATTTTTTGGGTACTGAACATGGCTCCCCACCACCCCGTGCCGCCAAACCTACCCCCAAGCCCTCTCTACTATATTATAGTGAAGTCTCATACTTTTTTCCAATTTTTTTGAAGTGATTTCTTTTTATTTTTGATATTTTTCTATTATTTAGCGTACTTTTTAAAATTAAATAGCTACAATCTGTGAAAAATAAAATTTTAAAAAAATTCCGTAGCTTAATGATATACTTGATCTGAAAATTTTGAGGTGGAACTTTTGGAAAATAATTATCCAAACTCTCAAAATCCCTGTATGAAAGTTGTGCATTGAGCATGTCTACTCCTGTTAGAACCACTAAACCTTATAAGACTCGATCTTTAGTGGCTAGTTGCTTGAGAGAGGGCTTGTGGGCGAAGGAAGACAAGCGAAGCGACATGAAGCACTTACATACCATTATGAAAGCTATGCAATAGGCATGTCTACTCCACGGTTTTTGGGTACCAAGTATGGCTCCCCATCTTCCCGTGTCACCAAACCTACCCCCAAGCCCTCTCTACTATTATAGTGAGGTCTCAGAATTTTTCCCAATTTTGATTTATGGAAACACAATGAGATGGTACATGTAGGCATGACTAAACACGAACTTCATGTGTGGTGTTGTGTTGTGTTGTGTATGAAATGGATATGCCATTAATGAAGCTAAGCGTTACTACGTAGTACCTTAGAAAAAAATACCCCAAATCAAGGAAAAGTTAGGGAAGAGAAATGAGAAAATCGTTTTATGTGCTTACGAAAGGCTTGCATGTATTGGCCGTTTCAATTTCAATGAGTCCAAACTGAAACCATCCTTAGCTGGTCTCAACTTATATATCATTGAACTTATCCTATATTGGCCAGTTATAAAATCTTGCAATCTTGATTTTTGCAACGCATTTCATTTCATTTCACAAAAAAAAAAAGGCAACATTGATGATTATGGGTTACTATATTGGAGTAGCCATTTTGGTGTTATTAGGGCTACGACAATTTGTTTTGTCAAATGCTGATCAGCCACAACAATTAATACAAGGATCCTCTAGGCTTCCTGCCATCTTTGCATTCGGAGATTCCATAGTTGATACGGGAAATAACAACTTCCTAGGTTCCATTGCCAAATCCAATTATTGGCCTTATGGTTGTGACTTTAGTGGTGAACCGATCAGAAGGTTTTGTGATGCCAAGACTGTTTTTGACCTACTAGGTACGTAAGAACAATTGATTTTCTTATTCTCCTTGTTGTTTGCTTCTGTATGACATTTTTTCATTTGTTGATAAATAGGAGAGAAGGTGGGTATTCCAAATCTTCCGGCATTTGCGGATCCCACATCGGTCGGTTCAAAAATTCTTACTGGAGTTAACTATGCTTCTGCGGGTGCTGGTATCCTTGACGAAACTGGTAGACATTGGGTAATTCCTTCACGAGTTTGTATTTCACTTCAATCACAAAATGTTGAATTTAAAATAATATTAGATGGAATATTACTGACTTTGCGCGCCTAGTTAGATAATTTTAGATGAAAGATTAACATAAGGAGTATATACAATTATGCAACTTTATTCTTCTAATTAGTTATGCATGTTTGATGCAGGGGGATCGATTAGCTTGAGCCAACAAGTAATGAACTTCGAGAAAACTTTGGATCAATTGAAAAGCATGATGGACGAAAGGAGTATTACCTCTTGCGGTTATGTCATTCGGGAGCAACGACTACATCGACAATTACCTCTTGCCCTCCATGTATTCTTCCAGCGACGACTACAACGCTTCTGATTTTGGCAATCTTCTCCTGAATCATTATACTCGCCAAATTCTGGTAAAAACAATCATTTATACAAATACAATTAATGAAATTAATATTTTAAAAAACTCCGAGTTATAAGTAACATGTAATTCTAACAAGCCTAACTCAAGCTTCATAGGTATTAACTTTTATGTTCAAGTTGAGCTCAAAGTAGACTTATAACTACGAGCGAACTTAAATTTATGAAATTTTGGTCGATTGAGTTCATGTTTACTTCGTTTTAGCTCGTGGTGATTCCTAAATCCTAATTACTTATCATGAATGATTTGTTTAGTGTTATTGTATATATAGTAACTAATTATGTTGCCCTTCCAAGGCCTTATATAATGTAGGATTGAGGAAGTTTTTCCTTGCAGGAATTGCACCCCTTGGTTGCATCCCAAATCAAAGGTTAACAGGTCAAGCTCCACCAGGAAGATGTGTAGATACTGTTAATCAAATGTGACACATTCAACGAAGGCCTTCGATCTCTTGTGCAACAGCTTAATTCCAACCATCCCCAAGCCATCTTTGTTTATGCCAATACGTACGGTATCCTTGGCAATATCCTCAATAATCCAGCTGCTTATGGTAAATATTCTGATCCCTAAATACATGTCATAACGTCTGGATAGACCTGTCGAATGAGTTGACCCAATAAGTTACGGATCGGGTTATTTCGGGTTCGGGATGGCGGGTTGGTTTTTGGGTTAAATAATCCAATATTTAGTTCATTTTTTGCAGATTGTAAATGGGTTCAGGTCAAGAAAATTGTATTAAGGCTTTAAAAACAGGTTTGATCGAATTTCAGGCCGAGTCAGCTTTTGACAACTCTAATGTATGGGGTTATTTCGGGTTTGGGACGACGGGTTGGTTTTTGGTTAAATAATCCAATTTTTAGTTCATTTTTTTGCGGATTATAAATGGGTTACACTTAAAAACAGGTTTGATAGAATTTCATGTTGCGTCAGGTTTTGACAACTCTAATGTATGGATGAATGGATTAATACATGCAGGATTTACGGTGATCGATAGAGCATGTTGTCCATTAGGACAAGTGAATTGAGTACCATCAGCAATGCCATGTCCAAACCGAAATGAGTATGCGTTCTGGGATGGCTTTCATCCCACAGAAGCCGCCAACGCCATTATTGCTCAACGAGCTTTTGATTGTCATTGTGTATCTTTTTTTTTTTTTTTTTTGGTGCTCATCGTTATCTGCTTGCTAGCTTTTGCTCCTATTTCACATACATGTTTTGTAGACTTGGATCAAAGCTTGTGTTTTTGTGTACTGCTTAAATTAAAAGCCAAATCTTTTTGTCCATTTTCTGTGAACTTTGCTAGTAGTATTTCAATAGCCTATTTTAACTATTAGACCAAGACATCCTAATTAGTTTACAATGTTGTTAATTACATAATTATTTTACCGAATATAAAATTATTGCAAATTTGTAATATTAAATAGATGTATGCTAGAAGACTAACAATCCTATGCTACAAGGCACAAACATGCCCTTGAGCTTGGTTTACTACTTGTCTTTTCGGTTTTATGAAACAACAGTTTGTTTGAAGGTAATTAAGAAGCGTACATCCAATTAAACTCATCTTGGATCTACAAACCCAACTCATCTTGAACAATATGTGAGTTGGGTGTATAAATGCCCCTTCAATTCCACACCGCCTATTCTTAGTTGACTCAAAGTTTAATTATTATAACCACGCATAATCTCCTTTGCCAAGTCTTATTGCCTACAATTTGAGTCCTTATACTGAAGTGGACAAGCTACTAAATGCTACTCCCAGACTTACCTAGGTAGATACTTCTAAGATCAACAAATTGAGCATTTCTCAATTTTTTTTTTTTGTTTTTGTTTGGCAGAGGAAGAGCATTTCTCAATTTTAAAACAGGGTTATAGAACATATTGCTGTATGTTTTTACAAGGGATGGGTGTACGGTATATCTATATTTCGATAAACATGAGAGTACTCAAAAAATTAGCAGCATGTTTTGTGTGAGACTTAGTCCACCGTGGACCAAGTAATTTTGAGGGGTGGCTTCAGGTGAAGTAGGAGTTGGCTTCAAATAAAGTAGGGGGTGACTCCATGTGAAATAATATTGAGTAATTTCGAGGGGTGGCTCCAGGTGAAGTAAGGAGTGACTCTAGTTGAAGTAGGGGTGGTGCCAATTATAAATTTTAGGGGCGACTTTAGGTGAAGTAGGGGTGACTTCACTCTTAGAGGGGGTGACTCCAGGTAAAATAGGGGTGACTCCAAATATTGGTCCACCATAAACTAAGTCCACATAAGTTTTTGTAAAAAATTAGATTTACAAAGGGTTTTTAATCTTGCCATCTTGGTAATCCATTGCGGCTTATAAAGTGGTATTGGGCTTGTAGGTCCAGGCCGGAGCAGTAGGACCCAAATTCAGCACCGCCTTGCCGCTCCTCTCTATTTTCAAGTGTCCTTGAATTTTTTTTGGCATTTCTACCCTCATGGATAAACCTTTACTTTGTTTTTTGTAGTTCTGAACAAAAAATCCTTTTCTTTTTCCTGTTCGTTTCTATTTCGTTCAATTTCAATCTTATTTTTCATTCCTTGATTTTTACTGCCTTTTTTTTTTTTTTTTTTTTTTTTTTTTTTTTTTTCTGGATTTTGATGTTCTAGGGTTGAGGTAGTGTATTTGAGATCATCCCACCCCAACACATTTCTTTTGGGTCAATCGACATGGTGATGAGCGGCAGTTTGTGGGCATTGGATGTTATTCATTTTAAGGTAATTTATCTCTCCTTCCTTTAATAATTGGTAATTTCAGTTTGAAGTTTTAGTTGGATTTTACCACTTTGAGCTAATTACTAATTAGGTAATGCTAATTGCTAAGTTGCTAACTGAGAAAATTCAAGAAATGAGATGTATTGGAATTTTAAGTTATTTAGATTAGACTTCGAACCACAGACACCAAAGGCGCATCTAGTGTAGTGGTATCATAGTACCCTCCCACGGTACTGACCGGGGTTCGATTCCCCGGATGCGCATTGCCCTTTTTTAAAATCTGGTTTATTTTATTCTTTTCTTCAATGCTCATTTATATTCTGTGATAATTAGTGACTTCAATATTTTGTTTGTGGATTGTAATCTGTTGCATAAATTTATTTATTTATTTTTTTTTATTTTTTTTTGGGCGTGTTTGGTTGTTTACTCTTTCTCTCTGTGCTTGCAATCCTTTGATAGTTACTGATTTGTATAGTGTACCACATGATTAATCCTTAAGAGGGTCTTTTAACACTAGTTGTCAATTGTCATTACTGGTCTCGCAATTTGTATGAGACTATGAGTATGAGTGCTACTTTTACCTGGGATATCCAAGGATCAAAGCATGGCTAGGAATAAGGATTTCAGCTTCAGCTAACTCGATCAATTCGTGAAAAACGAAACAAAGTTCTTGCAGATCGAAGTGCACTAAATCAAAACCAACAGCAATATTTTTCAACATGCTGTTTGAGCAAGAAGATTAGATTTAAAGAATCTCACACTAACAAGTTACAGTAATTAATTACCAAAACACTAACCATCAAGTACTTCTTCAACACAACAGAAAAAAGGGGTTGTTCTCAACCAAATATGACCTGAATTCTGAGCAATAAAGTTATGAAATACCAAAACATGAACCCATTAAGTTCCTCTTCAATACAACAGGAAAAAAGGTTATTCTGAAACCAATCCTATTCAAACAAGTTATTGATTTTCCTACTCGCTTCGTAGCTTTGAGTGGCTCACTGATCATGCTTTTGAAGATTGCAGATATAACTCTTCTAGCACAGTTGCAACCGTTTCCATTGTTGGCCTATCTTCACCTCTTGCACTCAAACAACTTTCTATGAGCTCTCCAATGATGATGAGTTGATCCTGAGGTGCTTCCTTAACCAGCTCAATGTCTATAATTTTAGTTAAACGACCTGCTTTCATAGCCTTCACAAAATACATTGATAAATTTCTTTCTTCAGTGAGCTTCTCATCCAAAAGTGGGGCTTCCCTTGTTAACAATTCGGCAAGAACAACACCAAAGCTATATACATCACTCTTATTAGTAAGTTGGCTTGAAAAGAAATATTGTGGATCAAGATATCCTAGTGTACCTTGCACTAGGGTGGAAAATCGTGTTTGATCCAGGGGAATCAATCTTGAGATTCCAAAATCAGCTATCTTTGCAGTGTAGTTATCATCCAGTAAAATATTCATGGACTTGATGTCTCGATGAATAATGGGCACCGAATGCAAATAAGCTAGTGCTTTAGCCATTTCTGCAGCGATGCGTGTACAATTGCTCCAGGAAAGCCAAGTATTACCACCTTGACCACGAATATGATCATATAGTGTTCCATTCGAGATAAATTCATAAACTAGTAGGGGAACCTCCTCTTCTAGACAACATCCCAAGAGTTTCACCACATTTGGATGATCTATTCGTGTAAGGATGACCATCTCATTGATAAATTGTTCAATCTGAGACTCGTCTACTATTTTCGACTTCTTTATTGCAACTACTTGATTCTCTGCTAAAACTCCTTTATATACTGTCCCATAACCACCTTTACCAAGAATGCTTTCTTCACTAAAGTTATTAGTAGCAACCATCAACTCTTTGACAGTAAATACCTTTGTAGCAGATTGTTGGTTGTTAGACGGAAGAAGTTGTTTCAAGAAGAGACCGCCATTTTGTTGAAAGAATTTATTTCTTCTTTTCATAAGCCTCCTTTCTCTAATTGCGACGAACATCCAACTTAAAAAGACGATTAGGAGCAACAGGCCAAAACTTACACCTGCATGAAATGATTTAAGAGATAGAAGATTAATACCCTACACTAAGTTGTGCAAGTACCAGGGGAATAGCTGACCACCGTGCATTTTTATCATAAACACTATGAGGGCTTTATTGAGGATAACATTCTCTGTCATTCTGTTCAGTGAATGTGTTACCAACAATAGCTGGGATTCAGGAACATGTCCATTTTGAGCTCCCCCACTGAAATTTGATGTTTATATTTCCATCCCTTTGACAGAAAGAGAAGGCCTAGGACGGCTAGAATTGAAATAATATTTGAAAACAAAATCACCTGCAAACAAGTTTACAGTCATGAAAACTCTTTTGTTTGATGATATTCTACTCTTCTAACCTTCTGCAGACACAATCCATCCTAAATCGTCAGACCTCCTTACACCCCACAAACCACAGTGGGCCTTTTGAATCCCCCTGCCCTTGACTATCTTAAAACCAACTTGCACCTGCTTGTTTCATTGTTTTGGACTTATCTACAGGTTTTATTGGAGCCTATAGAGAAAATTTTGGTATGTGGAGTTTCAGGGGACTTGTATATTTCACATACCTAGACTTTGCACCCTGGGTTCGAGGGTAGGACGACTAATCGTGTGGCTGATATTTTAGCAAGGTATCTTTTGATTGCTAATTGATTTAGTGCAGGAACACTTAATTGTTCAGGGTCCATTATATTTAATGTAAATTTTCACAATCTGCTTTGGTGTGAATAAGATGCATGTAGAAACTAGAAGAAAATGAGTACCTAGAGCAACTTGCATTATAGGAAATGGTCGCTCGCAGCCTGTCCCATCAATTCTTCCATCACCAGAGTAACCAGATGGACAAAAACAACTATAATTCCCGGGAATGTTAACACAATGCATCGAACACGGGCTACTTGGCTCCTCACATTCATTAATATCTGTTGGTCAAAAGGCACATCAACAACAGAAACAATTCAAAATCTCTGATTATGTTGACAGGAAAGAAATTTATCAATATAGTTATTCCATGTTTGAGGGTATATGCACTGTTCTGCTAGCTTCTTTTATTAAATTCAATATAGGTCATTAATGGAATTTGATGTGGAAACCAAAAAACCTGAAATACAGGAAAATAAACCCAAGCATCAGGCCATCTATCATTAACACTAGCCACTAGGAGTACTACGCTCTTTTGCTGCAAAGGAAGGAATATAGATAACAGGTTTCAAACTAGGGTTGATCTCAATAGGACTTGAACACTTGATTCTGTTTGTGTGTGTTTTTGCTAATTAGACACTAATGACAAGGAGAAGGGACTACTTTACCTGTACAACCAGGTGAAAGGTACGGATTACCCTGGTAACCTTCCTTGCAACTGCAGCGATATCCTGCTAATGCAGGGTCAGCATCCACACAAACCGTGTTAGGCTGCTTGCAGAGGAAGCTGCTAAGATCTTGCTGTGCTTGCTTACATGTCTCATTTCCGATGACCCAATCGAGCACGATGGGAACCTCATGCCTTACTCGATCCATGAAACTAACAGAGGAGGCGTTGAGATCAGCAGTCCCACGAAAACTGAAGGACCCCTGCTCTCCCACAAAGGCATAGGCACAAGGATCCCAAGACACCATATTGGTATGATTACCAATACCCGTATTGAGGCTTACTGAAAAATACCTCAACCCATTTTGGATTGTAGCCTGGCAGCACCCAATGCCATTGCACTCTCCCGCAACCACTTGTTCCGGGCTAGAACACTTTGCAGGGCATGAGCTGCCTGCTTGATTAATCGAAAAATCATTGGTCGCTTTTCCAGAGAGAGTTGCATAATCGTTACATCCAACAACGGTTAGCCTATTAGCCGTGGCTGACAGTCTATAGGGGGAGGCGGAAGTATCAGTTAAGCTAGCATCATACAATATGCTTGCAATATCGGAGAACATATCAGTAGTTTCCCCCCCAGATGAATTGTAACAAGAAGAAGCCACATAGTCGTTCCTAACGCGTATTTGAGTGTCTGATATGCCTAAGACCTCAATCATGGTGGTATTGTCGCCTATTATCGCAGGCAAAAACGCCCTCGGAGGATCATATGTAGTCTGGCAAAAGATGTTGTACCAAGAATTCAAGGAACAACTGTCTATGCCAATCCCAAAAGGGTAGGGAACTGTTATGTTCCCACATTGGCGTCTGCAGCCTGGTTTTGTGGTGTTTGGGGTGGCAGTCATGTTAAGAGGCTTTGCAGCTGCAATAATGGGCATAACCATTACTGCTACACATAAGAACCAGATCATCATCTGAGAGAAACCCATGTTGGTTCCTCCTAATCCTAAGCCGTACTTAGTACTTTTCAGTTTCAGTTCAATCTGAGACCTTTTGTCTGATCAAACTACCATGTTCGTCTATGTACGACACAAAAAGTCAAACTGTGGTGATTAAAAACCGGCCAGAGGCAAATAAAAGTAGCCATTTTACTTAAAATATGTTTTTTGCCAATAATTAATGGTTCAATTCCTTGAAATAGTTTGGGTTGAGACTAAGTGTACTACTTTTTAATGCTAAAGAAATAAACTAAATCAATCAAGCATGTCTATACATGAATTAGCGTTGAAATTCCTGTACATAATAATTAGAGTTTATTTCTTTTAATGCCTGATTTCTTATTCAAATATTCATTCAATTAGCTGGTTTTGATGGTTGGCAGGGAAGCATGTGGAGTCCCCATCAAAAGCTTAGCTCTCCATGGTAAGTGGTCATTATCTTGACACTATTTATTCATTCTCTTCTATAACAAGAATATTATGCTTTGTTCATCCTTGCATGACTTGCCATCAAACACTCTTCATATCATTATCTTGATGAATTAAGATACTACTCCTAATGGCAGACTACATATGAGTGTTCTACGCCTAATGACGTAAGGTTGCCATTAAATTAGTGTGGTATTATACTCTAGTATATTTCACAAGATGAGATCCAGATTGGGCATAAGCAATTAAGCTAAGCTGTCTATCTTGAAGTTATTTATTGTAAAGTCGGCAACCAAAAAAAATAAAAATTTACCCTCTTTTAAGAAAATAAAAAAAAAAAAAAAAATTATTAGTTTATTACCCATCAAGTTATCACAACATTGACAACACATAAATATGGAGAATCATTAACTCAACACCTATTTTGAAAACAAGTTATGTCATTAAGAAATTTTATAGTGTTATCTCTAATTGGTGGTGGTTAAAACTTATAATTTACACCTTTTGAGTTTAAGTGAATGTATGTCAGGGCCGACCATTGATTTGAAGTAACGAAATAAACATTGAAACTGTTGGATCACAGTAAAGAACTCGTCAAAGTATTTTTTGGAAAGAAATTCACAAAACAAAGTTGATCTTCTTGCTTCAACTTTCAATCACTTAATGCTTTAAAGTAAAGAATAAAGTTAACATGTAACTTAAAAAAACTACAAGTACAAATATCCCATATAGGGAGTAAATTGAGTAATAAAGAAAAACTCAAGCACGCTGGAGTATGTGAGGTGCAGCCGTGCAGGAATGCGCTAGCGTCCCTGAAATAGTGAGAGACCTCCTCTGAGAAATTATTACATGGTCCGGGAATCCCCAACAGGCCAACAATAGTATGATGCTCTATTTGAGTAAAATAATTGCTGTTGCGATGATTATGATGCCCACTAAACTCTTTGACCTCATGCTGCCTGCAACAAACAACACAAAGTCACAATACATACATTTACACATAAAGTGCTGAATGTTTGCAAAAATCCTAAAAAGTCAAATAATATAAGCAAACAATTTGAACTCAAGAAGTACTAACTCCGAATTGCTTGTAATCTCACCTGGACTATTGTTTGTTTTGGCTGGAAGAGAAAGGCTAGGGGAAGAAGCCCCTGGTGCTGCTGCTTCTGGTGCCGGTGCTGGTGAAGGTGAAAATGTTGCACCCTGGAAAGGCTGCAGATCATATCTCATCCTACAAATTGGCCTATAATCGGTTCCCCAAGTAGCTCCCATGTTCAAACACTGCAGCGTTTCGTTCAGCGCTTGGTTTAAGCAGTTCTGGCATTCCGGTCCACTGATCAGATCACCCGGTGCACATTTGACAGCTATGTACACTTTCTGATCCAAGTACGGCACAGCTTCTCCTGCATAATAGTAGCTTCTTTTCGATGAATAATTGACCCCTTTGATTAGTCTCTCCGTTGTGGCTGTGACAGTTTGGTTCAAGGACTCAGGGTCTGGCACCTTAGCCCCGGTTTCATGGCAATACAGATGGCTTGTTGTGTCATCTTCAGGGAGCACCAAACCATTGGTATACCACAAATTGCACTTATTTGAATACATGACAGCTTCTTTTGTGGCGCATTTTTGTCTAAGGATTTCTGTCAAATTATTGACACATCCAAGGCATTCGTTAGGCGTTACGTCTTGTAGGCAATAATATGAGGCTTGGACTTTGGCTCCGCCTGAGCCAGCTGTTGCGTTGGAGAAGGTCTTGGATGCGGCCGCTGCAGTGATCAGATTGGTGAAGACAGTCGATAAATTCGATTCGTAAGCGCTATGGTTTGTGTACTTACCGGATAGACATGTTCCTGCATAAGAGAGCTCACCGACTTCTCCTTCGAACATGACATTGTTTAGGAAGGTAGTGAATGAATGTTCAATGGCGTTCGAGGGGGGAAAGGATAGTGAGATGAGAAGGGAGATGATGACGGGAGTAATGGCGGCAATAATGAAGATTTCATTTAGTTGTGCCATTGAAAATCAGAGGGCCAATATGCCAGGATATAGTGAAATGCTGGTATGTTTTGCTAATTTGCTTGTTATATCTTGTGCTAGTTGGATTTATTCGCCATAGTGCATTATTTTTAAGTGATAGTTTCAGTAAGATATGTTTCAAAATGGAATTAGTCAACACTAAACAGCTTGTATTTGATCATACTAATGAAGTTGTGGCCACCATAAACTGAATTGTTTGAATTATTATGTCTGATTACTGAATGAAGTTGATTTAAAAATTGGCGAAAAAAGTTAATAATATAAGCACCACATTTTATTTAAGGAGTAGTAATAATGCAAAAGACCAGAATGGAGTATATATTAGATTGATAAATACAAGGACGGCATGTATAAGAGATATACTTAGATTGGAATTCAAGAAATGAAGAATGGCTAACAACTAAGCATAATTTTCAAAACTGACTTAATATACTTCAGTGAACAAAAATAGATCCATATAACCATGTCAATATATGATTAGATTAACTCAGAAGAAAAATCCACCTTTCCTAAAGAAAAAGAAGAAGAAGAAAAAATCTACCAAAAAAACGCTCGAAAACTGCAATTCATGACAAGATCAGCTGTTGATCAATGCTTGAGAACAATGGTGGATTAATCCCTTAGTTTGTCTTACAATGTACCTAAATTGAATTAAAAGCCTACATTTGCATAGATAAAACTGCACTAATTACAGGTCACTACTATAGTGCTTGGATAAAACAACACCGAAAACAAGGATGCAATAACATCATATAGTCACTTATGTTAAATGTAGGAGTCTTACAGAAACACAAACATACTGGGATTATCAGTTTACTCTCCTCGAGTATAAATATGTGTCTAATGTTGCATCAGTTGCTCCTCCTTAGTCATCTAGTATTCCTTCCTTCTTCGAAGCTTTGATGGCTACTCTCCTGAAACTTGCATATATAACCTTTCTAGCACCGTTGTTACTTCTTTCATTGTTGGCCTGTCTTCACCTCTGACATTCAAACAGCTTAGTATGAGCTCCCCAACGATAATAAGTTGATCTTGAGACGCTTCCTCCACTAATTGAGGATCAACAATCTCAATCAAGCGGTCTGCTTTCATAGACTTCACAAAGTACACTGATAAATTTCTTTCTTCAGTGAGCTTCTCATCATCTAACAGTGGTGCTTTCCTTGTTAGCAGTTCGGCAAGAACAACACCAAAACTATACACATCACTCTTATTCGTCAATTCACTTGAGAAGAAATATTCCGGATCAAGATATCCTAGCGTACCTTGAACTAGTGTGGCCATTCGTGTTTTATCCATTGGAATCAACCTTGAAATTCCGAAATCAGAAATCTTTGTGGTGTAGTTATCATCCAGTAAAATATTTGTGGACTTAATGTCTCGATGAATGATGGGCATCAAATGCAAGTAAGCTAGTGCTTTAGCAGCCTCTATAGCAATACGCAAACGGTTGCACCATGATAGGCAAGATATTGCACCACTTCCAGCATGGATTTGATCATAAAGTGTTCCATTCGAGATGAATTCATAAACAAGCAGGGGAACCTCGGCTTCTAGACAACATCCCAGAAGTTTCACCACATTTGGATGATTTAATCGTGTAAGGAGGACCAGCTCATTAATGAATTGCTCAATCTGTAACTCATCTACTACTTTAGATTTCTTTACTGCAACTACTTGGTTTCCTGGTAAAATACCTTTATAAACAGTACCATAGCCACCTTTCCCCACAATGCTTTCTTCACTGAAATTATTGGTAGCAACCTTCAACTCTTTGATAGTAAATATGCATGGTGATCGTGTGTCGTCAGATGGAAAAAGTTGTTTCAACAAGAAACCACCATTTTGTTGGAAGAAATAGCTTTTCCTTTTCATAAGCTTCTTTTCTCTTACTATGAGAGACATCCAAGTTGCACCAACGATTAAGAATAGGAAGCCAAAACTTGCACCTGCAATTATTGAGAGAGATGAGATGAATACCTCCATTTTATGCAAACATTATGTTTTAGTCAAAGAGCTTTGAAAGTATGAATTACTCATCAACATATCTTTTCTTATAACCAAAGAGTAAGTATATATTACAGTGAACAGGAAACGAGACAGGTTAGTAAGTTATTTGTGTAAAAGGAAGACATGATAGTGAAACAACATGACTGACATATATCACACCAAGCAGGGCATAGATCACACCAAAAAGATTCAGGACTCATGCATTTCATGCTCAGGAGTCGGGAGCATGTATTCTGTAACATTCTCAAGCTGTTGTAACATTCATGTGCTTTAATTAAATCAAAATTATTGGATGCTTGGTATAAAAAAGTATATATACCTAGAGCAACTGGTTTCTTAGGAAAGTGTCTCTTGCAACTTGTTCCATCAATTCTTCCATCACCGGAGTAACCAGATGGACAGTAACACTTGTAACTCCCAGCCGTATTCAGGCAATGCCTAGAGCAGTTATTCTTACCTTCACATTCGTTAATATCTGTCCCAAAAAAACCATATCAAATCAAACCATAATCATACGCCCACACATATTAGCAGTCATATGGTAACAGTTCCATTTTTGACATAGGAAAGCACCAAAATCAATGATGTATGAAGCAATGTACCTGTGCAACCAGGAGGAAGATAAGGATTACCCTGATAACCCTGTTTGCAACTGCAGCGATATCCTCCTAATACCGAGTCTACTGCTTCCACACAAACAGTGTTGGGCTGATTACAAAGGAATGTGGTAAGATCTTGCCATGCATGACATGTGTGGTTTCCGATGACCCAATCGAGCACGACAGGGACCTCATCCTTTACTCGATCCATGAAACTGACAGAGGACTCATTCAGATCAGGAGCCCCTCGGAAACTGAAGGACCCCTGCTCTCCCACAAAGGCATAGGTACAAGGATCCCAAGACACCATGTTTGTATGATTACCATCACCAGAACTCAGGTCAAGTGAAAAGTACCTCAATCCATTCTGAATTGTGGCCTGACAGCACCCTATGCCATTGCACTTACCTGTGATCACTTCGTTCGGGCTGGAACAATTGACGGGGCATGTGCTCCCAGCTTCAGTAGAAGAGTCAGTGGCGCCTCCAGAGAGAGATGCATAATCATTGCATCCGACAACGTTCAGTGTGTTTGTGGTGGCTGACAGCCTATAGGGGGAAGGAGAAGCATCAGTTAAGCTGGAGGGATACGATAGGCCAGGGGAAATAGCAAAAGGATCAGTAGATGTTTCACCTCCAGTTGAATTGTAACAAGCATAAGCCACAAAATTGTTCTTAAGGCGTATTTGAGAGTCCGATATACTCAACACCTCGATCATTGTTGGATTAAATTGAGCCACTATCGCAGCTGAAAACGCCTTCGGAGGATCATAGCTAATGTCGCAAAGAATGTCGTACCAAGGACTCAAGGAGCAGCCAGAGCCTGGGCCTATGCCAAAAGGGTAGGGAACAGTCATGTTCCCACATTGCCGTGGGCAGCCGGGTTTTGTGGTGTTGGGGGTGGTGGTCATGTTCAGGGGTTGTGTGGCTGCTATTGTGAAGAGGGCCAATATTGCCACAATGAAACAGCTAATGTGAGTCAAAATTACCATTTTCATTTCAGGGCAGTGAACCACCTGATCAGGGTCAACATGGACTGTGTTTTTATCACTTGAAGCTCTAATTTACATTGGAGACAATACTTCCAAGTTCCAAGTATAAAAGTCTGACAAGAGAATGATTTAAAGTTGAAACATATTCAGGATAGACTCATCTGGGAAGAATAATAAGGGTCGTTGTCTTAAGAAAAATTAACCTAAATTTTAATTCAAACTTGTTTAAAAGAGTAGTTTTTTTGTGAAGATAGAACAAGTACTTAAGAAATGTTCAACACGTCTCAATGGGAAGAGTCAATAATATTACAACAATAACAACTCTTTAACTTACACAGGCAACACAGCCCCTTGTGTATGCAACTACTAATCCAGAAAACATAAACAGCTTATTGAATCATTAAACTGGAATTATTAGTCCCAATCATTGACGACGACTTAAACCCCTATTTAGTACTAAAATACTTAAGCACGTCTTACGGATTTACTCTTTGGAGGAAAATCTCCTTGAAAATGTAGGCAAGGCCTAATAATATTAAGGCCTAGGAGTATATTATTAGCAGAGTGATTGATGCTGCAATCATGCACAGTGTTTTCGTTGAGGTCCTGCTGCCTGCAAGAAACAGTTACGTGAGGACAACCCAGACTTTTTATCTGATCTGTTAAATTTGCAAAAACTGGAAACTGATAATGTGTTAGTTTAACTCCATGTTATACATAATAATTCTTCTGTTAATCTGTTTCATTTCCATCAGAGCGTTTTAAGCAGCCTTATTCATGTACATATTTTATTGGGGGTAAGAATTAGTACATTAATTAGATAAGTAAATCAGCGGAGTTTAAGGCATCATTTGCCTCAACAAAGTAATTTCAGATTATAATTCCATATGTCATACACTCATACTTCTCGGTAAGATAAGGTAAAAATTAGCAACAAACTGAGATGGAGGGACATACCTGGACTGTTTGATGTGTTGTAGGGTGAACGGGAGAGGTTCGGGGAAGAAGATTCTGGTGCTGGTGACATGACATTATTGCCGAAAGGCTGCAGATCGTATTTCATCCAGCAATATGGCCTATTATCGAATCCAGCAGCAGCCCCCTCGCTGAAACACTGCTGCGTTTCATTCAGCGCTTGGAACAAGCAGTCCTTACAGTCGGATAAGCTGATCACATCACGAGGCGCACACTGCACAACTGTGTACAGTTTCTGATTCAAGAACCATTTTGTGGGTACTACAGAGTAATGATAAGTTTCTGACGACGAAGAAGTGAGCTGATTGATAATCCTCGTAATCGTTTCTGTTACTGTTTGGTTCAAAACCAGTGTGTTTGGAACCAAAGCCATCAGGTCATCACAATACAGGTAACTCGTCGTGTCATCTTCAGGGAACACCAAACGGTTTGTGTAGCGCACAGTGCACTTGTTCGAGTACACAATGGCTTCTTTTGTGGTGCAGTTAACCGAGAGGAGTCCTGTCAATTTCTGCACACATTCAAGGCACTCCTTAGGCTTCGCGTTGTGGAAGCAATAGAACGAAGCGTGGACTTTGTCATGGCGTGATGAGCCAACTGTTGCATTGGAGAATGTCTTAGAGGAGGTTGCTGCAGTGGTCAGATTCGAGAAGGCGATGGATATGTTTGATTCGTACTCGCTTCCATTAGAGTATTTGGGGCTCCCTGGTGGACATATTCCACTGTAATGGAGTGGACCGTCGTTTCCAGCAAAAAGATTTTGATAGGTAGAAAGTGAAAATTCAAGGGCGTTGCAAAGGCTAAATGAGAGTGAGATGAGGAAAATGGCTACAATGATCAAGATGTAACTTAGCTGCGCCATTGATGAACATGGAAGTTATAGCTTATAGCGCAGCTAAGGAGTATTTTGGGGTTCCTTTTCTTTGTACATATAGCATACAAATTGAATTTGGTGTCAAATGTCATAGGTCCGGTTACATTTATTTCCAGAAAAAGAACTAGTCAACAGGTTTTACTGATCATATATAATCAACTGGTGTCTCGGGTCAAACGGAAACAGCCTCTCTGTGAGACTCTCACAGAGGTAAGGCTGCGTACAACCGACCCCCCCTTACCCTGCCTAGGCGGGAGCCTCTTTGGAGGCACTGGGGTAATGTTGATGATGATATAATCAACTGGTGATGTTATTATTTGGATGTCCAAGTTACCAGTAAAATTAATCACGGCATTTGTTTAAATAACATAATTCAATTACTAAAGATTTCAAATAATGACCACCACGAAATACACAACAGAAAAGTTTTACTGAATATATTGAACAAAGTTGCGCATCTAGTGTAGTGGTATCATAGTACCCTCCCACGGTACTGACCGGGGTTCGATTCCCCGGATGCGCATTTTTTTCAACAGTATTCAACCAGGATGAATAAGTAGCTCCTTCTTAACCTTTGATCTTATTCCTCCTTTTCTTCCTAGCTTCAATGGTAACTAGTCTCTAGAAACTTGTACAACCTTTCTAGGACCGTTGCTACCTAAGTGTGATTAATTGACATGAATTTTCAACTCAAGACATGTTAACCTTCGAGACAAGTGTATGGCGCGGTATCAACATAGTAGGCTCTCCTTCATTGATGTTGGCAGCTTGACATGCTAGCTTAGGCTATTCGAGTTGTTTAAAGGTCAAAATGTACTCGATGTACTATTAATTGTTCAGACTACGCAAAGAGCATTTAGCTGGAGAACTAAGGTACTCGTTTGAAACCATACCCTCACAATAATGCTTTGCGCAGCATCATCCTAGATGGAGATTAGCAGCTAGATGCCAGCGCTCATGCCCCAAATGCATCAAGGCACAATGCCGATAAAGAACATATCTAGCTTAAGTGGTCCACCCCAAAACCTCAAGGGGATGTTGATTGTAAGAAATCGAAATTTAATTCGCTTACTTTCACAATTTGATACGTTTCCCTGCAATGCTTTCTTCACTGAAATATGATTGGTAGCAACTATCAAATCTTTGATAGTATGTATATATGTTGGTGATTATGATCTAGTTGGTGCAAAGAGGGAATCTGACAATCCAAATGAACTAACTACAACTTGCACGCTATAACATTCAGCGATGCCAACATATATTTAAAATTTCAAACACAACTGTAACTTGCAAAACAAATGAAACAATTGTGACATGCAATATTGAATGATTGTTCTCAGTCACTATTAGAGTACAGATATATAGCTCCTCAAACACATCTCAGTTTTTGTTGGAGGGGAAAATCTGGACAACCTCGCTCCTAAGGCCCCATCAAGTTCTTGGTTAGAATAAGTCCTGTAGCGATGATCCACAATAGACTCCTGCTGCCTGCAAGACACAACATGAAGACACAAAAAAATTAAAGAGACATATCAGTATCTTACAAAACATCATTATACCAAGCCCTATAAAGTACCAATATTTTGAATAGATTGTCCTAGTCAAGTAAGAAAAAGCAATGACATTAGAATTTAGGTTGATAGCTTGGCAACTTCAACTCCTTTCAGGCCAAAATGAACAATCACTTTGACTACTTCAGGTTAAAATCATCCTACTTATCTATTTATAAGTAAAGGATATTATAGGTTACAACCTGAAAAAAAACTCAGATCCATCTTAAGGGTATTCAGAAAGTTATTTACTGTATACTTGATACTTACTATTGAACAGTATTGGTCAATTAAACCTCATATAAAAGGAAAGTAAAAGTTTCTTTCAGGACAGATATTTCACCTGGGCTAGTTGATCCATTTGAAGACGAATTGGGCGAAGCTGAAGGAGAAAGGGCTTGGGAAGAAGGGGCCGGTACAAGCTCTGGCGCTGGTGCAGGTGCAGGCGATAATAAATCACCGAAAGGCTGTAGATCGTATCTCATCCAGCAATTGGGCCTAAGATCAGCTCCCCAAGTCTTCCCCTCACCCAAACACTGCAGCGTTTCATTCAGCGCTCTTGACAAGCAGTCAGTGCATTCTGATCCACTGATAACGCCAGCAGGCATACACCATACAGCAGTATACACTTTCTGATCAGCAATCCAGTCGTCAGAGGTTTCTACCGAGGACTGATTGCGGATCCCCGACAAACCAACCTGGTCTACAAGCCTCTCCAGCATGGTTGCCACCGTTTGGTTGAAGGGTCCAGGGTCTGGTATCCGAGGCCCCTCACGGTCACAAGACAGCAGACTTGCTCTATCATCTCGAGGGAATATAGGGCTGTTAGCATACTGAACTGAGCAGTCTTCTGCATAAAAGATGGCTCCCTTTCTGGTACACTTTTCTTGAAAGATTGCTGATGAGTTGTGGACACAGGTGAGGCAGACACTTGAGTTCACATCTCGGTGGCAGTAGTACGAGGCATAGACTTTGTTACGGCCTGAACCGGCTGCTGCGTTGGCGAAGCCCTTCTTGGCGACAGCTGCAGCCGTCAGATTGGAAAAGGCGGTTAACAGGTTCGATTCGTAGACACTTCCCTTGGTGTAGTTGCCGGTCCCTGGAAGACATGCCCCCGGTGGACTGACGAAAATGTCACCGCTGAGAAAGGGAACAGCAGAAATCGGAACAGCGAAACAGGGGTTGATAATCAGCAGAATAATGAGAATGTAACTCAGCTGCGTCATTATTTTTTTTTTGGCTGAACAAGATTATGATCAAAATAATGGTAGAACACAAAGTGATTATATATTCTTATTGACTGAGATAGAGCTGAAACGAAGACTTTTAGTGATTTTGAGTTTTCAATTGAGTATTGACTCTTGACCTTGATATTGCTCGACGTTTATAAATTACTTCCCATCTGTCAATGTGTAGGAAAGAACATGCAAAATCATGTATTCGTGTAAGCGACGCTTCAAGTAGTTGACATTTTTCTTTTCTTTTTTTTTTTATTGATGAAAAGGAACGGATCGAAGCAAGCTTGAATATTTGCAGGAATAGATCAGAGTGTGAGACCTCAATGTCTATTGCATATGCAAATTGAAATTACCATACATCAGGATGTGGGACCAACAGTTGGTAGTTATGTAGTCTCCCAAAGCCTATGTTGGGATGTTCCTGTGGCTTGTTTGTGGGCACACTGGTAAGCTTCCCAGTATACACTCCAGTTTCTTTTTTTTTAATTCGCGTTTAGTTTCTTTTTCTCGGGGGCATAGTTTCATTGGCATCACACAACTACCAAGACCCCCGGGGTCTAGGCAATTATTTGTGTTGTGCATATGGAAAATGTTTGGTTGACCCGGTGGGTGGGCAACCCAACTCATCTTTGTGTCTATCTCTCCTGTGCATATAAGGGGGAGTGTGAGTGTCCACACATTGAATAGAGAGCTTTATTTGGTTAAATGGGTTTATATACCATACCTTGTTATTGCTCCCGAATTTTAGATGTGTCGGTTTCTTTCTTGTCACATTGTCAATCACCCTCAATATTTAAGATTTACCTATGTCCATATCACTCTTGGAGAAACAATTCACATTTTGTTACTATATCTTAGAAAGTGTGACTATTCAGTCTATTCTTCTTGTGGACATCTCAAAAAGAGCGATAACTCAATTCAAACGAAACAAATGAAGCACTTAGATAAAGAGTTGAAGAATTGATGAATGAAATAGTTATAAAGTTCTTTCTTTCAAGAATCATTACAAAGCACTCGCAAGCAGCAGTAACTCCTGTCTTAGGAATGCACGTATAACGGTCATAAAAGTTGGATCATTAGTCTCTGATTCTCAATATATGGAAGCAAGCATGTTTCTATCAATACATTATGAGGTGACCCGTGACCCCCAGCTCTGGTCAGAAATTCTTGATTACATAATAATAATCGCGGCAATAATCCACAGTGGATTGATCGAGCACCCCGGAGTACCTGCAAGAAACCAGAAACTGAAGATTTTACGTTTCATGTTTATGAGATAATCACATGTTGGTTGCCAAAGAGGTGCTAATACCCCATATGGTAGATATATGTATAGGTGAGCTAGTATAGTCAGTAAATGCTCTGTTTGACAACCAGTTGTATAGCTTTTAGCTGCAAGTAAATTGTATTAGCAGCTAAGTTCATGAACTAATTATTTGATCAATTGATTGTCTTAACTGTTTATTTTCAAAATGTTTGATTAAGTGAATGGATTGTTATTTGAATAACTAAAATGACATTTAAGAACATGAATTCGAATACTATGATCACCATAGTATGTTATTGTATCAATTTTAGGGGCCAAAACCCAAACATAAGATAAAGAAATAAGAAAAAAATAACAATGGAGAAATAAGTGTATGATCACCGACCTGGACTAGCAGACGTGCGTGGTGATGAATGGGGCGACGAAGGCAAAGGAAGAGTGGAAGGAGAAGAGGCTGGTGCAAGCGATGATGTCAAAACCTTGTAGCGCATTCGGCAACTTGGTCGAAATTCTAATGCCCAAGCCCTGCCAAAGCTGAGACAGTAAGTTACTGTATCATTCAGGGCTTGCAGCAAACACTCCTTGCAATCTGGAGCACTGACACCCAAGGAGCACCTGACACCAGTTGTGACTTTCTGACCCATGTACAAGCCAGGTATGAAATCTTTGGCGTAATAATCAGAAGAAGTGGAATTAGTGGAAACCTCCAAGACAACCTGATTTATGACCTTCTTAAGCGACATTGCAACCGTCTTGTTGAAGAACACAGGGTCTGGCATCCTAGGCATCGTATCAATGCATTCTAGGAAGGATGTTGAACCATCAGTCTCCGGAAATGTTGGGATGTTGGCGTAGCTTACCTGACAGAGATCAGTCCTTGAATACACAATAGCTACCTTCAGTGGTGGATGCAGCATGGGGTCAGTATCGATTAATTAGAAAGAAATTAGGTGTAAGCTATGTACACAATTTTTTCTGTACAAAAAATACAACTTAAAGTTTTGTGGGGTTGCAGCTGTACCTTGGTTGGGCAGACATCCAGAAGGATGTTAGTGCAATTCTGAACACAGGATGAGCAGACATCAGGGCGCGTACAGTAGAAGCTAGCATAGACTTTGTTAGAGCCAGAGCCGGCTGTTGCGTTGAAGAACATCGTCTTTGGGTTAGGGGCAGCGGCTGCATCAGTCAGATTCGACAAGACGTTCAATACATTCAATTGGTACATACTTGCCTTAGTGTAGTTCCGGCTTTCATTGAGACATATGCCATCATAATGAAGAGTCTTATGACGCTTTCGAACATATTCTGAAATCTGGAAGTAATTCTTGTTGACATATGTAACATCATAAGCAGCGTAGCAGGAGCTTATAATTAGTGAGGAGATAACCAAGATAATGGTATGAATCACTCTAATGGAGGAGGCATATCTCAAAAGCGCCATTCTGGCCAGGGCGAAAGGAAAAATCGCTATGCAATTAGAGACACAAAGCTCAACTTAGTCTAATCTACTTGCTTTACATAAGCACAATAAGCAACTGGTATGTTGTATCCCCTTCATAAATGTAGATTACACTATTAAAAGATCAATTACAAATAACAAGAAATCCATTCAACGGATAGAACATTAAGATCAAAATAACGTAACAATCATATTTGTCTAATACCTGTTATTAAGGAATTAGATTACTCAAGTGGGATAGAGTCAACTGTCAAGGGGATCTGTTTTACATGCATGAGCAAGTTGCTTCTTGTTCCCTTCTTTTTTCTAATTGTAGCTAACATTATTGACTACAACTACAAAATAGATTAATTAAGATAGAAATATAGTTTTCATGTTTTCCGAATTATATCGGCCAATCAAAGTTGGTTGACATGCCTATCGAAAATAAAATATTAACCATTGGGTGATTAACTAAGATATTTTCCTAAATTAGAACATCATGATCCAGCACAGAATGTGGACTTTTTAGCCTCTGAAATTATGTACTCTACTTAATTCTAGTAGTGAAAAATCATAACCTGTAAGACTAGTAGCTATTCGGATTGAACTTCGAAAAAACCTGTAAGACTAGTAGCTAGCCAGGCCATTCAAAACCTTGAGATAGAATTGGCAATGGGTTATAGCAGTCACATTTGGTGGTCATTATGTGTGGCACTAATAACCATCCCTATAATGGCTTCAGCTACTCAACAGCCACTTAACATGGCGACCGCCCCAAACACCACAAAATCTGGCTGCCCTAGGCAATGTGGGAACTTAACCATTCCCTACCCATTTGGAATAGGCATGGAATCTGGCTGTTCCATGACCTCTGACCACGATATTTTCTGCGCGACATCATTTGATCCGCCAAAAGCGTTTTTGCCAGTGATACTGGTTAACAATGCAACGATGGTTGAGGTCCTAGACATATCGGACAGTCATATACGCGTTAGGAATGAGTTTGTGACTCATCACTGTTACAACTCATCCGGGATGAAGACTACTGATGATGTCTCTGAGGTCGCCAACTTGGGGTATGTTAGCCGCGGTGGCCTATATTTTGACGCCCCTTATAGGCTATCGGCCACTGTTAACACGTTGACCGTTGTTGGCTGCGCTGATCAGGCAAATGTTACTTTAAACTCTGGTGGATTTCTGTCCACTAGGGAAGCCAGTACAATGTGTCCTACCAGCTGCTACTCTCTGGAAAATGTAGTTGCAGGTCCCTGTAACGGCGAGGGCTGTTGCGAGGCTGTTATTCCAAACAGCCCCAATAAGTCCTTTCGTATCTCGCTGGACGTTGATTCTGACAGTAATCACACCTATGCCGCGTCCTGGAATCCGTGTGGGTATGCTTTCGTAGGAGAGCGGGGGTCCTACGCCTTTAAGGGGGCTTCTGATCTTAATGAGTCCTACATGGTTTTCGTGGATCGAATAAGGAATGAAGTCCCGGTTGTACTTGATTGGGTGGCCGAGGATGGGGTCTCTTGCAGTGAAGCACAGAAAAATATGAGCACCTATCTTTGCAAGCACCCCAACACAGTTTGCGTGGACGTAGACCCTGTCATAGCTGGAATTCGTTGCGGTTGTAAGGATGGTTACCAGGGTAATCCATATCTTCCTCCTGGTTGCACAGGTATGTATACTACTAAATACTAATTAGCCACTTCTCAAGTTTATTAAGCAGACTATATATGACCAGTATAAATTTTATGTCACTTCCCTTGATTTATTCTCTGATAGTTTGTGGTTATCCCTTTTCAAAATTATAAAGTGATGTACTTCTGGGAGAATATCATTGTCAAAGTTGGTTTTCAGTCTTTCAGAAACTGTAAATGTCAACTGTGACAGTCCACCTAGAACAGAGGAATAACTAAATGTGGATACTGAAAACACATCAACATAGCAAATTAGCAAGTCTACCTACATGACAAGTATTTTCATATTTGTACATCAAACTGATTTTGGCGCTTGTGGTTTGCTATATATGGATTTTGGATAACAGATATTAACGAATGTGAACTGAAAAATAACTGCACTGCGGGCTGCGTGAATACTGTTGGGAGTTACTACTGTTACTGTCCATCTGGTTACTCTGGTGATGGAAGAAATGAAGGCACTGGTTGCAAGCGACTCTTTCCTAAGCTACAAGTTGCTCTAGGTAAACTTTCTCTAAGTAATCTCTTGCATACACTTATTATTCTTATCAAAGCACATGTGGATATATATGAACATTTATCTTAATGGCAAACTAAACATATACTCTACGACATGAACACACTTGACTCGACTATCACCATGCATCATAGTTGTTAGTATCCTGGATATGCAAATAGCTAGACTCATTTTCTGTGCACTGTATTCTGTATATGCCTCTTCTCTCTATAAAGTGCTTATGATAATAATTGGTACGTAGCTCTTTGACCGATGTCTGCATAATGTCGTAGAGGTAGTCATTTCCCCTCTTATCTATTTTTATGCAGGTACAACTTTTGGCTTGCTAATCTTAATCTCCGGTGTAACTTGGATGGTGCTCATAATTAGAGAGAAGAGGCTTATGAAACAAAGAAACAAATTCTTTCAGCAAAATGGTGGTTTCTTGTTGAAACAACTTCTTCCATCTGATGATGTACAATCTCCCAACATATTTACTATCAAAGAATTGATGCTTGCTACCGATAATTTCAGTGAAGACAGCATTGTCGGCAAAGGTGGTTATGGTATCGTTTATAGAGGTATTTTACCAAATAACCAAGTAGTTGCAATAAAGAAATCTAAAATAGTAGACGAGTCTCAGCTTGATCAATTCATCAATGAGTTTGTCCTCCTTACACGATTGAATCATCCAAATGTGGTGAAAGTCTTGGGATGTTGTTTAGAAGCTGAGGTTCCCCTACTAGTTTATGAATTCATTTCGAATGGAACACTTTATGATCAAATCCATGCTGGAGCTGATGCAATGCCTTGGTTTTCTTGGACCAACTGCATGCGTATTGCAATAGAAAACGCTAAAGCACTAGCTTATCTGCATTCCATACCCATTATTCATCGGGACATTAAGTCTACAAATATTTTACTGGATAACAATCACACAGCAAAGATATCAGATTTCGGAATTTCTAGATTGATTCCTGTGGATAAAACACGAATGGCCACACTAGTTCAAGGTACGCTAGGATATCTTGATCCAGAGTACTTCTTTTCAAGTGAATTGACAAATAAAAGTGATGTTTATAGCTTCGGTGTTGTTCTTGCTGAGCTGCTAACAAGGGAACCCCCACTTTTGGACGAGAAGCGTACCGAAGAAAGAAATTTATCTGTGTACTTTGTCAAGTCCATGAAAGCAGGCCACTTGATTGAAATCGTGGATCCTCAAATAGCGGAGGAAGCATCTGAAGATCAACTTGTTGTTGTTGGGGAGCTCATAAGAAGTTGTTTGAGTGTGAGAGGTGAAGACAGACCAACAATGAAAGAGGTAGCAATGGTGCTAGAAAGGGCATGCAAGTTTGAAGAGAGTCACTAGTCATCCAAGCCTTGAAGAGAAGGGATATGGAGGGACAATGATTCAACTGCCTTATTGGACTGCAGTTTCTTATCTTCCTGATTGATAGCTATATGGCTTATGTGATTGTTTTTAGCTTTAAAAATTGTTTCTTATTCTTAGACTCCTCTAATTTTCTGACTGTATTATTGCATTCTTGAATCAGTGTTGATTTAACTAGCTAATGTACTACTAGTATTTGGTTTCATGTAGGCATATGTTAATATAAACTATATATATTGATGCTTACAAGAGACAAAGGATTCCCCATAGTTCTATTATCTGATCTGCGAGCTGATTTATATCAGGAATTGCAGTGTTCTTGAGGAGCTGAAAGGTAGACAATGATAGGACTACACCAGACACGCTCGTTTGTGTGATCAAATCAGTCAGCTTGTCCCTAAGCTACCTTTCTGCTGAGCCCTTCCAAGCAACTGACAAACGCCAGCGAGCCCAGATAATGCACATTAGTAGTAGTTCACCACTCAAGCAGGAAACCTGACAACCCAACAAAACCAACTACAACTCTCATGGCATCACAATCTGTAATGCTAATGTTTCAAACAACTCCCACTTGGAAAGCAAAATGAACAAATGCACATATTGACAAAATTAGTCTCTAAATTAATGTTCATCAACACATTAAGCCAACACAACAGCACAAGAGTACGTTATTAACTCAATCTAAAAGCAAGCCAACAAATACAGTAGTACACAGTGAAACAAGAACCGTTCAAAATTTTATTGTAATTAATGAAGGATTCTGAGAATCTGAGCCTAATAAAAGATGGTTGCCCTCAAGCAAAAAAACAGACCTGTTTGCGCATTGTCCAAAATGGAATTGGCTACCTCGCGGTAATCATCCTTAGCTTTAGTAGCTCAGATCACCTAGGCCTGCTCTTGAAGCTTGCATAAGTTTTCTAGCACTGTTACCACCTTTTTCATTGTTGGCCTATCTTGACCTCTCACGCTCAAACAACTTCGTATAAGCTCTCCGATAACTGTAAGTTGATCTGGAGATGCTTCCTTAACCAATTGGTCGGCCACGATTTCAATCAAGCGGCCATCTTTCATAGATTCCACAAAATACATTGATAAATACCTTTCATCTGCATACTTCTCATCTAAAAGTGGGGCTTCCCTTGTAAACAATTCAGCAAGAACAACACCGACACTATACACATCACTCTTATTAGTTAATTGGCTGGAAAAGAAATACTCTGGATCAAGATATCCTAGTGTACCTTGAACTAGTGTGTCCAATCGTGTTTTATCCTTGGGAATCAACCTTGCAATTCCAAAATCAGCTATCTTTGCTGTGTAATTATCATCCAGTAAAATATTTGTGGACTTAATGTCTCGATGAATAACAGGTACCGAATGCAAATAATCTAGTGCCTTAGCGGCTTCCATAGCAATGCGTAAACAATTGCCCCAAGAGAAACAAGATGTGTCCCCTCTCGCATGAATCCGTTCATAAAGCGTTCCATTCGAGATGAATTCGTATACAAGCAGAGGGACCTCAGTTTCTAGACAACAACCCAAGAGTTTCACTACATATGGATGATTTATTCGTGTAAGGACGACCAACTCATTAATGAACTGTTCAATCTGAGACTCATCTGCTATTTTAGATTTCTTTATGGCAACTTCTTGGTTTCCTTCTAAAAGTCCTTTATAGACTGTACCATAACCGCCTGTACCAAGAATGCTTTCTTCACTGAAGTTTTTGGTGGCGGTCATTAACTATTTGACAATAAATATCTTTGTCGACTGGACATCATCAGATGGAAGAAGTTGCTTCAATAAGAAATCTCCATTTTGCTGAAAGCATTTGTTTCTTCTTTTCATAAGCCTCTTTTCCCTAATTATGAGCGACACCCCGATTACACCCATTATTAAGAGTAATAAACCAAAACTTGCACCTGTAGGAAAGTATTCAGAGGAAAATGAATGCTCTGATATGCAAACATCAACCAAGTAGCTTAAAATAATAATCATATTAAGCATTTATGCATCTAATATACATTGTAAACTGGCATTTACGCCTCCTGTATAAACAAAGAAGGTAAGTAGAAAAATAGTTAAAGAATAATGTTTACCTAGAGCAACTGGTATCTTAGGAAAGGGTCGCTTGCAACCCGTCCCATCCATTGTTCCATCCCCGTGGTAACCAGATGAACAGGAACACTTGTAACTCCCAGGTGTATTAATGCAAAGCATAGAGCAGTTATGTTGTTTCCCTTCACATTCGTCAATATCTGTTGCACAAAAAAGGCATAACAACAACCACAAGCGTGTTATGGACCTATGGTATATGACTACAATCAACGATATGAACTTAAGAAGTGGCCATTAATTATATACTATTATACAAACCTGTGCAACCAGGAGGAAGATAAGGATTACCCTGGTAACCCTTGTTGCAACGGCAGCTATATCCTCCTAATACAGGATCTGAATCATCGCAAACTGTGTTAGGTTGCTTGCAAAGATAGGTGCTCGAATTTTTCTGTGCTTGACGACATGAGATCCCATCCACGGCAACCCAATCGAACACGAGTGGTACTTCATTCCTTATTCGATCCATGAAATTCAAGTAGGAGCCATTAAGATCATGAAGGCCTCGAAAGGAGTAGGAACCCCCTCTCACCCATGAAAGCGTATCCACAAGGATTCCAAGACGCGATATAGGTATGGTTAGTTATGGGAAGAGGGCCCAGAGTGATAGTGAAAATCTTACTGGGGCCGTCTGGAACCGGAAGGGTGGTCTCGCAGCAACCATGACCATTGCAGGACCCTGCAAACACTTGTTCTTGCGTCGAACAGTTTGTGGGGCATTCTGTATTAGCCTGCCCGCGGGAAAAAATACTAGAAGTATCATCTACAGAAAGCCTTGCCTCATCATTGCATCCAACAACCATCAACCTGTTAGCAGCGGCAGACAGCCTATAAGGGATGCTGCCGCAGTCTCGGCAGAAGTAATCCATTTTGACTGTGTCAGAGTTAATACCAGTAGTCTTTGGTTCCCGGATGAGTCATAACAATGATAAGCAACAAACTCGTTCCTAAGGCGTATTTGAGTGTCCGATATGTCGAGGATCCTCAACATTGGTGGCATTTCCACCTTGTTTTATGATCGGCAGAAACGCCTTAGGAGGATCAAATGATGCTGCGCATAAAATATCGAAGTTCGAATTCAAGGAACAGCCAAAGTACATGCCTATTCCAAAAGGATAGGGAACAGTTATGTTGACCTGTTATCAAATCTTGGGTATAATATTAGTGATTATATTAGATGGAATCATTGTCCTTCACTATAAATCCAAACCTTCGAAGACACTTGTAGCTTCAAACAACTCTTCCTACCTATTTATTAATAATAATAATAATAATAATAATAATAATAATAATAATAATAATAATAATAATAATAATAATGTCCTTTTTAGTCATTGTACCTCTTTAACCTGTTAACCGCTAAAACCTATCAACTAATTTACCAAACACCACTATCCAAACAATCCGCTGGTCAAATTAGCAAATACAATCCGCTAGTCAAATCGGCTATTGCAATCCGCTATCCACTATCCGTTATCAGCTAGATTTGTTGAATTGCATTGTTCTTGAAGAACTAGATGAAAGGCGGAGTGCTATTTACAAGGTGATTTCGTATAAATAACCCTTTAACGTTTACGCAAACAAGACTGCTGTAGTACATTATATTATTAACTAGATTTAAGAAAGCAAACTCGTTTTTACAATCAAATGCATTACTCCATAAGTGAAACATAAACTATGTAAAGTTTCCCTTGAATATCAATGTAGGTAAGTAATATACTGAGCTTAATTGAAGAGTACAATTGTTCTCAAGCCAACCAATTAAATCTGTACGTCGTCTGCGCAAATGATGTCCAAAGTATTAGTAGATGCCCCGCACTAGTCAATAGTCATACATGTTCATAGGATTTGATAGCTCACTACTTACTCTGATCTTGAAGTTTGCCACATTTTTCATTGTCGGTCTATCGTCACCTCTCACATTCAAACAACTTTGTATGAGCTCTCCAACAACTGTAAGTTGATCATGAGACGCTTCCTTGACCAATTGACCGTCCAAAATTTCGATCAGGCGGCCTTCTTTCATGGATTTCACAAAATACATTGATAGATTCCTTTCATCCGCATATTTCTCATCTAGAATTGGTGCTTCCCTCGTAAACACTTCCGCAAGAACAACACCAAAACTATACACGTCACTCTTATTAGTTAATTCGCTTGAAAAGAAGTACTCTGGATCAAGATATCCTAGTGTGCCTTGAACTAGCGTGCCCAGTCGTGTTTTATCCATGGGAATCAACCTGGCAATGCCAAAGTCAGCTATCTTTAGCGTGTAATTATCATCCAGTAGAATATTTGTGGACTTAATGTCTCGATGAATAATGGGCACCGAATGCAAATAAGCTAGTGCTTTAGTGGATTCCATAGCAATACGTAAACAATTGCTCCAAGAAAGACAAGATGCATCCCCTCTAGCATGAATTTGTTCATGAAGTGTTCCGTTCGAGATGAATTCATAAACTAGCAAGGGAACCTCGGCTTCCAGACAACAACCAAGAAGTTTCACCACATTTGGATAATTTAATCGTGTAAGGAGGATCAGCTCGTTAATGAATTGCTCAATCTGAGACTCATCCACTATTTTTGATTTCTTTACAGCAACTATTTGGTCCCCTGGTAAAATACCTCTATATACTGTACCATATCCCCCTTTCCCAATAATGTTTTCTTCACTGAAATTATTGGTAGCAAACATCAGCTCTTTCATAGTATATATGTTGGGAGATTGTACATCGTCAGATGGTAGAATTTGTTTCAGCAAATAACCACCATTTTGCTGGAAGAATTTGCTTCTCCTTTTCATAAGTCTCTTTTCCCTAATTACGACCAACATCCAACTTACACCAATGATTAAGAATATGAAGCCAATACTTGCACCTGCGTTAATCATTTAAGATGGAGATGAATACCCTATGTATAGATGTGCAAGCGAATCATTTAAGTGTCATACTCAAGCTGATGTCAATTTAAGATCATAAACAGGCCAGGTGGATGCAATTAGATATGTAAAAAGAAGTTTACCGAGAGCAACAGGTAATTTAGGAAAGATTCGCTTGCAACCGGTTCCATCTTTTCTTCCATCTCCGGAATAACCAGATGGACAATAACATTGGTAACTCCCAGCAGAGTTACGGCAACGCATAGAGCATGGGTTATTTTTCCATTCACATTCGTTAGTATCTGTTTCAGAAAGGACAAAGCAACAACAAATATTCAAAGTCAATGAAAAAATGTATGGCAATAAAGTTAGATTTACAAATGTGTAAAGGCATAAAAATGATTCTATGTTCTTGGTTGTTTATATTTGTTGATCCTAGGGGTGCTACTTCGGTATGCCTGTTAAGGTGTACTGTTCTACCTCGCTCCAAAGAGTATCACATTGGTGTCCGTTTGGGCTTTGGTCATCAATGGAATATATCTTACCATTTTCCAGTTCTATGTCACTAAATTTCAAGTAGTCCATTTAAGTAAATGTCGTTAGATATTATGGCGCCTTTTATAAACCAATGTCATAACCATAAGAAGCCTATTACAGTAGACAGGAATACAGGATGTTGCCATGGCCGACAAGGCGGGAGCGGATCCAATGTTATAAGATGGATGCGTATGACCCTGACATGAATTGGGCCAAACGAAAAATAAATATGGGCCGCATAACTCGCGTTATTGGGGCCTAAGTCTACGGGCTCTACGCACCCAAGATGGGCTTATTGGAGTGACTAACTTACCAGTGGAACCAGAAAGAAGATAAGGATTACGCTGATAACCCAATCTGCAACTGCAGCGATATCCACCTATGGCAAAGCCTGCATCTACGCATTCAGTGTTAGGTTGCTGGCAAAGATAGGTGGTAGAATTTTGTTGTGCTTTACTGCACGATGTATTATCATGGGCGACCCAATCGAGCACGATTGGCACCTCATTTTTGACACGATTCACAAAGGCAATGTGGGAGTCATTAAGATCAAGTGCCCCGCGGAAGCTGAACGATTTGGACTCCCCTACGAAGGTGTACCCACAGGGGTTCCAGGACGAGATGTAGGTGTGATTGTCAGCTGGACCATACGCCATGGAGATAGAAAAGTACCTGCTTGAGCCACTCGGGATGGTGGCCTGGCAGCACCCGTGGCCATCGCAGGTACCAGCAACCACTTGTTCCAGCCCGGAACAAGTGGCAGAACACCCGGCACAACCAGATCCATCCCTAAACTGGCCATCTTCGTTGCCGGTTATGGATAGACTTCCATGATCATTGCAACCAACAACCATCAGATTGTTGGCGGTGACGGATAGTCTGTAGGGGGCAGGGGCGCCCCTAATTTTCGTAACGTTTACATACTCCAGGTAGGCGGTGTCGGAGAAAATAGCAGTTGTCTGGCCACCAGATGAGTTATAAAACATACATACGCCACAAAATCATTTCTAATCCGTATTTCAGTGTCAGATATGCGTAGAACCTCGACCATTGTCACATTGTAACCCTTTACCATAGGCAGAAACGCTTTCGGAGGATTATAGGATTCCTCGCATAAAATGTTGTACCACATGTTCAAGGAACAGCCCGAGCCTGAGCCTGAGCCTGAGCCTGAGCTTGAGCCGTTGCCGATCCCAAATGGGCAAGGAATGGTTATGTTCCCGCAGTGGCGTGGGCAACCCGGTTTGGTGGTGTTTGGGGTTGTGACCATGTTAAGGGGCTGCGTAGCTGCAATTATTGACATGGTCATTATTGCCACACACCTTGACCAAATGTGATGAGGGGTTCCCATTGCATGTCAATAATTCTGCTACTTCATCTGAAGATCATTGTGAACGGCCTTGCTTCTTTTTCACTTCAATTGGACTGTGTATATATATTAGTGACCTTTTTGAGGGGATGTACAAAATTTGACTTTATTGGTTGTTCTTACTTCTTATTCACAAAAACTTCTACGGTCTTTTTACAATTTTTGGTAAGACGGGGATCACTTTTCAATAAAACAAAGGGTTACTGCTCACCAAAAGTGACCCCGACATTTCTAAACTGTGACCCCATATATCTGTAAGTTGGTTTCACACAGGATTTGCTGCTTCTTATTAGTACGGACTATAACTTATAAGGGCCGAAAAGTAAAAAAAAATAAAAAATAAAAAATAATAATAAAAAGCTGAATCGTTATACGGTATTAGTAGTCGAAAGACCTGTCATCAAACCATTTCGATTGATCTGCCTGTAACGGCTGTAAGACTATAGGGGAGTGTAGTACTATAATCAGACCTATTCAATATATGAACTTGGTAAAGTATGGTATAGGGTGTACGTCATGTACCTTAAAAGTTGAAAAAAGTACAAAAAATTGCTGTATGACGATTTATGTCGTAATCCAATCCAATCTAATGTAAAAAGAAATGAACAACACTGGCCGGCATTTCTAGGCTATTAACTCAATAAAGTACTTACTTTCTCCATCTCACATTGACTATCGTAGTATATTACACTTCTAGACTACTTCTTTGATTGCCAATAACCTAGACTCATTCAGGGAATACTTTTCAGTTTTGTTAGAGATTGTGTATAATCATCTGACTACATCATGTGACTAAGTATATATTGTGACGAACATCATCCATAAACTAATACATAACGTACACGTACGACTTGACAAAAATCACGTCGATGTGGATCGGAGGCTGGCGTATATACTCGACACTCAAGTACATTGATGTAACCAAACAAGAAAATATATGATCAAAAAATACATTTTTAAATAAAAAATTTGAATTAGTCAAGTCGAATAATAAATAATTTACAACTTGTAATACTGGGTCAGGAAGTCAAGTCTCGTAAGAGCACTTGAATTGAGGTCGTACGTTGAAATGTTCTCTAAAAAAAATGTCGCTTTGGTGTTTATCCGAACCTAGGAGAACACCACTTTGGTAAATTCTTTCATTTCCAATCTAAATTGGTATTAATTTTATTTTTTGGCCCCAATTAAGTAAAAGATTTCATAACTTTGTCATAGAAGTACTAATATTGTCAAATTGAAAATGTAATGAATCTTGCACAAAAAGTACACATTAGAGCGAATTAGTTTCGAAATCTGTTTCCGAATATCTTTGTAATCAAAAGTATTGTAGAGAAATTTAAGTAAAAATGGTGTCTTGAAAATCACACAAAAAAAAATGAATTAGAAAGAATAGTCAATGTGAGACTATACTTTCCCTCAAAAAAAAAATGTGATACTATACTTCAGCAGACCAATTATTAGCTTAAGTAGGGTGTAAACAATTACCGGTGCAACCAGGAGGAAGATAAGGATTACCCCATAACCCATTTTGCAACTGCAACGATATCCACCTAACGCAGAGTCTGCATCTACGCATTCCGTGTAGGGCTGCTGGCAAAGATAGGTGGTAGAATTTTGCCGAGCTTGTCTACAAGATGTCTTATCTTGGGCGACCCAATCGAGCACGATTGGCACCTCATTTTTTACACGATCTAAGAAGCCAACTCCAGAGGAGTTGTCTTTAAGATCAGGCGCCCCACGGAAGGTGAAGGACTTCCACTCCCCTACAAAGGCGTACCCACATGGATTCCAAGACGCAATATTATGTGTGATTATCCATAGAATCATATGACACCGAAACAGAGAAGTATCTGCTCGGTCCCCTAGGGATGGCGGCATTGCAGCAGCCTTGACCTTCGCAGTCTCCCACAACCACTTGTTCCGGCCCCAAACAATTGACAGGACACGCCGTTGTACCAGCCCCATTGGCAAAGTCAGAATCTTGCTCGGGGGTTATATGGAGAGTTCCCTTATCATTGCAACCAACAACTATCAGCTTGTTAGCAGTGGGTGACAATCTGTAGGGGGCGCCCCTTTGCTTAGCGTATTCCATGAAGGCGATATCTTCACCAGATGAATCGTTGAAACAATGATAAGCTACAAACTCGTTCCGAATACGTATTTCAGTGTCCGATATGTTTAAAACCTCAACCATCGGCAGATTGAAATGACCTTTTATAACTGGTAAAAAAGCCTTTGGAGGATCAAAGGATAGCACACATAAAATATCATACCATGAGTTTAAGGAACAGTTGGAACCCATACCAATAATCCCAAATGGGTAGGGAACAATTACGTTCCCACACTGGCGTGGGCAACCAGATTTTGTGGTGTTTGGGCTGCTGATCATGTTAAGGGGCTGCGTAGCTGCAATTATGGGCGTCACTATTATTACCACACAAATTGACCTTATCATGTAAAAACATCCCATTCTCAATAATTATCTCTCTGTGATCAGAAAATTTGTGAACTAACCTTTTTCACTTCAACATTTGGTTCGTATATTTATTACAAGTAGTTAATTACTTGTTCAATTAATTAGTCGAAGGCCAACTCCTCTGGCGGTCTGCCGGTCTGTCAATTTGCGATGGAGGGGCAACTTATTCAACCTGGACTTCAATAATTGAATAACTTATTTGTCATTGTAAGGTATATATAGAAGTTTCGCGAGAGTTAGGCGTTTTGCAAGAGTTAGGCCAAACGGACCCATTGTCGAATTTTTCTTTTTCTTTTTTCCTTTTATGATTGGTATGCCAAAACTTTGATAGGAACGGGCTGAAGATAATTTTAAACTCGCATCTAGCGAGACTCTTTAGAACAAGCTGGTAATTTCATTACTCTTCTGATGATCATCTTCCTATGTGAAAATAAACTAGATGGTTTCCTGGCCGGGGGACAATTTTCTACCAATGTTGAAGTTGAGAGAAGTGAAGCCAATGGTTCTTGGATGCACCTGAAAGGCTGAAACTAAGAGTGTAGCTAGATGGATAATCCTCCATTAAAATATTAAGGGCCTGGTGGGGAGGAGGGGAATAGAACAAAGGGTATTCCAGCCCTTTTCATGGAGAATAGGCCATGGAGATTAACCGACTAGCTACCCTTAGGAGAAGCCAAGAAATTGCCGTTGACGCCGCAAACAAAAAACCGGAGACATGGTGAAAGGAAATGTTACTAATAACAACTACTACTATTAACTAACGGACTACTGAGTAGTGAGTTGTGACATGATATTTACATAATTGTACTTAAGACAGCCCCGCTCATAAGTAACAACCACCACCAAAGTCCACGAGCCAAAAATAAATCAAAATTTTATCAGCAGGTCACGCCACCAGAAGAAGATTGCTCCCCGTCACATAGGCTTCAGTACTCCACCCTTCTCCAAAATGGGAGCTCCGATCCGACCACTACACACCCCTTCTATACACCTGCAAGGCACACACCAAAAGGGAGTGTCAATTCAGATTCAACAAAAGGGGTCATGAGCTCATGACATTCTGAAGCAACTATTAGAACCCAAAGACTTGCTGAAGCAACCTCCTCTCCGGCTCTCCCCCAACGATAAAAGGAAAAAGAACAAACTTTAACAGGGGGAAAAAACATGACATGGGAATACCACTTACCCGACAAAGAATGAGTTGATGCCTGAACTATCACTGCACATCAATGCTTCTTTGATTTAAAATATATTGACCACAACGAGGACGCATTTTAGACAAACTACAGGGTTCAGAAAGTACTATCATGAAAAGGACTCTATGAATAAACCATCACAACAAGATTTGTTGAGCAAGAGTCAGACCAATGCAAAAAAAAAATTACCAGCCAGAGAGGCTAAAAAGCAACTCATGTTCGCTTTGATTTGAGGCTCGCCTTGAGTTTTCTCAGTTCACCTCCTTGTTGCTACAGTATAATACAGAAATTGACTAAGCAAAATGAAAAGGTCAAACCATATAAAGTTCGATCACAAACTTCTGTTTCAAACCTTATGCAACTTCTTCCACCATAATTCTGCTCTCTTGTAGTAACCGCCACTCAATTGCCATTTCATATTCGAGCGTGGTCGGCTGAGCAGAATGTGATGTAGATACTGCTTTCTGGGAAGAAGAAGAAAAATATAACATGTTATCTCCAAAAAAAATTTGAAAAATAAAGACCAAGGACAACCTAACAGTTCGGGGCCAAGCAAAAAATTTTGTAAGTGACACTAGTAGAGGTGCAGCAGAAAATAGTGTCTGAGCAAAGTGGACTACCGCCTCTCGCTGCAATAGGTGCCTAAGTTTCTCAATGACCAGATGACCAGGGAATGAAGACTGCTTCTCACAAAAGCCTCCGACCCAATAGCTGCCAACAAGAGGCCTGCATAAGCATAGGCAGCAAGTTATACTCAACCTTTAGGAGTTCCAAACACTGAAGAGTTTCAAACTAATACAACGAAGGGGTAAAAACTAGGTGTAAATGTAATTCAAATGACTAGTAACTGGGAAATTCTGGATAGATCGTCACAAGTGTCATTGCACCACCTTTGGAACGCATTTTTGCTCTGACCACTGCATCCCTGTCTAAATGAGGTATATGCAATTGTTGGGAAGTAAGTTTGGTTTTTTCCTCAGCTCACTAATTGAACTTTTATGACTTTTCATTGAGACCGTGAAAACATGTGTTCGTTGAGCGGTATACATGTGTTTATTCTGACATTTACTCTTAGGACTGGTTCATAACTAATAGGGGAATCTGATGTATGTTATATGGAGAACGTGAGAGAATATTAGTTTCAAACAAGGGGATAAAAAAGGAAGAAAAAGGAAAGAGGGATTGACAAATTTTACCATGATGGATTGAAACCTAAATCCACAAAAAGTCAACACAGAGCCATACTGGCAGAGTATTCAACTGTAAGGTGACGAAGGGGCCGTTTGGCCGGACTACAATCAAGCATCAGCTTCTCCTCCATCTCCACCACGGATCCAGCTTCTTAGAAGCTGAAAATAGCCCCCGAGAAGGCTAGAAGCAGAAGTTTATTGAAGCTGGTTTCGGCCGCAATAGGGGGAGGGTATTTTCAGCTTCTAAGAAGTGTTGAATTTCTGGTCAGGGGAGGGGAGAGGATGTGAGAGAAATGAGCGGGAGAAGCTAAAAAATTATGTATCAAACGGTTCTTAAGAATGGTTGGTAACCTGGAAAATCCATATTGTTTGAAAGTCTGACATCAATGTTCTACCGGATAGGTAGCTCAACAGAGAACAAAGAGAAGCACACTCATATTGAGCCATGATGAACGCATAGTGCACCTTATGTCACAAAGAGAGATCTGTTTCCTGCCTCCCCTTCCGTAAAAAAGATAAGAGTGCGTCTAAATTTTTGTTAGTTGCGTACGCACCTTCCATTAGGAAGCATCAAACACCCTTGGTCCAACTTGTTAACGACCTTCTCTGCTGCCATACGGGTTTTGAAGATAACAATTGCTTCTCCTATAAAACAGCAAATGAAGCGATCACTCAAAGCAGTAAATTACCAGTGATGCTTCTCTGAGTAACATAAGAACTATAACAGTAGTAACAGTGACATACCAGAATGTGGACTAGATATCGCAGTACGCTGTACCATTTTAACTGTGCAACTTTCTCTAAAACCATGCCAAACTATATCCTGGGATATAATACAATGATGACCCAAAATCAGGGAGGTATTCTCCAGAAAATTATCATTATCAACAAGCAAGTAGAAACAACAGCAAAAGGACAATAATAAAAATGAAAGACTTCAACCCAAACCAATGCCCTACACCTTTCTCTTTCCTTTCTTTTGTATTAAGCGACATGCATACAAACCAGAATAGTGAAATGACATTACAGCAGAAATGGAATGGAATATCCAAACCCAAAATGAACTGGTCCCCCAATTTTCTCTCATACCTATATTTGAATGACAACTAATCAACTTGACAGCATTAACAATGAAATACTAAACTTAAGACAACAAACTAAAACATAATTTGTCGACTCAAATCACACTGAACCAGACATCTGCAACAAAGCAGCACGGAACTTTAAAAACAGACAATCCAGACACTGTAAGGCCTGATAATGCAGGATGAGTAGTTATCAGCAATAACTCGGCAGAAACAAACCAGACAACACTCATCTCAACCCAAATTACAATCACTTCAACAGCCACTCATAAGAAATCAAAATATTAATACCTCGACTTCAAATGACGTGTATGCTGGATCCAAGTTCTGAAGGAGAACAAGTGTTTCCTGTTTTGTAGCAGTCTTCATATGCTCTTCCGAAAACTGGGTATATTATTTTTTCAACAGTCATGGGTAAGGATCACCAAACTATGAGAGAAGACTAATCAATACCAATAGATCATTTCACACTAGTCCAGATACATAACAACCTGGAACAATGAAGTGATCCTCAGGAGGACAAAAAACTTTTACACAAAAAAAAAAAAAAAAAATAAAGAAAAAAAATCACTAAATACCTATATATGGTGACAGGTCCATAACCAATTTATAAACACCACCACTACCCAATGTGGATCCCTGCCTATGGTGACATTGATAATGATTTGCTGAGACTTGTCAACCAACTCATAACATTCGAAAGTTTCAACCATAAAATAAAATATAAAAATTCCCTTTTAGAAGCATCCATGTTCAAGTCTTGTATCCTTCTAAATCATCATTCCTTGAGTTTTTTTCAATATTTTAAAAGCATTTGTCAAAAAACCTTAACAACTTTTCATGCATACATAGCTCCAATCTCCAATCAACACAAAATTTAAGAATACTCACATCTATAGTGAACCAACGCTGCTTGCCCTGTATAGAGATGAAGAATGCAAAACGGTAAGTGTATACAGTAAATACTGAAACATGGGTGCATCAACAGAATATTCTATGACTATAAGCATCAACATGTCAGTAACCATAGTTACCATAAGGCATTCTAATGACATACGGCATTCGTTCAAAACGAAACTACTCATTTAAATTTGTCATATTAATGCTCTCTAAAGTACATCGATATGCATCACTAGTAACAGCAGATATTATGAGAGCCTGCAGGTCAAAGCCAAGTCAAAAAGCCACAGAGTATTCCCATAATCAGAGCTCACGATTCTAATAAACAACTAATCAAGAAAGTTCCTGAACGGACAAAGTTGAATAAACACGTATGATTAACGCACTGAACAATAGGGTCAACTTAAGTGTAAGAGGCAGAAAAACAACTTTGTACCACCAAACTACTGAGCTAACCAAAAGTTGTTATAGCAAACTCCAAGTTGATCAAGACAGACACAAATGTACCACCAAACTACTGAGCTAACCAAAAGTTGTTATAGCAAACTCCAAGTTGATCAAGACAGACACAAATCAATGCACTAGAGACTAGACACAGCTATTTCATAAATCAATCATTGGAGTGAACTGTGAATTCAGATATCATGACTGTACAAACTAAGAAACAGCTTTCAATGTCTTACAGAGGCTGTATAAAAGAGCTAAATTATACCATGACATTTTCCGTCCTAGGAACTAGGAAGCCCCTATTGCTCCCCATGTGAAGAGTTTCAAGGAAGAGTTCAAACTCTACATATCACTCCATTCACCTTTATGTATACTTTCTCATTTCTCATTCAATGACTACTAAAGTAAATGAGAGGTTTTTCAACCAGAACCTACAATGTCCAAGGAAAGACAAGGTCTAGTTCTGATAATCAAGAGATCATCAATCAATTAAATGTGAAAGAACAAAGCTAAGCCCCATTAGTCAACAATAAATAAATAAAAATTGGCATCATTGTGTACATGTAACCTATTCAACAACTTTAGATCTTCAGAGCGTGTTATAGTTGTCACATAAGCCCAGGACAGCAAAGTGGCCCGAACTGAGAAACCCAAGACAATAACAAATCGTAAAAGTGGGTAAAAAAGGCAAAATTCTCCAGAGTTTAAGCAAACTTATTCTGGAAGGAGAAAAAGTCAAAGATAGGCCTCGAAAATATGTAAGCTAACACTAAATAACCTTGCTTAGAAAATATATAACTTACAAAAAATTGGGCTCGCATAGAGGATTAGTCATGATTAGTTTCCACAAATACGTTTGAGCAAAAAGATATAAGCTAGCCTTTCATACGCACTAAACACAATTTAGAACTTCAATTGCTTGTCGTTCCTTTGTATCTTGAACACGCATATCCATTATTTAGGCATAATGGTCCTTTTCTGGTTTGTGACCATTGGCAGCCCCTACTCTCTCCCAATCAAAAAGCATTAAGAATAAACGAACCACCAAATACGGATTGCATCATACGCACCGTCTACAAATTTCAAACCACACACAACCTTACCCCTACCAATCAAGAGCATTAAAAGAAGCCATTCCTGGAAAGAACCCACAAAATATTCATTCTTAAAAGATGAACACATGAAAGACGAATAAATTAAATTAAACAATTTTTTTTAAATGAGAAAGGTATATTAATACTGCCAAGGAGGACAATAAGCCCTCATAAAAGAAGCATCCACAATTTCACTTAAGCTGCTTTGGCTATATATTATTATACACATTTAATAGGTGTTGTGTCCCGGTGTCAGTGTCAATATCGAGTGCAGGGTGTCGAAGAGACAACAAGACACCTATCCAAGGCGTCTCTGCTTCATATAACAACCACATTTTTTTTCCACCTCCACAACCTACAACTCTAAAATGACCACCCCCAGTTTGTAAGAGAAAGAGGCGAAGTAAACCTAAGCTCTGCCCCGAAGTGTCCTAAAATCACCAAGCCTTAGATTTAAAGGCAAGGTCACTTCCAATATAGCGTGTGTGTTTATACCCTATCACTGCCAGGCATCAGTACTGGTTTCAAGCCAAAACAATCCACAATTTCTAAACCAACCCCCCCCCCCCACCCCACCCACCTTTCTTTAGATAAGGAAACATTTTATTAATTAAATGTGTAAAGAATACAAAATGGAGTCAAGGTATCCGAATAAGTAAAACAAAAGCAACCCAAAATATCTACAAATCTCACCAATGGCGTTAGACAACCGTGAGGCGGGACACCCCTAAAAGCTCCCGCTGCCTTAGCCTAAAGGGAAGCCAAGTAGACCACATGGTTCCAAACATAGTATAAAGTCCTCCCAACATCGGAAAAAACCCTCGAGTTCCTCTCAAAATAAAATTAAAAAAAAAATTTAAATCAACTTCAACATATAGAAAAATGAAGCATAAAGCACAAATATTACATGGGTTTAGTGAATTAAAGGAGATAATTTAAAGTAAACAAAAAATGACAAATTTTCCCCCCATTATCATATTCTTAACTTTGAGACTATCAATAGTGTTTCTAAGGAGGATACATATAAAGAAGTGGTGTGGAGAGGACATAGAAGAAATTGGAGTTATTATAAGTGGTGTGTGATAATTTGTGGTGTTTTTGGCTAGGGCGGAATGTGCGGGTGTTCCCCGGATTGTTCTCATTTAACTTTTTTTTTAGATAACATGGGTGTCCAAGCTTTTCTTGACTAATCCCATGGGCCCTGCAGTGCGACCAGGATAACCTCCGGTGGCCCTGGGGCCTCGAACATGATTGTTGTCATTTAACTTACATTAGGATCGCGTGTAAAAACTTTTGCAACCTAGGAGTAAAAAATGACGAGGGGATGCATAACAAAAACAAAAAAGGGTAAACTCCACTTCAATAAAGGCACTTGTCGTAGACCTCTTTCGTCTCCACCTTTGGCATGATAAACTTCATTCACAAAAAAATAACTCACAAATATTTACTTCCTCCATCACCTTTCAGATAAGCCTCCAAAATCACCCCCCTATTTCACAATGACTTTTCTACTTACTTTCTCCGATTCTACTTTTATCGATTTTCTTCAATATTATGCAAATATTTTCACTTTCCATATACACTCCAAAATATCTGTGCACCGCGATGGAAGACACTTAATTGTATAACAAATAGAGAACATAAAGACCACAACAAACCATTTCGGCGACAACAAAAGATGATACATCTCTACTAAGTTTGTCTTATATAGGATGATTGATAGTCCTTTAGTATCACAAAGGAGTTGATAGGCCAACGGTTAAGCCCGCTAAATCATTGAGGTCACACCCACAAACAAGATTGCTCAAACATGATACACTTCTCCGCCCAATGCATTTTGATATAGACAAGTTTCTCAAGATTATATGAAAAATCCGCTCTAATCAACATTGTCTATTGATCATATCACATGAATGCTTTTGATTAGCACTTTCGAGTGCTACACAACAACCCTGTGTCACTTGTATTATATCTTACCAAGGTGTCGAGAAACATAAGAAAACATCTTTGGTTTAGCTTACTCCGATAGAAGGGTCAACAATCCAAAATTAGAGAAACGCAAAACAAGCTCTATATAGTGGATTGCAAATCTTAAAGCAACATAAATACAAGAAAAATATGCCCATAAGATCATTAGCATGTATGATCATTAGCCTACCAAATGTGATGAGCACATGAGGGAAATTAGCATCTCATAAATTAAAAAAGAAACTTTACATACAATTGAACCAAAACTACTTACAGTATCTGGTCGTGGAGTGACTTCTTTAACGTGGCCATAAGCTTCCATCTCTACATTATTGGGCTGATTCAGAGACACTTTACCCAACTTTTCATTGGATTTGACCATCCTACCAGATTTCTTAGTAACCCCATTGCTAGTACGAACAAATTCCTCACCCAACTTGCCTCTACCATTAGTTTCAGTACCAACAGCAACAGCAGCAGCTCCCGAAGCGACACACTCAAAGTTCAACATCTTAGAAAGGCCATTGTTTGTTCCCACAACATCCTTAGGCAACTTGCCTCTACCATTAGTTTCGGCAGCATGTCGTGAAGATTTGTTACTCGCAACAGAAACAACAGCAGATTTATGAGTGCCATTCCTCCCCTTGTCACTTGATGGGGTAGAAGTATCATCAACCTTAAGTTTCTTAAATGACCTCTCTTCCAAAGCACTGCAAGTGTTATTAGCCTTCACATCCCCGTATCACCAATTGACCCATGTACATCCTTTATTGATTCCAGTTTCTCCTTGTCAGCAGCAGCACTGGAGGGAGTTAATTCTTTGGCAGAATTCGTGCCAGAATCAGCAACTAGCTTTGGGGCAGAATTCATTTTTTTCTCATCCAACGTATGAGCAGCAGCATTATGAGTGCCATTACTCCCCTTGTCACTGGATAGTGTAGCAGCACCATCAACCTTAATTTTCTTCGATGGCCTCTCCTCTAAAGCACCGCGACTTTTGCGAGGCTTCTCTTTCCCAGCAGCACCTATTGGCCCATGGATATTTCTTGCTACTACCGGTTTTCCCTTGTCATCAGCAGCATTGGATCGGGCAGAATCTTTGATGAAATTCACACCAGAATCAGCAATTAGCTTTGGGGAAAAACTATTTCCTTTATCATCCAGTGTATTAACAGCACCACTAAGCTTGGGTTTTGAAGGGGTTTTAAAGTCTTGTGAGCTAACATCAGCAGCAGACTTCCTGACCTCATCCAAATCAGTTGGATTGAAATCAGGTAGTCCGGTACCGAGTAAAGCCACGGGACTAGTGTTACCTAGTCCAGCACCAGCATGCTTTTCAAGAAGATCACATTTCAGCTTGACCTTTAAATCTTTTGTCCCTTCATCATCTTCCACCAACAATGAGCCCACCTTGATGTCAGAATGCATGAAAGCTTCTTCTCCTAGAGTATCTTCAATGGAAATCAGTGAGTTGTCTAAGCCAGCAACCACATTTCCACTATCCTTATTCTTCAAACTGACATCCGGAAGTTGAAAATCATTTTTGTTTAATAGCAAACTAACTGTAACACATCAGCAACAAATAAAGAGTCACCACAAAGCAAATTCTCGCAGAAGCTTAAACTGAAAAGAGTTTTAGGCATAAAAGCACACCCTCAATAGCGGCAATTTTATCACCCAGCTTATCCGAAATGTTGAACTTTCCCACATCAAATGTACGATAAAATACATAGTCTGCTTTGGCAAGTTCCTGATCTAAGGGTTGGCGATTCCTCTCATCCTTGGAGATGCATATAACATTGCACTTTCCAGCAATTGCTTCCTGAATTGACATAAGTAGAATCAGATCCTATAACTGGAAGTGTGTTGCAAACGAAGCAAGCTATATTCTGTATTCCAACGTCAACAAAGGCCCTAAAATGACAATTTTTAGCTTGAGTACAATGAGGATTGACAACCAACGAGAGCCACTTATCACACGAGCATCCTTTCGAAGTTCCCAACATGTGTTTTTTTTTTCTATTGCCAAGATTTCCCAACAAAGCCCACAATCAACACCACGGAATCAAATAGCAATTGAACTCGAAATCGCGCCTCTATTACTAACGCGTACTTCCACGAGAAAGTCGAAATGCCACGATTGTCACAGCGTGATACGTGGAGACGCTAAGCACAGAAAACCAATAGAACTCGGCAATTTCTTGCGGTGTAATGGCCACTATTCGATTCCAACACCATTGGCAAAGCATAAAGAACTTGATTCTCTTTTTAGATAACGTGGGTAATCGGGCTCTGCCCGACTAATTCCATGAGCCTTGAAGTTAACGACCACGAACCTTCAGTGGCCTTGAGGAGGCTCAAACCTGGGGCGCATGACGAACTTAATAACCAATAAAAAAAATTGATTTAGATAACACAGGTGTGTAAAACCTTCACTGACCTAAGGAGGTTAAATATGGGACCTTTGGAACAAATCTCTAAGTTTTACCCCACAGGGTTCCACAACCCATTTCACTACAATGAGCTTAACCCATTATAATTTGGCAAAATGGGACGAATAACATAGAAAATATCTATGAACTTCACAAACTAGATCAAAAAGGGGAAAAGTGGGTGTCAATCATAAGCAGGGGAGAGCTTACCGCATACCCGCTCAAACTTCCGGTATCTAAAATTGCTACTCGACACCTAATACCCACTAGTTCCTTATTTTGGGACCAAACTTCGATCCATCGACAAATCCTTTCAAGACCCGAAAGATATGGCGAGTACCGGCAATTCAAGTACCCAATTCCCTTGTAAAATCCAATTTTATTATTTTTAAATTTTGAAAAATTTTGTATTTAAACGTTAAAAAAAGCTAATATACTATCATACCAACAAAAATTAAAAGCCAAAAACAAAACAAATTTGAAAACTAATTAAATAGAAATTTTTGTAAGAAAAAGAATATAAGAATAAAGCTGTCCTCGAAAGATTGTGAACAAGTCTATATAATGTCAATGCTTATTATGAAAACATGTCTCTAACACGCGCCCATCATAGTTCATATTAGATTTCAAACGCTCAAGCTTTTGTTTACCCTTCTTCTTCCTAGAAATAATCTTAGTACCAAGGTTAATTTCCTTTCTCAAGGGATCAACCATCTTAAAACCCAAAGCCTTAACAAAGCATTACCGCACAAATCTGCCTCCTCTCTTTCAAAACTAATTTAATTTACAATCCTACTACTTAATAATGTAAATACAAAACTCAAATAACTAATACAATCCCATGAGATTCCTGATAACATTTAGAATTGACAAATAGAATATATGCTATAACTTAAGTTGCTTTTCTAAAATCACTTGTGAGTTGCCAACGATTTGACCATGTACTACATATGCTTCAAAATGGTTTTACGAGTCCGAGGACCCATTGGGTCTAGGTAGTCGGGTCCAGGTTAAGGGATAAGTAACCAACCGGTTCCAATCTTGAAAATCCAAGAACCCAAATTGGATCGAGTTGGTATCCACTCCTATCTTGCAGATCTAAAATTCGATTTGTTAAGCCACTACTAGTCATCCCTAGTCATAATGGGTCTGGGTCAACATTAATGAAAAGAAGTGTCACAAGACCAAGCCTTCTAGGTTGGCAATATTTGGCACAAACATCTAGCGTTTCAATCAAAGTTACAGCTTGAAGCTTCCAGCTAGTAATTTTTACTCTCTGCTGCCAAACAGTTTGCCAGATTATTTTCACCTACACAGCTAAAACTAATTTTGTGAAAGCTATCTATACAAGCTTTCACTCGCAGCTACAACTAGTTTATTAGCATTTCGTAGCAAATTTAAGCAGTTTTCTACTCATTTCTTTCCTCTCTTAACATTTGACAGCTACAACTAATTTTGCCAAACATAGCCATTATCTATCCTTGCTCACGCCTAAACAGTGCTTAGGACACTCCACATAAGGGGGTTACATACATGGTATGACAAAAACAACCACCCAATAACCTCATCGACCAAATGTATAGAGCAAACAAACCTAAGAAGGTAGCCAACATTGGCTCATTTTCCACTAGTAATACAAACCACATAAATACCCACCAGACATACCAACTTAACTAAGCTCCAAATTGTCATAAGGGTTGCACAACATGACCAACCTGAGCCCATACCGAGTTTATCGAACACAGGCCAAGCCCCCACAATGGAGTATACTTACATACCATCAACTCAACTCCAAGCCAAAGATGGTAGACCAAACAAATCAAGAGTGTGGGCCTACTCACTTCAATTATACCAACAAGGCTATACACGAAAAGTAGGGATCCACTTTATTCATCTTGCTATACTTTCTTCCATTAACGTAAACAAAAGCTTTAGGTCAACGCTTTGATTCATCAATATTTCATCATAGTCATTACTCTCCATCAAACCCATTTAAGCCATCGTGAGTTGAAGTGATCACCTAGTCACGCTATAAGGGGAGGGGGGAATCAGGCCCTTACGTGACCGGGCAAGCGTCAAATTTATAGCTTTCCGAAACCAGTTACAAAACTCCACTAAACCACTAACATAATCGTCATTTCACTTTTTAAGATCGAACTTCGACCTCTAACATTATCAAGGAAATACGAAAAATATATATATTTTTCTTTAAAGTAGTACTAATTGTGTAAAATTATAAGGACCTGGCCCAAGCCCTCTTTTGGCCCTATCCCAGGGCTTAAAAAACGTGTCACGTCTCTGGCTCCAGACAAGCCCGTTTTTTTTTTAAATAAGAAATTTTTTTATTAATCAATATTCGAAAGAATACAAAAAGGAGGACAAGGTAAGCGGGACACCTTTAAAGGCCCCCGCCGCCTTAGCCCAAAGAGAGGCCAAGTAAACTATATGATCCCACACATCAACACTATCCCTAGCTGCGTTAGAGAAGATCCTCAAATTCCTCTCCAACTAGATGCACCAAAGAATAGACAGGCAGGCACACCTCCACAACAGCCTATCCTCCTTCCCCCCTTCGCATTGCAGAGAGCCGAGTCTTTAAAAACTGGCCCACCGCAGTAGGGCACACAAAAATCTCGCCACACAACAGCCTATCCCATAAATACCTAGCAAACTTGCACTGCACGAACAAATGAAAGAAGTCTTCCTCATCCTGGCGACACATGACACACATACTCGGTTGAAGAGTCTAACCAGGCCTCCGACGTTGCAACATATCACAAGTATTCAACTTACCTAGCACCAAAGTCCACACGAAAGCACGCACCTTCAATGGAACCTTAGACTTCCAAATATAGGTGGACAAAGGGAAATGGGGACCGGCCAAGCCCGTTTTTAATCAACTCTAAATCTATAAAACAAGTCAACAACGGCCCTAGTTACTTGAAGTAATAATATGGGACTGCACCTACATATTCTAATGCAATTGAGACAGAAAATTGAAAGAAAATGTAAACTAACAATTAAGTACATAGCTACAAAAGACATCTTATAATCACTAGAAATTCCAAACTACTGAAACATAGGAGTATCAAACATGCAATGTTAAGGCAAGAACTCTATTCCTCAAAAGCATATTGTAATTTTGTATGCCCCAAATTTAAAAATTAACAAGGTTTAGAAATTCTAGAAAATAAAAACCATAGATGATGAACTTTTTGCTTTCTTTTAATGCATACTACCACATTGCTTAAGGGGGCTAGCTTCCGTACCAAAATCACTATCTATTCATGTTAGCAGCTATATCTTTTCAGAGATTAAACCCTCCTATGCTGTATACTTTTTCTAAATTAATAAATCTTCTAAAAATTATATTTTAAGAAACCAAACATGAAGAAAAATACACCTTCACCATCTTTGCAACATTATAGCCAAACATTATCAATTCATCCGTCTGTATGCTTGCACCATCATCCAAAATAAAATAGCTCTACCCCTTCAAGCAAGGTTACTGCTTTATTGGATGTAAAGAGCACAACACACATCATGCCATGTTCCGAGCTAGTACGGTCATTTAGGCAAAAAGCTATTTCAATTTTCAAATATTCACACTACTCTAAATTGGACAATAATTTGAAGGTATGGCCAGCCCCTTCCAACAATTACGCTGTGAATCAATGGAACCACCACAGGTTCGAATACCTAATTGTTGTTTCATAACACTAGTGCTTTAGCATAATTTACATAAATCATATTGATAAATATGGTGTCGACATAACAAGTGGATCTGCACTTGCTCCATTCTATACATGGCATAACTATTAAAAACAGGACCATGAAGAGTAGCACAATCCTGATACAACATAAGGGAGCAAGTCAAAACTGATCGAACAAGTAAATTAAATGTACTACTTCACACTTCCAGAAAGTACCTATAAGAAACATCATGCTAACTTCACATTACAAGCCTCTTCTTCAATTTACCTTTAGGCTTTACAAATCCCCCTAATATCACCACAAATATATGTTCACACCGTCTATCTATATTCCACTATCAATGAGATTACCGCAATTAAACATCACCAAAGCCCTCCACGGAGAATGAGTTTAGAAGTCCAAACAATTTTCTGCAAAAAGACTATACATTTCCCATTTTCTATATTTTCACAAATCACAACAATTGTCCAACAAAGTGCCATCAATTCTTTTCAACCCCCATCCATAACATAAATCACCTACAAACATCATGCATTTTCAGTTCAGTATTTGGCAAGGCCATCATAGACACTTACTCTCGCTCACTACAAATGAGCATGATCAACATTTTCTCCACTATTCACACCAATATAATACAACGTTCCACCTTTATGGAGAACCTGGTTATGGATAAACTACAAGCCAGAAAACTCCCGGGGGGGGGGGGGGGGGGCGGCGGGGAGAGAAAGTAAGGCATCCCACCAGAAGAAATAACACACATTTGGATTTGTGCGTGTCCTCCGCATCAAAAATCTACTCAAAGGCATACACGTGACTGTCAAAATCAGACAACAACAGACACCAAACGAACAACCACCTCATATCATTGTCTTTTTCAGATTACGAGAATGTATACATTAATGGAATTGTGAAATGTACAGCCTAAGCAAGAAGTCCTCCATAATATATATATATATATATATATATATATATATATATATATATATATATATATATATATATATATTTCCTCTTCTTGAACAAAAACATAGTATAAGAATTCAGAACATGATTATTGAGAACCAAAACTTTCCAAAATAATAAAGCTACTATAGCTACTACAGCAATTGTATTTTAGATCAAGTGCTCCCCCAAATCCTGATGGCTTTAGCTGCACTTTTCTCTTTTCAACTTTTCTATGTTGATTTCTAAACTCCTAAAACAAAGTAAACCTCACATTACCATTGTTCAAACAACTATCATGTCTCAACCCCTACTTCTCCTACTAAGCATCCTTCCTTTAGCAACTGGTGTTCCCTACTTCCCTCTTCCTAGCCTCATACACCATAAGTTATCTCACTGCTTGCCAGGCCTACTCATATACCAATTGTCAATGTCTTAAACTTGTTAGCTACCCACGGCAACCGTCACCGGCAACCGTCATCCCACCATACCCCTTATAGTCTTGGCTTTGACACATTGACTTTGTACACCAACATTCAAGAATGCCTCGCGGCCACGCCTCACCAGCCAACGCCACTCGCTATCTCTGAGAATTCAATTGATGAACGGCACCAAAATTGGACACGGACAAGAAAGCGGTATTCGGATCATGAAACGGCTAAATTACAAATTGCTAGGAGGTGAGAACGGAGACCCAACGTGTACAGGTATCGAGAAACAGCAATTTTTCAAAGAGCCAAAATGGTATGGCAACAAATTTTCAAAGATTGTTACAACCTCTAGCAAATGGTTCTAAATTGATTCTAAAAGAACCTAATTCCTAAATGACGTTTGAAGACTTTAATCATGAAGCCAAAGAAACTCATTTTCAAAGAGCTAAGGAGGATAAGTAGAAACTTTAGAGAACACGGTTTTCATAAATAACCAATATGAAATAATTTTCCATACAACTTCAAAAAAAATTCTTGTTCTTTTACAAGGGAATAACTTGCTTACTTTTTATATAAAGAAACATTTTGAAGCAAAAAATGAGAGAAACAAAAAGAACCCAAAAAAATAATAATAACTTAACCCCTTGACCATTCCCCACCACTAACTTTACTTTTAAAGGTTCTAGGGTCCACTGTATTCTGATATTCAAAACAAGTATGCATGTACAGAGAGACCATTTCCTGAATGAGTTTGCGTGCCAAGACCGAATCGACCTCCAATGACCAACAAAAAGATTGCGGTAACTAGCCTTGCCCTTGGATCACACAAGCAACCATAAAGTTGAGAAGTTAGGCATCGAATTTGGTGGCTGAGATTCGTCATCTATGGTGGGTACTATAGTGACTAGGGCTCTATCACATATGGTAGGTAGTGGCTAGGTTTCTTCAAAGGACATCGAGTGTTTGTTCTCGACACGAGATCTTTTTTTTATTTTTAGATAACATAGGTGTCCAAGCTTAGCTTGACTAACCCCATGGGCCCTAAAGTTAATGACTAGGAAAACCTCCAGTGGCCCTGAGGGGACTCGACACGAGATCATTTTACATTTGTGCAAGTTTACATTTTTCTTTAATAATGAGGAAGCTGGTGCTCTAAACCCGATCTTTTTCCACGCATCTCTTCCCAAGTTGCTGCTTTTATGGAACACCATATGCTTTGCAAGCAATCTGGACTGTTTTAGAGCTGTTTTGAGGTGCTTCACGTCTTTTGATTGCTTCAAGAACGCAAACACATTCTGTACTTTACAGAGGTGAAAGCATTGGCAACAGCATCATTTTTGTGTGTCGGAAACAATGTTTCAAACATGGGATACGACAGGTTGGATTCAAAAATTGTGATTACAATCAATCAGATCCATTTTGGAAATTTATATTTGAGAATTGTGATGTTTGGAGTTCCAGAACAGGTAATTCAAAGCGCAATCTATCTAAGACCCTCAGATTTTAAAACAACATTAGACACTACCAATAACCAAATGACACAGCCTCAAAAGAAACAACTATTAGATTAAGCAATATGATATAAGGAAAAAAGAAGAGGAAGGAAAAAAAAAAAAAAAAGGGAGCCACTGGGGCAATAGTGCATCATCCACCCTCGTAAGTGGTAAAGTCAAAAAATATAATGAAAACAATAGAATTGAAAGTAATGAAAAAGAAAACAAAACTAGAACTACAGTATAGTATGAAATATATGGGGAAAAGAAAGATCTTACCAAGGGATTAATATTTGCCAAACCCATGCCCTCGCCAGTTGCCAAAAAGAGCCCATTCTTAAGCACATTCTCATCACCCAAATGATTTGATATCTCCGAAGGTTTAAAAAACCAAAGTACTTTCACCTTACTTGCTTTAATTGATTTATTATACCATATTTTGATGAGCTTCCCAATGTACGGCTCAGGCTCTCCTTCCTTGAAAAGATAAACAGAATCATAGAGACAGTACTCTATGCCATCATACGTGAAAGATTCATAGAACTGGATGTTTCCACGGGAACCTACTCCTTTCTTCCTGCCCCAAGAGACACCAAGGTCATCGTCTTTATCCATATCTCTTGAATCTGACATCTTAATCCAATTGCTGAAAGACATCTATAGCCTGCATCAGACAGCAGTACCATGCGTAAACACAAGGTAGAAAAGCAATTCAAATCAGATGGAGCTATATGTTAAATCTCATAAGCTGAAAACTAACATCAATGCATTCTTATACCCATAAACTGCTGTATGACATCTGTAGTCTGCTAAGACAGCAGTATCATGATTAAACGCAACATCAGGTACAATTGCAATTCTTTTTTTTTTAGATAACATGGGTGTCCAAGCTTTGCTTGACTAATCCCATGGGCCCTGAAGTTAACGACCGGTAATACCTCCAGTGGCCCTGAGAGGACTCGAACCTGGGACCTCTGGAATATTTCTGAGCTACCCCTCAGGGTTAGGTACAATTGCAACTCATATAAACAGGAACTATATTTTGCATGTCAAAAACTGACAACTATCATCAATGCCTTCTCATACCCACAATATCTTTTTCGGATCAATTAGAAGTAATAATAACACAATACGGCAGGTCAAAAACCAGCAATAAAACCTAACTCTTTCTATCTGACGTTTATCATATCAGAAAGGGGGACCTGCATAACCTTTGATTATTATGAACCTAAAGAATAGATGTCAAATGGATAACAGAACCCTAGGTTGCATTTCATTGTGAAATTTGAAAACGTTTTGTAGTTTTTCATATCCGATTGTCTTTTTTTCTCAGCAAAATCAAATCAGAGTACATACCCAAAGATATTTTTACATAGATCAGTTCATATTATCTTTTACTCCGTACGACTTTACACCTACTCACTCATGCCAAATTGTTGCATTATTATTTTATTATTTCATTAACAAAATCCCTCTAATTAATTTATCCTTCGTCCTTCATGATTACCCACTTCGAAGAGTTCAAGAACCCTATTTTATTATCATAATTTCGGAGTTCAACTAATATGCTTTTCACAAATTCACGAATTCTGAATTTAATCAACTTACACAAATCGTAAGAAAGAGAACTCAAATGAGAGAGAGAATAAAACGAAAATGATGTTGACGATCAAAGCATATCAGAAACAAAACTCCTGTCTACTTCCATACGTGGAGAGCTATTTGTTCGCCTTCTTCTTTTCCAGAAAAAAGAAGTAGAGCAACTTTTACAGTACACAACAAGAACAATGGGAATTCTAATCCAGGACTAGCAAAAAATTTCATAAAGAAGGGGTGCAGGTTCCCTCTGTTTTCTTCGTTTTTTTGATACCTTAGTCTCATTCCTCACCTTAAAAATTATAGGTTTACAAAACACATTCAATAGACCACAGTTATCGCCACAAGGTCTATTACCACAACAATAACAATACCAACTCATCAAAAAGCATTGAGATTACAAATTGCAACTAAATTAGAATCACTTAACCAAAACTACAAAGAATCATAAAAATTAATCCATTGTAACTCAATTATCAGATGTCAAGGTAACTAAAAATCAGAATTTCTCAATCATGCAAACCCTAATCGCATAAAATAGTCCAACTAGTTTCAACTTTCAACCAAGAAACTAAATACTAGAAACTCATAAACCCTAACCGAAAATTCAGGGAATCGCAAAATAAGAAATCAAAATGAATCAAAACCCTAAAGTACCAATTATTCGCTCGAATTCCAAAAACTAATATTAAATTGTAAAAAAAAAGGTCAAATTATCAACATTGTGATTTCGAAATCAAACCCTAACTTTCCGAAATGAGGGGAGCAAAAGAAGCATTACCTTCAAATTCTGGGAAAAATTGATTCAAATCTTCAATTAGAAACGTATGCCTTTTTTTTTCCAGAAAAATGTGTGCAAGTGTAACCAACACATACCCACACCGTAAACTGTGGAATTTATACGGACCGCGCGTAAAATCATCGTTTTCCTTTTTTGTTTTTGTCGTTTTTTTCTGCCCAGTTCTTGGGCTTCGGAAAAGGCTCGACCGGGGAGATAGTCAAAATGGGCTGTGTATTACTCGATCAGTTGCTTGTCGCTGGGCTGTGACTGGTTCACACAAGGCCCATCAAATAACATCTTTATAAGTTCGGAATTTCTTAACATAAATCTCACTTTATTAAACGGAAATAATTTTTTGTCGGAGTAATTTCCAAAATACCCTTTTATTTGCCAAAACAACTTTCTTATTTTTATTGTTTCTCCTCTCAAAATCTCCCTATTATCATTTCCTCAAATCACTGTGGAGAAACCTAAATACAACATTCACCATTCCTTTGATCTGTGACAACCTTCTGAACAATCTAAATGATGATATTCAGACAAAACTATAAATATACTTATTTTTTTAAAATTATTAAATTAGGGTTTATGGGTTGTGACTTGAGTGACGACTGGGTGTGGTGCGGGCCTGGCGGCGGCAGGTTGGGGTTGTGGTGGTTGGGGGCCGCAAAGGCTGGGGTCGTCGACCAGTAGGGGGGAGGGTGGTTGGCAAATTAGGAGGTGAGAGAGGATCGTGCAAAGAGAGTCGGCGGGTACGACGAACGCCGGAGCTAAGACATCATCGCAAGCGAGGGGGCGGTGACTTCGGGGGCGAGCGATCGACGATGGGGGTCGGGGATGGCGGTAATTGACGGGGGAGGGATTGCCGGTGGTGGCGCTGCTGATGTAGGGGTTGACAGTGGTCATTGGTTTTGGATTTCAGTTAGTTTTTTTTTTTTCTTTTCTTGATGGGAAAATAAAAGTAAACTTTGCTATGTATTTTAGTTGATCAAGTTAACAAATTAATTTGAACGAATGAGCAAATAAAAATGTATCCGTGTATATGGTCATCATTTATTTGGGTAATTGATAGAGAGAAAGGTAAGAGAGAAGGGAAAATGGTGAAAAACCTATTAGGGGTATTGAAAAAAAAATTATGTTTAGTAATTTACGTTTAGCAATCCCATTTTAATTTTATAAATTTTGGGAGAAGCTATTTTATTTGTTCAAAGATCAACGTCAAAAAGAAAAAATGATGGACAAAAAAAAATTAAAGTAACAAAAATGAAAAGAAAACAAATAATCATACAAGTCTTTTGTATATCGTAGAGTATAACTATACTTATAATAATAATAATATCTCAAAAGATGCACCCAAACATGGATCGATTGAGTGTTTGAAAAATCATTTCACAAATGATTTAATTTTCATATAAATATTATCATACATTAATCTACGAAGGATGCTTTAAAAGTATTTTGGCAAACAAGGTATTTGGAATGCAAGGTATTCGAGTTAACACCTATGTTGAGTACCAATCTTTCCTTCAATATGGTTTTGTAGGATTAATCTTTATTAGCTGCGCAATCTGGCGAAAATCACCTAAAGTATAGGAGTATCATTTTTTGTCCAGTATCTCTTCAATTGCTAACTTTTGTTCATTCAAAACTGCTTTTGAAACTTATTAAATGATTGTCCGACCAAAATTTGGTTTTTATTTTCCAAAATACCCTCACTATATAAAAAATGGAATTACGCTCCCTCGCTATATATAATCTCTTAAATTATTTATTTTTCAAGCTGCTAGCTAGGAAGGCTAGGACGCACTCTCTCCTGGGGCTCTCTTTTTCTCCTCTCATGTCACTCTTACACCTAGGTCCTCTCTTTAAGTCTTACATAATCTTGAAATGGGAAACGAGGACAAATAGACAATGCAATCGCGAAGGTAATTATGAGAAGGAAGAATCAATTTTGAAAACCACCACAACAACAACAACAACAAAAAAAAAAAAAGGTTCATATATCAACTTAGTAAAACCTATGTACCTTCCCCACAAAGGCACAAGATGACGATAGTGGTTAGCTAGATTAATAATATTGAAGACTAACGCAAGTCATTGATCTTATTGACTAGAAATGGGAAACCAAGACAAGCGCGATAGATAGTTATTATGTCCAACTTATGTATTACTACTATATGAGTGGAATAAGGTCGAACTCATCTCAAGTCATATGAAATTCTTTGTTTAGGATCCCCTTTGTTTAATTAAAAGGACTAAAGCAGCCAAGGTTCATTGTATGTTGGCGGAGCAATCTGTACGAAGCAATTGATCATTTAATTTGTTGTAATTGATCATCCCATTTCAAGTAATTTAATGTAAGAACATAAAATGTGATGTGACACCCACAAATTAAAATGTGAAGAGGCCAGGGGATAGTCTTCGCCCTGCTCGCTTAATTATGTAATTATGAGGTACAACTAACCTCACTTTAATTAGGTAGGGAGGGATAATCTTAACCAAATCAGGTGACAAGTTTAACTTGTTGGAGCAATGAATTTGAGTTTCATATAAACATATATCTTTATTAGAAAAAAAATAACAGAAACGGAGTTTATAATTGGGTGGGCGGGTGGCAATGGCCTGCCTACTTAGACAATTACGTTCCTTCGTCCATATTATTTTTGTCACCCAAAATATATCGGTATCTATGTCATGAAAAATACTCCTTACACGGTACATAATGAATCTTTTTAGGTAAGGAAAACCATTTTTATTTAGTGCTTTGTATTATTTAAATAAATTAATCCATGTTTCATATTACTATTCTTTATGTTTTTCTTATTAGTGCGCCTCATATTGATCTTTACATTTCATTAAATGGTAAATTTCGAGTCATGGTGTTACTATTATACTATTCCCCCTTTCTCAAAAAAAAAATCTAATGAGTAAATTTAATATACGCAACAAAATTGGTGGCCTCTACCACGGACTTCAAATGAAAAAAATGGTCAAGGTGAAATTATTTTGGAATTCGTGCCATATTTAGAAGGATAAGGCTAAATATGGGACAAAAAGAGTAATAAATACATGAAATTGCATATTCAACCATGGGTAAGGTAAGAAAAATCTAGAGAGACGACTACACTCCCTGCTATCATCACAAATGCTCACTGAATATATATAACAACAACATCAACAACCACCTAAAATGTAAAACCAACAAAAGTACTCTGTTACTTCTGTTGTTATTCAACGACATGGCATGAATATGGAGTTGTAGTTTGAAAATGGGAACCAATTATTTTTATATTAGAGGATGAGGTGGGAGCACAAGTGATAAGTATCTCATTTTTACAATTCAGTAGTTGGGGGTTCGAATCATCATCTATGTAAGAAAATAAAAACTTCTCTGTCTTTCTTTGCAGGAGGATCTTTTCCTTTACTTAAGCCCATCAGCCAATCTAAGATGGGTTGGCTTACCCGACGTGTGTAGTTTGTGGATATTGCATGAGTTCTTGTAGACAAAAATAATAATAAAAAAACCTATTTTTTTACTAACTTGTTGCAAGTACGTAGACCTTATATACTGATCATGACGACATATACTCTTATATAAATGGTGACCTACGGCAATTTAGGTAGTTATTCTGGGATGATATAAAGTCAAGGGAATATAGATCGATTTATACATACCCATCCTTGTCAGTATTGACCATATAACACGAGGGAAGAAAGACAGTGACATAACCAATTTAATTAAACTTGGTTGGTATATACTATATAGCCAAGTCTTGTACATACGTACTGCTATTCAACAATTCCCTGTGTGGCCTGTCTAACAAAGCGCGGCTGTCTTAGGCGTACGTTTCATGCTTTGTGTTGGACTACTATTTTAAATTAGTATAATTTGGTCTAACTTAATTATATTTTGCACCAAAAAGAAAAATTAGCATAATTTGGTCTAACTTATATATATTTATATATATTTGGTATTTGCCAAAGGTATCCACCGTCGATCACAGTGACTAATTCTCCCGCCCCAACTATCAGTGTACTAAGCGGTAGGGGGCTGGTCAAGTGAGTCTAACTTATATTTAATTCTGTTACCAATCAATAGATTAAACCATGCATGAAACACCTAACGCATAGTTATGTCTTATGTTTAATTAGCGTCCATGTGGGAGCCCAGGTCATTGACATCTGAGTGACTATAATCCAAGAATCTCGCTACATTATTTCGCCTGTTATTATCAATTTGTTTGGCTGTAAAGAAAATATTTTTCAATAGAATGTGATCGAACAAGTAACTAACGGGGCCATTGTCCCACTTTTGCGGGAAAAAAGAGGTGACTAATCCAAAAATCCAATTGCAACTCCAATCTACAAGTTGAAAATTGAATAGGCTAATGTCCAAACCCAACCGTTGAAATACCTCTCCGTCAATTTGGGGGAGTTAGAATTCGAACTTATCACCTTCATAATGAAAGGTGAAGATTAAAGAGATAACTGTCGAGACATTATTGCCTACTTAATTAGAAAATGTGATATTAGCTAGTTGAACTCGCATCCCATCAAAAAAAGAAAAAAAATCGATGACCATTATGAAATTGTACGTTGTGTCTCTTGGCTAATGTGACAAATTACATACCTTCCGGATGTAAACTTTCCGCTATTTAGTTGAATGAATCTATAAATAAAAGAGCAAAAAAATAAAAGTTGAATGCATCTACAATGATATATAAGTAGTTACTTATGTTTTGTCAAAATTATACTCTAGTATATATACTGTGGATGAAAAGAGTGGAAGAAAGCTTACAATCAATAGACAATAATTACAATTGAATAGTAAAAGATCATCAAATCTGAAAAGTTAGCAGTAACTAAAAATATACTAAATCATCAAGTGTTTGTTAGCCTAATGATTTACTTAATTGTTCGTTCTCTTGTAAACCCACCACTAAAATTACGCAGAGTCTTCATAATCATATGTGTGATCCTCCACCCTTCTTCATGTTGCAAATTGCAATAATACCCAGTGAAAATATATCTACTCACTTCAACTTTAATTTAATTTGGTCAAAATAGAGTATTTTGGTCCCTAAAAAAGGTACTCCCTCTGTTTCACCAAGATGTTTACACTTCATTTTTCAAGGTCAAAGTTCACAAACTTTGATCATGAATTAGTGAAAAAATACAAAGATTTATAATATAAAAATGCTATTGTTAGATTCATTTTGAAAAATACTTTTGAAAAATTATAATTTTATTTTTTATATATGCATACAATTACAATTATTTACGATCAAAGTGGTGCATTGGAGACCGTAAAAAATTAAATGTAAACATCTTCATAAAACAAAGGGAGTACTATAGTATTGGTCGATGTTCACTATTTACATTCACATAGCACAATAGATGTTTTTATTGAAGGGCCACATGGCCACATACACTATTGATTGCTACACTACCATATTTCAATTGACCCCCCAAACTATAGAGCACTAATGTTAATAAGTCACTGAATTATTCACAATCATTTCAGAGTTTGACAAAAATAATCTTCCAGTCATATAATGAGTATATATGCTCTCATGTAATGAAGTCATGTAGATCAGATGTGTCATAAGATTTCAAAGTTGTTAATGAAGTTAAAATGAACAAAATTGTTAATGTTTGATAAAATTTGCGATATTGGTAAAGGTGGATAGGAATTCAAATAATAGAAATTAGAGAACATAAAATCGAATGTACAAAAATATTCTCCCATCGCTTTTTGATAGGAAAATATTATTACTAACTTTTATTCATGTTGTAATGATGGACTTGGCATACAATTAGACATGGATACAACTCCATCTCTCTCAATTTTTACGGTCAAGGATTTTGTCTTGCTTGTGTACAATTTCTTGACATTAGACCCTTGTTCACTTAACAACTTCAAAAGGCTCCGTTTAGCGTTTGGTCTAAACGGACAATTTGATGCCAGGAAACCGTCAACCAAATGCAAATATGCCTCTAAATCATGGCAACATCCAACGTCAGCATCCGGTTTCAAATAAGGTGACATTTTTGTGTCAACCCTAAGTTCTGTCCCAACATGAGAGTATGCCCATGGCATGTTATCAAGCATATGAAGAACGCCTTTGACTTGTGCGTTATTTCTTAGCTTTTGGTCAAGCTCCTCGCTTACGAACATGCCTGGTACCCTCGTGATCAAATCTTGGTTGTTCACGATCCTTAGTACCTTCACATTGTTGTTTTGGATTTTGTTCGCGAAGGCCCGGTTTCCAACACGGGGCCCTCCGAATGAGAAAACCGCCACCGGAGGAACCTCCGGGGCGCAAGTGCTAATCTCGTCCGCCACTAGTAAAGATAGGGCAGCTCCAAGACTATGCCCCGTTACGGTAATGCTTAGTGTCTCACCTTTGTACATTGTCATTAATCTTCTAACCTCTTGTACCACGGTCTCGGCTAGGCTAGGTACATGTTCACCTTTTGTTCGGAACAAGTTTTGGAACCCACATTCCACCTTCGACTGTCCTTCTTGGGTCAGATTCGTGTCAGGGTTATCTTCTGTTGGGACGAGAACATCTCTAACGTTCTCGGCCCACTCAAGACACGTGGCGGTCCCGCGGAGAGCAATGACAATGTCCCTCCTCCCCATACGAGCAATCTCCCGCTCGTCTTGGCAGACCGCCACGTAGCCAACCCAACTCGATCTTTGGGTCATCCATCCTAGATCGGGTGCCACCTCATCTACCCATTTAGGCAAACCAATAGATGAGGTGGCATACAAACTTTTGGTAACCTTGTATGAATTGTCGGGCAATGCCACGTCACGAAATGAGTTGATTCCCGCCCGAGTTGTGGCGGGCTCAGAGAAAAACGCTTGGTAAGCTGCCTGTACGAACTCTCCATACCGGACCACCTCACGACGAAGATTCTCGTCGAGCGGGTCGAGAAGCCCGGCCCAATCCCTGCTCCCGTGGTACTCCCTCCACCGGGCCCCGAGGTGGTTTCGAGGCGAATACTCGGGTTGAGATAGGAGCTGCTGGAGCCGGGTCAACCTGCGGGGCGACATTTCCGCGGCCGCCTCGCTGGCCCGAATTGGTATCCCTTCGGGCCAAATCCGGGCCAGATTAAGCCCCTCTAATAACCTCCTGGCCCGGGTAGTGTCGGGTTGCTGGCCCGTATTTGAAACTGGCTGCTCAATGGGCTTGGGCTTCGGTGATAATGGTTCATTAATTTGCAACAGCTTCTCAAGGTTAGCCAAATGAGTCTTGGTCTTGTGATTGGTGGTTGATTGGACGGTTGTGTGGATTGAAGAAGCTGAACATACGGGCCTTGTAATAGGGTTTAATAAAGATCCCCGGCACCGAAACCCGGCCCGTTTAATTTGGTATAGGTTAGTTGCTGGAAGTGTTAATCCCATCATTTGTGCCATTTTAGAAGAGAGAGAGAGAGAGAGAAAGAATTTGGAATTTAAGGAGTTGGTTAAGGTTGTTGGAGAAATTCTAAGCGTTGTTAGAAATGGATGAGAGAGGGTATTTATAGAGAGCCAGCCAGAACAAATTTCCTAAAATACCCTTAGTGTTTGGTCCATTATAAAACGTTCAACACCAAAGGTTATACTTAATGTGAACGATTTATTTGGGGACAAAAGTGAGAATATTATGAGGGAGAAAATTGACCTCTTCACAAATAAGGAGCTTTTGAGTCCTGTAGACCGTGTTACACATCGCGTAAGTGAACCGGTGAAAAAGATCGTTCATCAAAGTCTGCTGTTTCAACGTGAACCGGTTTTACGAATTGACCATAAAAAAACACATACTGGTTTAATTTGAAGGCAGATTGACTAATTTACCCTTTTTCGGTATTTTAACATATTATTCGTTGACGATGAACAAATAAATGACGGGGTATACGCTGGAACTTATTTTTGGTCAAATATTAATTTTATGATCCTGTGTCAAACTATTGTACAATCTATTCCCACTCGATCAAGGACAAACATATTACGAAATCAAAGTTAATTTTATGAATTTTTTCCTTAATAGATGGAGTTATTTAAAATATATGTTACAATTTCTAAACTAACCTACCTAATACATTTTGCAATACAATTTCGGTGAAAGATTTATTAACTTGATCAAAGAGTGTTTTCAAAGAAATGCCTAAGGTTATGTTCTCTTTCACCTTTTCTACTGAACTTATCTACATAATACTGAATTGAACCGAAATTTACTGAACTAAACTGAGTTTTTTAGAACTAAACTTATTTTTACTGAATCTACATTTACAAAGAGTAAAATTGTGCTTCCGTTTACCAATTAAGGGCCTGTTCTCTTTACCTTCTTTTTACTGAACTTAGGGACTGTTCTCTTCACCTTCTTTTTACTAAACTTATTTGCAATACTGAACTGAACTGCATTTTTCTGAACTGAACTTATTTTTACTGAATCTACAATTACAAAGAGTAAATTTGTTCTTTGGTTTATCGAACTCTACTGAATTTTTCTGAACTGAACTTCTTTTTACTGAACTGAACTAGATTTTACTGAATACTTCATGGGGAAGTTGAAAAGAACAGGCCCTTATCTGCACAATAGTGAACTGAACTAAAATTTTTTGAACTGAACTTATTTTTACTGAATCTACAATTACAAAGAGTAAATTTGTTCTTTGATTTACCGAACTCTACTGAATTTTTCTGAACTGAACTTCTTTTTACTGAACTGAACTGAATTTTACTGAATACTTCAAGGAAAGTTGAGGAGAACAGGCCCTAAATTCATTTTTTTGGACTCATCTGAATTTTACTAAACTGAACTGAAATTTATTAAATACTTCAGGGAGAAGTTGAAGAGAATGTACAGACCCTAATAAGTAAGTTTTTTTTTTTTATTTATTTGCATCGGGATATTCACCATCGACCATAATAATGCTTACTTTTAGGCACCTTCAACAAAGTGGGCGGTACAGAAAGACAAGAATCTCCACCTTTATTTAAAATGGGGGACAAAGGTTAATACAAACAATGCGGGTTATCAAGCTGAGTTTTCTTCATCCACATCTATAATTTGTCAAGGACCTATAGGCCAAGTACTACTTGGTGCATTGAAGCTAATGAGTAGACAAATTGGTGATAGAGATTATTCATTAATTAACACAAAAATTCATGGCCTATACTATCGTGTCATGCATGCAAACAAATTCGGGTGCGAAAGCACACATTAGGATCATAGATGTGACGCAGGATCCTACGTTGTTGTTATAGATACTCGATCTGCTTATAGTGACATACAAAATTCTTTCTGTTGGAGTAGATTCAGTAAAAAGTTTGAATATTGAATGAGTTCATGAATCATGACTACAAGCAAATATTCATCGTGTATGTAATATGTACTCAGTCAAATATATGTTTGCTTTCTACAATTGAATGCTTTAATGGATTTCTTTATCAATAAAGCAATTGTATATTATCACTAAAAAAAGAAAAGAAAGAGGATTCCAGCACTTTTATCATTTGCTTTATTTTTATTTTTTTGACAAAGGACTTTTACATATGTTAACGTACTTATTTAATATACTACTTTTCAGTTCTTAACATTCTTATACATTGATGATTTTCATTGCTGAATTCCTCAATGCATGCATGTAATGTTTTTTTCTAATTTTTCGAGGGGTTATTTAATGAGTTTTGACGACTGCATGAGTATATTGAATTTTAGCTCTTTTCATTTTAAGTTAGTATGTAAAACGATTTGGCAAAGATAAGTGAATGTCAATTTTAAGAGCCTACAACTCTTACTTGAGTATATGTATTCCGGTCAAACTTTATATTTTGTCCAATTCTCTTCTTCACCTTTTGATTTCAAGCTACTATTTGAGAAAAAAAATCCCTACCTACCAATAAAAGGAAACAAAGACCAAAAGCAATAACATTCATAATAAGACATCCTCATATATAAATTATTGAAAATATTAATCTACTCCATGGTGTAACAAGGGTTTATCTTTGATGCTAAATATCCATGGTTGTATATTTGAAGGGGTCAAAATTATCCCTGGAACTAAAAGTCATTTGGTTAACGTAGATTTTAGGGTTACATGATATCTAGCTAGCCTAATGATGAGAAAAATTGATGTCAATTTGGTGCATTAACAATTATGTGTGTGAGATGTGATTTGAATCCAAACTGAAATCACTCGCTCTCGATCAACGAGTGATTAGTGTAAGTAGTTCGATACTCTCAAGTCTTATCCCTTAACCAATATCGAGAATTTAATTGTGAATGGAGAGACTACTTATTGGATCAATTTGCCCTTTTGTAAACCGATTTGATGCAAACATGATTAGTTTTGACCCCAAAGAATTTTACACACCTCTGAATTATTATTATTTTTTGCTCAAGTGAACCTTTTTGGTTAAACAAAAAGAAAAACTACCGAGCTCACACTCAATACAAAATGAGACAGAAGATGACACACAAAATAAAACAGAAAATGATACAGAAAATCCTTACTGCTAATTTGAAAGATTGTTGGCGTCATGTGTACCCCTCCACCGGCCACATCAAAGAATTTTTTTTTTTTTGGATACAAGTATACAACTAATAGTTGATTATTATTCTGCTACGTACTAATAAGGCTGTGGAAAGTACAGGTAACCCCCCCCCCAGACTAAAAACTAAGCACTAAAAAAGGCCATAATCATGTCCAACATGTTTTCATATGAGGATGGCATGTCACATGTGCGAAAAAGAAAATAATAAAAGTTGTTACTCGCTTTGGCTTTCTTTTTTCTTCCCCAGTACCATCAATCATCATCCCACTCCAGTACTCCACTTCTTTGTCCAATGCCCGCGGTTGTTCCTCTATGACAGTCTCTGTCTCACTATGCGTCATATGACTCATAGTCATAGATCTCATTTGTCATCCCTTGTCCCAATTTACATTATTGTGCCACGTTAATATAATCAAGTGAGATATGATATAAGTATATCAACAGGATGGTGATTTAGTGGTTCCAAGCTTACTACCAAGTAGTTTGGTAAGACTAAATTATGGGTTTGAATCCCCATTCTCCCCATGTCTTGTGTCCGTTGGCTTTTAGGAACTATACGTACTAATAGCTCCTTGTTGGTGCTACATTGATGGGGTCAGTGCTTGCGTTGGTTGTTCAGCTAGTCTGATATATCGTTTGCTATTGAATACGAGAATCTGAACATAACGTAGCGGAGGGTGACTCGGTCGTCATTCACTTACACGCTCTTTTTAATGAGGAAAAAAAAAGTGAGATATGATATATAAGACCCTAATAATTAACGGAATAAGGAATTGGTTCGTCTGTTATAACTGTAATTATGATTATGATATACGAGTACCAATGCATCATATATGAGCTATGAATGTGTGAACATGCATACTTTGACTCCCCATAACATTAAAAAAAAAACAGTAAACATACATTTGGTTTGCAAAAAAACTCGTATGAATTAGCCTCAAGATAAGGCTCCCTCTAATAATTATAACGTCATGCTTGTGTCATACTTGACTATAGCAGGCGCCTCACCTTGAGGCGGCATCATAGAATACCTTTTGTTTAGTTTTGATGTCTTCTTTTTTCGCAAATTCTTTTAGTTTTGTTGACTGTTAAGACCTAAGTATTGATTTAAGTTTCAATTATGGCATCACTCATCTTTTTGACATTGTAATTTTCCATTTATATTGTATACACGTTTTTTATTTTTTATAAACTTTGAAAAAATTAGTGAAATAGTAACATACACAACTTTTATTGGATAGCGACTGTTAGTCTATTACCACATACTTTCAAATTTCACCAATTGCAATTTTATCACAAGCTTCTATTTTTTACCAAATAAATAACACAACTCTCAACGCCAGCCAAAATTTTCATGACTTGATAGGATAATTACTCCCACCTGCTATTTCCTTTTCCTTACTCTTTTAATTATTATTTTTTTAGCTTTGTCATATCAATCGCCCATACTTATGGAGAGATTATTGCATAGTTCAGGAGCATTGCTCCCCCTCTGTCATAAAATAAGTGGAACCTACACTAAATTCAAATGGATAATTTCCTATTTTGTGAGAGAGGGAACAGTAGTCCGAAATTATAAAATAATTTCTCGTACTTATAATACCAAATTTCGCATTATTGATAAATTGGTCAATGTAAGCTTACAGTTGTTGCCTTTTTATGTTGTTGCTCTTGACAATGTACGTGACATTCGTATTTGGCAACTAGTCTACTCAAATTGGTATTTTACTGTGTCTTTCGTTACATGTTTTTTGTTAAAGAGTAAATCACAGTTGTTATGTTTTAGGATTAGGCGAAAAAAAGAGGTATTTAACACATATAGTGTTGGTCCTGGTGGAGCAGAGGAACCACATTGCTTCTCTGTCGCCTCTCTCTTGTCTAAAGGAATCTTGCTGGGCACTAATTCTGTTGAAATTGACATGCATGTCAATTTGGGTCTCCCACAATAAGGGGGATAATAATAGTTCCTCTTTGTAGCCATTAGGGACATGTTAACGTGTACTAGATAATTAAAATGGTTTGCTAATTGTTCTATTTCATGTTGCGTACACATGTTCTATTATTTAATATAGCTAGAGAACTAATGAATGTCCCATCAAATACGAAAGGTCAACCAATTTGACTATTCACTTCACTACATATACTATCTAATTTGAATTATTACCCACCGGCTCATCGCACGTAAGTGTTGAACTCCAAAGTTATCAGCGTTGTATTTTTTTTTTTTTTTGTCAGTACAATATACGTATATAAGCATGGCAAGAGGGATTCGAAACTGAGACCTAATATACTCAACATTCTTAGTTCTTAACCCTTAGGCCAACACATTTTTGTTTAATTGTCAGCATGTATGATATGCTAGTTTTTTTTTTTTTTTTTGGAAAAACAAGGATATTCATTCACTACCATTTGCAACATCACTTAATAGAACATAAAAAATTATCATATCAACAAGTAGTTAAAATGTGAGTGGTTCGACACTTTCATCCGTTAACCAAGGTTGATGGTTCAGCAAGTTGTTAGATTGATCATGTGCGAGTTAAGAGTCCCACATTGACAAATTGGTGTGAATAAACTATATATAGTATAAAAAAAAAACTCACATTACAAATACCATAAAACATGTATGAGCTAGAAGTCTAAACAAAATTTTAAATGGTCACGACACCCTAGCTAGTTTGAGTTCTATGCTTCAAAACCATGCTAAATTTGTGAAAATAATAATTTAGACTATTTTTTGCTAAAATGTGGAAACACGCAGGGGCGGATCTAATGATCAGTAGGTATCGTTGTTTATGAACTCCGGTAGGTAAAAAAAAATTCTTTACATTTTGTCAAACTCTAGGACAAAATTCTCATAAAATCTATGAGGAGGACACCGTAAATAAGAAACAGCAACAACCGTACTATAAGATAAATAGACATCCATATCAAAATTTACCGAATCCGCTGCCAGAAACATGTCATTTTTTGGCTCAAAATCGCGATAAGCTATCATCAAGTTTCACAATATCATCAATACTACTTATTAATCAACCAGAATAGTAGTGCAAGGTCTGACAACCTAAGTAGTGGATCACCCATGGGCCATGACTCATGAGGCACAACAAGGTTGTTTTTAATTCTTTTGTTATGGGATAAAAAGAAATGATAAGTGGGACATAGTTGACTTTATGAAGCACTTATAAAAAAGACACTCCACAGAGTATAGTCCAAAATCCAAATGGTGTGTGATATCATTGTTCGTTGAAAGATAATAATGGCTGGGTTGGCTACTATATGAAATACTGTACTGCAGAATCAAAATACTCACTGATTGAGTTTCTAATTTTTTTTATTTTTATTGTTAATTAATAAGATTGAAAGCCGTGACACACGGCTGGGGAAGACACGGTAGTGTAAACTGTAGACCCTCAGGACCAGCTGACAATGCAAGCGTGCGTGGCGCATGAAAATTGAAAGGCAGCTTTGGTGTTATTAATGCACTTTTTTTTACCCCACAAAACAACAATTGAACCTGGTAATTAATGTAACCAGTGTCTCAAATCAACATAGTATATCACCGTCCGTTTATTATTGTTCTCGTCTGCTAATTTTTTTTTTTTCTTCCAAAGAATCGAAAATTTTCTTGCACATATGAAATAGAATTATTCTCCAAATACCTCATTTTTAACTAAAGGGTGTTTGGCACAATGAAAATATATTAGGATGAATTTGACAGTTGACACGTACCTACAATAAGATCAATTATTATACAATAAACCTAAGTGTATATTGTATTGTGCATCCAATAATATAACGGGTGGTTGTATAAATGCAATAAATTAATAATGACTATTCAATAAATATCTTTGTATTCACACTTCTAAATGTCATTGCCCATTAGATTATTTTGCATGAATGTAAGAGTTTTATTCACATTAATCTCAACTCTCAAGCCATATATTCTCAATTGGCTTGGATCCTTTGTGGTGGTCAAGTTCTATCGATCTATACAATGTAAATAGGGGATTTAGGAATTAAATTTAGAAGTTGGGAAAAGAGAGAAAGAGAGAAGAAGACAACAACAACAAGACTCAACAGTAGAGATCTTTCTACAATCTCTATTAGAATAATGACAATAGTGTCTCATGGTGAGACCTTCTTATATCATATCATTGATTAAAGATCTATTCAACGGATTTGATGACTTAGTGAGATAATTGAGTAGCGTTCAAACATGGATCAAAATCAAAATAAAATCAAAAGGTCATGTAATTGACTCTCAAGTCGAGAAGTCTCCATTTAGCCATCTCTTACTAAATCGTTATTGCAATTATGAGAAACGTGCGACGCGAGGAAGGAGAAACTGAGAAAGAGAGTGTACGAAAGAGAAGTACGTGTTGATTCTTGAACATTGTCCCATTAATTTTAAAAAGTACTAACCCCAAATTAAAATAAAGTAATTAGCCGCAAAGTGATCCCAAAAGGAGCATCTATCAGATTTTCAGCCATAGTTAAGACCATAGAACACAAGTTATTAAAGTATAGTAGATTATAGAACCACAAAAAAAAGAAAAAAGAAAAAAAAAATACGTGTAGGTCCCACGTAGATAACAGTTTGGTGGGTCCTGTGTTCCCTACCAAACCAAGTAATATGGCCCACCAAACTATAGAAATAGAGTGTTATTTTTGCATGATTTGGGCACTCCTTTGTGGTCGGAAACAAGACCCACATGTGTTAACAATGCATAGCTTGTTAAATGTGAAATGTACAAACATAATTTGGATTCATTTGATGTTGTTGCTTTAGCTTGCACGTCTGGCCTTCATTTGACTTCAGATCAATGTCAAAATTTTGTAGTAGTTCTTCATCAAGGGTGAAATGTTATGTTCTCCGTCCAAGATCTAGCACCTAGTGACAGTTAGCGCTGTTTACCGGTCCAGACCGGATCGGATTGTGATCGGTCTTGAACCGGACCGGACCGGTTTTTTAAAAAAACCCATGATCATTTTTTAGTATTTAATATCAATTTGCCATCCGGTCTAGACCGGGCCAATTTTTTGGACCGGACCGGGGCGAAACCCGGTCTGACCGGTCTAAAAGTAGATCCGGTCTCGACCGGTCCCGTCTCACTGGGTCTGTCCGGCCCGGACCGGAACATGAACAACCCTAGTGACAGTCTATTAGCTAGGATTGCCATTCCGTCCAAGATCTAGCATCTTGTAATGCCTAGTACATGCAGTAGTACTAAAACACATATCAAAAGTCGCCCGCGGCCGGTCGGTCGTCCGTGGAGAAATGATTAGATAGTAAACATATCAAATGTTGCCCGTGGCCGATTGGTTGTCGGTGGAGAAATTATTAAATGGTCTGGGAACATGTTTTACATCTCAGAATTACTCCTTTTTCTTTCTGCACTTTCACTTATTTTCTGAGAGGTGGAAGTATTGGTCACGAACAGTGGTGGATCTAGAAAACTAATAATATGGGTATCAAAACTGAATTATTAAATAATATGGATACCGAAACTAAATTGTTAGGGTATTTTAGCAATAATTTTCAAAAAAATTCCAAAAAACTAGGGTATTTTAGCAAAAAATTTTGAAAAACTGATTGCTCGGGACCCCAAGTCCGCATACTGGATCCGCCCCTGGTCACGAACCATGTACTAATTTCTCCGGCAGTAGGGTGCTCTGCCCAAAAGGAAAATAAGCTTGATACTTAGAGTGTATCATATACTCTCTATTTCTATCTAAAAAATACATGATTGTTTCTAAGAAAAAATTATAAAATTGCTCATCTGAAAGTAATGACGAAAGTGTTTGTTACTAAAAATTATTTAGGTTTCTTGTTAGAAACAAGGCTAATGAAGGAACAATGTGGCGTGACGAATCACTGCCCTAAAGTCGAATTTGCCCCCACGCGTACACTAGGGAATTTCAGGCAACCGACCTCCAGGGATATACGACAACCAAAGCTCCGGTGTACTGCGATGCAATGGTTTTGAGAGCAAACTGATCTACTGCCAAGACTCGAGAAGAAGAGAGGATTTGAGAGTGTATGTTTTTAGTGTACCCAAAAGAAATCAAGAAACAAAGTATATAAAGAGAAGAAATATGTAACCGCAAAACAATTAATGTGGGGCGGATTTTTAGGGAGGTAATAATGGGTAGTTATTTTGTAACGGTTACAGAATCTTTTTAGAATCTTTTTGCCGGTCAAGCGAAACACTTTTCTCTTCTCTACCAATGTGGGACAATGGATTTTATGAACAAGGCTTTTGTGGGACTTTACTTTGAAGCATACCAAGCTTCATGAAGCATACCAAGCTTCATTTCCAACAATCCCCCGCATGATTCAAAGAAAAGTGGTAGAAGAAGTCCATGGCAGTAGGAGGTCGCACGTTACGATACTAATGTCTTGTGGACTTGAATTAGTACCTTGTGCTTACAAGTCTGCCCAACAACCATTTAGGTGGAAAACATTCCTTGAACCTTTCACGGTATTTGTTCAGTACAAACTGCGCACTAGTTTAACCTCAAAATCAGATTTACTCTCGCGAAAAACATATATACATTAGCCCCTTACGTGCCTGGATATTTCTGTGAACGCTCTAGAGAGTTATTAGCCCAAATGCTCTCATAGGGGGCGGGCAATTCCCCCACATTCACATAGGTGAGTTCATCAAGTGTGTACTGTCTCACACCACCTTACAAGGCTATGAACTCATTAAGAGCTAAAATGCTCAACCTCACACACATGACAGTATACGAAAAAATACTACATCATTTTATAGAGGAATGGGGTTTGTAGTACATGACTGGAGTTGTTTTGTGATTTCGTTTGACCTCATTGAACCTGGATATGTTCCAGGTTGGGTATCCATCACAATTCACTCCCACTGGGCTGAAGCCCCATTCCTAGTGCTGACTCAAGCACTATCTTTCCACAAAGGCCTTTGGAAGAGGATTTGCAAGTTCCTCTCCAACTTAACACACTCGAGTGATATCACATTATATCTGATCAGATCTTTCACAATTCCATGTCTAAGGCATACATGCCTTCTCTTTCCGTTGAAAGAAAGAATAGTTGTGGGCTACTCTATTAGCCACTTGACAAACACAATTGACAAATACAATTGACAATCACAATACATGAATACTAGCGGAGCCGGTCTCCCCCACAATGGAATATCTGCAGGCAAACCTCTTAGCCATTCGGCTTTGTAACCTGCCACATTCTTGAATAAAAACTTAGATTCCATTGTAAAACTTTAAGACACAAAATGTTTGGAAGCTTTCCAAAATATAGCAGCACTAGCAAGAGTACTTCATCATTCTTGCAGATTTAGCTGGCATGGCAAATTCCTTCATACACAAGGAAAATTCTTGTAGTGCAAATTAAACCCAAATTAATAGTACCTTACAAATACTTCAATAGAATAATCAAAGTATTCCAATTATCACGATTGGGCTTATGAGTATATCTACTCAACCTGCATACGTCATATGCTATATTTGGTATGGTATAACTCATCAAACTCATCAAACACTCTTAACATATTCCCCTTGTAATACACTATTACCTCTATTCTTTTCTAACTGAATGTTAGAATCATAAACGAGAGTAGAATCGAAATTGACTACACTCCTTTTTTTTAAAAAAAAATAAAAAAAATAAAAAATTCTCAACTTTATGAGACTGATTCAAACTCAAACTCTCAGAAGTTCTAGTGATTTTAATATCAAGAATGAATTACAACAACATTACCCTTATCTTTCATAGCATAGCATGATTTCAAGAAAGTCCATGTTGTGTTTATCACATCAATACTTATACTAAAATCAAACATGTCATCCACAACCGGACAATTTGTGGCACATTCATGCTCATCATATTTATAATAAACACAAGTATTATGATCATCAACCTTGAAACCATCTAAATCAAAGTGCAATGAAACTTATCATACCATTGTTTAGTGTTCGAAATACTTCAAAGCAGATATATGTTACTGATACCTTTTTCCATCTCAGCTAGCCCACTATATATATACACCATGAATTAATTGCTAGCTGTTGAGATATCATTTTACCGTTCCAAATCCCAGTAAAAGAGAAGCGTTACTTATTGGAATCAATCTCCAGCATCAGTAAAATAAAGTAGCTAATTAATGTATATAATATTGGTTCCTTTTGCAATAAAGAAAATAACGAACAGTTACTTTCAAATACTAGTAACAGTAGGGCTTTAGACCACTTCTCCCACATTAAACCAATATTAAATTGTCATAAAACCACCACTAGCTAGTATCAATATATGCAACGGCAATAGTTTGGAAACAATTAATATCAGTAAGAAAGAGTTTACTAATAAAAGAAATTTTAAATCATTAGAATATTTTTTCCAATAATTCCCCACATGATTTAAATTTCAATTATAATATTTTGAATAACTTGAGCATATACTACCACAAGTGCCAATAATTAGCTTATAGTTTCCACATTGCATATAAGCTATACAAGAAATAATAAATGATTTCACTCAAATCATCATTTTTATGCTCAAGATATCTCTATAATTATACTTAACATTTTACGAGTATAAAAGAAATCTACATAGACATTCAAATATCTTAGGTCTCACACAAGACCCACAAAGATTTCGGTAAACTAAATTTAATTAGTTACCCTCACATTCTCAAAGAATCCGGTTCAATCAATTTATATTGAGAACACCACAATAAGTATAAATATAGTTATACAACTTCCCCCACATGTTCTCAATATACATACCAAAAAAAAATATATATATTCTTTCTCATCAATTTAATATCATTGTTTTTGGTAGAAATACAAGATACTGAAAATCAATATACTAATACAAATTGGTAATACTAAAGAACCAAAAATGTAAATTTGTAGCATGTTGTGAACTACAAATACCATCCAACTATTCACACAATGTTCCCAAATATTAAAATATTTGACCAACACACAAAAAACCTATAACGATTTTTAGATTAAAGGAACAACATTTAATCACAATAGTCTTGATGTGTCCGTGACAAAGTACGGTCGAGCCAAAGTAGGCTAAGGCAAATTTCCTACTTTCAATAATAGTGCCAGAATTTACGTGCTGCATCTATGAAGTAACAAAAAGATCAATTTGCCTTTTTGGAACGGCCAAAGCCAAACACAGAGTCCACAGAAGAAACTCAAGCAAAAGAGCTATTTTAGAAATCAATAAGTTTAGTGCTAACATATACCAACCAATTATACCACTAAACTACTCAACGGAGGGAGAGGCAGTGTAAAACGCATAAACTCATAAGGATGTCCAGAAATAAATTTCACAAAAGAATATGATAAAAAACACTTAAGATGGTAAAATGTAACCTCCCACTACCCATTAAAGTAATTTTAATGGGTTTATTTGTGACACATTATGGGATAAAAATTACCCACAATTAATTAGAAATCGGTTACAAATCATCCCATAACCTTTAGATGTCATTAGAAAAAAAAAATGCATATCAATATTGCGGAGTGCTGAGGATATAACACAGTAGCCAAATCTCATTAAATCAGGACTAAAACTCATCTTAGAAACACAATTAAGTCATACATTTTCCAAACAATATGTAAGGTCTCGGTTTAATTCTCACCAATTTCATCAACCGCACCAAAGTTCCATCAAAGTCCAATAACACTTATCCTTATAAGACATTAGTACATTACAACATGAACCGCATTGGGCAAACAATAGATTGAAAAATAGTAACTCCTCCAAGTAGTCAATATTACAAATCACCTATCGTAGGACAAGCTAAAAACTCTAATGCTTCACTATGATATTAAGACCGTAGCCCTCCTGAACGAAATGTGCATAATTCTTTTTCCAGGTAAAGGCCACAAACTATTCCCAATATAAGAAATATGGAGCACAAGTACGACACGAGTATTTAGAGAAACAATCTACTATGTCACACCCTTTATATTATCAATTTGATGCATAAACAAAAGGGGATACATATATATATATATATATACATACTACTACTCACATAAACATATATAAAATCATGATTTAAGCACGTGGGAAACCATTATATGCCAATATCCCAACTTATAAAAACTATTGTCAACGAAATTAGAGATTCCAACAAATAGATCTAACTTAACGACATAAGAACCGAATAATTAACCATTATAGGAACACCAATAGCAAACATAATTCCATCACCAGCCATAAAAATTAAGTAAAAAATTTCGACTTTAGAATGTTAGAAACAAGGCTAATGAAGGAACAAACTTATCTCAAAAGAAAGTCGTAGCGTGACGAATCACTGCCCTAAAGTCGAATTTGCCCCCACACGTACACTAGGGAATTTCAGGCAACCGACCTCCAGGGATACACGACAACCAAAGCTCCGGTGTACTGCGATGCAATGGTTTTGAGAGCAAACTGATCTACTACCAAGACTCGAGAAGAAGAGAGGATTTGAGAGTGTATGTTTTTAGTGTACCCAAAAGAAATCAAGAAACAAAGTATATAAAGAGAAGAAATATGTAACCGCAAAACAATTAATGTGGGGCGGATTTTTAGGGAGGTAATAATGGGTAGTTATTTTGTAACGGTTACAGAATCTTTTTAGAATCTTTTTGCCGGTCAAGCGAAACACTTTTCTCTTCTCTACCAATGTGGGACAATGGATTTTATGAACAAGGCTTTTGTGGGACTTTACTTTGAAGCATACCAAGCTTCATGAAGCATACCAAGCTTCATTTCCAACATTTCTCACTGACTCAAAATGGGTGTATTTACATTCAGTGTATGCAAAGCATGGTCCTCGCCAATAGTATCATTTTTCGCTCAGGATATTATTTTCCTACATATGAGTGTTGCATTTTTTTGTCCAAAGCTATACCTTTCTTCACACTCAAAGATATCACTTTCGCAAACGTAGGATAAATATGGTCGCCGAATATGCTAATTTGGTGTTGTCGTCGCATACTTGAAATGCCAAATGTAAAGATTTTTGGTGATTTTCTTCACCTTCTTCTAAACCCAAGCTGGAAGTGTTTGTTTTTCTCCGGATTCTTTTGAAGCAGTTGAATGAAAAACGAGCATGATCTACTCTATTTTTCTTTTTTTATTTACTATATAGTTGATAAAACTACGTACAAATTAAATTAAATAACCAAGAAGTTGATTGCATGATCAGACTTTTGAAAATTGAGTCATATCGCTTTGATGTCCTTTAGAATGTACTTCAATGTAGCTAGTCTCGGTTGAATACGCATTTATAAAGGACTATATATGAGGAAGGTGCATGTTAATAGACACCAAATATTGGTCATCATGAGTGCAAGAAGATAAACAAATTAAATCGTTCGAAGAAAACTAAAAGTAACCATAAGTAATATAATCTTGATAGACTTAATTTTCCTTAAATCTGTTTATTAATTAAGTTGATATGTTCCCGTAGCTAGGTATTACTCCCTCCGACCCTTAATTACATTGTCGTTTGTTTTTTATGGTCAAAGTTTGTAAACTTTAACCATTAAATAGTGAAAAATTATAACCGTTTACAATGTACAAATATTGTTTTTAGAATCATGTTATGAAGTAGTTTTGAAAACTCAATTTTTTTTAAAAAAAATTATCATATTTATTTATTACAATTATTTATAATTAAAGTGGTGTCTTGGAGACCACGAAAAAAGAAACGACGACGCAATTATAGGACAAAGGAATGAGCTTTTTAGGTACGAGTATTTTTTTTAGGTACGAGTATTTAATTAACAATGAGTCTTGTATGAGACCGCTTCAACATACAAGCACCTTTATAATTAAGCCTGACATCAACACAACATCAGATTTGTTTGAGCCGCCTCACATTGAGGCGATCCGACTTCATTTAAGAATTTGTGATTAACTAGTCGTTCTCTCCTCAAATTTATCCATGCACTAGATTTCGTGCCCGTGCGATGCAAGGGTTCTTGTTCATCATCCTCTATTATTAGAATCAATATAATAAAAAAATTTAATCACATCAATATATAAAGTTGAATAATAGGAGTAACAAGGAACAATAATAATTTTTTTCACACATTTAACAAAGAAATTACATTTTTAATGAATAAATAATATACCTTTTTTAGGATAATAAATATAACACTTATGTTATTTTTTTATTAAAATAAAATAAAAGTATTTTTGATTTCTTTTTAATCATCCATGCATTTATAACTATTTATTATTTATTCAATGCCACCTTGGTAAGAACTCAATTATATATATATAATAGATTTCGTGCGATGCACGGGTTCTTGTTCATCATCTTCTATTATTAAAATCAATATAATAAAAAATTTTAATCACACATCAATATATAAAGTTGAATAATAGGAGTAACAAGGAACAATAATAATCTTTTTTCACACATTTAACAAAGAAATTACCTATATTTTTAGTGATAAATAATATACATTTTTTAGGATAATAAATATAGGGGATGCTATCATGTGCCCTTGAAACACAGGTTTACTTGCATTTATTAGTCTGTTTTCACAATTCACTTTGTTGGGTAAATAATCGGATTTATTGCTAGTATATTGGAAACTAGAAGTCTAATTAAAAAGCAACTTTTCCACTCCCACTAACTTGCTATTCCCGGTTAAACTAATCCTCTTTTCCCTCCTAATTCACATTTCTCTTTCCTTCCTCATCTGCTATTGTGGTTTCCCTCCTAATTCACATTTCTCTTTACTTCCTCCTCTGCTTTTGTGGGTTTTGTTTAATATTTCCATTTGTCTCTTTCTCCACTTCCACCATGTTTCTCTTTGATTAAAAATTAAAAAAGGAGCACTTTCTCTGTTTCTCATCCATTACTCTTTTACTTCAGTGGTATGATATATATATATGATAAGCCAAATGGAAGCAGATAGTAATGTATCACTTGCAAACTCATTCAACGAAGAAAACAACATCAGGTAAGTTTACATGATTATATCACCTACATCTTCTTTATTTATTTTTTTTTCTAGTGGGGAAAGGGGAAAGCTTAAACTATAGTTAGTTTACTGCCAAATTATGTTTTCGCCTTTTTTTATGTTATAGAACTATAGACTTAAAAGTTAAAACTTACTCAATTGCAAAGGTCATTACTTATTGCATACTTAGGTTACATTGTATATTTTTCTTTTTTTACGAATTTTAGTTGTCACGTTTCTTATCTGTGGTATGCTTATATGTTGTCAGTTTTAGATGCTAATTATTTTACGGCTCCTAATATATTTTGTAGGTTGATTCGTACAAATATAATCGATTTAAATGAGCCTCCCAATGATGAAATATGTGATAATTCTGGGAAAAAAGCGATTGATTTGGATCAACATGACGATCAAGATGATAATGCATTTCAGAATACTCAAATTTGTGATGTTACAGTTAATGTTTTTGGTGGAGAAAGAGATGAAAACGTAGCTGAAAATTATTTTGATCCCTTCATTGGTCAAACTTTTCTTAGTGAGCAAGAGGCCTTTAAATTTTATGAAAATTTTGCTTTTAACTGGTAGACTAGGTAATAGGTAAAAAGAAGTTAGATAGGTGAAATAATAAGAAGTATTAATTAGGCTTATAAAAATCTGGTTATTTCTACAATTGAAGAACGTAAAAAGATGAACAATGAGGAGCAACAAATGCAAGTAAACTTGTGCCCTAAGGGCACAGGATAGACGCCCCCATGAATATAATACTTATATTACTTTATTTTTTATTAAAATAAAATATAAGTATTTTTGATTTCTTTTTAATCACCCATATATTTATGACTATTTATTATTTATTCAATGCACCTTGGTGAGAACTCAATTATACATATATACTAGATTTCGTGCCCGTGCGATGCACGGGTTCTTGTTTATCATCCTTAGTTATTAGAATAAATATAATAAAAAAATTTAATCAAATCAATATACAATATAATAAATTTTAATAATATGAGTAGCAAGGAATAATAATAATCTTTTTATCAACAAAAAAGAAATATTTAACAAAGAAATTACATTTTTAGTAAATGCATAATATAATTTTTTTAGGATAATAAATATAATACTTATGTTACTTATTTTTTATTAAAAAATAAAACTAAAATCATTCATGCATTTATGACTATTTATTACCTATTCAATACGAACTCAATTTTATATATATATATATATATATATATATATATATATATATATATATATATATATATATATATATATATATATATATATATATATATATATATATATATATATATATATATATATATATTGACTAAGTTTTAATCCCGTGCTTCACACGGGCTCGTAAAATAATTTTATAAATATATTTAATAGTAAAATTCTTAGATTATTTGAAGTAAAATTATTAATATTATTGATAAAATAATTTTATTTTACTTTTGCAAATATTTCTATCCATAAGATGCATGCTAATTCTTGAAAATATTCCATCACCTTCATTTGGAATGAGATTGGACTAAATTTAAATAAAGAATAAAAACAGTATACGTACTCTAATTTGAATAAGTAATTCAATTAATATAAAAAATGAATAAACTCATTCTGCAGTAACGATATATGTGCACTAAAAGTTGATATTTCTTGCTCGTTTTATACAACACAACTAAAATTGTGTGACAAAATTGTGCACATGTGTAATCTACATGTTATCTTCACATGAACATTCTGATCTCTCTTATATGACGTCTTACGTGCTATCACCGCACGGAGAGGACACAAGTTTTATATATATATATATATATATATATATATATATATATATATATATATATATATATATATATATATATATATATATATATATATATATATATATATATATTGATAAGAGCGCGCATGCATATTGATGCTTTATGCGACCAATCGCCGTATGCTAGGGGTCGTTCTCTATAAACCGAAAAGAAATCGCAACTTTTTTTTGGTTGACAAAATAAAGAAACCGCTACTTTTCAACATCTTGAAGCCAAATTGTCATAATATAGTCCAAATCATACCCCAACATGGAGGGGAAAGATGGAGATGGAGATTGAGAGAGAAAGCAAGTACTTCGTAAATATTAGTCCAGGAGCAGAACTTGTCAACAATTTTCAAAAGATGTGGAACAAGATCGATCCTTCCTAGTTCCTACGTACAAACACTTGAAGTTCTCTTTTTGGTGGTTGGTAAAGGACTAAAGAATTATTCTATTGTGGTAGTAGTTTACTGCTCAAATTCACGCTCATTTGATTTTTTGATCTCGACTTCGAAGTTTCAATCGAGCATTATGCATGAATGAACGTAAAGTTTAGTTCATTATTCTTTTTTTGTGTTTTTCTAATCAATTCTTGAACATTTAGGTAGGTGGACATTGGTGAGTGGAGTTGATCATACATCGTGTTTAGCTCAATTAGCTTGTTAACAAGTAAGTACAATTTAGCTTTAGTAGTTCAAGATCAATGATGGTTTTTGAATTTTTTTGATACCCTTTCGTTTATTCCATTTGACTTTTAACGTTAAATTTTGAAATTTTAGCCTTAAATTTATGAGAAAGTATAAACCAATAAAAAATTTATTAGATTTATTTTAAATAATATTTTCAATATAAAATATTTTTATAATTTATAGTTATAGCATTGTACGTAGTTATTTATGTTCAAGGTGCTGTTTGAAAACCGTGTAAAGTCAAATGGAAAGAAGAATAAAAAATTGATCAGGGAGGATCATGTACTCCTATGACATATAACTGGAGTAGTTTATAGCCAAAGAAAAAAAAAATGCACCCCTAGTCCATATAGAGTAACGAGTCAACAAATGTTACAAATGTTTAGAACAAGCCATGATGAATGAGTAGCTTACAACCCTAAACTAGTATGGAACCTATGCGGTCATGTGATGCATCGGTAGAAAAAAATTCTCTTTATTTTAAAATTCTGGTTCTAAATTCAATTTCATAAAGCTCTAATGCCCCGAAGGACGTATACTCATGTTGTGTAAGGGAGAGTGTTAAATCTCAAATGTATGCAAAACTACAGCTGTACAAACAAATAAAGAGATTATTTTCCTTCCTCAAGTTGTAGATAGTATTGTCTCTGGTGGGGAAGTATTATGGAGTTCAATTTTGTGGGTGTATAGTTTATACTCATATCTTGTTCTCTGTTTTAGTAGCTTTGTTTCCTAGTGGATGTCAAGATATATTTGGTGTCTATTTTGCTAGTTTTGAAGCACATGATTATTGTGTGTGTTTCCTTTTTACTCTTCCTAGTAGACGGAAACAGTTACACACTATAATGATATAACTAGCTTTTATTAATATAATTTCTTTTAATATAATTACCAAAAAACCAAAAACAAAGAGGCTATTTTCAATAGACGCTTAACATGCATGAATCATTATGACAGTGAACATTTCACAATAAAAAAGAAGTAAGTACAAAATATTCAATAAGTCATTTCGCTTTAATCATGTTTTAAATCAAAAGAATTCTAAATTTGATTTTATTGACAATGGGCTTCATTACTGATTTTGTACATTAGAGTAACAATTTAAGTTGGTGCACGATTGATTCAATAATGGTTATGATGATCTCGAGGTCAATGATTTAATTTTTAGTAATTTTTTTTATTAAAAGTAATAAAATGAAATTAGCCAATGAAACAATGACACATAGCATATCATCAAGATATTTTCAAATATACGAAAAAATCAAATTGTTAAGCCTCTACATTAACTAAGGGTAAGTGATCCAAAAACTCATAACAATCATGAAATTGAGGGGTTGAGTTTCAAATCTCCCACCTCAAAATGTGGGAGCTCTACCAAGTACCAATTGCCCAATTGGTGTATCAATAAGGATAGTGCTCTAGTGGTTCTAAATTTACTCTCAAGTGATTTGGTAAGGGAAGGTCATGGATTCGAATTCCCATTCTTCCCATGCCTTGTGTCTGTTGGATTTTAGAAACTATACTGGTCCCTTGTTGGTGCTACGTTGACGGGGCACTTGCGCTGGTTGTTGATTTAGGCCCTGTTCTCTTCAACGGAATGGTGCGGGACGGTGAGGAACGGATTGGAACGGCGCGGCGCGGATAATTCAAAAAAATGTGAGACAAAATGAAGTACAGAATGCGGAACGGAACGGAACGGAATGGAGCATAAAATCGACGAAAAGAGCAGGGCCTTAGTCTGATATGTTCGTTGTTGAACACGTAGCGGGCAAAAAAATTGCCCAATTAATGTATCCGTGTATGTATCCAACCTCACTTGCAACCTCTTTTCGATTACCAAAAAAATAAATAAAAATATTGTTTATTGACCAAAGGAAAATAGAAGGGGAGGGTAGAGTTTCAATAAGGCTGGTCAGCTCAGTCTCAAACAAGTAAGAGTAACATGTCGAAAACAGGAAACAGATAACAAATCAACAATCCTTCCCATCTTTTTCCCCAAAACCTTTCACAAATCACAATTCCCCAGCAGCTGCTTGTATCGATCCCCCGTTTTCAACGGCTATCTATAATCAACCTGCTTTAATTATTTCATTTCGGAGCTCCTCCGCCCAAATTTTTTTCTCTCTCCTCAGCTCTTCCATCTTCGTGGTCTTTCAATCCAACCAGGTAAAATCTCTCTCTCACTGTCGCTTTCATACTCGATTCAGCTCTCTACATCGTTAATTGTTTGAAAAGAACCCTATATCTGCAATATATTACTGTCTAGTGAGACCATATATATATATATATATATATATATATATATATATTGCAAATTCCCAATACTGGAACATTAGCGAATTACTAAATTTGTCACCAATTTCGAACATACTTAAATTTTATGGATACCGAAAATCTCAATCAAAACCCAAAATTCAGATTTCTTAGATTTTATTAGACTTCTGTTGTGGTGGTGGTGGTGGTGGTGGTGGTGGTGTAGGAGAATCTCCTCTTTATATTTTATTTTCATTTTTTAGTTTCATTGTGGGGTAATTTGTTGTGTGACAATGTATGTATATGGGGCACATTGAAGTGGCAACAGAATTATAGTAAGAAATCGAAACATTTATTCTGAGATATCCTATAATAGAAGCTTAGACTTAGCATCATAGTTTTAAATGGAAATTTGTGAATTAGCTGTTAAGTTTATTCTGAATTGAATTGAAAAACAATTCTGCTGTTGTGTCAATGTTATTCACAGTTTGATTGAACTATACAGGTTATTACCTCCGTTTTGTTTTGGTTTTTTGAGTTCAGTTTGTTTGAACAAAGAAAAGGGTGTGAAATAGTATTGGTGAAATTCGGAGATGATTCAATCCCAAAGAAACCTTTGGCTTTATCTTGATTCAATTTCTATTCTCCCATTTCATTTTGAGCTTACTGTATCAGATAACAGTCGTGAATACATGCTTTTGTGTATAGCTATTGGATTTCACATGTTTGATGTTGTCAGATTACAGGAGTTTGGGCTTTGGGGTTTCATCAGTTTAAGGTTAGATGTGCCATCAAAGCTCCTGTCCATGTGTAACAGTGGAAGAGGCTGTTGCTGCTGAAGAATGTCTCTTAATATATTGCAAGCCTGTCGAATTGTATAATATACTTCAACGCCGCGCTCATCAAAATGTAATGTCAATAAGTCTTGCACAAAGTTCTTAGTTGTTGCTATTTGTGGTTGTGACTTATTTAACCCCCTCCCTCCTTTTTGTTGCTGGTGTAACATGAGTGATCTATGTCGCTGCTAGCGGCAAGGTTGCGTACCTTTGGGCCTCCCTAACATTGCCCTCGACAGGATCCTTACCTAGTTCTTGTTTAGATGAGTGATATATGCTTGTGATTATTTATTCATTGACAAGACTAAGTTTTCAGTTATTAAAGTACTAAATAATATAGTTCTTTTATTGTGTTATTAGAAAATACTTTTTACAAAATAAAAGATTGCATAATTGTAACTTATAATGTAGTAATTTTATGACATATTGCAAAACTCTGTTAACTGAAAGGATGTTTATATGAAAAAGAGAGAAAGAGAGAAGAATTATGATATACATAATTTAGAGGGATATCATTTTCACTGAATGAGAATAATTATTATTATAACATGTATATTAAGTAACACTTATTCATTAGTTGTCTTTAGTTGAGATTTCTAATTTTCCTTATTGGTGAAGTAACTAGTAAGGCCATGTCAGCATGCTTAATAGTGACACATAGTAGTGGGGAAGAGTCTGCTTGTGTTTGAATATATTTATATAGATATAGACACGCAAGTTCACATATCTCCACATAGTTATATGTGCTTGGGTGGTTATTACATTGGAGCGAGCTACTAACGCTTTTATTACTTTAGTACAAAACCCATTTGCTTTATTTAGTAATCATCAACATGTGTGTTTGAGGAATGGCTGAATTATATGGATGCTTATGAACTATTTTCATCTAAATATTATAGATGTATTTAGTTCTACCTTTTTGCTTCATTTTTGGCTGACCATCTAATTTTATTGTGCGCCTCTATGATGCAGCCGTCATTCCTGCCCAGATGCTTGAATTACAAAATCGAGGCCAAATGGAAAAGAGGGTAAACGCTATCCCTTGATACAAATTTATTTTTAGATAGCTTTACACATAAACACACACACACAGACACACACACACACACACACACACACACACACACACACACACACACACACACAAACACAGACGGGCATCATGTGAGATATGTATTACTGGAAGATGAGAGAACACATATGATGAAACAGATAGAGGCACAAATTCACAAGAAGTGAAAAGGAAAACAGACATATAGTGAATATGTGCAAAGAAGACTGAACACAACGAAAAGAGGAAGGAAGGGAGATGCAAAGAAAATAACACAACCCAAGAGAAAGGGGTAAGAAGGAGACGAGGACTTCCCCCTTGATGAAGTAGGCTACAATACATTTTTTTTCTTGCCTATTTATTCAAAAGATCAATCCTTTCATTGAATTATGAGTGTAGGCACCTAGGTTAGTATACTTTTTTTTTTTTAGATAAGAGAAAATTTTTATTAATCAAATAGTGAAAGAATACAAAATGGAGGATAAGGTATCCTCAAAGAACAAAAATAAAAATAAAGTATCTACAAATCACGCCAATGGCGTTGAATGACCGTCAGTGGCACCCCCTTGAAGGCACCTGCCGCCTTCGCCCAAAGGGATGCCAAATAAACTATATGTTCCCAAACTAAATCGAGACTCTTTCCCGCGTCAGAGAAAATCCTCGAGTTCCTCTCTAACCAAGTGCACCAAAGAATAGCTAAACAGGCACACCGCCACAACATCCTAACCTCCTTCCTCCTCCGCATAGCAGAAAATCGCATCTGTAGGAATTGCCCCACAGTAGCAGGGCACACAAAAGGCTCCCCACACAACAGCCTAGGTTAGTATACTTATGTATGCCCCTTGTGTGATCGAACCTTTGTGGTGAAGGAAAACCACCAAGGGGAATACCATTAGAACAACCTTGGTGAGGTAAAAATCACCTAAGTTTCTCTTAAAATGAGTGAGATTATATGAGCTTGCATGTAACCCATATAAAAAAAAAATAAAAAATTGCAAATGTTTTTGAAAAAAGAAAAGAAAAGAAGTTTTTGTGGGTCTTTCGGAAACAGTCTCTCTACTAGGTGACTAGTTAGGGGTAAGACTGCGTACATCTGCACCTCCCTAGACCTCGTCCTAGGCGGGATACTTACTGGGTTGTTGTTATGCAAATGCAATGACAATGGTACACCTAAAAGTTTAGTAACAGGTAAGAAAGCGCGCTGCAAAGAAGGCATATGACTCTCTATCTAGGGTTCTCAACCCTTCTCCTATCTCACCAATGTTTCCAATGAAGTACCATTGTCCTCGGTAAGCTCTAGATAGCCATATTCTTCCTAATGACCTTCCCCCAATTCTCCCAACACTTCCTCTTCTTCTCTTACAATATCTAAGTGCAGTCTTCTCACATCTTCTCTCTACTTCTCAGTAGGGCGTTTGGACATGTCCTCCTAATATGTCCCAACCATCTACTTCTCAGTAGGGCGTTTGGACGTGTCCTCTTAATATGTCCCAACCATCTAAGCCTCGTATCCCTTATTTTACTTGCAATATCGGCCACGCCCACCTCTACCCTGGCTCTTACCACTTCATTCTCAACATTATTTCTCCCTATGCACATCCGATGGAGCATCTTCATCTCGACAGTCTATAGCTTTCGAATGTGAGTCTCTTTAAGAGGCCAACACTCAACGTAGAGCATGATCGGCTCGCTACAAAAACTCCGGAGGCACTTCTCCATTTCAATTATACTTTGTTATTGTGGACTATTCGTCATCTATATCTGTATTACTTTGGATATTCGATCGAAAATACTTGAAACACTTATTCGGTAAAACTTTGGTACGTATCTTGAAATATACATCCGAGGTAGCGCTACTCATCGTAAAATTACATTCTAAGTGTTCTATCTTAGTTTCCTTCCACTCGAGCGAATCCCTTTAAAGTTCCAACTTGTTATTGACTCTTCTCTTGTTTCGTCTACTAAAACAATGTTGTGAGTAAACAATATGCACCAAGGCACACCCCCTTGAGTAAGTGCTAACAAACAATAGAGGGTCAACAAAGATCCTTTATGTAACCCAATGTCGATAGAGAAATGCTCTTTTTATTGTCTGTCATCCTTACTCTAGTCTTAACACCTTCATACATAACCTTAATAGCCTACATATAGGCAAGCGGGACTCCTGTAGCTTTCAAGCATCTCCACTAAGTCTTTTTTGGGTATATTCAGAAAACTAATATCCTAATGAAGTTGGGTTAAAAATAAAAATACGTAAATTGAAAAATAAGAATTGGAATTGATTTCAAGTAATACTAACTTTGCTTGTCCTGCCACAGAAATGCGTTTTGTACACGTGGGGCGGGGGAAGAAGGGCAAGTTGTTATGGCGTTGCTTTTGGTAGGCTATCTTTTGCTTGGTTGGAGACATATGCAAGGGTCTTTACTGGGGTTGGCAAGCCTGCTTGTTTTGTTTGGGATCGTGTGGTTTACTTGGCTTCTCTTTGGGCCATGGCGGTCAAGGGATTTTAGGGGAGTGTCCCTTACGAATGTTCACTGCTTATGGAGTGATTTGATTTTTAGTTAGGTTTGCTTTTAACTTTGAGGACTCCTTGTCCTTTAACTTTGTATTGTTACTCTTTGATCATTAATTAAACTTTTCTTAACTAAGAAAAAAAAGAGACTGAATTCGTGCTATAACTATGTTTATTTCTTTTTTTTTTTTTGGATAAGAACTATATACGCATAATCTAGGGTATTCATGGTCTTTCCATTTTATGATATATAGGTTGATGGATGGAAATGTAATTTTCAGCTACAAAGACCAGAACAACCTAGTAAGGAAGACAGAAGGTGTGGTTTATTTACATATTATATATGAATGATATGGTCATATTCAAGTCTATGTGTGTGAGTGTCAAATCTCAGCCACTCAACTTTTGATCCAAAACAAGCTTTTAGATCCTTGCAGAAAGCTATTATTCAAGAAAGAGAGAAGAGTGATTAGTTTGATAGGAGAGTCAGCACTCTCTAATCCGCCATCTTACCCACTGCTGCCACCTCCTGGATGTGGTTATATTCAAGTCTTGTGAGTAAATCATAATCTAAAGCCAAGTTTAAAGAGAACATAGTACGCATTTCCGAGATACTTGTTATTATGATTGCGTTCCTGAATACCACATGCTCAAAAGACATATATGGCAATGATAACAACTTTCATGTAACTTTTGAAATTTTATGACCAATTGCAATTGACATAATTCCTTATTTTTTTTCATTATTATCCAAGTGTGGAACAAAATAGTCCCCTAATTGTGAACAGGGGGGGGGGGGTTCATGAGTCATGACAAGTTCTGCTCTTAGAGATCACAAATGTCAAAGTAAGAGTCGCATTCTCTAATCTTCCTTTTCTATCCCTACTTGGTTGCGTGTTTGATTCATAAAGTTGTTACTGATATACAAGTAGCAGAATAGTACCTCATTGGAGCTATTTCCCTCAACTTTTCCTCTACTCTGCCCCCTTCCCCCCGGTTGTATGCAAATTTATTATTGTGACCTTTGTGCCATGGCCCCAAAACAAATTTTAAAACTCAATTGCATTTGTACCCCTAAATTTTGTGCGGCGAAAAGGTTTTCTTAGTCCAAGCAAGCTATATGCTTCGATTTAGTTGTTGTACGCGCGCCCGCGTGGGTGTGTGTTGTGTGCGTTTGTCAAATCTCTGCCACTCAACTTTAGATTCCGAACCAGATTGTAGATCCTTGCATGATGCTAAGATCAAGAAAGAAAGAAAAATGGTAAATCTGATAGGAGACTCACAGTCTCTCTAATCCGCCATCCTACCCACTGCTGCCCCGCGCGCGCGTGTGTGTGTGTCTCTCTCTCTCTCGATTGACCGTCTCTCTATCTCCTCCCATCCCCTCCCCTTTCCTACACCTTGAGGGTGCACTGGACTTGACAATGATGGAAGCCTCCATCACCCCTCACTCCTCCCCACGCCCAAATGGCAACATGGGCTGCCGTGATTTTCTCTGATCTCCTGGCTCTATTCATTTCCTTGTGGTCTCTTAACCACTAGCTAGTAGGCTAGTAGCTACACAAGCAACATTAGATGCAGGTTTCGTCGGCTATATCGTGAGCAGCGAACAATAAATTGAGAAAAGAAAGAAAGACAACCTAGGGGAACAGAGGAGCAAATTTAAAGCTTGGTGAACCCTGAAGAATCCCGATAAATGTAAAATTTTCTAAGGTGGAAAAAATCCGAGGAATCATCAGCAAACTGGAGCCAATTCAAGTGTACTAGTCGTGGCTGAGCTTGCTGCATCATTTCCACACTTGGGGGAGGAAGGCAACATGAAAAGAAATGAAGGCATGCAAAGACCTTAGTGTCCTCCTGCCTAAGGGTGAGAAGACATTCATGACTTAGAATTTGCTTTGATTACAAAATAGCCATCGCTTACTTGTTTCAACAGAGAGAAACACAACCCCTCTACTCTAAATCGAATTTAATCATTACTTCTCATATCTAAGGGCCGGAAATAGTTTTCACATTCTCATATCAAAAGCTGTTCTCATATGCTGATTGTGTTCATTACCAGTTTACCATTACTTGAGCTAACGTTGAGTGAGTTATGAGTTGCTTCTGACAACTTCTTCAAAAAATCTCTATTTGTCTTGCCAGCTTCAGTTTAACTATAGACGCCATGCTGTTTGCATGTTTGCTGATGTAAAGTTGTATTTTTCCTCAGAAATCGGAAAAAAACTTATTTTTTCCTTGTTAACATGCAGTGACCAGGCATTTCTCATGTCCTTTTTGCTTGATGCGCTGTGGGAGCTTCTTGGTACATATTTAATTTTTTCTGATTCAGTAAAAAAGTACAGCACAAAAGCATACATAATTTTCGTTTCGTAGAAGCTTGTTATGCTATGTCCCTGGGCTGCAATGATTTTATATGTTTAGACTTTGCAATCTTCTATTCCTTGGTTGGAAAAAGAATATTATTATTGCTGAAAAGATAAAATAATTAATATACAATTGTTGACATATCCTTAAATATTTAAACCTTCCCATTTGTCTTATGGACAATTCTTTCACACATTGTCAATTTGGATCTTTGGGTTTAGATACTTGGTTTGTTATTTATTTGGTTACAATGATTTATTGTAAAAAGTTTATTTATCTCTATTTAAGGCAAAAGATGCCAAAAGATGCCTAGAGCATGTTACAAACTCAAGTTTTGTGAGATGAAGCCATGAAGGTATACTGTTTGCAATTATCAGCCTGCATATCAGTTTTAAAATGTAAAATCTCCATGTATTGCTATGCTTTTGTATCATTTTTCATCCCTCTTTCTTTCAGGGTTCTCTTTTATAGTAATTTTGATCTGAATAAATTCAAGATTTGACACTTTTATGTTAGACCATATAAGATTCAAATTTCAGCTTACATATTGGATGATTCAAGTTTCGTTTTCTGTTAGCAGGGCCTCCGTTGGCATTTGATCACATCGCATGACCTTTTCAAATGTGAATGTTGGGTTAGTAACATGATTTTAAATCAGATGTCAGTTGAAACTTATGGTACTGCTGGCTAATTGACCTTTTGATTTGTAGGCGGATGAAGAGTATAAAGCCGTTAATGTTTTTGTTAAAGCTGATGCACTACATTCAGAGGTTAGAATTAATCCCTTACATTAGCGACTGTTTTTTGTAATCTCAACTGTAGTAATAATCACAAAATAGAACTTGGGTTGCCTCTTCCCCCCCCCTCTTCTGCTTGTCTCTCTCCATCATAAAATTGTCTTTTAGCTTGGCCTCTGCCAGCCTGGCGTACGTTCCCTTCTATGTTTGTCGTTATTTCCCCTTAGGTTTCAATTTTTTTCTCCCCATCCTTTTGATGAGAATAGTTGTCTCTCCTATTGTATGAGCTTTTGATTCTTGCAAGACTGAAAATTTTGAATGTCAATTGGATTTCTACTTCGGCATCGTTATACCAGATGAAAGTAGACGAGTCGGGTCGGGTAACTTCGGGTTCGGGTCATTAGCACGTTGGGCTGAAAACACACGTCATGTCGGCTTGTCGGGTCATGTTCAGTTCGGGTCGACCAAGCGGGTTAAGGGCTCTTTTTTCGTTTCCGTAATGGACGCGAGTAAACCTGTCTAAAACTGACTCGAACGATTTATATCATGTCACATTTTATTCGACCAAAACCTGGATACAACCCGAGGAAATGAACAAGAAGTGGATTAACTAAAAATCAACCCTCCGATTCTGAAATGACCTGACTCGAAACCCGTTGGGTCTACCCAATTAATTAATTTCACACACACACACACTTAAATATATGTCTGGATAAGTAACAATTACCTACATTAAATATGTGTTTGGATAAGTAAACATAAAGAGTATAAATACATATATTGATATTAATTGAGTAATGATTTTTTTTAAATCAATAGAATAAAGATTTAAAGTATAGCATTTGTTAATAATAGTTTATTAATATGAATAAACACAAGGAGTTGAGAGGCAAGATAAACATGATAATCTAAAGTAGTGTAATGGGACGGACCCAAGGAGTATAGCCTTTCAATACGGGAATGTCAAAAACTAATCAAAAACTGCTGTCTTTGTCAAAGAAAAAAGAAAAAAACAATGGCTGTTGCCAGCAAGGTTTGAATCTGAGACATGAGAAGTGTTGTGCACGCTTACCCGGCCCAAGAATTTTTGGGTTTGCTGGGTTCGTTCAACTTCAGGTCTCGAGGCATAATTTCGTTGTTCAAAACCCATTTTCCTCGGATCGGAATCGGGTCGGGTCAGTTTTTGCCAGGTCTAGATGAAAGGGTCTCCATCAGTGTCATCAACTATTACTCACAGCCGAGATTATGCAGGCCTTTGGAGTTGAGCAGGAATATGTCAGTTGGTGGATTGGAAGTTGAAATCTATTTTGATATTCTACTCTTTTTTAGAAATGATTATGTTGTATTTGCTGTATGGGTTTCTATTTGGTGATAAATTTGCTTTCCCAGTAGAAGAAAGGTAATTGCAAACGGGGTTCTTTACTTCAAGATTTTAGAGTTTTCACACAAGCAAACTTAGGGCTTTTGGTTCTAAATAATGAACTGGTGTTGCATTTGTGATGAGTCAATGGATTAGACTTTCTCTATAACCTTATTCTTTAAAGAAGTTTCATTTCTTTGTTCTATGGAAATTTGAGATCAGTAAATGTTGATTTTCTTAGAGCCAAGCCAGTGTATTTCTCCAAGATCAGTAAACTTGTCGTTATCATTTACTATCATGCCTTTAAATATGTGCTTAATAGAGATTTGCCAAGAATATGCTGTCTTAATTAATCAAAAGTAAAAATTATTTTAAAGGTTAGTAGTGCGAGCCCTCTTAGGGCCACTTGAAGTTTTCTTGGCCATTAAGTTCAGGGCCTTAAATATAAAAAAGAGTTACTTAGGAGTAGAGTATGATCTCCGGTTCGATCACGTTGAGTTGTTCACAGTTGTCTGATTATAGTGTACTGCTACCTGCAGAGTACTGCTGATGAAACTAATTCCCAAGTCCAAACATTTTTGTACTGGTAATTTTTAAGCCTACATACCGGCTCCTTCAATTCACAAGTCAAATTCCGACTGCAGCTTGCAGATTATGAAATATATCTTTTTTCTAACAGGAAAATTGACCCTCTTTGAACAGTTCAAAGCCACGAAAACGGAAGACACCCGAAGATCCTCTAGAGAAAGGGAAATATGTATATCCACAATTGCTGGAGCCTACGGTCGCAACTGAAAGATTGCATAGGGGTCCTCTGGAAAGTAATGGAGGTATAGATATGCGTCTGATTCCTGCAAGTAGTGACCTTTAATCTGCTGAATCCCTAAACTGATAGTCCGATTAGTCCCTAGAAAATCAATGACTATAAAAATGTAATTCATTGAAACTAAACTACCTGCAGGCCTTTTTGTTTGTTTTTTTGTGCAGAACAGCTTGCTGTTTGATTAGTGACTTAAACCACATTACTAGTGATAAATCTGCTCTTTATTCCTCTTATTGAATAGACCATCAACCCAGTTCAGGTGATGTACACAGCCATATCATTACAACAGAAAAGTAGTTGTTTCACTTAAACATGTGAATAAGTGCTTCTTCAAGTGGGGGACTGTTACAGTGACATTGGTTTTCTCATTTACTATTCAAATTTCAAAACCTGCCTACTAGTGATTTTGTAAGATTTAATGAAAATGGATATTGGTCCATTAACTTCTCCTTTATAAATGGAGTCCATGTGGGTTTCAGGGGTAGGGTGAAATACTTCTATCAGAATTTTGTTTTCTTTTTCTTTTTCTTGTCTTTTTTTTTTCCCTTTCTTTTGTGGAATCTTGGGAGGGGGGGGGGTTTGGGGCTAGAATCACTTCTTCAAATTTCATGATGGGTGTGTCTGATTCATGGAAAACAGTTTAATGTAGAACCCTCTATGTCATTCTTTGTGCCTTTTCTCCTTCCTGTGATTCTTTACCGCTGTGTGTTTCATATGATTTATATAACATGATGAAAATTGCAAGCCATGCAAGACGTTGTGTCTCGAGCCAGGTGGCAATGTTCCAATAAATTAAGCTACCTGCAAAAAAATGTTGGTAAACATAAATATAATAATTGTGACCTTCATGCATAATACTTGAAAATTTCCAACTTACTAACTACGCTATGTGAAACGATAGACCAACTACTTTGAGAGACTTTAACTTTAGGACCAATGAAATGTCGTTATGGATAGATGGGAAGTGCTACTTTGCCTCATTTTGTTTGGTATATGTTTCAGGTGAGAAAGATCCCAGTTCATGTCGCAACGACAGTAAGATGCATAATTCAAGACATTCAAGGGACAACCATTGTCTCTATGAAAACGGTAATCCAAACGACATGGATTATGGTGCAGCCAACAGCAACCCAGGAGTTCCAGTTGCTAGAGCTCAGTCACTTGAAGAAGTAGACTGTGTACAGAGTATGCCCGTAGATAAGCATATACCTCCATTGCTTCCAATTGCAAAATCGAGAAAGTTTTCTTTAGAGCGCACAGACCCTAGAAGGTATATAGATGCGAAACATAGTCGAGTTAATCCCCTTTTTTTCTTAAGGTTTGCCAGAAAGAACCTTTTATAATGACAAATTATATTTGGTGGCTCAGAGTCTTGTGTCATGAGGTCGATGAAGGCTGTCTAAATTGGGCTAAGCATAATTGACCAATTTGATAGAGGATGGATTATGGATCACATAATGAACAACAAAACCTAAATATTCGCTGATGCAAGAACTTAAAAATCGGTGTAATGTAATGTGTATATTCCCAGCCAAAACATAACCTTCTCTATTTAGTAGAGAACTGTGATACTCTGGCACCTGTTCCACTTTCCTCAAAATAGTCATATGCCCCTTGTTAGAAGTGATGACATGTAGGGATGTTGCTCGTATTAGCATAAATTTTTTATGCAATGACTACATATAAGTGTTCAGCTAATTTTCAAGTTTCGTTTGATTCTTCCTTAGCATGACATGCACACATCAGTCATCCTTTGTAGCAAGTATTTGCAATGTGTCTGTTTCTGAAGATTAAGTTGATAAAGCATCTTAAAAGTTTGGCTCACTTGTTGCCCGTCTGTAAGTGGAAAGGGTCTTCTTTTTTTCTTTCATCATGGGAAAACTATTCTTCATTTCCTTCTTGCCTCTAGTACAAGTTACCTATGAATGAACGACTGTTGAAGTTTGTTTTTTTTCCCAAAGGCCTTTCCGTTGCATTGTCATTTTTGGTTTATTGGTTAACTGAGCAAATTTGACCAGCTTGTCTAAATGGGGCAAACTGAGCAAAATTGACCACCCTTCAAAAAAAAAAAACAAAAAACGAAGAGCAAAATTGACCATTATAGGCTACTATGTACAATTTACAGAAGGCAAGTGAAATGACAAGGTTACCCATGTAATAACCATGTTGATCTTTGACTATTCATTTGACTTCCAAAATTAACTGCCACAAACATCATATAGTTACCTTTATCCACTTTAATCACCTATGCTATCGTCATTGCTTCTACTTTTTTTTGATACTTAACTTTGAAGATTAGTGATTTGATTCCTTGTGTAATATTTCAAAGAAACTTATCATAGATTAGGTGGCAAGATTTAATTTGGAGGTGAGTTGTGACATGGCAAATATGGAGCTATCAAATATTAGGTGGAAAAAAAGAAGTATAGTTTGCTTTTCATAGAAGAGAGTTTAGTTGATTGTGTTTGGATCATTAAGAGTGACATTGAGATTGAGGTATACTTTAGAGCTGTTTTACTTGGAATCAGTGGAGGTGTGTAGTGCATGTTCAAGTGTTGAACCTGGTCTCAGTGAAAATGTGTCGTACATGTCCAAGTGTTGAGCTTGGCAATTTTTGAAAACATTGTGTGGTGTGGCCTATAATGGAGTGTCAAGTGCCTATACCCATGTTGAAGAATTGAGTATTCTACAGAGGTACTTGAGGTGACATTAAGTATTTGAATATCATAGCTTTGGACTTAAAGGCATAGTAACAGCAACATTGTCATTCTTATTAGAAAATAGGCTACTGCTACAATTTTGCCACAAATAGATAATAAAGTGCATTCAACGTAGAGTGAGACCACCAACAAAGGTTATTGAAGTTCCTTAGCTTCTTTTTACATACACTTGCTTCATGTGTCCATAGTTGCATATGGTTTTGTCTACCTCATTGTTTTGTGCACAGTTGCTTAACTGAGTAGTATGTTCAATTATTTGCCCGATAGGTGAAATCTGATTGCCTCACAATTTTTTGTTCAGTTGCTATTAAAATGTGTTATAGGTACTAGTTTCCACCTTCTCAATAGTCTAATTTAGTTCTGCTTATTTTAACATGTTTCAGTTCTACACTTCTGCAGAAGCGACAGTTCTATCATTCTCACAGAGCTCAGGTGATTATTATTATTGTTATTTTTTGAAGGTAAGAACGATCCTCCACCCAACACAGCCCATCTCGAACTGGGCCAGAGTTGGGTGCATGGTCCAAGTGTTGGCACCCATCATATTTCCTTCAACCATGGAAATATAAGTCCCAAGCCTTGAACTTGGACATCTAGGATAGAAGGTGCCTTGATAACCGCTTTAGACAGGCTCATTTGGTTAATTAGTTCTCAGATGATTAGTTGCCTAAGTAGTCATGTCCAATTTGACTATTGTTGCTCACTTAATTACTATGCTCTGGAACTACACCATAAATCTGTTCCCCAAGCTTAAGGAAGAATCATATAGAGGCCTTTGGTGGTCCATGGCAGCTGATTACAACATCATTTCATCTTGTATGAAATTCTACTGAATGTGGTTTCTTATATTAAAGAGCTGGCAAAAACTGACCCGACCGGATATGCTGGGAACCTGTGGGCACGCCTGAAATTTGGCCCGAACCCGATAGTGAAGGGTATTGCCCGACCCGACATCACCGCCCATTTTGCTAGGTCTTTGAAATAAGATGTTCGCACTTTTGATAAGCAAGTAGAGGCTACTTTTCAATTTTCTGCTTAGCTTCCTGATTACAACTGGCTTAGATACTGCAGTACCAGATGACACCACTTTAGCTCCAATTAGGAAATGGCTGTATTCTGATTGAACAGAGGAAATGATTGAAGAAAGACTGTAACTGAATTGAGACAAGTGATTGCAAATACCAAATTTAAAGCATGCTTTTCCTGTTATGGGATTATTAAGTTCTCTCTGAATGTTTCTTCGTAGACCTTTGTGCTATATCTTCAGAATTCTCTTTCTTAGATCTTGTCTCTTTGTCACGCTTCAAATTCTCTATGATGCTAATTGTGCTTTTTTTCCCTTGTCATACCTGAAGCCGATGACTCTGGAGCAAGTATTGTCAGATAGAGATAGTGAGGACGAAGTTGATGATGACATTTCTGATCTTGAAGATAGAAGGGTATGGTGTTGTATTTCATCTCATCTTTGAGCTGACAACCTTGAACCTTTGAATTGTTGCTCTCTGTCATGATTTTATGAACTGCCTTATTATCATTGGTTTTTATTTTTAGTATTTGTATTTGTTCTTTTTGGAGAAGTAATAATCAATTTTATCACCTACTCAATATAATCTGGTACATATTTGGAACCCTCTTAATAAATACTCAAAAGAATAGTGTGGGTAGACAAAAACCAGCAGACCAAAATCTGCACCATGACTCATAGAGTACACACATGCAGCAAAGGCCAAGGAACATTCATGAGTCCTTGATGCAAATTTTATCTTTATCTAAGAAAAGAATGCTGCAAAGCTGATAATGGTTGACAATTTACACAAATGTGACCTCTGTGAGGTGTAGACCTGCTCTGCCCATTCTGTATGGTGTAAGATCAAGATGTGGTTCCCTTCTGCCCATGCATATGCCAAGATTTAGCTCTTAAGATAACATGTTGCTCGCCTTTCAAGGGAGAAGGTTATAGTTCAGGACATCTGCTTGACAATGTGTGTGCCTAGGAATGGATGAAGCTGACTTCAAGGGGGGGAAGTGACTGCATCACATAAGGGTGGCGAGGTTGACTCTACCTAGTCAATTCAGCTTGTGCCCAAATATATGAGAGGACAGAAAGTTTGATTTTTCTTATGAATCTACCCTTCCCTCCACTAGTTTATCATACTCCCATTTAAAGCAAAAACTGATGCTCTGAGGAACTTCTAATAGGCCCTTCTAAGATTCATTGGCGGGAAGCCACTGCTAAGATTCGGGACAGAAGGGTTGGAAACTGGTTTCACCTAACAAAATGGGAGAGAGGTTGAACATAAAAAGGAATTGGCCATGACCCCCTTAGTCTCGTGCTACACTCCAAGCACCACCAACCTAGTCTCTTTCCCCTTCTGCACTTGCATGCGTGTGCACATACTCTCAAGTCTCACCCACACCTACAGTGGACAAATCAAATAAACACATTGTACTGCGTGCGTAGATACTGGAAGCCCATGGACAAATCAAACAAGCGAGATGTATTTGTGATTGCAGAAATGATGCTAGAGGAAGCAGGAATCATGTTTGTTCCATGTAGTAAGGAAGTTTATCTCTGCAGTATGTAGTGCAGCTACAGCCTCTCTACATAGTATAGTTACTGGCACTACAGTATGTAGTATAGGTACAGCCTCTCTACAATACACACCCATACATCTATCCCAAGCATGTTTGGTATATTCCCTTCTTGATGAAGGCATATGAGCCTATGACACATTTATTTCTTGCTGCCAGTGAAATTTCCAGCCATGGTGCGACCAATGTGTGGGTCGCTCCACCTTGGTATCAAAAAATGTTTGCAGTGCTGAACCTCTTTGAGTATAAGAATACTCTATTGACATTGACGCTACTTTGTTTTGTGTTGCAGATGCTAGATGATTTTGTAGATGTTACCAAAGATGAAAAGGACCTAATGCATCTATGGAACTCATTTGTTAAAAAACAAAGGTAGTGTAGACACATTCATTGTCTTATGACTTCATTATTTGCTGCTTCCCTGATCTTTGCATGATCAAACATCCGCTCTTTGATAGTGACTGCAATTTGATTGATTGGCTTTGCATAATTTCTATGTGATAGGGTTCTGGCTGATGGGCATGTTCCCTGGGCCTGTGAGGCTTTTTTACGACTTCATGGGAAGAAATTGGTTGAGTCTCCGACTCTCTTCTGGTAATTATACTTCACATCATATTGTTTCATAACTCTTGAATGCATATATTGCATTTAGATTAATAATTACGATTTTATGTATGCACGCCTATCTGATAATGATAGGCGTGATAAACCAAGTCTCCCATTCTCTTTGGATGTTTTGGTTTGTGTCAGAAAACAGCATCAATGACGCTGCCTTCCAGATCCCTCCCCTCACCCTAACTCACTTGCTCGCCCTTCCTCTCAGGTGCTGGAGGCTATTTATGATCAAACTTTGGAATCATGGCCTTCTTGATGCATGCACTATGAACAACTGCAGCATGATTCTCCAAACGCACCAAGGTGAAGGTTCAGCAGATGGGAAGTGCTTGAACACCTGCAAACCTGAGCCATAGTAGAAAATGCTTGCTGAACTCGTGGTATATGGTTATAGACTTGTAGTAATGTATTTCCCTGTGTTGAAATTAATTTAGGGATATTGCCATTTATCCTGTAGGTCATAGCGCCATTCATCCTCTAAGTTATTATTGCCCTTTAGGAACTTGGATTAGATGATATAACAATTGACTGATCACAGTTGTCTTCCAGATTCTCTCTTCACCATTTTGTATATTTCCTTTGCCATCGATTGTCTCTTATTATTACTTTGGACAACAGGTCCAATGATATCGAAAGGCATCGGTGCTCGAGATGTGTTGTTAATGTTGTTTCCATCTACAAAAAAAGTTAAAATTCTCGTACTTGAAATATCTGTTCTTTGCACTGGACTCTCTGGAGATTGATCTTCATATCGATTGTGCATCACGTGGATTTTTGAACCCTAACAAACTGTTATTTACTTCTTTTTTTACCCCTTTTAAAAGGGAAGCTAAAGCATCTGTCCAGGATAAATGGAACAACGTTTCTTTGAAAAAAAAAGAGGGAGAGGGTGGGGCAACAAAGTTATTGTATGATGTATCCCCTAATATATTAGCTAGCCTAGCTGATTACATCAGTTCAGTTTCTATGTCTGTCCCTCCTGTAGGCTGTACTGTACATGACTACTTCCTAATTGAAATAAACAGACTACTTGCAGGACGAAAGAAAACTCCCGAAAAGGGGTTTTTTTCTTTTACACATGAAAATGACTATCAATCTTCCTCAGGAGGCAAATTGAGGTCCTTGATCTTCCTCCTGACCATCTTCTGCAATCTTGTTGTTTTCGGGAACATTAGGGTGTTCAATGTGGCGATTTCTCTTTCCACATATTTGTCAATGGGGATGAACCCAAACTTTCTCTGCCAGTTTCTCACCATATCTTCAGCTGATGGGATAATTACTCGCTCCGCGCCAAATTCAGAAAGTTCCTGAGAGAAGGCATGTTAGTAAGTTGGCATAATATAAGTAAAGACCATGAACTTCAGTATCCACAAAAACGAAATTATCATTACCGATTCAATGCATGAAAGAAGGAGCCTGCACTTCCCTGTGTTCCTCCAGCTTTCAGCAGTGGCTATGAATGGGATCTCTATCAGCGTCGGAGATGGCATTCTGATGATTAATACAACAAATTAAGTCTTAGATACTCAAAGTCTATTAATAAGGATCAGATGGTTTAAGGAACTTGCGTTTGATTTTATATGTACTAGTCTTAGGGTCAGATGTGCAAATGCAAACTCTGGAGTAGAATGAAGAGTCTGAGAAACATAGAAACATTCCTGAAACTACAGGACAGGTAAATGCAGATGTGTTTTAAGGTTCAGGACAAAAGTACCTTACTGAGGCCACTGTTATAATCTGCCCTTGGAACTCTAAAACAGCAGTATAAAACCTGCTAAAGTTGGTCCTTGTAAAGTTGGATCTGCAAAGATAAAAACTTTGTCTTAAACAGGTTTTGAGCTTTGGATGAACAAGAACATTAAGACATGTACGAGAGAAACTTACCCACAGCTATATACAACGCTCTGAATCATGTTTGTCCTTGTCTGCCTATCTACTATTTGCCGGAAGCTTTCTTCCGTGAGCTTTGCTGCCAATGCAACCATTGAATTGCAGTTGGCCCTCAGGTGCAAATGCTGAGAATGTTGTCCTCCGAAATTTGAGTCCATCCTACGGACTAACGTCCAAGAAAGTCCAGGTCGGATAGACATGGTTCTCCCCACCAACCCCTCTAATTTTTGGTACAACTTCAGTATAAAAGAAAGAAAGAAAAGTGAGTAGTTGCTCGGTACTGTGCTGGTGACAAGTTAGTCATAAGTATGTTATAAGAAATTCCTGTCATGTCACACAAATAAGAATGCGAAAGTGAAATTGTCAGAAGAACCAACCTGCGAGCAGCTATCCCCACAGAAGGGGACGCTTGATGGTTGATGGTCGGGGGGTATTCTGTCATTCGCGTGGCAGCATTTCCAGTGATCTATATACAGGAAAGAAATCATAAGATTTTTCTCTTTAGAGTTGCCCTAGGGAGGATTTTGGCTTATCATTCAAATAAGATGACAAAAATGCATTAGACATCAATAAATGTAATTAGCAAAATTGAAAACGGAACAGCTTAGCTTACACTTCTTCAAGCATTGGAAGCAGGTCAGTAGTAGAGTAGGAGATGCAACGTCATTGCAGTATTTACAATGGCAATAGGGACAATGCCACTCATCTTGAGGCACACCCTGCAGTAAAGGTGTGAAATTAACTTAGCTTAGTAAGTTTGTATGTCGATACTGGTAACCGTTGTCTACTTCCATGCAGAAACGAAATCAAATTGATAAAGGGAGAGAGCCTACTGACCTGGAAGCCCATACACTTGGGGTGGTAAGTAGAAGGACATTTCTCACAGCATATCAAGTCTCCTCCATCAGCACAGATGAGACAAGAATCATCATGGTGATCCCGGACCCTAGGCCTCCTCACAACATGATGATAACCATCTTTGGCAGGAACCGAGTGCCTGTTCCATGCCTCGATCTGGCATGTCGATAATGAAATTTCGGCCCCTTCTATAAAAATGTTTTCATAAGGCTTATCAACAGACAAGTCACCACTATGAAGCGGAAAGTCAGAGACCGCGAAGATTTGCTGACAACAACTGCATAAGATCCCCTTCCTAATGATTTTGCCTTGCCCAATGACCTCATGACTTCCATTACGGCAAACTATATTTTCATTTTCACTAACGACTTTCATGTCGACAAGCCAAGATAGGATTGTCATGATTGTCTCTTGTTTATCTTCTGCTGTAAGAGCTAACACTCTCTCAGGAGAATTGCGTCGTTGTTGTTCCTGGTCTTCAGCAGCGCCAGGTTTCTCCTTTGTACCAGAAGTTGATGATCTCAACCCTCTTTTCTTCCGGATACTAGGACGATCATGTTCATTGTCATCTTCAAAATCTATGTCAATGCCATAATAAGGTTGAATTCCTTTGCATCTCCTAGGCAAAGTTTGCCTTACTGGCTCGCTGGGAGTGACAGCCGCCATGTTAACCGGGTTGTCATCATCTCTTTTCGTTCGCTTCCCGTTGGTCATTGATCTGTTCATCATAGACAAGCTTGTTGTGTGTGTTTGTGAAATGGAGCTTTGAGTCTGATTTGGCAGAGGAAAAACAGGGCTTTGAGAAGAAAAAAAAAAAAAAAAGAATCCAAGAAAGCAATAGTCATACAGCATACTCATATTCTTGTATTAAATTGTAATGAAGCAAAATCAAGTATTGTATCTGGGATTTAAGTTCTTATGATTTATTACCCTATACATCTTTGATATGTTCCTATGTAGCATAATTAATCTGAAATATTTCATGCATAAAAAAAGAAGATGTTTGAGTTATGACAGTTATAATAGTTACACATTTTGGGGTTGAGCCTGCTTTAGCGCTCAACACTAATAATGACTTTTCCTTTTTTCTTTTTTTTTTTCTTTTTTTCTTTTTGTTAATGGGAATTCGTTAAAACATAAGGTGCAATGGATTCTCCATTGCTATCGATAGATTGTTAGTAGCTACTTATTTATCGATCGACTCTCCAGTCTTTAGGGTTTGTGAGAGAACTTCGAAAGCTGCGCTTGTCAGCCTTCCATAACTCCTTTGGGAGATCTGCTTCGTCCTTTGTGCCCAGTTTTCTCGAGCGTTTTCATTGACGGCTTCGAGGTTTCTTTTTCCATTCTTTTTTGGCTCTTTTTCTGTTTTTGTTAGGGTTTCTGTGAGTTACTATGGCGGAAACCCTAACTCATGATTGGCAAAAGCTGCATTTAACAGAGGATGAGGGAGATGTTGTAGTGATCAAGAGCTCCTCTTCTGAGAGTGAGGAGAAGCGTATTCAATACAGTCTTGCTGGGAGACTCGTCACCCATAAGCCTTTTAATAGGAGAGCTTTTACGACGACTATGGAGAAGATTTTTCGACCTAGTAATGGTTTGGTGATTAAAGACCTGGATGCTAGAACGTTTATCTTCCAGTTCGCAAGCGAGAAGGATAGGGCTTACGTGTTGAACCATGAACCTTGGAGTTTTGATAGTCATTTGTTGGTGCTGCAACAAGTGCGTGGAGATGATAAACCTGATGATCTCAAGTTTAGTACTTGTCAGTTTTGGGTTAAGGTCCTGAACTTCCCTTTTGGGAAGCGGAGGGCGGATATAGATCGTATTGTAGGGTCGAAGCTGGGGAAGTTTGTGGCGTATGATCCCTCGATTGATTATGGTTGGGATAAGTCCTTAAATCTTCGAGTGGAGGTGAATCTTTCCAAACCTTTGAGGAGGGGTATGACTTTGGCTTTCAATGAGGGGGTGGTGACTGGTTCCCTGTTAAATATAGGCACCTCCCAAACTACTGCTACGCCTGTGGGATTGTTGGTCATCTGATGAAGGAATGTGAGACTATGGGTGATGAGGAGGTGAAGACTGAAGGCCTCCAGTATGGACCATGGCTTCGAGCGACCCCAAATAGATTGGCTCGTAGGCAATCCCAGAGGGAGAAAGAAGTCAAGTTGTTTTAGTCGTTGGGGGAGGACGTGACGGGGTCATGCAAGAAACAAATTATTTTTTCTGATGTGAGGGATGTAGGGGACGAGCATGCTCGAGACGTCCCTAGTGAGTTTGTCCCCCCTACTATAGCTACTTCTGATGGTGTGGAGGACCAGGCAGAGGTAAACGTTGCTAAGGAGTCTGTAGCTACCCCAAGTCTTAATAGTTACATGTGAGATAGTGAGGTGAGTTCTGAGGACAGTGGTCGTAGGGACAAAGGGAAGAAGGTAGCAGAGTGTGACCTGGGGGGTGAGGCTCCTATCCCAAACTTGGAAGCTTTGTCTATTGATGGTACTGGGATCGATTTCGCTTTGGGGAGTGCGGGGATTCAACAGGCAGTGCTGTCAAAAGCGAGAGGGGGCAGGCGTTGGAAGAAACAAGCCCGCCAGGGGACACCTGGTGTTGTGGTGGACTGTGAGAAGGCGGGTGATGACGGGGAGGTAGCTGGGAAGCGTGGAAGAGAAGAGGATTGTGATGTAGTTATGAAAGACCTGGAGGGGAGTGTGTGCAGCAAAAAAGCCATCATGGGGTCAGTTGACGTTGAGAGTTTATCGGCGGAGGTCGGAGAGAATCGAACCCGCCGGGAGCAATGAGTTGCCTAAGCTACAACTGCCGGGGGCTGGGCAACCCCCGTGCAGTTGCTTTACTCCGTGATCTAATTCGGAGGGAGGCCCCGTCCATGGTCTTTTTATCCGAGACCAAGCTTAGTGGACGTGAGTTTGAGAAAGTGCAGGATAAGTTGCGTGAGTATGATGGTATTGTTGTAGATAGTGCTGGGAGATCCGGGGGTCTCGCTTTGCTATGGAAGCGTGGTGAAGTGGTGGTTCAACTTATCTCTATGTCTCTCCACCATATTGACGTTTTTGTTGAGAGTGGTATGGGGGATGTGGGATGGAGACTTACGGGGATCTACGGCTCGCCTAAGGTATCTAAAAGATACCTCACTTGGAAACTTTTGGATTCGCTTGTGGGTGTGCATCAAGACCCATGGGTATGTCTAGATGATTTCAATGAAGTACTGTTTAACAATGAAGCGGCTGGACGTAATGTAAGAGCGGATTGGCAGATGAAATTTTTTAGAGATGCGGTGGATCGTTGTGGTCTACGCGAGGTCCGTTATCAAGGTTACCCGTTTACCTATGATAATGGACGGGAAGGTGAGTTTAACGTGCAAAGTCGACTAGATAGGGCTCTAGCGCTGGATGCGTGGCTTGACTTATTCCCGAGAGCTAAAGTGTTCCACCTGGATCGGGATCACTCTGATCATGCCCCGATCAAGATGGTCCTAGCTGAAGCTACGTCAGGGAGAAGTCGCTTCAATAAGATTTTCCGTTTCGAGCAACTGTGGACGTCTCATGAGGGGTACGAGCAAGTTGTTCGGGAGGCCTGGGAGTTAGGGGGTATGTCTGCTTGTGAGAAAATTAAATCGTGTGCATTGGAGCTCCAGTCATGGGGTGAAACAACATTTGGGAGAACGTTTCGGGAGCTTTGAAAAAAGAGGAGGAAGCTGAGACAACTAAACGGGGTGGTCTCACAGCTGCCCAACTTGAGACACGAAGATCTATATTGCGTGACATTGAGTATCTTGTTCGTGAAGAAGAGCTTTTTTGGAGACAGAGGTCTCGTGTTCTTTGGCTCGAGGCAGGGGATAGAAATATTAAGTTTTTTCACCGCTGGGCTACCGAGAGAAAGAAAAAGAATACCATTAAATGTCTCCTTGATTCTGATGGTATTGAGAGAGCGGGTGATGCTCAGGTGTCGCGGATCGCTCGTGATTATTTTGTGGGTTTATTCGGTTCACAGGAGGTGTCTAGTGTGGACGAGGCCCTCGTGGGCATTGATGGTCGGGTTACTACTGATATGAATGCTACTCCTGCGGCGAATTATACTCTTGAGGAGGTGAAGGAAGCTCTGGGACAAATGCATCCGATTAAGGCTCCCGGTCTGGATGGTATGTGCCCTCTCTTTTTTCAAACTTATTGGCATATCGTTGGTAGTAGTGTCTGTGATCTAGTATTCAATGTGCTTAATGGGGCATATATGCCTGGTGGCCTCAACCATACTAATATTGTACTGATACCGAAGAAGAAGGATCCTAAAGTGGTCACGGACTTTAGACCGATAAGTCTCTGCAATGTGATTTATAAGTTGATCTCGAAGGTTTTAGCTAATAGACTCAAAGTGTTCTTGGATAGAATTATTTCCGTGAATCAAAGTGCCTTCACCCCGGGGCGTTTGATTTCGGAAAATATCCTTGTTTGTTTTGAGCTATTCCACTACATGAAGAAACTCCAGACGGGGAATGGATTTTGTGCGGTTAAGCTTGACATGTCAAAGGCTTATGATCGTGTTGAATGAGACTTTTTGGAGACCCTTATGCTGCAGATAGGTTTGCACGGGAGTTGGGTGAATCGGGTTATGGAGTGTGTTCGTTTAGTGTCTTTCTCCATTTTGGTTAATGGGCAGCCGTTGGATACATTTGTCCCTCAATGGGGGCTGCGTCAAGGTGACCCGATTTCTCCTTATTTATTTATCTTATGTGCAGAGGCTTTTTCTGGTCTGATTAGGAAAGCGGCCTAGAGGAGCGCTATCCATGGGGTTCGTATTTGTGCAGGGGCACCGGAGATCACTCATTTATTTTTTGCTGATGATAGTGTTTTGTTCTTTGAAGCATCTAGGGAGCAAGCACAGATTGTGGGTGAAATTATGAGTACTTATGAGAGGGCTTCGGGGCAGATGATTAATCGGGAGAAAATGAGTCTTGGTTTAGCTGTGGTACCAGTACCCCCTGCAGGGATGCAGTCACAGGGGAGCTGAATATTGTTGAGCTGCAGTGACCCAATTTGATAAATACTTAGGTCTTCCCACAGTGGTGGGAAGTTCTAAGAAGGTGACCTATGCCTCTATTAAAGATCGTTTATGGAAGCGGTTTCAAGGTTGGAAAAGTATGCTGTTATCTAAGGCAGGGAGGGATGTAATGATAAAGGCAGTGGCCCAATCAATCCCGACCTACGCTATCAGTATTTTCAAATTCCCAGCATCCTTTGGTAATGATATTCGTTTGTTGGTCTCGCAATTCTTTTGGGGACAGAAAAATAACGAAAGGAAGATTCATTGGGTAGCTTGGCACAAACTTTGTCGCCCTCGTGCTCGTGGGGGACTCAGCTTCCGTGAAATTAAATTGTTAATTGGGCTCTTTTGGGAAAGCAGGCTTGGCGTTTGTCTAAAAACACAGGTAGCTTGGTTGAGCAGCTACTTAAGGCAAAATATTATCCCTATGGTGATTTCTTATCTACTGAAATTGGGTCTTATCCCAACTATACTTGGAGGGGTATTAGGGAGGCAAGATGGATACTTGAGAAGGGTCTGAAGTGGCGAGTGGGTAATGGTCACTTAGTCCGTGTGTGGCGTGATGTCTGGGTCCCTGACAGTGGCTCGGGTAAGGTAATCTCTCCTCGTGGTGCTCATGATCCTGAGTTGCGGGTTGCTGCCCTCATTGACCTGAACCAAGGGAAGTGGCGCAAGGAATTGGTTTGTGATTTGTTCCTCCCCTTCGAGGCCGAGCGTATTCTGGTTATTCCTCTTAGCCTGAGACAACCTTGTGATAGTACGATGTGGAGACTCGAGAAAAATGGGATTTACTCTGTTAAAAGTGCTTATAATGTTGCCTTTCAAGATAGCTATGATCGTGATGGGGCGAGTTCGTCTAAAGGGGAGCTAGCTGGGTGGAAGAAAATTTGGTCTCTGAATTTGCTGCCCCGTGTGAAGTTCTTTGTGTGGAGTGCTTGCTCGGGAGTGCTTCTTACTCGGGAAAATTTATATAGATGAGTCGAGGCAATTCCTTGCTTTTGTGAGGCATGTCCGTCATCTAATGAAGACGCGGAACATGCTGTGTTCTTGTGTCCTTATACTGGGGCGGTTTGGGATATCAGTGGTATAGGCATCGAGGTACCAAGAAGAGGCTTGATCTTTAAATATTGGCTATGGGCTGTGAGTGACATCTGTGGTAGTGAGGAGCTCGAGCGGTGCTGTCTTGTGGCATGGGCTATCTGGGGTGCGCGCAACAGGCGCTTATTTGAGGGGGAGGTGCAGGACCCTCTTCAAGTGATGGCGTATGTGAATCGTATTCGTGATGAACTGGGCAAGGACGGGGCTACGAGAGGTGGTACAGAGGTGAAGAAGGCTGCTGTTTGGTGCAATCCCAGTGGAGGCTCTGTTAAAATCAGCGTAGATGCTGGTTGTTTGGGTGGCACGGGAACTGGTATCGGTGTTGTTTGCAGGGATCACGAGGCTAATCCTCTTGCGTGTGCGACTTGGAATTTTGAAGAGAGCTGGGACGCTCCTTTGGCGGAAGCTAAGGCGGTCCTCCAAGGCCTTCAGTTGGCTAGTGATATGGTTTTACGAACATAGTGGTAGAAAGTGATTGTCTTAGAGTTGTTAATTTACTTAAGTCGAATAGTAGCGGGCTTAGTGAGCTTGATCTTGTTATTGATGATATCTTAGAGTTTAGTAGTCGTTTTCTTTCAGTTTCGTGGATTCATGTTGGTAGGTTGGGTAATAGTGTAGCTCACGAGTTAGCGCATGTGCAACCGTGGGAAGTAGGGTGTCGACTTTGGGATGCGTCCCTCCCGGGTCATGTTTTGAATTCTTTGAAGGCTGATTTCTTGAAGTTAAATGAAAATTAGTACCGCTCGTTGCGGTATTAAGATAAAAAAAAAAAAAAGATGAAAATCTTGAGAAATATGTATAAGAAAAATATAACAACGTGAATTTGGTGGTGATAAAAGAAATAAACAAGTGTGATAAGTTACACTATTATACAACCATCAAATGATGAGACAATCTAATTTAGGGGGGATTTGAAACAATGATTTTCTTAAGAGGTGACCTAATGAGTGTGGTGACCCAAAATATGAATTTTCATCTATGGGTATTGCTTTTCACCCCTAGATGCTAATTTACTATATTTTTTTTTTTGTGTTTTGAGTGTTTAATGAAATTTAATTTAAATATCACTTTCTTAGTGTATAGGTAAAGGTTTTTTTTGACTCGTAAAGACTGCGAACGAATGGATGACGCCACCTATACGAGTTATTGCGATTTTGAATTATTATGAGTTCTATAAAAAAAAAGAAAGGAATGTCACTTCAAACAATATATGGCGACTTTGAGGGATTTGGAGTATCTAACAAAGTAACCTACAAGTTCAAAGTTAAAAGTAAAATATGATAATACGTTGAGAGTACTTGTTACACTAAAATTTTTAAAAAAAATAAATAAATAAAAAATTACGGCTCTTGTCTTACATTGTTCCATGTCACTCACTTCTTACTTTTCTGTTGTCGTAAATTTTAAAATACTCTTAAATAAAAGCAAAAAGAAAAGTAAAAACATAAAAAAATAAAAATAAATAAAACAACAGAAACACTTGAATTGTTTAAGTATGGCCATTGGCCACTCACAAAAAATCTGGCTACTCTAGCAATTCTTAGATCTAGGAGAAAAATTTAGGGGCAAAAAAAAAAAAGAAAAAGAAACACACATATTCTGAATTCTAAATAACTAACAAAAGTAGGGGTGTTCATTTCAGAATATCCGAGATTTTGGATACGAACTTTAATATCCAAAATCGTTCGGAAATTTTAAATTCGGCTAGTCGAATATCCGGTATCTGAAATATATATTTTAATTTATTTGTTTATTTTGTATCTAAAAAATCAAAATTTTGAACAAAATATTTCGTGTTATTTTATATATCTCGGTTATTTTTGGGCATCAAATTCATTTTGAAAATAATTTCTAGATTCGTACGTATTCGAAATTTAGATATTTAATTTACCGAATAATGTCAGATCAGTGTTCGATATTTTTTAAATAGTCCTAAATGAAAAGACATCTAGAAAAGGGGTTGCTTAGAGAAAACACTTGTAAAATCCACAAGATATTGTGCTGCACCACATTAAAGTAGATCAAAGAGTTTAATTATCAAATAATAAATTTGTCGAAATCAATGACATAGATCTCATTAAATAGCAGCAAAACCATGAATTACTAGACTAAACCAATAAATAAAAAGGATAAAGTATACTACATATAGTTATTTAGCTATTTGTAAAATGATTTCTTCTCTTGATCTGAAAATCTACTCAAATAGAGGAAACTATGAATCCAAATCTTTTAAAAATTCATATACAATGTAGAAAAAAAAGTGCATGATTTACCTGAAATCTTCGAGTAGTACACTTGAATAACAAAATTTCCGGTGATTGAGAACAAAACTCTATATAGAATAAGTAATTCGTTTGCACACGATTTCACCAACTTAAAACCACATGCGCATAAGGTTTTAGGCTAATAGTAAAGAAAAACAAATAAATAATTTATGAAATCTCGGCACTGATTTTTAGGTTTTCAATAAACAGTAAATTATAATGTTAGTGACATTGCTTTTTATAATACTATCGAGAAAGAGAATAGGTGATTCAGTTCACACGCAGGATCTCACCAACTTCAAACCACCTGTGCATTAGGTTTCAATAGCTAATAGTAATGTAAAACAACTCAATGATTTAAAGACTCGAGCCGGTGATGTTTAGGTTTTCAGTAAACAGTGAACAATAATATTAATGACACTGCTTTATATATGATATCAAAAAAGAGAATAGACGATTCAGTTCACATGCAAGATCTCACCAACTTGAAAAAATTGATTTTTTCGATTTTTCAGTAAACAATGAAGTTAGTGACAAGACAACGTTATAATGAATCCTAAATACACTTTAAATTATGTTATTGAAAGTCTTAAAATGAAATCCGATCTCTTCAACAGGTAAGTTTCTCATTATTACAACAAAATATTTTTGCTCCTGCAGGAATCTTTGACGCCATACAAGTGTTAATAACATCAATGGATAATTAAGCAACTCTGTTGTCTAGCATTCACTCCACATTTTACATGTTCAAGTGGCCAATTTTGGAGATAAAGTTTGGGTTTGTAATTGTTTAGCTAACCTTGTTCCTTTACAAGTACCAATAAGGGTGTGTATTGTTTTTTTCAGGGTTAAATTGAGCTAAACTGAAATAAATATCATTGCACCGAATGTACCCCACTAGCTAGTTTGAATAGAACACTATTTGACACGTGAGACAAAATTTATGTTTCAAAACTGAACACAGTTGAACTAAACTAAAAACCACTGAACTGACACGAGATCACCACTGAAGTGACCTACCGAATAAGCTCTAAAAAACATACACCAATGCATGCTAGAAATTGCGCAATTGAGCCTAGGATACATTGTGTAATAGTAGTAGTATAATTAATAATTCAATCTCATCGGGCTCCTTTCCCCCCAAAAAACAAAAAACGAAAAAACAAAATGGCGCCAATTTTGTCCAACCTGCCAGGCGCTGTGAAATTTTCAGCTTATTTCAATTTTGAACCATATCGAACCAGAGAGAGAGAGAGAGAGAGAGAGAGAGAGAGAGAGAGAGAGAGAGAGAGAGAGAGAGAGAGAGAGAGAGAGAGAGAGAGAGAGAGAGAGAGAGAGAGAGGCTATGCGCAATCTCGATTCTCAGGTACCCACTTTTCGATCTATAAAAATAATAAATTGCTGGCGAAATCTTTATATGAACTGCATTTTGTTTCTGCAAGGTTGCTGAAAAATACAGGAAAATGTATTATTTTGATATGATATTGACTTAAATTATCTTCTGCTAGTTGAGTAACGCTTGTAAAAAATTTCTGAGAAATTAATTTTTGTTCTAGGTTGCAAGCTCTTCCTACTCCCCAATTTCGGTAATTTCAGGTTAGATCTAATTCTTCTCTAAAATTTTATTTGTTTGGACACAAGTCTCATCTGGGCAGGATTAATTTCTGTTAATTTGATATTCTAGGCACCTGGGTATTTTGGTTAACAGTGTTATAAATCTGGGTAATTTCTTAGGAAGCAATTTGTGACTAAAAAATAAATATGCTGAATTTTTGATAATTTGTTTGCTGTTGATGTTTAATTTGATTTTCTGGGCATGTAAGGATCTGGATATTTTCTACCAAGCAATTTTTGGCTAACAATGCTGACTTTTTGATAATTTGTTTGCTCTTGATGGTTCCATTAAGAGCCTCCTGATATCAGGAAATGGTTCTCAAATTACACTTACCAGTCTCCAGAATTGGGTACAAATGAAGATTTTGGTGATCCTCTAAGGATTGATGAAAAAGAAACGGGCTTGTGTGTTGAAGATAGCGAGGATGAAGAGGAGGAATATTTGAGACAGACTAGAAGAACTAGGATTCCTCGGTCCATTATACGCAAATCCACTGAAGAAACTAGGACTCTCGGTCATCCTCCTGCTGTTGAGGTACTATTCTTTATCTTATGTTGATTACTTTTTGTTGTCATGAAGAAGTATGCAGGTAACATGCTGTTGTAGTGATTGTTTGGTGAGTGGTGACTATCTAGGAGCTTTGAATGGAAGTGGAATGGGCGTCAGTTTGACAATTAGGTTGCAGTTGTTTTTAGGTTTGTAAGAGTAACAGTACTGAAACTCTGAAAGTGGTGAAATCAGACTTGCTATGATCCTTTTTGGGCTACTTAATGGTAGGAAATAAGAGAATAACTTGGGTAGATAGATCTTTGTCTATCATTCTAGGCCTTACATTGAGGCACACCATCCACAGTCACTGAATTCATCAGTCCATTTGGTGTTGATCTAACCACTCAAATTCTCAGCTCCCCATAAGGAGAAGTGGTTAACATCACTTGATTTAGCTGAAATTGTCCAGACGTGGCTAATGTTGTCAGTGGCTGTTGGAATAACTTGGTTACTTGTTACTATTAGTCAAAAGAAATGGATTGGAAATATGTGTTGGAGAATGGAGATCATATCCAGAACTCCCGATTGCGGACTCTGGAAGTATCTGTCAATCTCCTTGATGATCTTCTTAAAGCTATATTATCCCTGATATAACCACTTGTTTTAAAGTCAGAGCAATACTGCAATAGGAAGTTAGGTTGGTTTCCAAGAGGGACTATACCAGAGTAAACCATCTAAGACATGCTTTCTTGATTGGTTATAGGTGCCAGCGTACCCAGACTCACTGTCACTTCCATCTGGTTTGTGCTTGCTTCTTTCTGTTATTTCATCCTGTAAACTTCACCCATAGCATACGTAATAAGTTTATTCTTTTGTGCATTTCTGTCCATTTTAGAGCCTCCGGATATCAGGAACTGGTTCTCAAGTTATGTATACGAATCTCCAGCACTGGATAGTGCTGATTTTCATGTTTCACTTTCAAGCAGACATGATTTTGGTAATATTGAAGAGGTTGACAAACGAAAAAATGTGGATTTGAAAGGGTTTACTGTCACGAATGTTAAAGCTGAACCATCATTCCACAAGGAGACAAAATCGGACAGTTATGCTGCGCGTACAACATCTGGTGGAGTTGAGAAGAAAGTAAACCATTCTGCTGACCAGGTACTTTCGTCCATTATCTGTTTCTTAACTCATATTCTGAAATGCTACTATGACGTAATGTATAAAGTAGAATTGGCCTAAAATTTTGAGTCAACATTCTCTTAGGTGAAGGGTGATTTAGAAGGAAGCAACTTGTCTTTCAAGAAAAAATTGTGTCCTGAGGGAACTTCTGGCCAGAGTACTCGTGGCACAGTACTGGGAAAACGCAACATCATCTTATACAAATCTGATGAATACCTAACATTTGAAGCTGAAGATCATTCGCCAGTATTGCAGGAGGGGCAGCCAACGAGCCGAGTTGATGATTTGAAATCTCCGGCAAAGGCTGTTTACAAGAGTGACTGCATAGAAACAGGTGAAGTCAAGACTGAAAAGAAATTTATAGTCCCTGAAAATGGTTCTGGTTGGATTTTGCCTAATCAAATATCAAGAGAAGTAGACTGCAAAAGCAACAAGAAACAACACAAGGAATACAGGTGTACAGAAAATGGATACATCTTGTTGAAAAATAAAGCATATCCAAAGATGAACGACGAGAATTCTCGAGAGCAATTGGGGCCTAGAAAATGTAAGCATGACAGTAATGTAAGCTCGGTTTCTTCTACATCCAACAAGAAGGATGGAATAGTGACAAGAGAGGCCCTTGAAGATAAAACCAACTTCCAGCATAATTGTGTAGAGGAGGTTGCTGGGAAATGGAGGTGTCCACAGAGAAGTAAACCGAACACTGGACCTCCTTTGAAGCAACTCCGACTTGAGAGGTGGGTTCATCGGATATGAGAAATTATCTTATGAATAGATATGGGAGCAGAAGAGACTTGGATGAATTGTGTAGCCAATAACTGCCTAAAGACCGCTCTCAATCTTGTAAATATTGGTCCACCCCCCCCCCCCTCGGGATCCCTGGGATTCAGTAAGAAGTACCTCCTGAACCCATCAAATCAAGCTAGATTAGGCTTACACACAAAATCTCAGTTCAGATGTTATTTCATGTTTCCTTCTAGCCTGTAGGTTATTGGCTCTCTTTGTATAGTCTCTTATGTTGTATTGATGTAATCTGAGAAAACAGTGATAAGAAAACCTGTCGCTGTTGTAGACACAAAATCCTGATGCATGACGAAAACTTGTATATTTTTTCTTTTGTTTCTTGTTAATTAGTTTCGTTGTGCATGCATTGTTGAATTTTAACAGATAGAACAATGGCGGTGTATGTGGAGGCGTCAAGGCGGTAAAGTTGTCCTTCTCAACTAACAGCTCTTTGGTTTCTGATGGGTGTAGTTCATTTCTCTTAGCACTGAACATACAGAAGATAAGAATCAGAGGGTTCCATGCTGACTTTGATCTCTGCATTGTATCATTTCTCTGGGGCTCATCCTTGTTTGCTTGTCTCATTTAGATGCAGGCATGCAGCTGCAGGTCGAAAATTACTAGTAAAAGTAATGGTGCTGTTGCAGCCATGTTATGCTCTACAGCCAAAGAGCGTGTGATTGCTGTTTGCTAGCGGTAGACGGTTGCTTCTTCGCGTTCGTTCCATATCACAGCGTGTTCAGAGGTAAGCAGTAGATAGCTTTTTCTTTGGTCGGCTACTTATGTTTTCATTATCAGATGCTAGCTTATTTGCAATGCTCTAATATAAAACATATCAAACCTGCTTTTGAGTTTTGACTTGGTTGGTAATTTCACCCGTGAATGCTTCTGTTATTAAATATGCACATGGACCCACCATAGCAATTTGCATTGAGATTGTGTCTTGATGCTGTAAGCTTGTATGCACGATGTATCCATCGACACTTAGGCGAAGCCACCAAAAGGTAATTAACACGGGTGTTATTTACTGTTGGCAAATGAATGATACACCACACTGATGCTGCTGTGCGAATGTCGATTCGGTGAGGTAAAGTTGCTCGATGAAAGCAATTCTTTAATTAATAAGGACCACCAGGTGAGCAGGAGCCGGAGGCTATTGGTATAAACCTATATTCGACTGCCCGTCTGTACATGACGATAACCAAATTGTGGGATTATCCGCCCTTGTATTTTCTTGGTGCTTACAACACCAGGTTTACATGAGTCGATCTTCCCTTGATGCACACGGATCATCTTTAGAGTTACCTTATGGCGTGTTAATCAGTTGAACAAATCCGTGACTATCCATCCTTGTAATGATTTTAATGTAAACAACATTGAACTTACAAGGGTCGATGCCTTTCTTTGGTGTATACTGACCATCTTCGGAGTCGATTCTTGGTACTTTGGATTTCCCGGGATCATCCCTCCTTGTGATGAACTCAATGTAAAACATTGGGGCTCACAAGGGTCGATGTCCTCCTCCGGCGTAGAAACATCACTCTTGGAGACTTTTTGTGGGACTGACCATCCTTGTAATGTATTTGACGTTAACCGCGTCGAACTTACAATGGGTCAACATTTTTGGAGGTACAAAGTTATCGACGAGTCCATGTTCCCCGAATACATTAACGTTTTTTTTTTTTTTTTTTTTTTTTTTTTGCCGTTCACAATATATACTCTTGCGAGCCAGGAGTAATACAATGATGTTTTTTTTTTGATGTGGCTGCACTTGGAAAAATGTATTATCCAAACTGCCTACATACTTGTAGTGTGTGAGACACCTTACAAGATCAAGCCAACGTAGTTCGAGGTTTTTTTTTTCGTTAATTTTTTTTTGTTATGCAGTTTAGGCTCTTGCTTGGGAGCTTACATGACTATGGTGCTTGGTAGCTTTCTCCGTGTCTTGTCGCTTGAGTAATCCAGTTGAGTTATGGTGCTTGGTAGCTTTCTCCATATCTCCTTTTTTTTTTTTTTTTTTTTTTTTTTTTTTTTTTTGGGTATGCAGTTTATACTCGTGCTTAGGAGATTGACGAAATTTCTTCATTTGAATTTGTAGAGCTTTGACGATTTCTTCTTTTCATTGGATGGGCGCAATAACTTCATGCTTGGGCGCCGGAGTTCGCGCCTTGCCCCCGGAGTGCAGTTTGCTTCATTACCTATTCCTTTCATAGAGAGTGTGGCTCGGAGGACGATCCTGCACACACGTCATCCTCTCGTAAAGAAGAACGATCTTCGTGGTTTGTGATTAGGTACCTCATACTTGCAGAGTCACCGTCTTCGACAACAACGTGATTAGAAGAGCATATCAAGTCTGCTTGCCCACTTTCGTTGGATTCTTGATGGCCAGTGAGGACTACAGTTCGTCTTTTAACCTTTAATGAATCGCCTGTGCTTACTTCTAAGGAGGAAAGACGCTTCATCCTGGAGGAAATATTGCTTTGTACGTCCTTGTCCGAAGAAATATCTTCTTTATCGATTGTGATGGACTTAGTCTTTCTCCATCGTTGTTTAGAGACCACGGTGCCCCCTAGCCGATTTAAAACTGACGCTTTCATTTTGCCCTTGGAGCTTGGCTCACCGATTTGGATTGACAGGCTAACACTAAAGCGATCAAATACACGACCTTTTGACCCAAAGTTGGTGTCGACTCTAGAAATCTCATCAGATGGACTTTCGTTTCTCCCAAGCCTTTCAAAGACTGAGGACCTTCTTTTTGGCAACCGTAAACGATCGAATACTGAAGTTGTGGCCCTAGGTCGAGAACTTTCTCCTTTGCCTTCCTCCTCCATCTCCGAAATGGAAACAGTGTTCACGGCTACTACATCAAATTTTAAGTAGCCATTTGGGAATAACTCTTCTAAAACAACAAGGACTTGAGACTTCTTTTTTGTCAAGTCAACGAGTGGGACCTTAGGCATCACTCCATTGATCTTCTTTTTTTTCCTCATTGAATGATGATAACTTTTTTTCTCATTTTGCCTCCTCTTTTGACTAGGTGGTTGAAGTTGAGGTAGGGATGCTTTCCTTGGCGTTCTCCTCGTCACAAGAGTCCACCCTACATCACCATCATGATTCGCGTCAACGATTTTTGATCCACGAGACTGAATTTTGACATCCTCGAGAATAAGGACGGGCTCCAAACTTCCAAATTGAATAATTTGATAATGATTGACCAGGGCGGGCTCGAGGCTTGATTGTTGATCGAAAGCATGTTTGAACTCAACAGATTTGTGATTGGTTTCGACAGAACCGTCTAAATCCAGCAATATCTTCCCATCTTTGGCGAGTTGCATTATGCGTTCCTTGAGAGTAATGCATTTTTCTAAAGGATGGCTAACAACCCTGTGGAACCTGCAGTACTTAGGGTCAGTCGTTCGACCATCTTCCTCCGGACGCTTTGGTTCAGGCAGCTCAATCACCCCCTTTTCGAGAAGGTCATCTAGCATCCCGGGTAAGTCCAATTCAGGAAATGGATACTTCTTTTCTTGCAACTCCTTCAAGGTAGGGCGACTTTTCCATGTCTCCTTGAAGAATGATCCCTTCTTTCCTTCAAACTTCGGCTTGGCCGAAATATTCACTGCATTTGAGGTTGAGACAACCATGGATTCTTTACTCCTTGAGTCATCCATTTTCTTATACTCCTTGGCATCTTTCCTTGCATCCGAGGAGGAAGAAGATTGTCCATTGCGATTTGCAATTATGAGTTCCATGTCGTGTGCTCTCGTCGCTAACTCCTGGAAACTTTTAGGCTTAATGCCTTGGAGTATGTACAGTAGATCCGATACCATGCCTTGGATACACATTTCAACCGCCGAGATTTCCGACAAGCGGTCCTTGCACTCCAAACTCAAAGCGTGCCACCGACTTATGTAATCAATGACAGGCTCACCTTTCCATTGCTTGGTGTTGGTAAGCTTAGTCATACTTACTATACGTCGAGTGTTATGGAAACGATTGAGAAATTCACCCTCCATTTGTTCCCAACTGTCTATAGACTCGGATTTCAAGTCAGTATACCAGTCAAAGGCGGTTTTCTTCAAAGAGCGGACAAACTGTTTGACTAATAGATCGCCCTCCGTTCCCGCATTATTGCACGTCTCAATGAAGTGTGCAATGTGTTGCTTAGAATTTCCTTTGTCGTCAAATTGTTGGAACTTCGGGGGATGATACCCGTGAGGCATCCTCATCATGTCAATCCTCTTAGTGTAAGGCTTGCTGTAATAGTGATTATCATACGACTCTCCATCAAGTTGAGCCTTGACAGTACTTGCAATCAACTCCTTTATTTGTTGGACAGAAAAAGAGCCGGCGCCTGATGCGGGTTTCGATTTCTCGCTGTTCTCTGATTTGGAACTTGAAGAGGAATCTCTATCGCTATCACCTCCATACTCTTGGCCTTTTGGACGTTTCTCCAATTTCTTTATCAGATTATCAATTTGCTTATTCTAACGTTTGATGACAACGTCTTTTTCTTCACTATCTTTCATGAGTTTGTCCATGACTTTCCTTATGTCTGTCAATTGTTCCTCAATGGTCTTCGCTTCGGCCACCATGGAGTGAACAGTGAAAGAATGTGATGAATGGACGGATTGCTCTCGAGAGGTTTCTCCAATGGGAGAAGAAGGAGAAGATCCGCTACTGGCAACATCATCTTCCATACCGTCGAATGGATTGAGGAAGGGATTGGCAAGCATCATATTGAGCTTGATAGGGGGTCTTTGCTTCAAGTTCAATGATGCAACAACTTGATTGGGCTCCATCAAAGGGGTAGAGCTCATCTCAGGATTTCCCCGAGGCTTTCAGTCGGACACCGGGAATGAATGGCTCGGAGCCGCGATACCCATCACTTTTGCCATATTCCGAGTGATAGCACCGGCAATCCAGACGGATCCTTGAGAGGCAGATTTGATGGAGTTGGAATTTGCTGAAGTAACGTTCTTTGGAGGCAGTTCTTCTTGGTTGCTTGAATTTGGTGTTTTTTTTGACTTTGTAGAGATAAAGATGAGGGGTAGAGATGGTCCCACCGAGCGTGCCAGAAATTTGTATACACAAATTATGAATCCATGGAGTCAAAATCGTTGACAAATTATCAATTTTATATCAAAAAATTATGGATTACAATCTCTAATTTATTCTCTTGATTAAATCTCTACTTGACTTAAGAAATGGTTGAATCACGATCTGGACTTTTGATCACGAACCACCAACTTGATTTGATTGAAGGGCTGAAAAGCTTGATCTCTATCGGCTTGTTGTTCTCCGGAATTGACCCCAACACTTGAGTGGTTGACGTCTTCTTCTTGAGGTTTGGACTTGGAGATTTGAGAGAGAATCGGGCAGAGCCTCCTCCTTCAAATGAATTTCTCCCCTTGAAATGAACCTAAGGAGTTATATTTATAGAGAAGCTCCTCTAGGTTATGTTTATGGGTTTTGTTGTCTTGGGCTTGCTTGTGGACTTAGTAGTCTCAGCCCATGTTTAATGACTTAAACCCAATTTAAAAAAGGCTCAAACTCATTAATTAGAAATGGACCATAATAATTAATAAAAAATGGGCTATTTAGCTCGACCCAAATTTAATTAATTATTAATTTATTTTATTTGATATTTCAATCAAGTCAACAATTTGACTTATGATCCAACTTGGCATCCAACGTAGCATGTATCATTTTTTTTATGCCTACACTGAGGTACATTACTCGTTTACGAGTTTATCAATAATGGGACCTTGTATATATGAGCACTTACACCAAGACGAGAAGAAGGCTACTCGCCTTACTTGGGATATTCGACTAAGGATAGCAACTGAAGTGGTTGAAGTATTAGCACACTACAAGAAAATAGTCAATTAGCGACCTATATTTTTCGGATTCTAATTAGCGTCCGATTTGAGTAATTTGCGACCGATGTTCTGGCGGACGCTAAAATGGCGTCTGAATGTGTAAATTGGACGCTTGTTTTTGGACGCGCTACACCTTTCGTATGTCGTATCGTAAGTCGTAACTTACTGGACCAACTTTTCCATTTAATTTTCCTTTTTGTTTTTTTTCCTTTATGTGTGAAAGCTCTAAACATTGTCCGCTCCTTTTCTTTATTCAATTTCTCTCTCCTCTTATTTCCTCATCTCTTCTGTGAACTGGCATTTCTCTCTCCTTTTCCATGTCAGTTTCTCTCTCTTGTCCCCAAATCTCATCTCCTCCCTTTTCCTCATCCATCAATGGATTCATAAGCTCTGTTTTCCTTTGTTTTTTTTTCTGTCCAACAATTTAATCTCACAAAATAGCTTAATTTTCCTTAACTCCTCAAATCTCATCTCCTCTTTCTCTCTCCTCCAATCTCATCTCCTCTTTCTCTCTCCTCCAATCTCATCTCATTCTCCATCCTGTCAGCTCCATAACTCATCTCCTTCCTTCTTCTCTAAAGCTCACAAATTAATTTTAATTGGCTTTGCATGTGAGTGAAAATAACGGCAAACACAAGATCGACGAAGAAATCGCAGATCCATTTCGCAGGAGAGAGAAATCAACGGCGAATACATAGAGATAGACGACGAAGACATGATTACAAGTATAATTTGAAGATTTTGGATACGAATCGACCGATCTCACATGATAATGTATTTTAGGGTTCGTAATTTTTTAATTATCAGATAATTTTGCTACGAGGTTATTTCTCTCTCCTTGTAGTTGTCAATTTTCGATTAATTTTGCTACGAGGTTGTTGGATCTGACATTGAGCTTTGATTTTGTTGTGATTTTTTCATGAAGTATAAATGAAATTTTGCTTTGTTATTTTCATTTAATTTTTTCTTTATTGTAAATTTCCAGAATTTTGCGATTTGTTATAAATTTTTTATTGATTTTGCGATTTGTTGTAATTTTCGATTTTTTGATTGATTTTTGCTTTTGTTGCAAGTTTTTTGTTGTGATTTTCGAGAATTTTCGCTTGTAATCTTTTTTCAGATCTTGTAATCTTTTTTTAGATCGTATAATTTTTCTTTAGATCTTGTAATTCTTCTTTTACTCGTTGAAATCCATGGTAGCTGTGGCGTAATGTGTCCTGATGCTCTGTAAGTTATGTTTTAATTTCTCTTCCTTTGTTTATCTCAGTCTCTTCATCTTCTTCTCCTCTGTTAGGGTAAGGGTAAGGGTAAAAGGGTAAGGGACTAAGGGTTAGGGTTAAGTGGTGGATGGAGGGTGGAGTAAGGGGCAAAACTGCAGAAGGTGGTGGTCAGTGCGTTGTGTTGGATTCTACTAGGGAAATAATTTTTTTTTTTTTTTAAATTATTCCAGATTAGCGACCGACTTAAGGACGCTGATGTCAGACGCTTGATTTTAGCGTCTGTACAATTGGACGCTAAAAAAATTAGCGTCCAGCCTTTTACCTACCACCACTTATCGGACGCTAATAACTCTATTTCGGTCGCTAAAGCCTATTAGCGACCGATTTAAGCCCATTAGAGACCAATATAGTCGGTCGCTATCCCACGAATTTTTTGTAGTGGCATATTTGCACAACACGATTTCGACACCAATAGTCCATAGGGATATCAAGTCTATGAATATATATTGTTGGATGAGAATTACATTGCTAAAGTCGCGGATTTTGGTGCATCAAGGTTAGTACCAATGGACCAAGATCAATTAGCTACAATGGTATTAGGAACATGGGGTTACTTAGATCCGGAATATATGCAAACCAACGAACTTACTGAAAAGAGCGATCTCTATGGCTTTGGAGTTGTTCTTGTCGAACTTTTGACTAGAAAGAAGGCACTTTCTTTAGATAGGCCTGAGAATGAGAGATGTCTTGCAATGTACTTTCTTCTTAGAATGAAAGACCGAGAACTTGTAGATATTCTTGATGATAAAATCATGAGTGAAGGAATGATTGAGCAAGTTATGGATGTTGCTAAACTTGCCAAGAGATGTTTGAAAGTTAAAGGCGAAGATCGTCCCAACATGAAAGAAGTTGCAATGGAATTAGAGAGAATAAAGAGAAAGGATTTGCATCCATGGTCTAAGGATGTTGAATTGGATGAAGAAGAGAGTGAATACTTGCTTGGCGAGATGATAATTGAGGATGGTGGTGCATATTCTATGACAAACATCATGGACTCTTCCAATATTGAAAGCAGTTTATTGAAACTACATCATTCGGGAAATGGAAGATAGCTACTCTTAATCTTTAAATTTTGTTTTTTGATTGGTTAATGTTTATAATTTTTTGTATATGTGTACACCCATAAATATTCGAATCTCTTAGTACATACTTCTTATTTTGTACTTACTCAACTCTACATGATGTAAATCATAAAAGAGCTACCAAAGCGTTTTGCACCAAAACAAAAAGAGCTACCAAAGGGTGAGATTCCCTCCCCACCCAAGTTCAAATCTCAATAGAAAGATTTGGGGGAAGGATTTTCCTTTTCTTTTGTTTTTTTTTCCCTCCTTCCTTCCAATATTTGGCATGCTAATTGTTATATACAGGGTTAAGCCCTAAGATAGGCCAGGGCAGTCTATAAAAGGTCTTCCTTATCTTTTAAAAAAATTTGTAAAACGTAAAAGGTTCGAATATATTATCGATATTCATGGTGTAAATGCTCACTTGATTTAATATCCCTTTCTTAGAAGAAAATAATCGAAAATGCATTGGCTCCATCCTTTCCAACTTTGTACTTATTTTTGTTTTCAAACAGCCAGCACAACAACAAAGTGATACTTAGAGGTAGAAAAATAACTCTAAACGAATTAGTGATACTTTGGACCGTATAACTGTTGTATGGAACAAGTAAACTTTGACATGTTGGGCTGTAATGACTCTAGTGCTACTGGCACAAACTCTTTATGGCACAAGCTCTTTTATTTAATTAAGTTAGCACAATGACTTTGATATGTTGGGAGTACTTTCTTTCCAAAAAAAAATACTTTGGACCGCCTCATTTATGAGGCCACATTATAAATAAAACCAATGACTGGAATTTGTACATATGGACCTAGAGGACCAGAAAACATAACTTTCCCAGGTAGTATATTTTAACGACCAAAAAAATTAATTTTCTTTTGTCTAGATGTATCATTTTCTTACCCTAAAATGTATCACTTCTGTTCGCCACCTCATAGATGAACTAAGACTGCCTCATATGAATTTTGGGCGATATTTAAACGTTATTTTTTCCCCTTGGACTTTGCCTCTTAAATGATGCACAAGGAGTATTTAATAATAGTTAATAAAATTAATCAAAAACATATTAATAATTAAATATAATGGAGTTACATAAATGATAGCTAACGGTAGCTAGACAAGGCTGCACAAGTATCAGTACTACGACTATGTTTGGCAAAACTAGTTGTAGCTGTAGCTGCGAGTTATAGCTGTGAGTTGTAGTTGTGAGCTATAACTGTGAGCTGTAACTTCTATTAGTTGTGAGATGTAACTGTTTCAAATAAAAACATTTGGCAAACTAGTTGTAGTTGTGAGCTTCATAGTGTAAAATAACGTAAAAGGACATAGCCTAATAAATATTTTGGTTGAGTTTCCTATATTAAATTAACAAAATATCATATGATTCAAATGAAGAGGAAGAATAAACACAGTAAAAAGGAAGGGGAAGGGTTATAAGTGGGATAAGAATTGTAATTTTCAGAAAATGAGAGGGTAAAAGAGTAAACCGTTTCAAAGGAGATCGAGCTTTTGTTTTGAAACCTTGTTGGAGTAGTGTTTATATTTTGAGGTTTTGACCCCACCTCAAAAGTCAAAGCTCTTGCAAAAAGTAGATCATCCAAACAGAGCTTAGCTTTTGGTGTCAGTTAAAGCTGAAGTTCCCTCAAAAGCTTTCAAAAACTGTGTGCCAAACATAGCCTACATAGAAGTATACAATCGCACTTATGAAAACGCAAAAGCTAGGAATTTGAACCCAAACCACATTCTTAAAAAAATACAAAAAAAAAAGAAAAAAAAGAATTCATTGCCTAGAAATACCAAGGGTAAAATCCAGAGAAATAGACAAGATCACTTGATGTGCAAAAACTAGAGGTAGAAAAAATAGCAAAGGAAATCAAAAAAGAAAAAATAACAAATCCACTAATAATTGGATGGAGCTTACCGGCGTAAAACCTACTCGATCAACACTCAAAGAGGTATCGGCTGAACACTTGACATATAGGCCGTGGGTAGGGATGTAAATGAATCTTGCATCTGTGGATAATTGCTCCATTCAATCTAACTATATGGATAAAAACCCGAATAAATGGATTATTTTGCGGATGACGAATGAAGCGGGTGATAAATGGGTTGGATTAGGGTGAAAATTTCTCATCCGATAACTCGCTCCGTAAAACCATTTATCATCCATATACCATTCATTTAGTGAAAGTAAATTAAAAGTATAAAAACTATCTTTATTGTATATGCTTTTTAGGTTTTGATGTATAATACTTGTATTTGATAGTAATATATTTCGTATGTATTTTGGTGTATGTAACTTCTTTGCATGATGTTCGGAGCAAATTTATTGATTAGGAAAATATTCTACAAAGATTACATGTTAAAAAATATCACACTTTATTAATCCATTTATCATCCGATCCATCATCAATCCGTCTATAACGAATGAAGCGGATGACATACGGATGATTCACGAATGACAGATGAAACTGATAGATTTCGCAGATGGAGCACTGAATCCAAACCATTTACATCCCTAGCCAGTGGCGGACCTATTCAATAGGTTTAGTATTCACTTGAACCCTCTTGGATATTTTTTTTTAACAAAAATCCTTTATAAAAATCAATTTTTTGGTGTAATATTTAAAAATTGACCTATAAGTTCCAAGGGAGTGAACGCACTTGAATCGATTTCTGACTCCGCCACTGTCCCTAGCTGTGGGTAGATCACATAAACAAAACAAAAACAAAATAAAAAACACTCAATGTGTCTATCAAATGCCACAAGTGTCTACTAATTAAAGGAAATGCAAACAATGTCAACCCTCAAGATGATGGATAATGCACCTACGTTGGAAGTGAAAACCATAAATATGCACAACTCGATGGTTTTGGTGAATATGGGTAAGCAACTTGGTTCTTGAATGAAAACCGATAGTACACAGCCAATTAAGGTTATATTTGATTGCCAAATTCTTTTCAATTTGCGGTCATAGTTACAGCTTCTTTTGTGAAGCTATATATCTATACTAGCTTTCAATATGCACCTACAGCTACTAGTTTATTAGTTTTTCGTATATAAATCAACATTTAATTATTTTTTCTACACATTTCTTTCAACTTTTAACATTTCACACCTACTTTTGCGAAACATAGTCTAAAGCCAATCTCACTGAATAAAGCGGTAATCAACTATAGTAAAACCTCTATAAATTAATAATGTCGGGACCGCGTAATTTTATTAATTTAGAGAGATATTATTTAATCGATAAATTAATAATTTATTAATTAGAGAGCTTTTTCGATGAAACAAACCTGCATTATTCTTAATACTTAAAAACATATAAAAGGTGCTTTTTATTGACTATATAAATGATGGTCATGTAATGTGACTAACTAATATATAAACATCCCCTAAAAATAAATATACAATGTTCATTATCGTAGTATTAGTCAAAATGTAACGCAAGTTCGTATATTGTATGGAAATCAACCACTATATAAGCAACATCAAACATTCCTAATTAGTCCATTCAAATCAAAGCAACCAACCATGGCTTCACATCAAAAAGGTGTCTAAAAATCAACAATGACGGATCAAATAAGTAAAGCCCTACGTGAGTGTAAGAGAACGAATGCAACATCGGAACTTTTGAATGCAGTAAGGATAGTTAGAGATGAAATGCAACTAGATTTAAATTTTAAGAAAAAAGCAAACAACAATAGAGTCATATTATACTAACTTGTACTAGTTATATTTATTTGTAATTTTATATAATTACGAATTTATAATTTTGTTGGAACCTTAAATTTATATGAGGGTCTTCCGGAAAATTATTAACTTATTATTTTATCGAAATTATTAATTTAGACCCTAGGCCCGAGTCGGGACCGAGCAAAATTATTATCTTAGAGAGATTATTAATTTATCGAGTATTAATTTATTGAGATTCTACTGTACAATTATTTATCACGCATGAATAGCAAATCAATCTTATAGGGACAAAACATCAGCCCAATAATAACTACTCCCTCTATTTCGGAAAAGTCTTAATATTTACTTTTTCACGGTTTCCAACGCCCTACTTAACTGTAAATATTTATATCTATATGAATAATTAAGTTATAAAAAATATGTTTTTCCAAAAGTACTATTTAAAATGAATCTAACTATATTATTTTTATATTATAAATCCTTATAGTTTTTCATGAATCCTTAAAGTTGTAAACTTTGACTTTCAAAAATAAAATGTTAAGGTTTTTTCGAAACGGATGGAGTATAAGATAAATTAACACATTATACAAAGGGAATGAGTTAGCAGTTAGGGCGGTTGGCACTAGCGGGTTGACAACTTAAGAAAAGTTGTTATCTATCCAAAAATATGTAGCTGCGCTCTTCCATGCACATGGTTACGTGAGGCACTAGGAGATGTGCAGCCCATGCTCATAGTTCTCGAATTTGAGAGCTGAAGGGATGGGGAAGCACACAAAATCTTCTTGGAAACAAGTATAAGAATAATGGATTATTGGCATTTGCAATGGATTCCTTAGGAACATTACAGTCGGTGACAAATTGACAATTGGTGTTGGCATGTATGTACCAGCACTATCTACAAACGTGTGCGAGGGGTCTCGTAATTGTATATATGCATTACTTGCTATACTTTTTGTTGGGGAAAACTACGGTATTTACCCACAATCACAACAACAGATAATCGGAAAAATAAAGTGCAAGAACCCAAAAAAACAACACAAACAATTTTACGTGGAAAACCCCTCTCAATTAGGGGAAAAACCACGGTGCGGATCTCCACGCACTAAACAATAATCCACTATAATAATCAAGAGTACAATCGGCAACAATCACAAGATCAAACAACAAGTAGACAATCTATCTTTGGTACTAGTACAAATTGACAAACCCTAACTCAATTTGGTACTCCCACAAACCCAAAGATATACCCACAAATACCTGTCGATGACCGATCCGAACACTCTGATTATCTTCACCCGAACAAACCGAATCAACCGTAAACTGGAACAAACCTCTTTGAAGAAATACTCAATTTCTCTCACTCTTTGTTTGTCTCTCTCACTGGCTCTCCTTGTTCTTTTGTTCGGCTGTGCTCTGACGGCAATCTATTTCAATCTAGGCTTTTTATTCTTGCCTAACTTCTGCCGTTCTTTTTCCTTTCTTTTTCTGTTTTTGTTTTTCTTCTTTTTTTTCTTCTTTCTTTTTCTTTTGTTTTATTTTATTTCTTTACAAAACTAAAATAAAACACAACTAAATATTATTTGGTATTTGGGGCGTTACCTCAACAAATCCTCCCTCGACCCAAATCACCAAATACTTCCACCTTGTCCGAGAAACGGACCTTTTTCTTCACGGTCTTGCTCCTCCCTATGCAATGACCCTCAACATAACACAAGTTGTTCTCCGCCTTCTTTCCTTGCACAATCAAAGTAGCACCACGATACACTTTGCACCACCTTCTCGTACCAATGTATCTACATCCTTGCGATGTCAACTCACCCAACGAAATCACGTTAACACGAGCATCGGGTACATACCTCACATTGTGGAAGGTTCTAGTCACACCACCATGGAGCTCAATGCGGATGCTTCCCATCCCTTTGGCCTTCAACTTACCACTCCCCATGTTAATGTCACCATACTCACCATCTTGGCACAAAGTATCAAACATACTTTGGTCTCTAGAAATGTGAACCGAAGCGCCGGAGTCCAACACCCAACTCTCTTTGCTTTCCTTCCCCTCATCGTTACTAGCCAAGAACAACTCCTTATTACCATCACAAGACATAATTACATTAGAGGAACCGCTATCATCATCAATTTTGGTCTTACCCATCTTCTCTTGCAGCTGCTTGAAACTCTTCAAATCATCCCTCATCTTTGGGCAACGACTCTGAATATGACCCTTCTCACCACAATAGTAACACTCCACGTTACTAAAGTCTCTCGCGCGCGACTTCGATATACTTCTCGGGCCACCTCCTCTTCTCTCATGATTCCTCCCTCTTTCGGACACCTCGACAGCTAGTACTCTATCTCCTCCATCACTAGGAGATACACCATCAACCTGCAACATCATCCGTTCATTCTCTCTCAGCACTGTCATAGCTTCATCTAGCATAATCTCTGTCCTCCCTACAAGTAATGTCTGCACAATTGGCCTGTAGGACTTTGGTAGTGAAGCCAACAATAACAATGCCTCCTCTTGATCGGAGATCTTCTCATCTGCATTTCTTAACTGACATACTAGCTGGTTAAAGTTATTAATGTGGTCCTGCAACACTGTACCTTGCTCCATCTTTAGCTGGTACAACTCATATCTCAAACAAAGCTTGTTAGTCAGTGACTTTGATGCATATACACTCTAGAGCTTATCCAACAACTTCTTTGGATCTGTCTCAGTCAAGTAATTATACTTGATCTCCGGAGCCATAGCTAATCTAATAGTACTGACAACTTTCTTCTTCTTCGATGTCCATTGGGCATCGGTCACACCACTAGGCTTTGTCTCATCTAAAGCCTCATCTAAATTTTGTTGAACCAACAAATCCTCAACCGTACTCTTCCACACAGTAAAATTAATTTTACCATCAAACAAAGGGATTTCAAATTTGGGCATACTACCAGACATGTTACTTGCACAAAATAATTCCTCCTTCAACAAATACAGTAATTTTCCCACCACCGATCCTACAACCTGGCTCTGATACCACTGTTGGGGAAAACTACGGTATTTACCCACAATCACAACAACAGATAATCGGAAAAATAAAGTGCAAGAACCCAAAAAAACAACACAAACAATTTTACGTGGAAAACCCCTCTCAATTAGGGGAAAAACCACGGTGCAGATCTCCACGCACTAAACAATAATCCACTATAATAATCAAGAGTACAATCGGCAACAATCACAAGATCAAACAACAAGTAGACAATCTATCTTTGGTACTAGTACAAATTGACAAACCCTAACTCAATTTGGTACTCCCACAAACCCAAAGATATACCCACAAATACCTGTCGATGACCGATCCGAACACTCTGATTATCTTCACCCGAACAAACCGAATCAACCGTAAACTGGAACAAACCTCTTTGAAGAAATACTCAATTTCTCTCACTCTTTGTTTGTCTCTCTCACTGGCTCTCCTTGTTCTTTTGTTCGGCTGTGCTCTGACGGCAATCTATTTCAATCTAGGCTTTTTATTCTTGCCTAACTTCTGCCGTTCTTTTTCCTTTCTTTTTCTGTTTTTGTTTTTCTTCTTTTTTTTTTTTCTTTCTTTTTCTTTTGTTTTATTTTATTTCTTTACAAAACTAAAATAAAACACAACTAAATATTATTTGGTATTTGAGGCGTTACCTCAACACTTTTTTGTAATAAAAGCATGATAACAAACATAATTGATGGTTATTACTGTTGACCACTAATATGAATATAAGTCAACCATGTCATTTGTCATAAAATTAAATTTAAAAAGAGTGGTTTTCTCTTCTTTTCTTTTCTTTTCTTTTTCTTTTCTTTTGGTTTTGGTAGAATGAACATTAAAATTAAACCGGATATAATACTAGTTTTTTTGGGCAAGGGTGAGCGCATTCGGTTACCTACCGGGTATTGCACTCCCCGCATTGAAATTGAATCCATCGTCTCCTAATTCTTAGGAATAGGAATTGGAATTAGAATTGAAATTGATTACACCAGTTACTACTCCTTCCATTTCAGAGAAATGTATACATTTGTTTTTTGAAAGTCAAAGTTTAAAAACTTTGACAATTAACTTAATAACAAATATAAGGATTCACAATGTATAAATATTATGGTTAGATTCATTTTCAAAATTACTTTTGAAAAATTAATTTTTTAAAAATTTATATCATTATTTAAATACAAATAATCATGGTCAAAGTAGTGCATTGGAGACCATGAAAAAGTAAATGTATACATTTTTCTGAAATGGATGGAGTAATTCTTAGAAATTGGCATTGGATCCACCGGGTATCCACCGGTTCCTGAGTATCTAAGTCCATATCAAAATCAAAATTTGGTATTTTATTTTAAATCGGAAAATTTCATATTTAATGACAAATGTTGAAATTACTGCCTTAATAATTCGTTGATAATGCCAAACATGGTCTTGTTCTACTTCAATGGGTTTATGTGTTTATTTGATCAATTGATGAAGAGTGGGAGAGACAAAGTAAGAAGCGGGGGAGGTGGGAGAATTTTTTAAAGCTATTGAACATGAGGTAGAATAATATATCAGAGCTTGTAATGAAGAGCCTAGACTATCATGGAGCATTAGAAATGTTAAGAAATATTACCAGGGAGCCTAGACTCCATAGATTTTACTAAGAAATATTAATGTACAGAAAAGATATTGTTTACATCTTCTGGTATCCAATCGGCTCCGATAATACTCCAAAAGTTAGGAATTGAAATTGGAGTTAGTTGGTACCGGTTCCTATTTTGGGAATCAGAATTGAAATTGATTGAACCTGTTTTGGAACCACCAGTTCGTACCGATTTCAAGTCCGGTACTGGGTACCCAAATTTTCTGCTCACACCTAGATGGAAAAGAGGGACGAGTCCAACGAAACATAATTCTCGTGGTTTTTGGTGCACGCACATCAGTGTACGTGTGTTCTTTTACGTGTATTCTTTTTTACTAAAATGAATTGAATTGAATAGTAATATATAAGAGACAAAGTAGACAATTGAACAATCTGAACTGCAAGTGGGCAAATATCTTATTACCTTGTCTTATTATAAGTCTTATTTTTGTACATAACTGTGGTATTCTGTTTTAATAGTTTGGCAATACTTGTTCGTAGTTGCACACAAATGAACGAGTTTAAACGAATCGAACCAAACTAATTATTGAGTAAGTAGAAAAAAAAAAACATCCTTGCATTCTCTTAAGAAATCAAGCCTTTGAGTTAGTGCCTGACATTTAAAACTCCAACCATCTAAGGTGGTGGTGTAGTGGTTCTAATTAAATTTACTCCTAAATAGTTTGATAAGGCGAGGTCATGAGTTCGATTCTCCATTCCCCCATACCTTGTAACTGCCGTCTTCTAGGAACTATACTAACCTTGATGATACTATGTTGACAGGGCCAATACGCTGATTGTTCAATTAGTCTGATATGTTCGTTATTCAATACAAAAGTCCGAACATGACGTAGCGTAAGGTACATCGATCGCCATTCACTTACACCATCATTTTCAATCAACGAGCAAAAACAAAAGACCATATATATAAAACTCCATTCGTAGGCTTCAATGAGTGACATCAACTTTTTAGGCAACAGAAACCAATTGTATGTACCAATATGACTGTACTCCTAAAAATACTGCCTTAGTGCCTTCACCATTTGAATTCTCCCTACAAAGGACATATACTTGGCAGTCCAAAAACATTTCCCCATGATTGCATGGTAGATTAAGGATATAATGTTATTGTCAACTCAATGAACACTATTGTCACATTTAATATTAAAAAATTAAGCTATTTTATGTTTTAATTTATGTCATAAATAACATAACAATAGTGCTTTAAGTTCTAGTAGGACTGGAAATAACATTGCCCTAGATCAAAGGTTTACATTGAGAAACTGAAAGCTTTTTGGTTGACGAAGGGATACCTGGCCTTATTAGTATTTGAAACGTAAATCCCTCTCTAACAGCTCTTGGAATCCTTCCATATACAGTACTACACACGGAACTCTTAGGCAGGAAGCCTTAGAGAACTTGTTTCATAAAGAAGCATTATTGACGCCAAACCATCCCTTGAGAACCTTGGCAATCATCTGCAAAATTGATTTGTAATCCACAACGTACACTAAGAATTAAAGTTGGTAAGCTCTCTAAGCTTACTCATTTACTACTACTAGAAAAACCTGAAATAGCAACGGAATAATAAATATCAACTATGGTTTAAAGATTTTAGCAACGGATTTTTTTTTTCTAGTGACACTGACAGCAACGAAGTTTTTAATATCCGTGACTAACATAACTACAAATGGATATATATATATATATATATATATATATATATATATATATATATATATATATATATATATATATATATATATATATATATATATATATATATTGAGGAGGCATAAGGGCCTTGACAGAAATCAAACCCTCAACCTCAAGGTTGGGGGATAATACTCCTAAATATTGGATCATTTCTTAAGCCCTATAAGACGTAGTAGTTTAGACAAAGGGATCATATAGCTCTCTCCCCCCCCCCCCCTCCTATTGTCAGGCAAACTAGAGCTAATTAGCATAAAAGTCATCATGTATCCTTCAAGGCTGTATATTTCTTTTATGCAGTACTCCTACTATTTTGTTAAGGAGTATTAGGGGCAAAGGTCTCATGGATCGGAGTACCCATGTTTTACACAATGATCATTTAAAGGTCGTCCACAATCTTAATACAACACCTCTATCCAACCTAAGTTTCTTGATTCTCCCATCTAGTTGATTTTTTACTTTGCTTTAGTTAATGAACATGTCTTCAACCTTATTTAGGATTTAGGCAAATAGACTTTAGTAATTTAGACTAGTCATCGTCTATAAATGTGATATAATTCTTCTTACCACCTCTACTCATAAGAGATCTTGAGGTCAACAAGCAAGGTTAGAATGCACAAGTTACAACAACTGCATATGAGAAAAATCTTCCCTTTTTCATGAACACGTATATTATTAAAATTTTTCATCAAGACAACTTTAGCTAATGATTTACAAAGGCAATAATTGCTATTTGCACTATTCACCTGGGAAGTTTTGATTATTATCTTGACAAAATCACTCCCCGACAACTTTGTATTTCTTTTTCCTTTCTTCGTCATAGATCAGTAAATTTACGAATAGATCTATATCAATGTAAATGTGTTGTTAATTAGGGTAACATATTTATCCTTCTTAGTTGGAGTTAGCTATGAACATTTTATCATGCCCCTTCAGATCATTCAACAATGACTTGATTAGTTGCATTGGACAACGAGAATAATTTGATCACCCCTTAATTAACCAAACAAAAATGACAGGCTATTATATTGCTAATCTATATATAAATTAATTTAGTTGCTGGGTTTACGTGATATCCAGAAGATTTACTCTAAGGTATTAAGCCATATAAGATTAGATCAGAACTGCCCCAAATCTTAATGAAACCTTTGTTAACTTAGGGGTATTATATCTACCACTAAGTGGAGAGTCAAAATGACTTAGATACCCTCCGTATACGGAAAACAACAAGGAAAAAGAGCAAAATCGAAAGGGTAATATGGGAAAAATTGGTCACAATTATGTAAAATGATTTTATGCCAATTAGGTTTTTGTTGGGGAATGGGTTAGTCACATGGCATGAAATTAACTCTCATGTGACCACATGCTTAGGGATACCCCCATGTTGTAATCTTTGTAAGCAAGAGGGGAGTCAAACTGCCAAACTCCTATCTCTCTTTGACTAATCCAATAAATGGCAATCCATTTTGCCACTTAATACTTAATTATAAATAAAATCAAGATTTGAAGGTCCCTCCTTTCATCTTGTTCCCCTGTCCTGTAGTGAAGATAATATATACTTTTGTGGTCATTTACCTCCCATAAGTACTACTACTATTTGGGAAGCCAGCATGGCCAGCAAACAAAATTTTTATTTTCTTCTTAAAAGGTAATAAAGGGTCATATTGTTCTATAATTTGGAGTCCACTAGTGTTGGGATAATGCTTTATCTATTCAGTGTGTAGTTTATTCGGGTAGTTTATATCCTAGTTACATACTTTCATACTATTGTTAGAGGGATTTTGATAAAGGTTAATGTTCATTTCTACTGGTTCAGAAAGAAATTCACTATTCTTTACTTTTGAAGTATAATAAACTATATTAAAATGGTTTGCTTAACTATGCTTCTTATTCAATATGAAGTTATCAAAAGTCGTTAATTAGAGAGTTTCATATCACGAGTCAAATATTAATGGAAATAACCTCTCTGTTCTTTTAGGGGTTTGATTGCGTATACCTGCTAACTCTTATCCCGCCTTGGCCTTGCAGAAGCAGTAGTTTCGGAGTATACTGGAGTAATGTTCATATTGATGTTCTTGTATGATGTATGTATGTATGTAACATGTATGGCAAATGGATCAAGATTGAAACAAAATTTCATGTTCAGTTGAAAAGTACAAAGCTGGAAAAAGGCCATACCAAAGGCCTAAGACATTACGGTTTGTTCTTTAGAACTTACCCTCTCAATTCAGTTTATCAATTCAGTGGTGATCTCTTATTAATTTTCTGGTTTTCACTTTATTTGGTGGTTTTCACTTCAGTTCAGTGATTTTTAGTTTAGAATCATACATTTTGTCTTACGCACATATCAAGTGGTGTTCACTTCACCTCAGTTCAGTCCAATGATAATCATTTCAACTCTGCGATGTTGAGTTCAATTAGGTTCAATTCAGCCCTAAAATATGGAGATACAACTCACCATGATTAAACTTCATAAGGGTGAGAAAGAAGCAATAAGGCCCTATTCTCTTCAACGGAATGGTGCGGGGCGGTGAGGAATAGACAGAACGGAACGGATTGGAACGAAACGGAACGGCGCGGCGCGGATAATTTAAAAAAATGTGAGACAAAATAAAATACAGAATGCAGAACGGAACAACGCGGTACAGAACGGAACGGAACGGATTAGAACAGAACTGAACAGAACGAAATGGATTAAAATGGAACGAAGCGGAATGCAGCATACAAAACGACGAAAAGAACCGGGCCTAACTTCATCAACTCATGAACTTACAATTATAGTGCTGATCACAAACATAGTCTCCCTTCCAAACAAATGGTCACCTCTCTCTTTTTCCTTTATAATGAAATTGTTATAAATTGACTTTCCAAAATAAACTTCCTATTTATTTGTAGTTTGCTACTAATGATAAGTTATCTCATCGAAATTCACCTTCATCATGAAGTAAAATGGAAAATAATTTGTTTATCCACTCGATAGTCTATCCATATTAGGCCTGGCAAAAGCTTATCCGACCCGATAACCCGATCTGAACCTAACCCAAAAAAAGTGGGTTAGGGTTGAGATTTTCAACCCGTTTATTAAATGGGTTAGGTTAAGGTTGGAATTTTCAACCCGAAAACGACCTGTTTAACCTGTTTACTTACATATGTCAATTTTATTTTTGAAATTTAGTGAATATTTATGAGCCAAATAATGAATAATCACTGAAAAGTATAAATTTTCCTTAATCCAATAGTTTGTTTTGTATATATCTACTTACCATAGAAATTTGAGGGTATATATCCCTTTTAAATCAAGTTTTTACTATTTTTTACTTATAATAAATTAGTTAAATGGGTTAAATGGGTTGACCTGATTAACCGATTTATTAAATGAGTTGGGTTAGGATTAGAGTTTTTGACCCATTTAAAAAACATGTCAATTGAGTTGAACCCAAACCCGACCCGACCTAATCTGTTTGCCAAGCCTAATCCATATGATATACTATGAGAAATTATGACTAATCATGCATTATTTGCAACCAATTTCTGTTATAATTGATGAGCCTACATTTTGCATTATCACAGTATTCCTACCTATAACGGTAATGTGTACTTCTAGGTGGTAGGCAAGTAACAAATAATAGAGGGCCCTATTAGACAGCCACGTTAATTTATTAGTAAAACGAACCAAGTACTTAAAAATTTCCGTATATGTATAGACCATATTAAAAGTGCGCAACTAGATGTCCCTTTATCTACATTTTAAATTCGTCTATAATTTAATTGAAAGTGGAGTTGAGTGGTAGGGACTCATCCATTCATAATTAAGGTTGGCGGTTTGAATCTCACCTTGGGCATGGAACACGTCAATACGACTAATAATCACTGTGGTCAACGGTGGATACCCTTGATTGTAAACCAAAAAAAAAAAAAATGATCTATTAATTAATTTATTTTTTTAGAGCCTAGGATGATGTATAATTTGCTTATTATTATGGAAATAGGCAGAATTAGCCATCCATGAACATGATTTCTGTGAAGAAAATTATTAAAAAGAAAAGAGAAATAAGAAAGATAATAAAAAAAGCAGTAGTACCTTGTGAATTACTTCATTATTTATTAGCCTAGACAGGTTTTGGTTGGGACTTCAGTGTGTCTAATAATCTTTCTTCTTGGAATCAGTGGGAATAGGAATCTTTCCCATTTTCTTACTCACTTATAAGTTATATGTGGATCCATGATAACTCTCTAACCATGAATTAGGGAAAGCTCTTTCCTTTATTACCCTTTTCTTTTTTCTTTTTTCTTTTTTCTTTTTTTTTTTAACTCAATTTGAAGAATAATCCATTTAAATATAACTAATCCCTGCATCACCATCAGTGCAGAAATCTGCATGGCAAAAGCCTAGACTTACACAACCTGATAAGCAGAGTTTTCAATTTTAAAATATTTATAAAAATATAGAACAAGCCTTTCTTTGTGAGAAAAAATGAAGAAAGAAATGGAATTTGTCTTATTTTTGTTTGGACTATAGGTTTTGCACCGGGTCGGTTTACGAAAGGGTAAATTGCTCCCACCAAACAGTATTTCTATTCAATATTCGAATTCTCAATCTTGCTTAAGAGAAGAAAGTGTCGAGCCAATCACACCAACTACTTATTGCTGAGGAGGTTGTCTTTAGCAACCAAGGGTGTCCATGTGCTGTTCCCATATAGTTAAACACAATCCTAGCTCACTTGTTTCGGACTCACCAGACCAGTAAGTTTTATTAAAATCTCACCGTCCATAAAAAATAAAAACACTCAAAAGCCAACTCTTACATCATTTCATCAATACTATTTCATCAATACTAAAGTTAAAAACCATAAAAACAACACCTTCAGCCCATAATGTCACATTACCATTACCCCCAAACCCAAAAAATACTCAACTAGCTAAACTAGAGAGAACCAAAAATAAAAACACACCATAACAACAACCTAATGGTATCCCCTGAAATCAGAGGTGAAACCACCACGGCTAGATCCGCGGTGGCGGTGGCGGAGGCGGCAATGTCGAGTCCGAGGATATCGTTCTCGGCCGACTTTCTCGACGACGACAGCTTCATTTCAATAAGCCCAACTTCATCACTAGAAAAGGAAGAGAGGGAAATCGAAAGAGAGCTGAAAGCAGCAGCTAAGAAAGTTGCTGTCAATGTAGGTGATTTTGAGTTCTTGTCAAGCAAAAACAGCTTTGATGGAACTTCAACAATGTTAACAGCTGATGAGCTATTTTTTGAGGGTAAGCTTTTACCTTATTGGCAAATGCACCATGCAGCTGAGAAGCTCAACAAACTCAACCTCAAATCATCAACTGACAACAACAACAACAACAACAACAACCAAGATCTCAAAAATGGTAATAATAATGGGAAAAATGTGAATAATAATGGGAATAATAAAAGAGAACAAGTGATGGGAAATGGGAATAATAGTAGTGGGATGATGTTAGCAAGAGATCAACAAGAGCCAAGAATATGGTTTGTTGATGATGACCCATCACCAAGACCACCAAAATGTACTGTTTTATGGAAAGAGTTGCTCAGGTTGAAGAAGACAAGAGGGTCATCTACCTTGTCACCATCGTCATCGACTTCGTCTTCGAGCTCGTCGTCTTCTAGCTCATTGGGAGATGCAGCTGCAATTGAGGAGAGAGAAAAGGAGCAGCAAATGAGTACTAGAGAGAAGCATATTAAGAGGATGAAGAAAGGGTTGGAAAGAACCAGATCAGCTAGTATTAGGATTAGGCCTATGGTTAATGTTCCTATTTGCACTCAAACAGGGAAAAGCAGCTCTTTGCCTCCTCTGTTTCCTATCAGGAAAAACAAGCATGATAGGTAAATTAATGAACAAAAAAAAAAAGATGGTTTTTTTTTATTTCCTTTTTTTTTTTTTTCTGCTTTTTAGTATTGAATCAGAGTTGGTGAATGATCTCTAGGATTCTTGATTATGTTCATCTTCTTCCTTTTTTTCCTGCTTGTTTTTTCTCCAGTTTGGAGGTACATTTTTCTTATTTTTTTCTTTTAAATTATGTGTTTTAGGGATATTTTGGGATTTTGGTGGATCTGAGATAAATGAATTACCCATGTACATGCCTGGTGACATTGTCTATGGTGTTAGATGGTATTCACAATTAATGTGTATTGATTGCTAATTTAATGTCAACCTAGCTATAGCTTCTACTGTAACTACTGCATTATTTGATGAGGTTCTTTGGTCATAACATAAGAAAAACAAAAATTAAAGAGTTTGAATTTCAATTCAGTTTCTGTCTTGCTTAGATGTGGAGGGCAAAGGCACAAAAAGGAAATTGCTTGCTGTGACAGGAACTTCAATTCAACTGTGATAACAAAAAATGTTGCAGAACCTCAATCCAAGATTTCTCTCTCCTGAGAGCATTCATTCTTTCTGATTTCAACAGAAGGCTGCAACGGTTTACAGGATACTTTAGCATATTAAGCACCTTATTCCCAAAAAGGAAAAAAAAGAGGAGCCAAATGTAAATTAATTGAAGTAGAGTAAATTAACAGAAAGAACAGACAGAAGCAAGAAAAGTCAGAGCTTGCAAGATCTACAGTATTTTCAGTATGAGTGTTACATATTATGAAATCAATTGCCAAAGGGCCCTATTTAATAGTGCTTCCCTAAGGAAAGCCAAGCACTTCCAAGCTGCACCAAAGTGAGCCAAGGTCTATTCTGGTTTTGTTTGTTCATTACTTTTTCCAACCTCCAACAAGCACCTACTTTCTTCTATTTGCAGTTCTTCGACGTGAAGATGCTACATTGACTTAGAGTGTGTTCTTTTTCACTTATTTTACATTCGGTTCAGTTTAGTTCAATCATTGGAGTTCAGTTCAGTTCGCAATAATCTACTTTTTCTCTCGCATATGGTTGTTCAATATAGTGGTGTTCAGTTCACTAATGTTAACACACTCTTAAATCGTGGTCTCGGTTCCAAACACAACCAACAAATCTAGCAATCTAAAATGGCTTTCGATATAGTGATTCCAACAGGAGATTCAGAAGGGGTTAGAGAGGAGCAAAGTGAAGTCCATAGATCAGGCTGCTCAAAAGCAAGGCAAAAGGCTAGTTACAAGAAAATGGTCTGTTCAGTTTGCTGGTTACACACAACAAAATATTGTACAAACAAATAGGAGTACAAGTGTAACATTTTACTTTACATTCACTACTGAAAATGAAAGAATGGAGAAACACAGCAAACAGATAAATAATGGCATGCAGACAAAACCAGGGCTGTTCCTTTTCCTTTTTCTTTTTTTGTTTTTCCCCCTTTTTTTTGGTGGGCTTTGGGGTCTGGAGGGACCATGTACAACTCAACAAAGTCAGTAATTATCTCTCAGGAAAATTTGTGCAATAAATGGACAGACCCACTCTAAGGCTGCATAGAGGCTTGTACTACAAAGTGCTTCACACAGACAAAGCTGTCACCCAGAGTCAGACACCTGATTTTTGAAACCAAATGCAGAAGATTCCAAGTAGTACCCAGCCATATGTGAGGTTGGCAAAAGATTACAATCGACTGACCGATGTACTATCCATTATAGACAAGCGTTGTAACAGGATCATTTCTTTTGATTTGCCGGCAATGAAAGACTGTTACCAGGGGTATACCTATAGAGCAGATAATACAAGCTGGTTAGTTCAAGAAATGATGCCCGCTCGAATTCGAAGTAGTTGAGAGATGAGCACTTTCAGACTTACGTAAAATTGAACCGGGGTTTTCCAATAAGGCTCCCAGGAATTGTTCCCCGTAGATGATTGTTTTCTACATGCCTGTATAGTATGAACATCGTGGCATTAGAGAGGAAGAATTATCGATGTACAAGTAACATTTTAACTAGAAGAGCCAGCAGAAAAGAACACAAATGAGTGCAATTCATGTGCTGTTTAATGTTAACAACATTTGGCTTGTAATTTTGATTGGGTGGATCTACAGATCTTCATTGAAAAGGAACAAAGTCAACATGTCCCTAATGAAGATTCCAGCCACCCCTATAATTCTGTCCTGACTATTATACTCTAGTACCAACTCACTCTTTTGACCAACTTAACACCATCCATGTGATTGTGACCACCATCACAAGGTTGATGTAGGAATGTCTTATGAGATGAGAGTTCCTTTAGGCAACAAAAGCATGTAATGTGTTAGATAGTACCAGTGGCGCATCATAGCCTTTGGCACCGATTTACACACAACACGCACGTCATAAGCCTTTGGTAACTACTTTTTCAGTACCAAACAGAAAAAGTAACAGAGCAGTTACGAAGAAGAAATTATCTAGCACCAAGCTCAGAGCAACTCTATTGTGAACATAGTATTGGCAACTGCTCATCTAATCAACCAGAAAAGCATGATGTTACTGTTATGCAGGGGCGTTGGCATTTTGATAATGAGATCATAGGTCGCCAATGGCTCAGCTTTGACATCCTTGGTACGTAAAGTCATGCCACAAAAAGGAATTTCCATCTTCGACAAAGTTCAAAGAGTCGAAATGGGCACTTTCTCAACTTAGACTTCAATTGACTAAATCGAGTGTCTCACTGGCTGTCCTCTGCTTCTCAATTATTGTGAAATAGTCAACAGCTATATGTATTTTCAAGCAAGGATCTATCCAAGCTAGATCATTTCAATTGCAAAGGTAGGATTGCATACATTTGAAACCCACACCCTACTAGAGGTTGTAAAAGCTTAGCCAACCTGACAACCTAACCCAACAAAAGCAGGTTAGGGACTTAGGGTTGAGAGTTTCAGGCAATTCACCAAACACGTCGACTTGATCAACCGGTTTACTTAATTTTTTCAAAAAGATAAATAAATTGAAAATCAATAAGTTCAGTAAAGTAAATAAGTAAAAATGATGGACACATCAACTATTCTTAAGCTTATAATTGTTTTACAAATATGTACTTAATTTAAGATTTTAAAGTCCTTTGTCCCTTTTATTTATAATTTTTTACATTTTCCAAAATAAGAAAATAATTAGATGGGTTAAACGGGTTAGATGGGTAACCTGTTTACTAAATGGGTTGGTTAGGAAAGGAGTTTTCAACCCGTTTTTAGAAATGGGTTAGGTTAAAGTCGAGCATTTTTCAACCCATATTACACAAACTTTTCCAACCCGACAAATTGCCAACTCCACATCCTACCATTGGCGGAAGCTTCCGCCTCATCTACTAGGTTGATAATTGGTTTAATTAGCTCATGCAGAATGGAAAGTGTAACTGGGCTCATTAATTCTTGAAACAGGTTAAAGGTGTAATCTTCTCCATGAATTTCTAGCCTGCAGTACAGCAGTAGCAGTAATTGCTGAAGTTGTGAGGTTTGTGAAACGAATATTATGATACCATCTCTCACCATGATAGCACCAGAGGCCACTATTATTAGCCAAGTTGTAAAACTACGAACAGAGGTCAGCGCACTGAGCCTGGCAGGTCAGAGGTGGGGTGGGTCTGCTCATAAAGCTGTTCTGGATTAATGCTTGCTGAGATGGAGGAGCAGTCAATTTTTTCAGCCACTTAACAATAAGAATAAGTCGAGCAACTAAATATTAACAAGAAAATTGGTATACTTTTCCCTTAATTTGGCATTCAAGTCAGGTTTCAAACTTTGATGCATTACGTAATGCTAATTTTCCCTATCTTTGTTGAGCTATTGCGAATTAACCTGTATAATGGCTGTTCATAAATCATAAGTTGCATTAATTCAGGTGGTTTGACCAGTTCTCTATTGTCCCAACTCTGGGCCATCATCCCCATCGAACCACTGACCAGTTGCCGTCAAAACCTACTATCTCGGTTTTTACGAGCATTACTCCGGACTGAGGGTTCTTTACCCCCTCCCCAACCTCTATCATGTTATCATCTTATCAAGTGAGATGTGGGCAAGGACCTTAGGATGTGGGATACTACGGCACCTGTTGTGGCTCATCTTCCAGAACTAATTGACTTATCCAAAGAAACAAATTAATAAGCATACTGACTATCCATTGCAAGAGATATAGCTTCAAATTAGATAGAACTTACAGTTCACGCAAGCTTCCAATCGCTCCAAGTGATGAAGGAATGGTTCCGTTGAAGTGATTATTTTCCAAACTCCTGAAGAGGAAATATCATCACATGAGACAATATGAAGAAGTTTATTTCACAATATACCAGCTGTAAGAGTTGTTTCATAGGCTCAAACTACTGATAATACATGCAAGTGTGTAGTGTATACTTTACAGCAAGCAGCCATCAACACCAAAGAAATATGGCTCTTATCAATATGATTCACATCCCAGGCCTTTACAGGAACACCACCTAACTATATATTGAAAGCATGAAACTGTCACATTCAATAGCTGAAATCTAATATCCCATAAAGGAAAGAATTATGTTTCCCATAGAAAGTGGAGTCATCTTATCATCATGCAACACACACACACACACACACACACATGCACACGCACACGCACACGCACACGCACCTACATGCTGATGATAGAATACACTACACACGCGCACACTCCACACCCACGCACACACACAATTGCAGAGTTTTAAACAGGCCCGCACACCTATATATGTATGTACAAAGGTAAAGGGGCTTACAGTACTTCCAGAAGCCTCAATGCCCCAAGACTAGCAGGTATACGCCCAGACAGGCTGTTATTCCGAAGAACTCTGTCAACATCATGAAACAGTATAAATAAGTATCATCTTGACTTTATCAAGCATATAACCACCACATCAGATACCTACATTGTGTCCAAAGCTGTTAAATTCGCAATGGCAGGTGATAGGGATCCTGAAAGACCCATATTCATCAGGTTTCTGGTCGTTACAAAAAGTAAACGTAAGTGTTGATGTTGGTAAACAGTCATGAATAGAAATCAAATAAAGTTATAAGCATGAATCTGAACTCACATGGACACTATGCGAACCCTAGTACCATTAGAGCATGTAATCCCAGTCCAAGAGTATCCAGCAGGGAAACAAGGGTCACCATTCCAATCATCTGGAGGATTCCTGAGACTGCGTTTGATGCTTCTCAGTGCGACAACTATAGCAAGAAATGTAGACGATTGTTATCATTAGAGATACTAAAAATAAGAAGACCTAGTTAAGCATTTGTCCCTAAATTTCAAATCATACTAAAAATTAATCAACAACAAGAACAAAATCTTATATTTGAGTCTTGTACACTTCTCACCCTTTCTACCAACCACCTCTTATTTAGCCTTCATTGCCTTAATAAAAGTACCATAACATTTCATACAACTGCCCCAGTGCCTCTCAATGTCTCACAAGGCTCCCTGATAGGACGGGGTAAGGGGACGTCACATTATGCTACCACACCCCAGCAATTAAAAAGGGGTTGTTTCAATCGGGCCCTTTGTTGGGAATAGCATATCACTGTTACCTACTTAAAAATTGTCCTTGAATTTTTTTTATTAAGAAGCACATAAAATTTAACAAGCCACTTGTATAATCCAAAGTTGATAATTTGCCAATATTGTCTCTTTTAGCTGCATTAGAAATTGACATAAGTTGTCCTAACCAAATGGAGCTAATAAAAATGAATAAAGTTTCGAGGAAGGCGAAGGGCATAAAGTTTACCATCGCGTGCAATGGTTCTTCTTCCAAGCAACAAAACTTTGAAAACCTCCCCACCATTGAGCAGAGGACTTCCTGATCCAGCAATTGGAGTGAATTTCATGTTTGTTAGACCTGAAAGAGGCCACTGGGTTGCAAACACCGCTACACCAGCTGAAGTCACATTCAGCTCACTAAAATATAGCACGCCATTTATGCTAATGCTAAATGTCCTCGCAGATGTTGATACAGGGTCATTCGCAAAATACAAGGCAATATAGTAATCCGAACTTTGAAGAGGTCCTGCAGGCCATTGAAGCTGCAGTGCTCCTGACTCCACAGTTAGATGTGTGTCAAAAATCTTAGCTGGTGGAATATTCCAGAAACCAGAAACTGAGACATTTGGAACTCCTGGAACAGATGTGTGAGGTCCAAACGGCTCCCAGAAGCGATCGAACTGATCATCTGGCGACCTGACATGACAAATATTGATATGTCAATAAACTAAATACAATGCATGCCACCAATCATAGTTCAATTTCTTTATATTAACTAGCTTTGTATTGTAAGCTTCTAACTAGTTTACTGATTCAGAATATGTATGCACTCAAAAAAAACTGGCATTTACTCCTCTGTTAAGTGTGATGTATAGATCAATAATTGAACAGGGACTGAGAGTTGCAGAAGGAAATTAAGCAGGAACGTTGAAGCAATCCTGAATTTGTGACTAAGGATTTTGCACAAAATTATGTATTTCACCATCAAAAGGTCTCATATGAGGCGGCCTCAAGGTGAGGCTCCCTCTATAACCAAGCATGACGTCATGCTTGCTAGAGGGGGCCTCACCTTGAGGCCGCCTCATACAAGCTATCGTAATTCGTGAATCAAAGGTTTCAGCAGAAATATTCAACATTAGCGCCTTTTCTGAACTATTCTAGCAGTTGTTCAGCAATTCATCCTGTTCTCAATTCCATTTTAGTGCAATAAGACATTTTAAGTTCAACAATTAGATAACACTGAGAATATCATTTGCCCAAACATTGATAGATCAATCACACAAACATGATAAACAAATTCACACAACAACCCAATAGAAAATTTAAGTCAATGCCATAATAATTACAATATCTCACCTAATATCTGGTCCATTGTATCCAAAATTATGCCTGGCAACCAAACCCAACCCATACTGATCAAAATTCGTCGAATTATAAACCGAACCCCCAAGCATTACCACCTCAATAGTCGATATAAACGGGTCCGAATCAGTATGCTCATTCACCCCAAGGCACAAATTCATAGTCTGCCCAGTAGCCCGGAAAACCCCTTCATAATAATCAGTCATATTTTGTGCATATGCATCAGTTGTATTCACCAAAGTCCACAAAGTCCCATCAACAATTTGATCGAAAACCGGAGGCTTTTTGTGTGTATTCCCATTAACCCCACCATAGAAATATGTAGTCCTAACCATATAATTAGCAGAACGGCGAAGTGGACCAATCCCATAACAGAATTTCTTGTTCTTGTTGTTGGGTCTCTCTGAGGCAAATGATCGAACAGTTAATAGGAGTTGCGAAACCCAAGTAGAAGAAACCATTTTTGGAGTACCCACTGAGATAAATTGTGAATCTGGTACCCATCTTTGCCCGTTGTCGTTAATTGGAGCTGAACCCCCACAATTTATGTAAAAATCTGTCATAAAAAAAAAAAATCAAATTCCAATCAACAGATAGAGCAACACCCAGAAGAGAAAAAAAGTAAAATTTTCACAAAAAAGAGACAACCCACCAAAAATAAACCCACAAAAATTAAATTATAATCACAACCCACCAAAAAAAACCCCACAAAATCAGGTTACAATCAACAAATATAGCAATACCCAGAAGAGAAAAAAGTGAAATTTTTGCAAAAGAGCAACAACCCACCAAAGAAAAACAAAAACCCACAAAAATCAAATTACAATTAACAATAAAAGAATCAGAATTTGGGAAATTAAGAAAGTGGAGAGAGAGGACTTACTTTGAGGTGCTTGAGAGAGTGAAGAGGGGAAAAGAGAGAATAAGAGGAGAGAGAAAATGAAAGGGAGCATGGTGGTGGTGGCTGAGAGAAAATGGTCATAGGAGAGACATGAAAGGGGGTTTTGGTTTTAGTTTTAGTTTTGGAGAGAGAAAGAGGAGTAGAAGGAGAATGAGTCATGGGACGTGCAAGGAAGGAATCAAAGAGAAAGAGGAGAGAGAAAGTGGAAAGGTAGTTGAGGAGGTGAAGGAATTTTCTGTAGTGAGAAAGGGAGATGAAATGAATGAATGACGCGGGAAAAAACAGGAAAGTGAAAAAATATACTGTTGTACTACTATCATCAGGTCAGAGATGAGAGACGGCAGTTAAAAAGTCAAGGGGGGAGAGAGAGAGAGAGAGAGAGAGAGAGAGAGAGAGAGAGAGAGAGAGAGACATGGGAGGTGGTGTTGTCGTATGTTGGATTTGTTGGGTAAAGGAAGGTATAAAAATGGAACTGGTCAAGCGGTACAACAATCAATCTGTGTTGGTAACATGGGGACTAGGGAGCCTACTTGGTATTGAATGAGATGGAGATATGTAGGGTTTGTTCGGCAATAATTAGCTGTAGTGGTAATCTTAGTTGTTTTAGTAATGATTAGCTGTTCAACTAGCTATTAGCTGTTGAATAGTGGTACATAGCTGTTAGTTGTTTTCTTCATTGAGTGTTCGGTAAAATTAGCTGCTCTTTAACTGATGAATATAAAATTACATAAAGGGACATATACATTATAGTTTTATTTTCCTATTTAGTTACTTATATTTTTATTTACTTATTTATTATATTATTATAAAATCAAACAATTTGTAAACAACATAAAAAAAAATCTTTATGAAAAAATAAAATAAAAATTGATGAGTATTTGGTAGGCTCCAATCAACTCGGCTCATGTAGTATGAAATCATGTATGGCATGGGCCTAACTCTTAGGTCATTTAAATCTATGATAAAGGGCCCAATAAATGTTGATCAAGAATCAGAACCTTTCCTCAGTCTCCATCTCTCTCTCTATCTCTCTCTCCTATCAATCAGAAGCAGAACCCACCGTCAAACCCAAGTCAACAACGATGGCACCGCGCTGGCAGCGATGAGGACAATTTTGGAATGTAAAATCTGAACAGCTAGTGCTCTCATATTAACGTTTCTAAAACGCTAAAAAAAACTCTAAACGCTACCATCATTTTTTGATTACCAAACATCAAAACTTAGATTAGGTAGAATTTGGACTCACTCAAACTCCTAACCGCTAGTACAAAAGCTTCTGTCGAACACACCCGTAGTCGTGTTGTAGCTGACTAAAGTTGAATATCCAGAATTTGGTTTGAAATCAATCTGAAATTTCTTTAGTATTTTTCAATTTTTTAGGAATTATTAGGGTGCCTTCTTTTCTACTATTTCTGATAATTTAGTGTCGGTTTGTTTCGTATTTTATACTTTTTTTCTATTTAAAAACATCGAAAAGCTGTTTTTTTTTAGTGAAAATGATGTTTGGTTACAAAATGAAAAATTTGCTTTTTACAAAAAATAAAAAAGAAAAACAGAAATAATAGAAGCAGAAAATTTTCACTTTTTAAATCAAAAGAAACGATTTTCCTTTTAACCACTCTCTTTATAACTGCTTTCCCTCTCTTGTTGCTCCTTCATCTCTTCTTTCACGTCAGACACCAATATCATGACTACATTGCTGATTGATTCTTGCTGTAGTTATGTCCATGCTCTCCATTTCTCCTTCTTTTATTATTTGTTTTAAGGGACAACACGGCCAACACCAAGATCAATTGTAGTTCAGTGGCCATGTCTAGCAGGTTATCACAATGTTGATAGTTGGTAGCTTATGAAGAAGGAATGGACGGTGATTAATATTAGCTCTCTTATTTAAAAAAAAAAAAGAGTTACAATACAAACATGTTTTTAAATAGAATAATTACTAAAAGTAATTTTACATCTATCAACCAAACAAAACTACTTTGCAAAAGCTGTTTTTATAAAGAAAAAACAAATAAATAGATTTTGATCAATTAAAAACAAAAACTGAAAAAACGTTACCAAACACTACCTTAATTTTATTATAAAGTAAAGACTAGTGATTCAATATAATAAGGTCCAATAAGTAGAAAATAACACACTCTTACTAGTTTTGTGGCCCTTGTATAGTTGTGTTGCATCAAGTTAAGACTTATTCTATTGTTTTGAATGCTATTCTATTGTTTAAAGTAATTGCATTCTTCAATAGTTTAATTGTATATAGTTAAGGGTGAGTTTGTTAGAGCTTATACGTTTAGTTCAGTTCAGTTCAGTTCAGTTCAGTTTAATTCAGATTCAGTGATTTCAAATTCAGTTAAATGATGTTCAATTCTGCTCAATAGTGTTGACTTCAGAAACACGCTTTTTGTCTCACATATCAAGTTGTGTTCAATTCAACTAAGTTGTGTCCAGTCAGTTCAGTAGAGTCCAGTTTAGTGATGTTGAATTCAGTTCAGCTCAGTTCAGTTCTGATAAGTTCAGCTCTAGCAAACGCACTTTAAATGGGATAACCATGCAGTTGAATTAACTCATTATGGACAATAAAATATAATGTGTCATGTGAGTTTTAGCAAAAGTTTCATTTTTTCAAATATTATAATTATTAATTGTGTAAAAGATAAATTGAAATGGAACAGGTATATAATGTTATAACAATCCGCATTTAGGCAATCTTGAGCAATTGAGGTATCCGTTGACCCTGAAAAACTCACGTTCACTAAAATCGTGTCACATAATAGCCTTGATGTATATTGATATACATAAATCCTACAAAATAAGTTATTAGTACATTTGGCATAAGAGTTAGTACAACAACTCAGAATTTAGGAGTTCAAATCTTAACGCTATCTATTTATTTTGAAGAATAAATCACGAGAAGTGGTCATGACACATGGCACTCCACGTACTTAGGACAGTGCTTAACCTTCTTTCGTCATTCGTTGTATTTTTCACATTACTTTTTATTTTCATATTTTACTCTTTACTCGCAATATGATATGAGCAAATTTACCATCAAGAGAGAATTAATATTGTGTTGTTGTAGAAAAATGCTAAATAGTACACTTTCAGACATTAGAGTCGATCTGGATTTCTCTCTTTATTTGGGTTTCTTTCTCAAAACATAAGGATTATAGGAGAACTTCTCTCTCAAACTGGGTTTCTCTCTCGGTGCACAATAGCACCCTACTAATGTGAGCAGTCACCTTGGTGGTGGAAAATCGAGGTCGGGGTAATAGAGGAAGGAACCAGAGAAATCATGGTGTAATCATGGTGAACGAAATGGAAGAAATGAGTCTAGTGGTAGGATTGAAACAAGTAACCCTAGAAATTCAGGAGAAGCACTAGAGGCCTCACGCGTAGCTCAAAATTTGAACTTGGAGCTAGAGAATTTGAATGCAGAATAGCTTGACGGTGCGATTCGCCTTATTACGTATGTGATAAGTCTATTGGATGATGGTACCTAGAAGAAGGTCCGTGAAGAATTGAAAATTGTGCTGCAAAATCATCAACATGAGTATGGTTTAATGTCGTGGGCGGATGAAACCGACATTGAAATTCCAGAAATCGAAAAGTCTTCATCTCCATGGGATATTTTTGATGTATCTAAGCTTAGCTATGCTGGTTTTAAACTACAATATGTTGCTCCAATTGAAAATAATGGGTAAAAAATTGGTAAAATTGAACTTGAAGACATTCACGATGCGCTTGATTATTTGAGTTCATCTGTGGTTTGATTCATAAAGGGTGCGAAGCCTCCTTTTCAGATTATGAATGGATTTATTAGGCGTATTTGGAACAATTATGGTGTGGATAAAGTTGTAATGATGAAGAATGGATTAACATTGGTCCATTTTGAAACCAGTGTGGCCTTGTGGGTAGGGATGGAGTTTTAGAGGCTGGAATATTTCATTTTGACAGTAAACCTTTAATTGTGCGACCATGGGGGAATGATCTTGAAGCAATGAGTGAGGATGTAGCCTCTGTCCGATCCCAATTTGGATTCGTCTCCAAAGTTGGATGTCAGGTATTGGAGTCCCAGTAGGTATTAGCAAAAATTGTAGCTTAATTGGACATCTAATTATGGTGGACAAAAAGACAGAGGTGAAAATGGGTGTTAACTATGTTAGAGCACTAATTGAGGTGAATATTAAGGCAGACTTTCCTGATGAGGTGATGTATGAAAATGCTATGGGAAGTTTGATTTCAGAAGAAATTGAGTATGAACGGAAACCAGTCAAATGCTCTTTTTTTAAGTTATTGGGGCATGAGGAGGAGATATATAGGAAGAAGATGCCAAAGAAGACATGGCTACCTAGGAAGCCTGGCCTATTGAGGTTACTCAAGACATGACTGTTCTTGTTGTTCAACACTCAGGTTCCTACTGCTCAACCTGTGGGTGTACCAGCTATTGATGGTGAATGAAGGGTTGTACATAATAGTACAACTAGGAGAAAGAATTAGGATGTGCATGGCAAGTACATTTGAGGTTCTCAATGAAGAAGTATCAGATGAACTTGATGAAAATCTGAATGTGCAAGATGACCAGGGTCCTATCCCAGATGGTCATGGATAGGTTGCTCTCTTGGAATGTGTGTGGCCTCAACTGGCCAAATAAGCAAAGAGAGGTCTCTCTCTCTTTTGCAAGAAAAAATATTTCGGTTTTTGTAGTTTGATTGAAACAAATATAAAAACAAAAAAGTTTGTTGAAGTTTATGCTCGGATGTGTGATGGATGGGGTTATTTTATTAATCATCATCATCATTTGGGGAGAGTTTGGGTATTTTGGAGGCAAGGCATCTATCAGGTCCGCGCATATTGAATATATTTCAGCTCAGCTTGTTCATTGCAGAGTTACACACAAAGCTTCTGGTAATGTTTTCCTGACTTCTTGTATATATGCATTTAATGATACTGATGAGATAATGTCTCTGTGGAATGACTTAAAAATGCTAAATGTGAATATTACTATGCCTTGGATTTGCATGGGAGACTTTAACTGCATGCTACTTCCTGAGGAAAGATTGGGTGGAATCCATCTTACTTTCGCTGATATTAGAGATTTTACATGTCAATTACAAGATCTAAAAGGACTGGATATCAGTATACTTGGAGTAATAAGCAGCAAGAAGGAGATCGTGTGTGGTCCAAACTTGACAGGGTGATTGTTATGGATTGTGGATTCAAGAGTATGTTGACTCTGAAGTCATCTTTATGACTGAAGGAGTGTATGATCACTCGCCTACAGCAATTTCACTTCATCCTCAAACCAGAAGAACAGTTCAACCTTTTAAGTACTGTGATATGTGGACTGATAGCCCACAGTTCCAAACTCTTGTCACAAAATCTTGGAATACAAAGTTTGTTGGTTACAAAATGTATCAAGTCTCTCAGAAAATGAAATGTCTTAAAGCTTATTTAAAGAAGCTACATAGGAATAAGTATGCTGACCTCCTAGGTCAAGTTAAGCAAGCTAGAACTCATATGCAACTTGCTCAAGAGGAGGTTCATAGAGCTCCAATGGATGTATTGTTACAGAAGAAGGAGAGAGGTGCCAAGCCAAAGTTCTTTAAAGTTAATCTAGCTTCAGAGAAATTTTTATAGCAAAAGAGCAAAGCTGATTTGGTTAGATTAGGTGAGTCTAACTCTGCTTATTCTCATGCAATTATCAAGCAGCGTAAACACAAGGGCAAGATTTCCTCTGTGATTGCTATTGATAGGAACAGAACCTGTGAACATGATAAAATTGTTGCTCATTTTGTAGACTACTTTTCAGATATGTTGGCTAATTATGTACATAGGAAGCCTATTGAGCCTGAGATTATAAGGAGTGGTGCAGCTCTGAGTACTGAGCAGTTGAAGTTAATTGCTCCTTTTACTAGGGAAGAGATCAAGAAGGCTTTCTTCTGAGTTAATCTTGTTACAAATCGCTTGTGGAACTAAAAAGATAGAGATAACATGCAGACTCAAAGCTGTAAGAACATCATTAATAAGCACCAATTTCCCAACTGCAGTAAGTCCAACATGATGCATAGACGCAACTTAGCCACCACCTTATCAACAAGAAATGCAAACATCGATTTTGCAATCGAGGAATGAATAAGATCATCTAAAGACTGTCCATCAAGAACTTGGTCAACACCAAATAATTCCCAAAAAAAACTAACAAACAACTCTGAAATGTGAGCAGTATTAGACACCCAATTGCCAGATTGATCCTTAATCATCTGCACATCATTCAGAGCAACACGCATCTTAGTAGACTGAAAGAAGAATCTTGTGTATTGATCACCCCAACAATCCCAACGAGATTTAGCTCTCTGACGCCAATAATTATTCTGACACCTAACAAATTCCTTCTTCAATTTAACAACCTCTGTAATAGCATCATTAATCAGAGAAATCTGAGACTGTACATCAAGTAAGTCTTTATGAAAATTATCCCATTGAATACCCCACGACTTTCTTTTATTTAGGCACCATGATTTAAGATCATTGCGCACAAGCTTGAGCTTTTTAACCACACTAAACATAGCTGAGCGAGGGATGCTAGATTTCTAACAACCCTCTACGAAATCTTTAACATCCTGAAAACCCAGGCACCACTCATCTATTCTATATGGCCTTTTATTTTTATTACGCTTTGGCACAGTTGATAATATTATTGGAGAGTGATTAGAAATACAAAAGGGCAAAGTCAAAAGAGAAGCATTTGGAAACATAACAAACCAATCTTCCGAAGCGTAAGCCCTATCCAGTCTCTCAAGAATAAGATCCTCTCCATAACGATTGTTAGTCCAAGTAAAACGTTGCCCTGAGAAAGGAACATCAACTAGGTCAAGACCTATTTTCCAAGCCAAAAAACCCTCCATTCCACGAATAGTTGAAGCTCTACCCATCTTATCATCTAAAGTCTCAAGCTGATTAAAATCCCCTAAAATTAAACAAGGTTAGTAATCTAGAAACAACTGAAAAAAGTTCATCTCAAACTGACATCCTATTTTCAAACATACGGAGAACCATACACACAACACACAAACCACTTTGATTTATCATTATTTACAATGGAACATAACATAAACGAAATAGAAGGACAAACAACTTTCAGGTCAACAAAAGAGTTCCATAATAAAAGCAAACCCCTCTTAGAACCATCAGCACCAAACCCATCTATGTGAGGAAGGCCCAGTTGTGACCCAAAAAAGCTAAGTCAGCAACACGCATTTTAATTTACATCAAAAAAATAACTTGAAGCGAGTAGTGACGGACTCGCCATTTAACATACGGAACTGCAAGGTTGTCCGTCGAACCCAAGCCCCTACCAGTTTTAAGATAAGAGACTCATGGCTGCTGTAGGGGTTGATTATGGGCAGCCTCCACACCCCATCAGGAATAGATAGAGAAATAAGAGTGTTAAAGCCAAAAGCAGCATCACTGATATGATCTGGCAAATGCGCAACAAATGAATTACAGGGACCATGATTATTTATTTCGTCTTCACATCTGTCCTTCTTCTTTCCTTTAATTGCAGAAAGAATCAAAGGGAGAGGATTAACCTCAAAATTATCTTCATTTTCCACAAAATTAGGATCAGCAGGAGCTTTCCGTTTGAGAGATATACCTTGCTTACAAGGAACATGAATAAATTCACTTCCCTTGGCACGCCTAGTCGTTTCTCTGTGAACCAAACAAGCTCTTTTAACTTGAGAGGACAAAGTCAAAACATGACCCTGTGGCCCCTCTAAAGAACAATCACGACGCCCAGCTAGTGGGATTTTCCTTTTCACATGGAAAATAAAATCCGTAACAGTAGATGATTCAAGAATAGGCGCACTAGTAGAAGGTCCTGTTTCTGAAGAAACTAGAGCAGAAACATTAGAGGTATTAGCCAAGCTGGAAAAGTCATTGTTAACTTCAGGAGAGTTAGGCCGAGCTGGTAGGGTAATATCATGATTATCAGTAGGATCCCAAAGCCTCCTATGGAAAACCAGTGGTGGACCTGGAGAAGAAGAGCTATGAAACGAAGGATATGTTTCTGTGATTCTTCGAGGTGCAAAGGGATCTAGAGAGACTGGAGAAGAAACCCGGAAGCGGCCCAAAGTAGATGACATAAATTTCCTAATAGCACCCCTTCTCCATCTTGAGTGAGAAGGCTCAGATAGATTAGAGCGCTTATTATCAATGACATGAGAAGATGGGCTAGAATTAGATTCAGGCCCACGAGAACTTGACCCACGAAAAGAACCAAAAGGCAAGCGACCCCTCCTCGAAACTGGGCTTCTTTGAGGCCCAATGAAAGAAGTATTAGTAGTTCGGCCCAAAAAACTAAGCACATCAGTACTTAGCCTTAACCCAGAATGAGACAAAGAACCCACCTCATGTGATGAGACATGCCCATGTGAGGTAACAAGCCCATGTGAAGAAACAAGCCCACGAGGGGAGAGAAACTGAAGCCCATTAGTCAAACGTGTGTTCAATGAAGTAGGAATAACCACAAGATTCTTATCATTAATCTGAGCATTAGGTAACGGAACACCATTTCTAGTTTCCATAGACACGCTACCTCCAGTAATATCAACACCCTGAATATTATTTGCTAGAAAACCATCATTATGACGCGTGGGCAAAGAAAACCCGTCATTAATATGCACAGGAACTGTAGATGAGGAAAGATATAATCCTTGAGCCAAAATACGACCATGCCCCTGAACCCTAGCATCAGAGAAACCAATAGACTGACCCCCACCAGCAGAATTCCCTACATGCAGTTGGGTGATCGGAGTTTGAACCTCACGCTGCCTCACCGGAGGGGCTCTAGAGGATGAAGGCATTTGAGTCCACTCATCTGGATCATCCCACTCTCAAAATAACACCTCCTCTTCATCACTTGAAGTTGGATCAGGAGAAAATTGACGAAATAACACTTTTCACGTGAGATTACGCTTAACAATACGCAATCCCCGAATATCATTAGTATAGAGAGGAAGATCTGTATTACTAACAAGCATTCTATACCCTCTCTGCTCAACTTCTCGAAATCTCTCAAGGATACGATAAGCAGCTCAAAAAGAAGGAACTCTGCATGTAGTAGAATTATGACCCACACACCCACAAATCTTACAAAATCTAAAAACCCCTTGATAACGAAAATTAACCCAGAAAAAATGTTTTGACGTTGGAATTCCTCTGGTATTTATTCTGTAAAGTCAGGATATGTTGTCTTGAGTTCTTCATCTACATGCTTAGATAGGGAAGTAGCTTGGAAAAGGTGAGTTTGGAAGTTTTTTTGGGCTTCTTCTCTCCTTCCAAAGTGGAAAACTTTCTTGTGGAAAGTGCTTCACAATGCCTTGGCAGTAAAAGATAATTTGATCAGGAAAGGTTTTAGTGAGAAAAGTATGTGTGTTTTCTGTCTCAATGATGTGGAATCACTAAGTCACTTGTTCAGGGACTGTAGTTTGATTCAGCACTTGTGGCGTTGTGGTGCTTTGGGTATTAATAGGCAGGCTAACAGTAGTATTCCGTTTGCTAATTGGTTGGCTGATATCTTTGAATATTTGAGGAAGAAGGAAGGACCAAGCTCCTGGAGTCTTATATTGCTAAGTGCTCTCTTATGGAGTATTTGGCTGGCTAGGATATCCGTAGCATGACTAGAAAATGGGCGGATGCTTGTACGACAACTATTACTCCTTGTGTGGTTAAATGAAATATTTCTGCAGAATTTGGGTGCAAGATGGAAAGATCATTCGCCTCATATAGTCCAAGCTAGGTGGTGTGATAATCATTAAGACATGAAAATTATTTGCACAAATGGCTCCTGGGATTCTGTATCTCTAACAGCAGGTGTAGCATGGTGCTTTGTGACTCTAAATTCTCGGGATGCAGGTTCAGATTGCATGCTCCTAGACTCAGCAGGTGTAGCATGGTGCTTCGTGGTCTAATGTGGGTTGTCAATAAGAATTGGAGATCCTTACCACTTCGCACTGATAGCATGTAATTAGTTGATTTTCTGAAAGGTGGTAGTGTGATTGCTGTGGAGGTTGTTGATTTGCTTCTGAATTTCAAGGAGCAATTTAAGTTTTTTGATCACTTAGTCCTAACTAAAGTCCCAAGAGCTGATGTTAGTTCAGCTCATTATTTGGCTACTAGGGCTAGGAAGTTCAAGTTATGTATATAAATGTTTGTATCTGTATTGCTTATTGCCAAAAAAAAATAATAATAATAATATTAAAAGCCCGGGGCCAGATGGGTATAGTGGAGGTTTTTCCAAAACTGCATGGAGTACCATAGGGGATGATATTATTGATGCTACTCTTGAATTCTTCAAGACTAGCAAGTTATTGAAGAGCATTAATTCCACGGCTATTGCTCTTGTCCGCAAAACTGAGAGTGCTTGTTCTGCTATGGATTTCAGACCCATAGCGTGCTGTAATGTGTTATATAAGGGCATTTCTAAGCTCTTGTGGATTAGACTGAAGGAGAATTTACCCTTGCTTGTGAATGATAACCAATGAGCATTTGTTGCTGGAAGATCAATTGCTCACAATGTGTTAATCAGTTAAGACATTATCAGATTGTATGGGCGCAAGAACACTTCTCCTAGGTGCTTAATGAAGATTGATTTGCGTAAGGCATATGATACTGTCAATTGGAGATTCATCTTGGAAATTTTGGAGGCTTATAGTTTTTCTATTAAGTTTTACAATTGGATTGCACAATGCATGATGACCACTAACTTCTCAATCATAATAAATGGTGAGTTATGTGGCTATTTCGGAAGGCTAAGGCAAGGAGACTGGTCGGTCAATTATGTGTAGTTTATAACCCTTTAAATACTTGCAAGTGCACAAGGTCAATGTAGTTCCATTGAGTATAAGGGTGTCGTATCCACAAGGAGCGAGTAATTACTATACTCTAATTATCAACCTAAATTAATCTAAAGGTAACAAAGTTTGTGATTTTGACTATAAACTATTGCAAATAATACTGAAGGAATTAACTAAGAGAATAACGAAAATGAACTAGCTAGTAAATTGAGTAGGTTCAACCAAGCAGACGAATACTAGGACCTTGAATCCACCACTAATCTCATAACAATGAATATATACTTTAACTTGGGATATTATCAGTTCTATATAGTAGTCCGGGCTTGCGATTAACTAGTGACATAACTCATCTAGACATAGCATAAACTATTCAGATTTGACATAATTTATCTAACACTAGCAAGAACTATTCAATAAAATAACCTCAATCAGTGAGTACCATCACATAATTGTAGGCTACCGGATTTTTGTCCCCTTTTTCCTGATTTCCGGGCGGCCGGCTGGATAGCTTGGGAGAGCGTGTCTTTGGGTTTCGTGAATCTCTTGATTGTGAATGCACATAAAGATTTTCCTTTCGTACTAAGGACATGATTAAGATTGTCGGAAGTCGCCATCAAATTTAAGGAAATTTGGAAACCTTGGAATCAAGTCGATAGTCTAGAAAGACGTCAACTCAATTCCTGTGCACCCCAATCCCTATTGGGAAAATTGACTACATAAATGAGTTCGGGGGCGTGAGTACGAGTTAGGAAAGTGTTAGGCACCCAACTCGCCCATTGACAACAACGGCCTTTACTAATCAATTCAATGCGATTATTAATGCTACGGTTCCAAACAAGGTTCAATTTGTCCAAATTCCTAGTTTTAACTAATGGGTTGAACAAAGATTATTAACGTGACCACTTTTAACAACTTATCAAATTTACATGCTTTTATTGCTAGAAAACGATAAATATGCTAAAACCTGCGAGTTAGAAGGCAAACAAGGTAATTCATCCACCAATCCACAAACAAAGCATAATTTAATAAAGAGCAATAAATAACAAATATGCATTCATTCATCCATTCATTAGGCTTAATACAAGCCCTTTTTGCTCAAAACGCGCCATGTATGTACATATCACATAAACCACATTCGTTAGTAAATAACAAGCAATATAATATTTATTTGAAAGCCCTCGGGTTGGATTACCTGGATGCTCACAATGAACTTATTGGGTTGTTATGCTTGAATTCTTGCTCTTGATGAAGTATGAAGGTTTAGTTTTTTTGTGTTAGAGCTAACCTAAAGAAGGAGTAGAATAAGAAATTAGGGTTTTATATGAGGCAGAATGTCTAAACTCAAAAAAATCTCAACCAAGAGACCAACTTAAGAGAGAAACTGCCAAACAAAAGACCAACTTGAGAGAGAAACTGCCAACCAAAAGACCAACCTCTTCAACTGAACCCTAAGGTTTGTTTATATAGAAGAGGGTGAGCTGCCAGGGTTTGGCACGGAAATCGAATGGGCCTTGAATTTGTCGTTTACGAGAAAAGGTCCAGGCGGCCATGCAACTAGGCCAGACGGCTGAACCGCTAGGACAAGCGGTTGAACCACTAGGACAAGCGGTTGAACCGCTTGTCAAGCGGCTTAGCCACTAGGTAAGAGGTCAAGCCACTTGGCCTAGCGGCATAGCCGCTTGTCCTAGCGGCCAATGCTTGAACTCAAGCGTGGCCGCTTGGACCTGGAGCGGCCTGCCTGCATAGGCGCCTGACGTGCTTTTCACGCGGGAGAGGCTTTTCCAAGGGGGTCCACGCGGGATTGACTGAGTTCCCTTGTTTGACCAAGGGTTGACTCAAGGGTTTGGGTTCCCTTTCGGGCCTTTAGATTCAAAGAGGCCTATCTCTCAGTTTTGGACTCCAATTGAATTGAGTCCAACTGGTTTGGATCACCTGTACAAAAGGCTTCCACTGGTTAAGTCAAATGAACTGAGTTAATCATCAGAGCAATTATTCTCGCAACCCAAGTTCGAGCTAAATCCAATTTTTTCATCATCGGGTTTTTATGGGGACTTATCATGGACACAATTTTTGGTGTCTATAGAAGCCCCTACTTTAGCCGAGCTCGAATAGAGCGAAGGTCAAAGTATTCCTGTGCCAATACCTGCAATAAACAGGCAAACTGAGTGAGGTGACAATTAGTTAGCGATAAACAATCATTTTAAGATAAAGTAGTAATTTTCCCGGTTTATTTGACCGAGAATTTGACCCTATATTGTAGATCACACAATAAAAATCCCTCGACTATCAGTCGAACGGAGAGACCCTGTGCTGTAGGTTACACAATAAAATATTTCGTTAGAAATAAAGTAAATGATAAAGATCCTTTGATTTTTAGTCGAAGGGAGACCTTGTGCTGTAGGTTACACAATAAATGTCCTTCGATTTTCAGTCGAAGGGGACCCTGTGTTGTAGGTTACACAATAAATATTTCATTACAAGTAAAATTATAAGTGATTAAAATCTTTCGATTTTTAGACGAAGGGGAACCCTGTGCTGTAGGTTACACAATAAATGTCCTTAGATTTTCAGTCAAAGGGGAACCTGTGCTGTAGGTTATACAATAAAAATATTTCGTTAGAAATAGGATAAAGGATGAAAATCCTTCGATTTTTAGTCGGAGGGAGACCCTGTGCTGTAGGTCATACAATAAATGTCCTTCGGTTATCAATCGAAGGGGAACTTGTGCTGTAGGTTACACAATGAAAATATTTCGTTAGAAATAAGATGGGTAGTAAATGTAATTGTAAAGAATAGTAAAATGTTGCTCAAACGTTCGGTCAGACGCGAGCCCATGCCATAGGCTGAGTATAAATGTACAAACTTGTTGGTTTAAAGTAATCCTGCTTTCATAAACGGACTTTGGCGCACAAATAACTGCTACGAGCCTCACGTGGGGCCCACTGATTTTGAACCAATAATGGCCCTTAGAATATTGTAATGGAAAAGTGTATGGCGGTCAAAGCGCCACGTCAAACGGTTAAACCGCTTGTTGGACGGCTACGCCGCTTGGTGGAGCGATTGAATGTTGATGTTTATTTGATGAATGAAAGATGTTGACGTGTTTGGATGCAAATATATGTGGTCATTTTATGATAATGAGGGAGAGTTTAAATTTACAGATAATTGATACAACAAGAATCATGATATACATGTGATATAAAAAATATGATACACCTTGCACATGATTACTTCCAGCCTGAATCACAATACGCCTGTGATTTAAAAATTATAATATACGTGTTTCAAACAAGAATCACAACCGACGATTGGTTTAGTGATTTTATTCAGCAACATTCACTAACAAGGTGTGGTAGTCATCAATAAGTTTTGATAATGCAAGTGGAAAGCCTTTAGACATGAAAACTTACAGAAGCAATCACAACAAACCTGTGGAAACCTGTTTTCCATGAAGAATCAACAAACATCCTTAATCCACTTAAACCAAACCCTGTGATAATGAAGAATCAACAACAATCCCATGTTACATATGACTGAATGATCATATTCGACAACAATGACTAACAAGGTGTGATCCCTATCATGGTAAGTTTTCACAACCTGTGATGAAGTAATCATTCAACATCACCATTTAGGTGAAAAAACCAAGTGGAAAGTACTACAATTTAGTCCGAAACCTATTTTAACAAATACAAGTCTGTAAGACTGAAATTCAAGTTCCTTACATCATTTTCCATACCACATTAGTTTATCCAATATTATTAGATCATTTCCTTCAAGAACACAATCTTTAAAAGGGTAAACCAAACAAACTCACTCCTTACCCAACTACTAAATAAACACAATAGTACAAACCAGTTCATAGTACAAACCACTTCTATCCCAACACATGTTCTTTGATGCTCAATTTGATACATCTAGTTTGGTCCAACATGTTGTTTGATGCTCAATTTGATACATCTAGCTTAGTCCAACACGTCTTTTTGGATGACATTCAAATCATCACAAACAAAGTCAATCGCCATTAGTCGTCTAGTATAATTGACATTCCTCTACAACAAAATATACACACAAAAACATCACAAAAACAACACATATAGGTTTATGATATATACTCCATATAAGATTTCTTACCAGATACATTTTCAAATGTTCTTTAGTGCAAGGCCAATTTAGTATGAAAATCATCATGTACACTCCACAATTGTAGCTGTATGATCATGGATTTCAAAGAGTCATTATTTGAAAAAAAATAATCATCACATACTATATAATCTATTAGTCAACAAGTATACCCGTTCTTTTGATTTGGAAGATCAGGGACGTTAAATCTCCATGTTGTGAAATCAACTGCCTCCTTGAACATTGATACATAGCTTTCCATGGAACACAAGAGATTGATTTCCATTTCTAGATTACTCGGCCATTTATTGCCAGCAATTGAGTCCAACTTCGATATAACATGGTTGTCCAGATCAAAAGCATATGCAAACCAATGGTCACCTTCATAAACCGGCAAGAAAATCTACAAGAAACATACAACCAAATAACTAAGTTTCATAAACTTGATCCTTCTTTCGAAGTATAGATAATATAGGAAAATGAATTAAACAACATACATGTTGACAGTCAACCGAACGAAGTCCAATTTTGTCAAACTCTCTCTTCAAACCCTTCACTTCTGGGTCAAAATTCAACCTCGCAAGGAATATCCAAGACTTTGACAATGATAGATGTTGAAAGATATGTAATGAAGACAAAGATTAACAACTCTATTTTATTTGTTGTTCTAAGGAAATTGTGTTTTCTATACTGTCTTACCCCTGCTCTAGGAGGTAATACATATTTCCGACTGCGTTTCCAGCCCACCAAATATTCCTCATGTAGCACCATACATTGACAACCTGTATATCCATCAAATTAGTTGCCAAGCATAAAGGCTCAATATCATATCTAAAATACTCTTAAAATTGATAGTTGCTTACCGAAGATCGAACCTACGATGTAGGCTTCATTACTGTTGCCATATCACTAGCCGAGAAATAATAACAATGGGTCTCCACAATGGCTCCCCTAAAACCCAAAAAAAATTATACTCTTTTAAATTCAAATATATGACACAATAATTTTCGATATGCATAGCTTTTAAACTTCATAAAATGAAACTTACTCTGTTGACTCTATTAACCTTATTATTTGTCTTTCATCAAATTCAAAGCAATTCCATAGGAATTGATATAAACTCCTCAGCCTTTTTCCTCCTTCAACTTTACTACCTTCTATGCTTTCATCCAACCTCCTTCGCTTTGAATCCCCCAATCCCTTTGTGTCATTTTCATCAATTACGTTTACTAACCACCCACAATTCAACTTCCTTTGAATGGGAACACAAGGAACAGAATGGGAACTGCCATAATCCCCTTCCCCTAATAAGCTCTTCCCCTTATTAAGGGATTCATCATTGGTCAGTTTTATCAATGATTTGCAAGGAGAATTTTTAAAACTTTTGTTTTCAACCGGGGATGAAAGTTCGCCATCTAAGCCCCTACGTTTTCCTTAATCCAAATCTAGTTTTACCCCACTCACACCTAAACCTTTGACATCCCCTTTCATTTTCTCATCTTTCAAAATCTCTCTTGGTGTCAACAAATAAGCTCGCTCATAAGTCAAACTACGCTCTTCTTCAGCCATTACTACACATGGCTTGTTCATCACCTTCACCCTTTTTGGATAACGGAGTTCCTCTATGGTCACCTTTAAATAAATCACATTTCATTATCTCGAGTGGAATTTACCAATCATATGCTAATACAAATGATAGAATAATTTATTACATTATGACAAAAAATTTTGGGTAGCAAATCATGCGTAGCCTCTGTGTACAAAGGGCCTTACACTTCTTTCGGATGACGCTCACCATAGATTACCTTTGTAACATCCAATATCTACAATATTATATATCAAAAAATAAATATATAGTACTTGGAGGTGGTGTTTCTTCCAAAAATGCAATGTAAGAATCGATTATTTCAAGTACATTCACCATGGAGGTTGGATTAAATAGGGGTTTAGGAGGTCCTCTTAGGTAATGCTGCCATTTTTATTTTCTATTGCTTCACCAGATATCATTTACCAATACAATGTAACTAATTAAGTACATGTTCCAAGTAAGTACCTCAATTTTTCCATACTCACCAGTTGCCTCATCAAAATCCTCCTTCACAGCTACATTCATTGCCCTCTTAGTCCATGCACAAATCCTTGCCAGCTTCATATGATTTCCTTCTCAACCTATCACTCTATTTCTATCCAACCGATCAAGGTAGAATATCTACATTTAAAATATTAATTAACTTATATAACATAATCAAAGTAAACAACTTTAATTATTGGATTTCAATTTGTATATTCTACTTACCACTAATATCATCAAGCAACCACCATAACCACCATACTTGGATCCACCACATTTTCCAACTGGTTCTAGGGGATCCACCTCGCCCTCTTTTTCTTTTCCTCCAATTTCTTCTCCCTATTTTCTCTCACCTTGCGCTTGGCAGCAATAAACTCATCCAATACAAGGGAAGCCCAATCATATTCTTTAGGGTTCACTACGTTCAAGACTATTTTCAACATCCTAGGTCTTATCCTATAACTTTGACTTGGGCATAAAAAGGTCCCCAGGATATAAATCAAAAAGTGTATCTTAAAATAATTCGAGGTTGTATGCATTTGGATAGGACTATCCCTCTATTTTTGTCTTTCCCTTTAACCTTGGAAAAAATTCTCATACATCGCCTTCAAGTTTTTATATACCGTCTTATTTTTCACTGTACTGTCAATAGAAAGTACCCCCTTTGGGATCCCCAATGTCCAAGAAACATCGTTGAGAGTTATCTTCACTTTAACATTTGGCCTCATTTCCAAGCTACAAGTCTTGTCATTAACCGTTCCATCAGCCAGAATACCAACTCACGGTCTAGCTTCAAGTTGTCCATTGCCAACAAGTCCCAAAATCCCATGTTATCAACCCAACTAATTTGATCACTAGTTAATTTTACTTTAAGACAAACTACCTTCTCGGGCAACCCCCTCATATTAGGTGCCTGCAATAACATCCACATTTGCATTAGTACTTCTTCTTTACAAAACCAACTTAGAAATCATTTAAACATATCATACTATGTATTTAAGATCGTACAATACGTCACGTACCTTGGGCCGCTCTTCTACATTTACTTCCTTCTTCCTCTTCATGTTCCTCTTACTAACACCAGTGGCATTTCCAACTCCATCACAACTAAACGATTCTAAACTCAAACTACAAACTATCTCTTTCACCTCTTCCACACATTCTTTTGATTCTTTCCTTTTCTGAACCTCTTCCATATCATCCTCAACATCTTCTTTTACTTTACCAGATTCATTACATTTTGTCTCCAAAACGTCTTTGCTCTCACCTCCATCTGCATAGTTTATTATTAGTCTTTATATTTCAATTTTTAATATGCTCCAGTGATATACTACACCTACTTTATAATACCTTTAATATTGAACTATTTCATTTCCCATTTTACCTTGCACAATAAATCACTACCTAATTGTGCCAATGTTCAAATCCAATTTGCACTGTCATTACATGCTTATATAATACCTTTAATATTGAACTATTTCATTCCCCATTTTACCTTGCACAATAAATCATTACCCAATTGTGTCAATAGTCACATCCAATTTGCACAGTCACTACATGCTTATTTAATACTTTTCTACTCTAATTATAGTAATATCAAACACACCAATAACTCAATGAGAACAACAATACTAATCAGCTTCAATTTTATATTACAATAGCACACAATAAGGACTACTAGCATTTTTTAACTAAATTTGGAAACAATTTAGTAAATTAGTACCATAATAATCTCAATTCTTCTCAAACAAATCAAACTATGTCAATTTAACATATGCAAAACCAATCAATTATTTACTCAAAGTTTTCGAACCCCAACCTTAATACTAGTAAATTAGTACAATAATTATCCTAATTCTTCTCAAACTATCTCAATTTAACATAAAAAATACGAATCAAATATTTAGTCAATATTTTCGAACCCCAACCTCAATTCTACTTCCACATCAAATCTCTGCTTTACCACTATAGGGTTTATGTTACTTACCAAACACATGCAAACATTCCTCCATGGTCGACATTATTTTCAGGACGAAATGACGCGTTTTTTGGAAGAAATATCACTGTAAAAAGATTCTTCAACATCAAAACTTCATATATATGTAAATTACAAATACTCAAGGTTTTTTTATTCTCTTCTCAAACTCAGTAGTCGTAAATTTACAATTGCTCAAACCTCAAGCTTTTTTATTTCTTCTAATTTAATCAACCACACACCATTGATTTCGTTTCCTTCCCCCCTCCCCCCATTTTTCTGAGTTAATCTATAGCAATTAAAATGAAGTGATCAACAACATTAACTGTAACAGCAATAGGGACTACGTCGTGTTCTAAGCAAGCCTTTTACTGGTAAATTTATTGAACTATTTTGTTTTTTTCTCCTATCTCTTTTTAGTACTTTTTGTTGGATCAAATTTACCAATTCCAAACTTCTTTTTAGTGCAATTGCAATTTAGTGTTCTAAGTTGGTGTGGAGTTCATGTATGTGTTGACATTTTGAATGATTAGTAATGTATGACATGTAGGGTGCAAGTGAAATTTATTGAATAGTATTAGTGGTTTTTCTTCTTCAACTAGTACTTGTTTTACTTTTTTTTTTTCACCCCAAAGTCCAACTAAATTAATTTGATATTAATTAGATATGAAGCTAGTTAATAAGCTCATATGTAGCAAATTCTGAAGTTTAATTTTGCTACTTAATTATAAATTCTTACTTGCACAACTAATCAACACTCACACACTTGTTCTTGTTGGACACTTCTTGTGTTTGAGTAATGTGGCAAATGGCAAGGAGTTTGGCTAATGCCTGCTGTAGTTGGTAGTTTAGGGGATGACTAATCTATTTTTATGCTAATTATGAGCAGTTGGTTATTGTTTGAGTATAGCTAAGTTGTTATGGTGCTAAGCAAAAAAAAAAAGGGGTTTAATTCTACTACGAGCATATTTTATAAGAATATTATGAATAATTCTCCTTGGAGTTATTTTTCTTGTTTTTTTTTCTTTTTATTTGGCGGCACGTAAAAAGAATAACTGTGAAAACCAAAGAGGTGAAATAGGGAACTATGAAAGTCAAGGTGGCATGGTTTTTGGGCAAATTAATTAACTTATGTGTTTTGTGATTTTTGTATCCAATATGTTGAAAAGATTAAGAGAAAACGTGGTGGAGTTGTTTCTCAAAAGTTATTGTGGGAAAAATTAGTGTCCGAGTTTCAAAAACAAACCAACTTACTTGGGATAAACAAATGTTGAAGAACAAGTTAGATTGGCTGAGAGCGGGGTGGAGTCTTTGGAAATAATTGAAAGGGAAAGAGATTAGATTAGGATGGGATTCCAACGAAAGAATAATCAGTGCTAGTGATGAGTACTGGGCTTTGAAAATTCAAGTTAGTTTCTTTCAAACAAGTATTGAATATAATCTGATACCTTATAATTACTTACATAGTTTAATTTCATTAATTTATTTATCTTTTATGGGAAAACTCCGAATTTGAGACATTTAAAGAAGAAGGGATTAAAATGGATCTTGAATATAAGTTAGATGAGATTTTGATGTGTGTCGCCAACGCGGAACTTAAGCGTACTCCTGGTGTAGATGAACCAATAGACCACATTGATGTTGATGAATCATATGTGCTTTCTCCTCAAATTGATATTTCCCAACCCTTTGGTTATGTTTGTGAGAAATATCAAGCCCGTCCTTGCCCACGTGCAGCACAGGGCCTCCAAATTTTAGGGGGCCCATTTTTTTCAAAAAAAAAAAGAAAGAAAAAAAATTAAACACATTAAACGTGCAATTGGGTAACTGGAAAGGAAAGGAAAGGAAACTAATGAAACTAATTAATAGGCTTTAGTTTCCAATAAACAACGGTTTCCTTTTCCATCTCTCTCTCTCTCTCTCTCCTCCTTTCTTTCTCTCTCCTATCAATCTCATTGACTGGCATACTGCTCTAAACGTTTCTTCTCCTTTTCTCTCTCATCTTAATCTCATTTACTGGCTTGCTATAATCTCGTCGCCGATCTACATGCCCAAGGACTCAAAAATGGTTAAATCATTGATGATTATAACGGATTTCTTTTTCTCCCTCAACTATTTATTGTGTGATAAAGAGAGAAATCAAGTTTTCAAGAATTTTACCATCAATCTCAACTCTCAACAAGTTTTCTTTGTTACTCCTCTACTTTTCTGGTCGCCGGCGCCGCCATAGAGCCACCACCACCAATTTCGCAACCCATCTGAAATTTAAAAGGTAAAAGTGTTTCTCCCTTTTTTCCCTTTTTTTTTCGATTTCTGGTACTGTAGTATTTTTTCTAATTGTTTTTTTTTTTCGAGTTCTGCTACAATTTCGATTTTACTTTTCTGCTTTTTAGGTTAGCGAATTTCGTTTTTTTTTTTTGTTAGGTTAGCAATTTTTGGTTTTTCTTTTCTTTTTTTTTTTTAGCTTAGCAAATTCCGAATCTGAATGATTTTTTTTTTTTGGTTACATCTGAATCTGAATGATTATATGTATGGTTTCTTTTAATTTGATTGATGATTGTTAATTATATGATGTTGATATAATTTGTAAGCAATAATTCTGAATGTTCATTTGAGTTTTTTTTTTTTAATTTTTATTATTATTGTGATTTGGATCTGATTGTGTGAAGTCTCAATCTGTCTACCATGTAGGTTATACTCCCTCCATTCCAAATTGAGCTTCTTGTTTCTTTTTACGCGGTCTACGAGACAACACTTTGACCTTCAATAACTATAATTATATTAATATCAAAATTAATAAAAAGTCGATATTGTGAAAGTATAATTAAAAATGAATCTAAGAATACAATTTTGATATTGTAAATCTTTGTATTTCGTTGACAAATTAAAAGTCAAATTTTGTAAAGTTTGACTCAAAAAGTCTAACAGGAAGCTCAATTTGGAACGGAAGGAGTATTCACTTTCAAGAATCAAAATTATATTTATTGAAGTCGAAGGAATTCTGAAGAATTGATGGAATTGGAACCCAGGTTGTTTCTTTCTTTTATATTAGCACTTTAATATTTGTATTAACTGTTTTTGTTTTTCCTTAATATTTGTTTATCAATTATGTTGCCTAAAACTAGAAAACATGAATCCGGATATGAAAAGCGTAAAAAGAAAAAAAACAATTGAAGAGTTAACTCAATCTCAAAGAGGAGCTCTTGATAGGTTTATCATAAAAGAATCAAATGGGTTACTTCTCAAAATGAAAATCAAAATTTTGATGATGTTGCTAATATTGATGGTAATGTTGGTGGTGCTAATGTTGATGGTGTTAATGTTGATGATGCTCACATTGATAGTGCTTATGTTGATGGTGTTAATGTTGATGGTGTTTATGTTGATGATGCACATGTTGATAATGCTCATGTTGACAGTGGTGATAATGTTGATGTTGACAGTGGCGATGATGTTGATTTAAATAATGATATTAATGCTAATATTGATGATTTTGAGGATGATGATTGTGTTGATGCTAATGTTGATGAGCCCTTGTTTATGTTTGATATATTTGATCCAAGAAATTGGGATGCTCTTGATTCGAAAATGATTGATGTTTTAGCGGTTAAAGGTCCTAAAAGAGATTATTTCATTCAAAAAGGGCCTACAGATAAATTTTCTAGACGATTTAATGCACAATTTTATACTAGAGTTTTACCAAATGGAGAGAAGTGCGATAGAGATTGGCTTGTGTATTCGAAAGAGCTTGATAAAGTATTTTGTTTTAGTTGTAAAATTTTTAGTAAATGATGTGGAAAAGGTCAATTAGCAAATGAAGATTATGAGGATTGGGGACATCTTAGCAGTAGACTTAGAGAGCATGAAACAAGCTTGGAACATGTTAAGAATATGGCTACTTGGTATGATTTGCGTATGAGATTACTAAAGAATCAAACTATTGATAAAGTGGCTCAAACACGACTCCAGAGAGAAAATGATCATTGGAAAAAGTGTTGTTAAGAATCGTTTCTATTGTGAAATTTCTTGCAAAACATAATCTAGCATTACGTGGTACTTATGCAAAATTGTTTCAAAGTAGTAATGGAAATTTCTTGGGTTTGATTGAAATGTTGGCTGAATTTGACCCTGTTATTCAAGAGCATGTTCGGCGTATTACAAATGATAATATTCAGTATAATTATCTTGGTCCTAGAGTTCAGAATGAGTTAATACATTTGCTTGCTTCTGCAATTAAATCTGAAATCATAAAAAAAGTAACGCATGCAAAGTATTTCTCTGTAATACTTGATTGTACTCCCGATGTAAGCCACCAAGAACAAATGTATTTAATTTTAAGATATATGAATGTTTCTTCAAATTCTATTAGTATTGAGGAATCCTTTTTGGGATTTTTGGATGTGAATGATACAACTGGGCAAGGACTTTTTGATGTTTTGCAAAATGAATTAAAGTTGCTTGATCTTGATATTGATAATGTGAGAGGACAAGGCTATGACAATGGTTCAAATATGAAAGGAAAACATCAAGGAGTACAAAAAAAACTTTTAGATTTAAAACCTAGAGCATTTTATACTCCTTGTGGTTGTCATAGTCTTAATTTATTGTTATGTGACATGGCTGACTCTTGTGGTAAAGCTAAAGACTTTTTTGGAGTCATACAACGCATCTACACAATATTTGCTAATTCTAATAAAAGATGGGATATCTTGAAAGATAATGTTAAAGGATGGACTCTTAAACCATTATCGACTACCTGTTGGGAGAGTCGTATTGATAGTGTGAAAGCTATTAGATTTCAAATTTTGGAAATACGAGAAGCTTTACTTCAAGTAGGTGAAACTGATAATGATTCAAAAATAAGAAGTGAAGCTAAATCGTTAGTGAAAAATGAGCTTGGTGATTTTGAGTTTCTAGTGGCAATAGTCATTTGGTTTGATATATTGCATGCGGTGAATTTAGTCAGCAAGCATTTACAATCAAAAGATATGCTTATTGATCTTGCCATTGAAAAAGTAAGGGACTTGATTTCTTTTTTCGAGGGGTATAGGTTAACGGGTTTTGAAAACGCTGTGCAAACTGCCGAGGAAATTGCCACTGAATTGGATGTTGATAAGGTTTTTTCTAAAAGGCGAGAAATCAAAAGAAAAAGACATTTTGATGAGAATTCAGATGATCTATCCTCACTTTCAAAATCTGCAAAGGAAATATTTAGGATTAATTATTTTGTATGCATTGTTGACCAAGCGATTGTTTCACTTAGTAGATCGAAGGTTTGAACAATATCAAGCATATGAAAATATTTTTGGTTTCTTATTTTCATCTAGTAAGTTGCACTCATTAGATGATACAAGTCTAAAGTCCTGTTGTACTCATCTCGAAATAGCACTTAACAATCATGAGCAATCTGATATTGTCGGCAATGAACTCTATGTGGAGTTGAAGTTACTACAAGAGTTTTTGCCTAAGGAAAACATGGGGCCAATTGATATTTTGAAGTTTCTAAAACATTTAGATTGTTTTCCTAATGCAATTATTGCATATAGAATTTTGTTGACTATTCCTGTGACTGTTGCATCTGCAGAAAGGAGCTTTTCTAAATTGAAGTGTTGAAATCCTACTTGCGTTCTACAATGACACAACAAAGACTCAATGTATTAGCTTTGATTGCAATTGAGAATGACTTTTTGGAGAAAATTGAGTATCAATATCTATTTGAAGATTTTGTTTCAAGAAATGGTACAAGGATATCAAGCTTCAAGTGAAAGTTTGACAATTTTATAGTTGCTAAGGACTAAAGAGTTTAATAGGTATATGTAATGGTCGATATGGATTAAATTTAGTAAAAGTTTGTGATAATTGCTTTTCTTCTTCTTTGTTTATTTTTTTAAAGTAGTCAGTACTTGCTCTTTGTACGTAATTTCATTTAAGTTATAAAAATTTCATTTACTATTTTTTTCTAAGTGAGGGCCTTATCTTAAATTTAGCACAGGGCCTCAAAAGTTACAGGGACGACCTTGAGAAATATAATATAATGTTGATTGAGAATTCCCTCAAGTTCAAGAAATTAAACAAATAATAGAACGAGAGGAAAAAGGGCTGCTGAGAGTGATTCATCACATGGTAACAAGAGTGCAAGGACCGAGTCTAGTAGGAGGGGAGGAGGAGGAGGAGTTGCTGCATGAATTAGTTGAAAAAATTGATGGTGTGGTGCAAGTTGTTTCCAAGAAGAACAATGCATCAAAGAGGCTCATACTTCAATGATGAATGCCATGAATTCCATGAGCATAAGTACACCAAAGTATACTGTCACAGATACTCTGATCTTGCAATATTACTTGGCATGCCAACTTTGGACTACTCTAGCCCACTATTTGATTTTGCTTCCATGATCATGGAGGATCCTACAGGAAGGTGCATTTTCATAGAGTTGCCAACCAACGAGGGTCGACTTGGATAGCTCACTTATTTATATAACCACAAAGAGGAGAGTAAGAGACATATTTTTTTATTTGACAAAAGCGAATACAAGGAAACATGAACTAGCTAAACGAAAGTAAAACTCTAACTAGCACTAGCTGCCAGTCCATGCGCATCTCGAACAAGACCTCCAGGGACTTTGTGAAGATGTCCCGCTTCCATGCTTTGGGACATTGCGCTTCCATCCTTACTAGCTGTCTGCACATCGCTGCAGCTATCCAAACCCTGTGCAATAGAGTCACAAAGTTGTTGAGGATCCCGTGAGATACTAAACCTTGTAAGAACATCTGAAGCTTCAATGTAGCGACCCTCGGAAGAGAAATCCACTACAGGACGGTGGACTGCTACGTGCCCTTCATCAGCGATCACAGTAGCATCCAAACCAATCCTCGAACCCTCCCTTGCAGCTTCTAAGTGTCGCCGAAGAGAACGCAAACCTATATCACCTATACAAAAGCAACCAGTAGAAATACTAGAATCGGGGGAATGAAGGGCAATTTTCTTCAACTATGGCCTACAATAATCCTCTGAGTAAGAAAACACAAGCTTCCTCTTGAGACCAACACAGAGTTTACGAGCATAGACATGCCTCCCTGTCCGTAGTCGTTTGTAAGCATTAAACTCCCTGACAACACAAGATCAGGCAGACCTCAAGTGAGACTTGCGTTCAACATAGAAGTGAAAAACCTCATGTTGTGGTTGTTTCAGTTGGGAGACAGCAAGATCGTTGCATAAACTAGAAGAATTAGAGTATTTCTCCACATCAATGGAGCCTAACTCCTCATAATGCTCCTTGGACTTAGCAACCTTCTTGACTGGACCACGAATCCGCACCTTTAAAACAGACATTTGATTGGGGAGATAATAGATGACGTCTTTCCTTTAGATAACTTGATATAATCAGAAGAAGAGAGCAGGAGATAAGAGCCCGACCTTCGTCGGTTATAAAACCGTAATTTGGGCTCAGCAATTGTTGTTCACTACCGAGGAAGACTCATTGAAAAAGGTCTCCTTAACACCATGAATAGGATTAGAACCAGAGGATGTAGTGTTTGAGTAATTAGCATTATCCCCTCTTGAAGAGACCTCATGGGGCTGTAAGGACGATACAACAGGTTCAGAAGAATAATTTTCAACACCCAAACCACCACTACAAGAGCTTGGTGAATTTCTAAGAGCCCCATCCTCCCTATCACACAAAGTATCCTTATCCTTCCCGACAACCTCATTTTCAAATGCTAAATCCATGTCACTCCCATAGTGAGACAGTTCTATCATTTTCCTTACCTCCCACAATTTCTTCTTAACATCTTGATTATTAGGATCAATTTCAAAAGCTCTATCAAGATCAATGACAGCCAATTGTGGCTCACCCAACTCCAAAGCAGCAATAGCCCTTCTATAGGGCTTTGACATTATCCAAATCGAACTTCAGAACAATCGAATATATTTGCCCAACTCTAATGAAATCATGAGTTTTGATAAAACAAGCTGTCAAGTTCAAAATTAGAGTCACTACTAACTCCCCACAACTTTTCTTTTCTTCAATATTTCTAGTTGAAAGTAGTTTAACTGCCTTCACATAAACATCACAAGCAGAATCAATACGTCCAAGCTTAAAGAAACGATTCCTTCCTCTTTAAGCTTTTGAGCATGAGGTAAAATTTGACTATTATCCAGATGAGACATAGAAGACAAGAACTCAATAAAATTTTCATCATGCTCTTCAAAGTGGAAAAATATGAGTTCACCCAAAGCATCATCAAGCTCATCCATTGCCAGCAAATTACTTCACAAATACTCAGAATACAATGGAGAATAAAAGCCCTCAATCAATTGAAAGAAAAGCCCACAAGAACACCCCTAAACAAAGCAGATCCAAAACAAAGAAAACCTAGAAAATGATCGAAATTACCTGGAGAAAAGATCTACAGCAGTTGAGATGAGAGGAGAATACCCACCGGCGACTAGGCGACGCCGATCGACGGTTGCAAATCGCCGGTGAGTTAGAGTTGGGTTGGCGTGATTGGAGTTATCTCGAGGAGAAGCTTCTGGAGGAAAAAATGTGGAGCTTTTTGTTGTTTTGGCCTTCTTCTATATGTTGTTTTGTTAATACTCTCGAGAGTAAGAGACATTAAGTTACTCATTTGAATTGTTGTTCAGACTATTTATGAACTTATAAATTAAACCAATGGTTGAAGTTGTGCTCTAAAATGTTTTAAGAACTTGTAGGCTTATTTTGAACTTGTCATGTTTATTGGCTTATTTTGAATTAGTCATGGATTATTAGCTTATTTTGAACTAGTCATGTATTATTCGCTTATTTATAAGGCACATTATCATGTTTTGTTGTTCATTTTTTCATATTTTATGTCTTTATATTTCATTTGTCCTATTTGTAGGTGTAAGTATGAATAGTAGTGATAATCAACTTAAACTACTTATCCTAATGGAGCAAAACTTGGATGATGATGATGAATTTTGGGATTTGGTTGCTTGTACACTAGCTTAGATTGTTGTGTACGTCCTAAGTATCAATGCAAAGTACCATGCATGACGTCCTATTTAACATGTGAGAGACCGATGGATGAACTTCCTAATGATCATGAAAAAAGATGTTTTAATATGTTTAGAATGAATCAATGCACATTTCGTCAATTATTTATGGATTTGGAAAACAAATATGGCTTGAGAGCTTCGGATAGATTTGTGGAGAATGTGTGTTTATTTGTATATGTGCTTAGTAAGGGCGCCTCCAATAGAGATACTTAAGAGCGATTTCAACAATTGGGTGAAACTGTGAGTAGGAGTTTTTAAACAAGTTTTGAAAGCTATAGATGACCTTTCAAGAGATATGCTTGTGCCAAAGGACCTTGAATTCAAGGAGATCCCACCACAAATTGCTAATGATACTAGATATATGCCACACTTCAAGGAAATAAAAAAAATAATGCAGATTTAGTTATATTTTGATAATGGATATAAAATTTGATACATAGATGAAAATCGTTTTATGTTAGGATTGCATTGGAGCAATTGATAGTACACACATAGCAGTTCCCGTTTCTAAGGAGGATCAAACACGATATAGAGGAAGAAAAATATTACCGATTTCAAAATGTTTTAGCAGCTTGTGACTTTGATTTATTATTTACATATGTATTGACGGGATGGGAGGGATCAATACATGGTACACGTATTTTTCTTGATACAACAATACTCCAATAATTAATTTTCAAAACTACCTACATGTTTTTACATGATTTTTCTATTAGAAAAAAGTTAGGGAAAATTCTGTTGGTGCCCTTGTACTTAATACATTTCCGGTTGGTGTCCAATGATTTTTCTAAATCCAATTGGTACCCTTGTGTAATGTTGCAAAGTTGCTTTGTGACCATCATTAGCATTTACCGTCATCTGGCGTTGGTTATTGACTTGAATTTTGTTTTCCCCTTTTTTTTCCTGCTATTGGGTCAATCACCAGCCACCCTCTTCCTTTTTTCCTTTCTTCTTCACAGTGCCCTTCTACCTCCATGGCTTCTCTCTCTGATATATTGCTCACTAAACTCATGCTGCTCTCTCCATGGCTTTTCTCTCACACCACCCATTCAATCTATTCCCCAAACTCCTTACATCTCCCTCCATTTTCTCTCTCCTCCACACCACCACCTCCACCACCATAACATATAACAACCCACTCTCTCTCCTCCTAATCTCGATCTCAGCAATGGCCTGCTGTAGATAGGAAGATGATTGAGTTGGATGAATCCAATTTTGATTCAACAATTTCGCCATTCGATTCCATATTGGTCGATTTTTATCGCCCCCTGCCTAGTTAGGTTCTCTTTTATTTTCCATAAAGTTGGTTTCTTTTTTCTTGTTGGTACTTCAATTTCAATATCTCATACTGCAATTGCAATAACAAAATGGAGATGGTGGTAGATTTTGGGGGTGGGGATAGATGGAAGAGGAGTTGAGGAGGGGTGGAATGGTGAATGGAAGATGAGATAGATGGGTGCTGCTCTAGGAAGCCATAGCCACTAACGAAAAAGGAGAAATGAATTGAGAAAGGAAAAAAAAAAATGGAAAAGGAAAGAAAGATGCCACTTAACGTGTGATGTAATGGCAAAACCTAAGAGTAGTCACAGATTAATATTGTCAACAAACACAAGGACACCAATTGGATTTACAAAAAACATTGGGTACCAACGAAAAATGTATTAAGTACAGGGGCACCAACAGGATTTTCCCAAAAAGTTACTTATGATTTATTCCTATTCGTGTTCAAATTAGTTATTTAAGTTGTGAATATTTCAATTAATGTACGTTCAAATTAGTGATACATTTTTCCTAATATACTTTAGGAAAATATTATCTGGCGGACAAGGCTACCCACAAAGAAAAGGATATGTGACACCTTATCCCAAGAAAAGGTATCATCAAACAGAATTTCGTCGTAGAATTCCAAGAGGATCTCGAGAAGTCTTTAATCGAGCTTATTCATCATTAAGAAGTTGTATTGAAAGGGCTTTTGGTATTCTTAAGGCTCGATGGAGGATACTATAGAAAATGCCCAAATATTCATTGAAGGAACAAAATAAAATAATTTGCTCGTGTTTTGCATTGCACAACTATTTTAGGAGAAGTACAATTGGCGACCCGACATTTAATGTCATTGATGAAAACCCTGATTTTATACCTCCGCATAGATTCTCATGTGTTGAAGGTAGTTCGTCTCAAACTGATGACGATTCGATTTGTGAGGAGATGACAATTGTTGGTGCAACGACAACATGCCCGTCCTTGGGCGTGTGCAACAAGGGCGATGTCACAGGGCCACACAAAAAGAAGGGGCCCCATTTGGTCTTGGCCCATGCGTTAGAAGAATTATGTCTAATACCACAAAGCAGAAGAGAAATTAATGAAAAATATACTCTAGGCTTCAACTTCCAGAATACGCGTACTTCGATCAATCAATCAATCTCTAATCTCGTCGCCGATTTACCTCCCCAAAACCTCAAAAAAAGTTTCATTCATTAATGACAGTAACAAACAAATTTCCTAGAGCTTCAAAGAATCTCTCCTTCCTTCTCTGGCATTTCTCATCAGTTTTAATAGTCTTCCATGGTGATGGCACTGGCATTGAAGACTGCTCGAGTACCCACAAGTCTACAACAAGCCCACATGTGGAAGGTGAGGTTCACTATTTTTGTTTCTTTTTTTATATAATTTTTTTTTTTTGTTTGTGGTTTTGATGTCTAAATTCTAAATAAGTTTCTAATTTAATTTGAGTATGGGGTCCTTTTATTTAAATCCGCGATCAGCTTATGGTGTTAGTTGTAATTGATTGAATGATTTTTATTTTTTTGATGAAATTTTGATTGAATGATTTAAGAGCCTCTCTCCAAATTAAAAAAGAGGCTACTTTGGTTGTGCTCTTAGTGGAAACGAGATGAACTTTTTTGAACAAATTTGTTAGCTTGAAGCTTAATGTTTCATATTGATTGTCTATTATAATCAAAATTGAAAATTTGGCAATTGTAATTCGTAACTTTTTGTAATACGCAACCTTTTGTAATTCTATTAGAAACGGAATTGTCACAGATAAATGTATTCGATGAAGACACTTGCTTTAATAATTAATTCTACTTAAAAAAAAGCTTCAAACTAGGGCCTATTATTTAAGTTTAGCACAGGGCCTCAAAATCACAGGGACAACCCTATGTGTACAGACTACTTAACGCACAAATACTCGTAAGTATTATGAAATAACCTCCCACAAACATTATGTTACCCAAACCCAGGATGATGTGCATAATAGACTTAAAGCCCACTTGGTCTAGCCCTTCCAACTCCTACTTTTCCTCTTACATTTGTTCTTGCAGGCCCCTTTCCACACACTCCTACCTACCTTCACCTCCAACTTCTAAAAAGTTGAAATTAAGCTATAAGTGAGTCAAGAAGTAGAAACTACAGTTTTTAACTTCTATTTCTACTTCTACCTTTACTTCAATTTATTAGAAATTGGAAGTGGAGCCAGGAGTGGATGAAAAAGGGCGAACAAGGAGAAATGTAGAAGAAGAAGAAGTTGATGAGAACTAGGCCAAACAAACCCTTAGAGGACATCTGAACGAGTTTGAGGTGAGTAGCGAAGTGACACACCTCCAATAAAAAATTGTCATCGATTCTCATTTCACTCATATACTTCATTGTTATTTCAAAAAAGAGCAAAAACGACTCCAGGACAAATGAACCGAAGTACCTTTATTTAAACTAGAGGTGATTATCGTGCCTTGCCTTAAGAGTTGTCAGGCAAAAATTTCAAACCCGTACCCAATCCGCTTGGGTTTCGGGCGTTCTAGACATTTTCTGGATATTTTCCCACCTTTTACATATATGTAGTATTGATATTGGTGTGCTTTTGAGTAAAACATATTTTTTTAAAAATTCACTTTAACATTTTCGGGATCTACGCAACCGTAATAAAATATTTTCAAAAGTTATATTTCTAAAGATAAAAATAAAAATTATATCAAGCAAAATAATACTGCTATAAAAATATGGCAACAAATCAATATAAATAGAAAATTGAGCTATGCGAGCCAAGCCTAGGGATTTTACTTTCATCCCAAACCCCGTCCCAAATACAGACAGGTTCGGATATTCATTTTTTATCAAGGTCTAATCTGAACCGGCTGATAAAAAAAACCAGACCGGATTCAGCCATCACCCCAATACTCGGATACTCTCTCCCACCCACAATGTAATAACATCAGAAGAGCAAAGCAAACATCTTGAATTCTTGACCCATTTGTCCACATATCCTCCGGAAATGGGGTCCAAAGGGTGGCACACCCACGAAAATTCAAGCGACAGAAAAGGGCAAAAGCGTAAATTGGAACAACGGCCTGAAGAAGTGGATCCCACACTCACCGGCGATGCGCTCATCCGTGAGGTCAGCATCCATGTCGATATCCTCAGGTCCAATTTCTCATGGTCTGAAACTCATCGTGCTGTTGCTAAACGCGCCACTCACGCTCTTGCCGAGCTCGCCAAAAATGGTAAATTTGTTAAAATTATTTAAAAATCCGATCTTGGTGTTTTTATTACAAATGGGATTCTTTTATTTATTTATTTTATGGACCAGAATCTGTGTGATTTGTTTGTGATCAGTTTTTGTGATGATGGGTATTTGTTGATTTTTGATTTGGGTTTGTTTTGTAGAGGATGTTGTGAGTGTGATTGTGAAAGGTGAGGCTGTACCTGTGTTAGTGAAGCATCTTAAAGCGCCAAAGGGTATTGAGGAAGGTGATGGTTTGAAGCCTTATGAACATGAGGTTGAGAAAGCTAGTGCTTTTGCTTTGGGGCTTTTAGCTGTAAAGGTAATTTGAACTTAATTGTTGTTCATTTTAGTTTTGGTTTTATAATTATTGGTAAAAATTGGTTGGACTTGTGGTTTTTTTTGGTATGCATTGATGTAAGTTACCAGGAATGTGATGAAGGTTTTGTAGTTTTTGTCATGCAATGTCTTACAAGAAGTATCAGTATGATTTCGATGTTTGAAAATAATGTGTCTTTTATAAGTAGCAGTGTTATTTGTTGTTTCCTCATTTTGGTTGCTTACCGGTTGTACGAGCCTTTTGAAGGTAATTTGCTTATGTTGATTTGATTTCCTAGTTCATGTTCACCAATTAGGAGCAATTCACTCCCCTGCCTCCTCACCATGCTATTTGTAATTTGAAATGGTTCAGTATTTTTAATTGCAAACAAGCTCCCAAGGTGAACACAAATATATAGGAAGGTGGGCAAGTAATATTAACTGTTACGTGGTTTTGGTCTATCAACTTGGAGGGAGCTGGTTATTTGCTTTTAGCAGTTCATTCTTTGGTTTTAGTGTACTTTATTCAACTTGAACCGCAGTATAGAAAGGTTCAAGCAGGAGATGTCATTTACTCAAAAACAAAAAAGCAGGAGATGTCATACTATTGGGCGGCTAGAATAGGAAACTGCTTTAGGTTGTCTTTGGATTGAGCAATTGATTCGAACATCATGAGTTCAAATTCGATAATTCAATTCCAATTTTCATGTTTGTCAAATCACATAATTTGAAATTCACTATTTCGAAATTATGGAGATTGCGAATTCAGTAAGGAGAGAGAATAAGTTGAGGTTGGGTGGATGAAGATGAAGTTGGGGAGGAGAGAGACGGACGATGGAGGAGGAGAGGGAAGTAGAGGATGTTTACGGAGAAGAGCGAAAATGGAGGGTGGTCATTGAGGAGGAGAGAGATAGGAGCTTTTCATGAAGGACAGAGAAAAAGTGCATCTTATATATGGAGGAGAGAGAACATTGAGGTTGCCCATGGAGCAGGAGAGAGAGGGTGCAGGTTGGTAAATGAGGGGAGAGAGAGACATTGGGTGTGTTGTCGACAAGAGGGAGAACATTTAAGAGTGGAGTAGTAAGGTTGGGATTCAGAATTCACAAGGTTTAGGTTGGGATTTCAGATTCTACTAAATTAAGACTCTAAAAGTATCATGGATTCGGGGCAATTCTAAATCCATATTCTTATGATACCCAAACACTAGAATCAATCCAATACCACCATTTTAATGAAATGCTTGTATCCAAACAAGCCATTAAGTAGTATATCACTAGACCACGCAAAAAAATCTATTTGCATTCTGCCAGTGGCGGATCTAGAAAATTAGTAATATGGGTGCCAAAACTGAATTATTAAATAATATGGGTGCCAAAACTAAATTCGTAGGGTATTTTAGCAATAATTTCCAAAAAAAAAATCCAAAAACTAGGGTATTTTAGCAAAAATTTCCGAAAAAACTGGTTGTCCGGGACCCCGCACACCCGCACTGGATCCGCCACTGCATTCTGCAAAGTGCAGTCTTCTAGCTGAGGAGTTATTTTTCGTAAAACATAACGGTTTCTCCCTACTAGTTTTATGTTTGATGTAATGCGAGGTGCTTTCTTACCAACATCCTTGTTTAGTCCCCATTGTGTATGTTTGACGTCATGCTGCTTTGATTTGGAGTTTCCAGGATATGTAGTTTTGAGAGGTGAGTTTGATAATATTTGTGAGAGGACAACGATGATTGGAGAAATGGGGTCGGCATCGTTGGGAATAGTGTGGGAAGTTATGGGTGAGAGGAGAAAGAGGAAAAAAAAAAGAGGTTGGATCAGAATATTGCTCTTGATACCATGTAGAGATTGACAGAAGTTGTGTTGTATTCAATATCAAAAATTAACTAGGAGCTGTACAATGTATACTATACCGGGAGATATACATGCTGGCTGTTACAACATCTTAAGAGTTTGCTTTGACTAGGTAATGTACAGATACTTACAGTGTGTTTGGGGACCTGATGTTAATGAGCAAAAGAAAGCAAAACTAGAGAAAACTATAGAAATCTTAAAAGTTGCTTTGTTTGGTTATTAGAAAGGAAAATAGGGGGAAATTAAAAGCATGGAAATCTGTGGAAATCTCCCAGTTATAATTTGCCCAATTAGATTTCCATAGTTTTCCCCTCAAAATTCATGGAAAATCTATGGAAATCTAAAAAGAAAGCCTTTATTTCACAATAGATTTTCTACAATAACAAACCAAACAAATGAAAACTGTGTAAATCTCCTACATCTCTGCAACATTTATAATGATGAACCAAACACGTAAAATGATAAGATTTCCACAGTTTTACTTTTACGTAGATTTCCACAGTTTTACTTTTCTTTAGTATTCCTCACTTACAAAGTACCCAAACATAGTATTAGTCTTACGTCTATCCTTTACACTTATCATCCCTTCCTCTCCCACATGCACATTTTTTGACACTGCATTTTATATGGTCTGGCTGGCTATCATTGTGTAATCTCTCTGTGCTAGTGCTTACTGTTACTTGTCAAGTATATTATTTTTCTATTTCGTTGGTTGAGGCTGAAGATCTCAGGAGAATTTGTATTCTTAGCCTTAACTATTGCTACACTTGTCATGTTTGGTTTGCAGCCAGAGCACCAACAGCTTATAGTTGAGGCTGGGGCCTTACCTTTTCTTGTGGATCTCCTAAAGAGGAACAGGGGTGGCTCCAATTCTCGGGCTGTCAATGGTGTCATTCGTAGAGCTGCTGATGCAATAACTAACCTTGCTCATGAGAATAGTAGCATCAAAACCCGTGTCAGGTTTGTTTCCTTTGACCGTTTTTCATCTGGAGTTTCTGTGTTCCGTAGTCTGAATTTGGTTTCTGTACTATTCATTTAGATCACAAGGTGGTATTCCACCTCTTGTTGAACTACTGGAACTCAGCGACGCTAAAGTACAGAGGGCCGCTGCCGGAGCACTGCGGACTTTGGCTTTCAAAAATGATGAAAATAAGAAGCAGGTGATTTATCTCATATATCTCTGTACCCTGGTTTATCAAGGCTTTCTTGTTTATACTTAACTTTTATGGGCCTCATCAATTAATTTGAAATTGATGACTGCGCAGATTGTGGAATGTAATGCCCTTCCTGCTCTAATTCTGATGCTTAGATCTGAAGATGCTGCTATTCATTATGAAGCGGTACATTTCACCAGATTATAGTGCAATATGATGGCTTCCAATTTTGGATGGGGTGTCAAATCCCCTCTAATGCCTCTTTGCTTTGACACATATGTGTTTTGTTTGGGAGTTTGATACTGTTTTGAAAATTTATCAGGTTGGAGTAATTGGAAATCTGGTTCATTCATCACCCAATATAAAAAAAGAAGTCCTGCTTGCTGGAGCTTTGCAACCTGTTATTGGCTTACTTAGGTATTACTAGTTTTTTCTCCTTGTGATATGTGATCTTAGTGTCTTACTGTAACTTCGTAAGGACATGCAAATCCCTTTTCCTGGATGTGCATAGGTGCTATTCTCTCGACCAGGTTGATCATCACGATTTGTTTTCCTTTTCTCTTTTAGGGTTTCTTTTGTTTTTTTTTTGTTGGCTTCTAAGTCATTATTGTGGTCAACAGTTCATGCTGCTGTGACAGCCAGAGGGAGGCAGCTTTGTTACTTGGACAATTTGCTGCAACCGATTCAGACTGCAAGGTTTTCAAAAAGCTTAATTCTTATTTACTTTCAGTTAGTATTTAAATCCAAGTATTCTGCCGCTTCCAGTTGCTTTTTTGTTTTTGTGGTTGTAGTTGCTGTTGGGTTTCTGTTTGTTTTATTTTATTCTATTATATCTTCGTAGTGACGATTATGATGTTGTCTCTGATTTTGCTGTTATTAGTATTACAATTTCAATCAAACTTTGATATGCTGTTGAGAGATGGCGAAGAAGAAAACCTTTGTTATTTCTGCATTTAGTTTACAGCGAATTTTATGTCACTTCTAGAAATCTTATACCGAGTAATTCTCTCTAGTTAATTGGAAAATTTGAAACTCTATTATGTGATTTGCCGTTTCTAGACTCAGTTTAATTCTTAAGAGTGCAAACAACGCAGAACAACGCAAGAATTGGTAGTTCTATAAAAATATTAACTCAACTTTTGCTTGGACGAGATTTGATTGGCATAAATTCTCTTCCAAATATTATTTCCTTAGTTCTACAAGTCAAGGCTTCTTACGCTTCTTAACGGAAAATAAAGTGACGTGATGTGAGTTTTGTCGAAAAAGAGGAACATGTATTCAATCAAATATGCTTAGTTAGATTTCTGAATTTGTTTAGCCTCTAGTATTAGAGGTCAGTTGTTGAATTTATAAGCAGCAATGAAGCAACACTAATATCAAAAATTCGAAATCCGAGTCCCTTCAGAGCCACTGGAGGTTTTCCCGGTCTTTAACTTCAGGGCTCATTGGATTAGTCAGCCAAAAGCTTGTATGCCCGTGTTGTTTGAATTTTTTTTATTTATGGTCTTTTTATCTGCTGATCAAGGAAACTTGTCTTCCTTATGCAATTTCTTAAGAAACTAGTGTGAAATGTTAGGACTTTTACCAAAAAGAAAATATTGGTGAATTTGATGAGGGGATTATGGAGGTGAGTGTGACGGATGCCATTGGGAGCAATGTCTTTATCAACATTATCAACATTACCCCAATGCCTCCAAAGAGGCTCCCGCCTAGGTAGGGTAAGGGGGGGTCGGTTGTACGCAGCCTTACCCCTGTGAGAGTCTCGCAGAGAGGCTGTTTCCGTTTGACCCGGGATCCGAAGTGCGACGACCATCGGCAACTTCACAATAAATAAGAAGTGCCGACAGCTTTATGAGTCATTTTGCTTTAGTCCATTACATTCCGAAGCCAAAAAGTAGAGAAGCTTTTGGCTCCACTGGAAATTGTGGACATAATTGGGAGCAATGTCTGTTGTGTGGTAAATGGGCTAGTGAGGTCGCATGAGTGGAGGTCTAGTGCTGGCTGCTGCAATTATAAGGGTGAGTTGAGGGGAAGGGTAATGCAAAGTCCATTAGAGTAACTTTTAGCTCTATTAGTGCTTGACTTTATCATGATTCATTCCTTTCGTATCCTATTAGTATAATTTATCAAATCACTTGTCAAGTTTTGGTAAAAGGGCACACATTTAAAGGTAAGAGTTGAAAGTAAAATAAATTTAAAGTTGCACTGACGGAAAATTAAAAATGAATAGATATTTATGACGCCCTGTGAAACATTTGGTCCTTCATAGATTGTTGGTGAAAGCTCAGTGTGCCTGAGAGATGACTGACCTTTCTTGAACTCCTTCCTCAGTGAGTCCTGGAGTGATCATTTGTTAGTTGAGTATGAAGGATAGAGACTGTCATCGCTCTTTTCCACATTGCACGGAAAGTGTAATTGTGATACAAATCTATGAAGGAGCCCAACCCCAAAACATGGCTTACAGGGTAGGAGAGCCATAAGTCCATAAACCCACATCAGTCCCCCATGATCGATGTGGGATTCAAGTCCCATACCTTGCAATTGTATCATAGAAATCCCCTACCTTGCAATTGCAGGCTTGCTGTGCGCTAGACTTTTTTTTCCTAGGCCCGAGCGAGCACTACATTAACAGTGATACCACCCATGGCACTGCACCAGGACGCAGAGGAATGGTGTTTAATTCTAAAAATAATTAAAACAGACCTGGGAAAGCCTAGCCCCAGTAGCTAGCTCAAAGGGTGGGAGAGCCGATAAGTCTATATAAACCCTCATTAACCATGTTATTGAGGGGGACTCAAGTCCCATAACTTGCATTTGGTTTGTAACATGTTGATACTCTTTCTTTCCCTCGTTCTCTTTACTTGAAGTTAGCATGTTTCCTCTCTGTTTTTCAGATTCACATTGTCCAGCGAGGTGCTGTTCCGCCTCTTATTGAGATGCTCGAATCTCCTGATGTGCAGCTGAGGGAAATGTCAGCCTTTGCACTCGGGAGGTTAGCACAGGTCATTACAAATTTACTTGTTTCTATTACATTAGTTGATCTTGCTGGTGGTGCCATCTACTTTCTTTCTTCCATTTATTTTTATGTTAGGCTCAATATGTATATGGAAGTTGGTAGGTTTTCATGCTGATGAATGCCATTATGAAAGAGTCTACAAATGGCAGAAGTTGGTGCTAATTTGTTTGAAACTGCTTGGTTGACAGAGGCACAGAGCTAGTAATCACAAAATAAGAACAAAGCCAAAAAAAAATTACCATACAATAAAAGTATTTTTGTTGTCTTTTTATTTTCTTGTTTATGTACACAGGACCAAACACTTGAGGGGAAGGGACAAAGGTAGAGGGTGAAGTGAACCCAAGTGCTGAACTTGGTGTTAGAATGCCGCTCCCTGCTGATTGGCAGATGGGTGCTCAATCACTAAGGCACCTTATAGGGGTCCTTTTTAGGCTTATAGCTACATGGTCCATGCGATTGTTAATGTTTGACTTTCCTTTTTTATGAGCTCAAGTGAGCTGGGCGAGTGCAGCTTAGTTCCCAGTATATTTGAGTCAGCTGCGTATATGCTGTTATCCCAAGCTATATGCGGTTTATAGCTACTTGATTTTTTCGTTTTATTAATAAGTTTTAAATAGTCATCTTCTATAGCTCCCATTTGAAGGAGCTGTAAACCTCTGTTTCGAGGGCCTTTTGCAAACCTTGTTGATCAACAACAATCTTTAATCGCCTGCATGCTAATGTAATATGCTAAATGATCCTTTGATTAGAAGTCTCCCTATGACTAGTGGAATTCATTCCATCTTTATGGTTGCCTATTTTCTTTGCCATGCTATGTGTTAGGTTCCGCCCTTTACACCTTGTAATTTACTGCTTTCCTTTACTTTCCTTGTAATGTAACATGTCTCTAAGGCGCTTCCTGCGTGTTGACCCTTGTACATGTCTTTAAGCTTTCTAGTCTTTTTACTTTTAGGAGTAGATGTTGAGTATGAAAGTTATGCACTCTTGATGTCTACTCCTGTCAGAATGAATAAAGCTCTAAGGACTCTTTATGGGGGAATCAGTCCTCCAGTATTGATGTCAATGCTTGTTGTTAAACTGTGTTGATTGCGTGCATCATCCAACCCCTCTCTCAAACTCCGTCCCTCCCTCACTCTCTTGTGTCCACGGACACCCCAAAGACGTTCTTTATGTACGGCTGGCACTCTTGCCGCTAGGAGACGAGCGCGCCGCACGTTCCGCAACTTGAAAAGGTGGACCGTGACAGTTGGTATCAGAGCACAGCTAGAGAAGCACGCTCATTGAAAGGTTGCTAGATTGAGTTCGAAACCATGGTGACCATGGAAGAGCTAGAGAAAATTGTGATCAGGTCGGATGCCCGGATCGATGCATTGGAGGCCCAAATGCATGAGATGTCCTCCGCAAGCTTGCGAGAGGAGCTTGACCACATCCGCAATCAAATCCAATCATTGTGGGATCAGTGTACTACGATCACCAAGGCCGTTGCTAGCGGTAGTGGTGGATCAGGGTCGAGACAGGTGAAGCCCCCTCAGCCCCGGACATACAGTGGAGCCAGAGACTCCAAGGAAGTAGACAATTTTGTCTTCGACCTAGAACAATACTTCCGAGTCAGTGGACTGGAAGAGGACCAGAAGGTCGACACTGCGGTCATGTATCTAGTGGATGACGCGAAGTTGTGGTGGCGTTCGAAGTATGCCGAAATCGAAGCCAAAGCTCTGAAAATAGACACATGGGAAAAGTTTAAGAAGGAACTCAACGACCAGTTCTACCCGGAGAACACTGAGTTCATTGCCCGAAGGAAGTTAAAGGGCATCAAGCACACGGGGACCATCCGAGACTATGTGAAGGAGTACTCGGCGTGCATGCTTGAGATCAGGGACATGAGCGACAAGGATCGTATGTTCAACTTCATCGATGGGCTGAAAGAGTGGGCTCAACGTGAGTTGAACAGACAAAAGCTAGATACCTTGTCGGCTGCTATAAGTGTGCCTGAACGGCTCTTCGACAACCAGCTAGGGAAAGAGATCCCACCAAAGAAGGGGCCAACAGGGCCAAGTTCGATTGTAAACCGAGTAGGGTCAATTGGCTCTCAGACTGGCTCGAACAACTCTCGAAACTACAACGGGGGTAACTACAGCGGTGGAAATAGTAGATATGGGAACGTTGGAGGTGGAGCTCCTACACCATACCGGCCCCCAGGTACAACCTCATCGTTCAATCAGACAGAGTCGTCCACGGCAAGATGGCCGTCGAAGTTGAGTTGCTACAATTGCAAAGGGCCGCACAAACACACCGAGTGCCCTCCAGCAGAATCTATCTAAGATGTCTGTGGAGTCTGATGGCACCAACGAAGGAGAGACAAGCAGGAACAATGAAATGAATGAGGATGAGATACCACACATGGGAGCTGTTCACTTACTGGGCACCCTGAGGGGTGATGAGACCTCCCCAAAACCCAAGTCGACTGAGCTCATGTACGTCGATGTAGTGATCAATGGACGTAGCACTCGAGCAATGGTTGACACCGGTGCCACCCACAACTTTGTGGCCGGCACCGAAGAAGAGAGATTGGGACTAAAGCTGGACCGCGCAGGCGACAGCATGAAGGCAGTGAACTCGGCAGCAAGACCTATCCATGGGATTTCCAAGGGAGTCCTCACTCGGATAGGGGAGTGGAGTGGTCGATTGGACCTTACGGTGACTCCACTAGACGATTTTAAGATGGTACTGGGTATGGACTTCCTCCGCACGTCTAAAGCGGCACCGATGCCACATTTGAGTTCCTTGTTGTTGATGGGTGACAGCCCATGCCTTGTGAAAGCGTCGAATGTGAAGGTTGTGAGTAAACGGGGACAGATGCTCTCGTCGATGCAATTTGAGAAGGGACTTCAAAGATGTGAACCGTCGTTCCTGGCTACTTTGTCGATGAAGGAAGATTGTAGGGATAAGAACACTCCTCCGGAAATAGTGAGACTGCTTGAGGGATTCAAAGACATCTTGCCCGATGACCTACCCCAAGTCCTCCTTCCTCGTCGATCCGTCGATCATCAGATCGAGTTGATCCTGGGAGCCGTGCCACCCGCTCGTAGTCCTTATAGGATGACACCTCCTGAGGTGGCCGAACTGAGAAAAGAGTTGGATGGACTCCTGAAGGGAGGATTCATCCGACCGTCCAAAGCGCCCTATGGAGCTCCGGTGTTGTTTCAGAAAAAGCAAGATGGGACTCTCCGGCTGTGTATTGACTATCGGGCACTCAACAAGTTGACGGTGAGGAATCACTATCCTATTCCGTTGATTGCTGACTTGTTCGATCAACTCGGCGATGCTGTGTACTTCACGAAGCTTGATTTGAGGTTGGGTTACCATCAAGTTCGTATATCAGAAGGAGACGAGCCGAAGACATCTTGTGTGGCGAGATATGGGGCTTTTGAATGGTTAGTGATGCCCTTTGGGCTAACGAATGCTCCTGCAACATTCTGCACCTTGATGAACCATGTCTTCCACGGGTACTTGGATAAGTTCGTGGTGGTATACCTCGATGATATTATGATCTATAGCAAGACCATGAGCGAACACTTGGAACACTTAAGACTTGTGTTCGAGAAGTTACGCGAGCACCACCTCTTCGTGAAGCAAGAAAAGTGTTCGTTTGCACAAGAGGAAATTAATTTCCTTGGTCACTTTGTAGGAAAGGGGAAGATGCGCATGGATCCTAAGAAAGTCTCTGCCACCAAAGAATGTCAGCTTCGTTCCTTCCTTGGCCTTGCTAATTACTACCGGCGTTTCATTGCAGGATATTCTGTTATTGTGGCTCCCCTTACAGACTTGCTCAAGAAGTGTGAAGGTTGGAATTGAGCCGAATCACAGAATGAGGCGTTCGAAAAGTTGAAGAAGATGGTAACCAGGGAACCGGTGTTGGCTCTCCCCGATGTCACAAAACCCTTTGAGGTCGAGACTGATGCCTCAGACTTTGCCCTCGGGGGAGTACTACTTCAAGAAGGGCACCCGGTTGCTTTCGAGAGCCGCAAGCTGAATGGGGCAGAGAGGCGGTATGCCGCTCAAGAAAAGGAGTTACTGGCAATTGTACATTGCTTAAGGGTCTGGAGACACTACCTTCTGGGTTCGAAGTTCCTCGTTCGCACAGACAACACTGTTGTCGGCGAGCCACTTCTTAACCCAACCAAGACTCACTGGTCGACAAGCTCGGTGGCAGGAATCTCTGGCAGAATTTGATGTGGAGTTTACATACAGACCTTGAGTCAACAACAAGGTCGCGAATGCTCTCAGTCGGGCTGACCTTGCTGCCTTGAAACAAATGGCTCACTTGTCGGCAAGTCTTGTGGCCACGACAATCCGCGACCAGATCAAGCAACATCTGGGTCAAGATACGATGGTGAAGACCATCAAACAGCTCATTGAAGAAGGGAAAACGCGACGATTCTGGATAGAAGATGGCCTCATCTTCACAAAGGGACATAGGTTGTATGTCCCCAGGGCCGAGGGCCTTCGGAGAAAATTGCAGAGTGAATGTCATGACACCCTTTGGGCAGGACATCCGGGATGGCAGCGAACCTTGAGCTTGTTAAAGCAAGGGTATTTCTGGCTTGGTGAGCTATACTCGGACGTGTCTCGTGTGTCAGCAAGACAGGCCAGATCGATTCAAGCCGGGTGGCTTGCTAAACCCGCTCGCAGTACCGACTAGACCATGGGAGAGTGTCTCCATGGACTTCGTCAATTGCTTACCGAAGGTCGGACCCTTGTCGGCGATCATGGTGATAGTGGATCGTTTCTCGAAGTATGCCACGTTCATCCCGATGCCGAAAGCGACCGGGGCAGAAGAGACAGTCGTCCTCTTCTTCAAACACATTGTCAAGTGGGGGCTGCCGAGGAGCATTGTGAGTGACCGAGACCCTCGGTTCACAGGCATCTTTTGGGGTGAACTCTTCAAGCTTCTTGGGTCAGAGGTAAATATGTCTTCAGCGTACCATCCCCAGACGGATGGACAGACAGAAAGGTTCAACGGGCTCCTCGAAGAATACCTTCGACACTTCGTGAGCGCCAACCAGAGAGAATGGGTGAGACTGCTAGATGTAGCCCAACTCTGCTTCAATTCTCAGAAGAGCTCCTCGTCCAACAGGAGTCCCTTCGAAGTTGTCACAGGACAACAACCTCTCCTACCACACACAGAAGCAAGAAAGCCTATGATTTCATCAGAGAATGGAAGTAAAACACTGACATTGCTCGGAGTTACTTAGAAAAGGCTTCAAACACATGAAGAAATGGGCTGATCAGAAGAGAAGGCCACTAGAGTTCGAAGTGGGAGACCTAGTGATGGTGAAGATTCTCCCAGAGCAGATGCGGTTCCTTAGAGGAAGTGACAAGCGGTTGGTCCGCAAATATGAAGGCCCCATCCTTATCACAAAAAGGTTAGGCAAGACGGCTTACAAAGTGGAACGCCCGACTTGGATGAAAGTACACCCTGTCTTTCATGTGAGTCGCTTGAAGCCGTACCATGTAGATCCAGAGGACTCCGCCCGCAACAAGTCACACCGGGCCAACATCCGCACCAAGCCGTCCCCGACACTTGATGACTGAATCACGTCGCCGAGGACGTCGACAACTTTAGTGGGGGAGAATGTTAGGTTCCACCCTTTACAACTTGTAATTTACTGCTTTCCTTTACTTTCCTTGTAATGTAACATGTCTCTAAGGCGCTTCCTGCGTGTTGACCCTTGGACATGTCTTTAAGTTTTCTAGTCTTTTTACTTTTAGGAGTAGATGTTGAGTATGAAAGTTATGCACTCTTGATGTCTACTCCTGTCAGAATGAATAAAGCTCTAAGGACTCTTTATGGGGGAGTCAGTCCTCCATATCGATGTATTGATGTCAATGTTTCTTGTTGTTAAACTGTTTGATTGCGTGCATCATCCAACCCCTCTCTCAAACTCCGTCCCTCCCTCACTCTCTTGTGTCCACGGACACCCCCAAGACGTTCCTTGTGTACGGCTGGCACTGTTGCCGCTAGGAGACAAGAGCGCGCCGCACGTTCCGCAACTTGAAAAGGCGGACCGTGACACTATGCATGTTGAGTGATGTATGCAGATTTAGCTATACAATAGACCACATCACTGCAGCTCACTCTGAGAGAGTGACTCTCACTAGCAGGCCATTTTCTAAATTTGGTCATAATGCACATTGAATACCTTGCTTGTCATCTACTTAGTTGTGGTCATGTAGCAGAGGTTGAGTGCATCCTTTTTTTTTTTTTTTTCCAGTTGTGGTCATGTGGCTGAGTGCATTGTTCTTTTTTTTTTTAGATAAAATTTTTATTAATCAAATGTTTAAAGAGTACAATATAGGAGGATATCGTATTCTCAAAAGAACAAGAGCAAAATATCTACAAGTCCCAGCCGTAAGTGGAACCCCCTTAAAGGCGCCAGCCGCCTTAGCCCATAGGGTGGCCAAATAAACTATACCATCCCAAAAGAAATTAATATTCTTCCCCGCATAGGAGAAAACCTTCAAATTCCTCTCCGACCAAGTGCACGCACACCTCCACTATGACCTACCTCCTTCCCCCTCCTCATTGCAGAAAAACGTAACTGGAGGAAATGGGCCACCGTAGCTGGACACATAAAAGGCTTCCCACACAGTAGCCTATCCCACAAGGACCTGGCAAACTCGCACATCAATAACAAATGCAAACAATTTTCCCCAACATGGTGACACATAACGCACATTCCCGGTAGAAGAGACCAGCCCGGCCTCCGCTGTTGCACCATATCATAGGTGACAACTTACGAAGCACGAAAGTCCACACAAAAGCATGTACCTTCAGAGGAAGCTTAGACTTCCAAATATATGTGGATAAAGGGGAATGTGGAAACTGTGAGGGAGGCTTGAGTGCATTGTTTCTTTTTTCTAAAAAAGTTTAGTTTACTTTCAAAGGATAGTCTATGTACGTCTAATTAAGTTGGTGGGAGCCTTATGCATGGGGATGCCTTTCTTTCTATTTTTATGCCAAATTTTTCCAAGAAAGATCATTTAAAAGTATATTTTGACTTTGAGGAAAAAACATCCATCGTATGCCTCTTACAACACATGTCACCGTAAAAGTTGCATGCTTCACGTATATAGTATTTAGCTTGATACGATTTTACTTCACTACTAACTTGGAGGCTGGAGCTATTCTAAAATCTAAACTGCAAAGTCATTCTTGCGAACTATAATGTATGTATGTATGTCTGAGCTGTTAAATTGTTCACATTGGAAACTTCTTTTTGCACTTATTCTCCAGCTCAGTGTCTAAATCGATTTCAAATTTCATTTTTAGGGTTTTGTTTATGATAAATGTACAATTTCCTTTTAAGAGATGGATTCTGCTTCGTTTGGAACATATTAATGAAAAATGCTAAATTGGTTTCTGTTTTAGGAGTCACATAATCAAGCTGGCATTGCTCATAGCGGTGGTTTGGTCCCACTGTTGAAGCTTCTTGATTCAAAAAATGGTTCTTTACAACATAATGCTGCCTTTGCTCTCTACGGCCTTGCAGATAATGAGGTATTTGTCATCCTAATTTCTCAAATATCTTTGTGCAATGTTAGATTAATCGGAACTTTTCCTTGGTTTTTTAATTTTTGATGTTTTGTTGATGAAATATGACCTTTTCCTTTTATATAAATTTTAGGATAATGTTGCGGATTTTGTCAAGGTGGGTGGTCTTCAGAAGTTGCAGGAGGGAGATTTTATTGTTCAGGTGTGTTTCGTCTTATTTTAGTCCTACAATGCTTATTACGTCTCGCCTTTTTACTTTCCTTTTAGTTGGTATGATTTTGTACAAGCAAATAAAAGTTGTGGCATCGTTTTTCTTCAATGCATTGTGGGAGCTATCTCATTTTCCAGCTTGTTGTTGCATTGGTAAATCTTTCTGTCACTGAATGTCAATACATTCTTTCAGGCCACCAAAGATTGCATAGCCAAGACACTGAAGAGATTGGAGGAGAAGATACATGGTCGAGTGAGTATCAAGGAGTTATAATGAGTTTCACATGCTGTAAATGAAAAGTTGTTAACAGATATTTATTCAACTGTTCCTGACTCTAGTAGTGATTTTAAGGTTTTAACCCATTTGCTGTACGTCATGCGTGTGGAAGAAAGAGCTATCCAGAGACAAATTGCTTTGGCTCTTGCTCATCTGTGTTCCCCAGAGGATCAGAAGACAATATTTGTTGATAACAATGGTATGTCTTGTGTATGAGCTGCATGGTTCTGTCGACTCTTGTTTCTCTTCAATTAGCATTGGTTTCTTGGCATGGTTAGCATCATGATTTTAATTTCCTTGCTTAAGGGTTGGAATTGCTTCTTGGGCTTCTCAAATCCTCAAAGCAACAACTTAATGGTGCTGTTGCCCTTTGCAAGTTGTCCAGCAAAGCTACGACTCTTTCCCCCGTTGATGCAGCTCCTCCTTCTCCTATATCACAAGTAAGCTTCCTTTGGTTTGATAGATCTCATGCTGTTATATGACTGGGCATGTATCTATTCTCAAGAACGAAAAGGTGTACAAATCTGGCAATTAATATGATATGAAGTTGCAGTGAGAGAAAAAGGTAGTGCCGTACAGGTCAAATAGCAACCATTGCCGAACTGTAAAGGTGTCATTTTTATCAAGATGGGGACAGTTGCCTTAATCACCTAATATATTTTGCTTATTGTGTTCTCTTCGACCAGTATTTTAGAACTAGAACCCAAGTAAGGGGAGTTGGGATGAAAACAAGTCTAATTTTCCCCCATAAATGATAACTTAAATTGTGTAGGACAACATTGAGTGCTTCTCATGGCTAACAATGCTTATCAACTTAGAGGAGCTGTCAGAAGGGCTCTGACTTGCCAATTACTAATAGAACTTATCAACTGAGCAGAGCTGTTACCATGAGAGGTAAGAGGGGCACATTTCAACTCCTGAAGAACAAAAAATGGTACGACTTAGTGGGAAAATACAAGCCTAACCTTCAACAACTTTCCTTTCCATCTTTACTAAACCTCTACCATTTGCTGTCTTCCAACACCATCATGAACTGTCAATGGTCTGGCAAGCCTTTTTGATAACGATCAAGACGACTGTCAGATTTGGATAGCTCCAACCAGCTCTCTCCTTATTTCTTTCTCTTTTAACCATCGCCTCTTGATCTGCTACCTTCTTTGCCCATAAGCTCAATGTTGGCTTCGCTGGTATTAGCAGGACACTTCGTGGAAATTTCAAAAAATTCTAGACCCTACTTGGTGAACCCTATGAGTGGGGAAGTTTCGAGTTGGAATAGTCTCTGCATGTAGACCTACTGGATGTTTATGGTATTGAATTGCTGAAGCGTAGTGGCTGACCTCTTGTAGATGAGGCAATAGCAGTTGATTTGGGGGGGTGGGGGGGAGGGGGAGCTGGGAGGATATTTTCAACATTTTTCTCTTTTTTATTTTATTTTATTTTATTTTAAGTTGTCATTATTCCACAAAAAATTGTCAACCTACTAGATTCCCAAAATGAGCCTTGTGATGTGGAAAATAGTTAAGAAAAAGGAATGTTGAGACTTGAGACGGGTTTTCATGCTTGTTATTTGATCCTATACTGACCTAGGTGAAGCATCACGCTACCTGTATGCAAGTCCAAATAAAATGCTGATATAAGCAGAGACATTCTCCATTTGAGTTAAGAGAAAACACCTTCTAGGATAGGTTCTCAAGCCTCATGACCACAATCAACTAATCTCATTAATAAATCAACACAACCTATCTATTAAAAACCAAAGAAAAAAAGAACCCAAGAAACTGAAAAGGCTGAGAGGATATTTCCAAGTTCTGCTGCAAAAACCTTGCTTGATGCCGATATGCCTCACATCCCTCTGGGATTAACTGATTGCACAATTTGCTTCACCCGTCATTTAACAGGCATGCTCAGTTCTCGTATTCTCTATTAACTCTGAGCTTACGTACCAAAAATTTTGGGTTTTCTCCGTCTTCTCTGAAACCAGTTCGGCATACCAAACTTCTTGGGTTCGTCCCTGTTGTCTTTTCTAAAACCTAATCATAATCTGTGTAAAATCATCTCAAGGCATGCGTGAGGGACTTAAATCCTATTCCCGACTTCAGCAGGGAAATGAAAAACAAAGACTAGATGCAGATAGCCTTCATTAACTGCATCGCATTGAAAAGCATTTGAGTTAATAATTATACATCCCTCGGCCGGCCAAATGATGCTCAGGTACTGTAGGGCTTGACCAAAAAGTGTCACAAAGGGACTATATCTTGAGATAATACTAAATTGCCATATTTGAGAATGCTCTCTAAAGAGATTTGTACAACCAATAATTTTGCTTACAGACCAGAAGCTTGACACCATATCTAGTTGATATTGAAATAATGCAGCCATTTGCCCAATCAGTCTCTTTCAAATTGCCGATCGCATGGACATGTTCCCATTTGCTGTTTGTTTGCTAGGTCAGACACATGCAAGAGCATTGCACGGAATCAATAAACTGTTATTTATTGCAGCTTTTGTAGCCAAGAATATCCGCTTCTCTGTTTTCTTGTCTTCCAATTTCGAAGAATTTCACCTTGTATTGCTATCTACATATTTTTTTCTACCAGGAACTTGTTCCATCGTTCTTCTGCCAACTTGAGTTTTGAAATTGTTTTATTCTTGTAGTAGGCTTAAGCTCCTATGGGCTATGGATATTTTTTGAGTTGTTTCATTTATTATGCAATGTCATTAGTTTGTTTAGGGTTCTCACAATTTTTGTGACATTTGACTTTGCAGGTCTACTTGGGGGAGCAGTATGTAAATAGTGCAACACTCTCTGATGTTACTTTTCTTGTTCAAGGTGGCTAATTCTTCATTTATCCTTAGTACATGTTTGTTGTGGCTTGTTATGAATCAATGCAAAGTCTTAAATAGCTTATCCTTTTCAACTTTTGGGTACTTTTCACGTCTCAGGCAAACGGTTTTATGCTCATCGCATCTGTCTTCTGGCCTCATCTGATGCATTTCGTGCAATGTTCGATGGTGGTTATCGGGTGAGTGTGCTTGTTTGATTATATTACAAGCCATTTCGCCTTATATGCCTTGCTTAGTTTCTCCAGAAATTAGCACATGCATTCCGAGCCTGGAGCATCTGCTTCATTGGATGGCTGGAACTCCAGTGTTTATTTTGACAGAATTCTGAACATGTGCTCTGATCACAGTATCACAGCACATGTGGAAGTCAAAACAGCATCAGAATAATTGGGAGGGATGGGCTGAGGGACAATCGGGGTGGAGAAATGATTAATTGTTTGAGTACGATCCCTGCACAGACTAGATGGGTTTTTAGTGGATGATGGGGCCTACTCACTTCATCGTTTTTGACTGTCTTATTATGCTTATGGATAGAGCTGGCGAATAGATATCTTCAGGGACAGAGCTACATTAGTGTCAAAAGTAGTCATATCTATTTAGATTTTATAGTTTTGTAAATCTTCTTATAACACTCGTAGCAATAATCTCCTCAACATCGTGCACAATAAAAGGAGTCTTAAATTAAAATTAGATGTGAAAGTTATTTCTTCATTTAAAAGAATCAAACTGTTACACTAGTATATCGGAATGGGCCCTCAATTGCAATCATGGTCTCTGTATTTTGAGTATCATCATTATCAGTGTCCATGGACAGAATGACATCTGCAGAATCATCATCGGTGTTCAAGCTTCTGTACTCGAGCATTTCAATTTGGAAGATATTATCATATGCTTATTCTGGTTGAAATTGTTAATCTTATGCTGTTATCCTACTGATACAGGAAAAGGATGCCAGAGACATAGAGATTCCTAATATCAGATGGGAGGTTTTCGAGTTGATGATGAGGTCATGTATCAAGTGTTCCTGACTTCCTGTGTATTTGCTTCTGTAGTGAGAATTGCAATAAGCTATCAAAATTTACACAGTCCTTGTTATATACTGTGCAGATTTATATATACGGGATCAGTTGACATTAAACCAGATATTGCACAAGATCTTCTTAGGGCTGCTGATCAGTATCTTTTAGAGGGGCTTAAACGGCTATGTGAGTATACTATAGCACAGGTGAGTAACAGGATGCCTTTTATTACAATTGTATGTGTATTTATCAAAACGGATGATGACATTTATGGACATTTCCTTATCCACTTGAAGGATATATCACTGGAGAATGTGTCGAGCATGTTTGAGCTTTCTGAATCGTTTCATGCGGTATCATTGAGGCAGGCTTGCATCCTCTTCATCTTGGAGCAGTATGATAAATTGAGTATTAGGCCAGGGTATGCATTCTATTCATACTATTTGTAGCATATGCTGATTCTTTTTTGATTGAGGGGATAGTCTTCCATCCTAACAAATCTCCAAATCTTTGGCCAGAAATCAAATGAGTTTAGTTTTACAGAGCCATAGAAATGGACTCCTTGCATGGGGAAGGTTTTATTTGTCTGACCAATGTTAGGGACATCAAATTTACGGCCTTTTGTTTTTTTCGTTATAATTTGACTATGGCTGACCCACAGTTCCTCATGGTATACTTTTGCTGTCCACTATTCTCGAAGCTCATGTCGAAATTGAGATTTACATTTATGCTTGAACCAAGGTATCCGAATATCTAAAATCATACTAGTCTTTTGTCTACTGATTCTCACCTTTTTTTGTGACAATATGCAGGAATCATACTAATCTTTTGTCTATTGATTCTTACCTTTTGTTGCGACAATATGCAGGAATCATACTAATCTTTTGTCTACTGATTCTCACCTTTTGTTGCGACAATATGCAGGCATTCTTCTTTCATGGAAATTGTCTTACCAGATATCAGAAGCTACTTCCTAAGAATACTCACCAAGCCCAATTCTGTAAACTAATGACTTGATGCTGGGTGTTTATAATCGTCAAATTTTGAAGAGTACATGAAGTCATGAAGCAGGTTCATAAAAAAGAAAACAAAAAGAAGACAGAAGTGCACCCAAGCAGCTAATCACTTGCCAAGCAAGAGTTCGTATAATCCATCTCATGCCTTTGCATTTCCAGCCTTAGCTAATATGTCCCTCTTTGTGCCTATCTTCACCATATTTACACTGTGCTATGTTAATCCTCTAACAAGCATTAGAAAATTAGAGCTCGACATCTTCTGAAAGGCTGAAAACATAACTGTTGCTTTAGGGTTTCATCAAATGTGAACTTTTCTATACGGAAGCAGTTTCTGGTGGCTAGGGGATTGCGCTCGTGCCATTCTCCACTGGGACAGCGTCTAAGCTTTTCGACTTTGTGCGAATCTGAAGTGATTTACATATTTAATATCAGTATGGGTCAAGCTGGCTTTTCCTGTCATCTATTTTCGAGACTGATATTGTAATTATAACTTTGTTAGCTGCTGATATAAGATGGACTCTGGTTTGTAAAGCTTCCCGTTGAACCAGATCTCGCCTCAATCCGTTTGGGGCTGATGAACTTGCCAATGGACTCGATTGTCTAGTTTTCCATCTTGCTTGTAAAATGGCTTCCATTAGTTTGGGGCCCGAGCTGTAACTCGATGTTTCCTGTACTTGCTTCACTATTCAGTGGTTGTGGGATCAAATGTCGTATGGTCAAAAGCGTCTAAGCAGTATTTAAATAATCCATGATCGATTAATCTAGAAGTTTATCCACTTATTAATAGCGTTCACTGCTGTGCCATAAGCTTAAATGCGTGAGGATTTCTTATGGTCAGTAAGGTACTAAGGTGTCATTTGGTCATTGTTTTGTTTTTGACGACAGTTGTTTGTTTCAAGTTTCATCTCGTGTCAATTCACTGATTTTCAGTTTAATTTAATGTTCAGTTTAGAAACATACAATTTGTCTCACATATTAAGTGGTGTTCAGTTCAGTTATGTACTATGTTATATGGACTGTTCATTTTACCTAGAGTACCCGTGTCGGACGTTCGACACACGGACGTGGGTATGGACACTCAACACTTCATTTTTGGTCAAAAACATGCTAAATCTTCAAAACACCGTCGTGTCTAACTCTTGGACACGTATCTATGTCCATGTTAAATAAGTTATGTTCAGGTAAATTCAACTTTAAAGAATACACCGGTGGTGAATTTGAGAAGTTAGAGACTACTCCAATTTCAGAACTCTGGGAGTATGTTTCCTAATCTTCTTCCTTTCGAATAACAGTGTGCACTTGGTGCAGGTCAACAAAATCATACTCCAGTGTGTAACAGATGACTGTGATGTATCATGTATACATATTTTTTTATCCCTAATAATTAAACCTGTCTCGTGATTTTCGCGCATTGACTGCATTCAATTGATACAACAGAACACCCTTTACAATTTACATAGTAAAATACTCTAGTAAAATACTCCATAATATCTCTTTTACTTGGACCCTCTGACAAAAAGATATCATAAACTACAACTCCTTTTCAATTTCACTGTCACTCAAGGCTCCCTCACTACAGTCCTACATTCTCACTCTCCTTGCCCAGACTCTCTGATCTGAAGATTGCACTACCCCTCTTTCATCCAGAGACAAGCTTCACACCACTCACCAGCAAGGTCAAGGTACAAGGAATAAACTAATACTGTAAGAAATAGTCATGTACAATTAAACAGTTATACAAATATAATGAACTTTACCTCGATAATCAATATCTGCAGTGTCTGACAATATAAAAGATTTCATAAAAAGTGTGGTCCAAAGATAATTGAATTGTTTATGTGAAACATTCCATTGTAAACTTAATTGAAACCAGCATAATATTATGGATGTGTTTTCCATTCATTTTAATTTGTTTTCCCTCTTTGAGTTTGGTTGTATATCTGCAGGGTGTTAGTGATCTGATTAGTGAGTGTGTTTTCCATTAAGGTTTTTTGTTTTCGACTAGTTTTCCTGTCAGATGGATTCGAGTGCACAAGAGGTGACAATGGATTTCCCAGGGCTCATCCGAGTTTACAAGGATGGCTCAGTTGAGAGATTGTTCGGATCCCCTCATGTCCCTGCCTCACCTGAAGACCCTGATACAGGTGTTTCCTCAAAAGATGTCACAATTTCTACAGACACAGGTCTGTCAGCCAGGCTCTACTGTCCCAAACTCACAGGCCCGAAACAAAAACTCCCCGTCTTAGTCTACTTCCATGGTGGTGCCTTCTGTGTTGACTCCGCTTTCTCTTCCCTCCACCAACGTTACATGAACATCCTAGCCTCCCTAGCCCAAGTCTTAATTGTCTCGGTCGAGTACAGGCTAGCACCCGAATACCCTCTTCCAACTGCCTACGACGACTGTTGGGCTGCACTTAACTGGGTTGCAGCCCACTGCAGCACCAGTAGTCATGAGCCCAATCATGATCCATGGTTGGTGAGGCACGGCTTGTCTCTTCATTGGCGGTGATAGTGCAGGCGCTAACATAGCCCACAACATAGTAATGCAGGCTGGTACTAAGAGCTTGGACCATGGAGTAAAGATTTTAGGAGCTTTTCTTTCCCATGCCTTTTTCTTGGCACCTAATAAACAAGTTACGGATGAGGATCGTGTGCAACTGGAGTTTGCATACAAGATTTTGGATTTTGTGCATCCTAATGCACCCTGTGGGTCGGAGTGTTCAATGCTGAATCCAATGGGTCCTGGAGCTCCGAGCTTGGTGGGGCTCGGGTGTGCTAGAGTGCTTGTGCTTGTGGCTGAGGAGGATTTGGTGAAAGATTTTGGTGTTAGATATTATGAAGCTGTAAGGGAAAGTGGATATGAAGGTAAGGTGGAGCTGTTTGAGGTGCAAGGAGAGGGCCATGGTTTTCATGTCTTCAAGCCGGATACAGAAAATGCTAAGCTTATGTTCCAACGCCTTGCTAAGTTTCTCCACAAGTGATTAGTGTTATAAGTTTATTTTTCTTGGCTTGTGAATCATGTATCTGGTTTTAGTTCAGATTGTATACTGCAAACGAATACTTAAAGCCAAGGATAGAGTCTTCCTAACAAAAATTAACGATCTAAGATATGAGTATATTAGGTCCTAAATTCGAATCCCTCCTCCTCCATGTATATGCATATTGTACTGATTTTTGTACTCTTATGAAACATGGAAATCTTGGTGAGGTGTTGTATCGTGTGTCCGACACATAGACACGACACGATAGCACCAAGACACGACACCTATTAGCCTTGTTTTCTCCTACAAATGACGTTTTCCCTTGTCGATCCGTGTCGTGTCTTTATCCGTATTCATGTCTGTATTTGTATCCATGCAACCTAGTTGTCCCATATCTTAAGGATCTAAGAATATCCTAATCCTAAATTGATTACTAAGGCAACACCCATTGACCCATAAACTACTACCAGACACAAAAGGTCTATGCGCTGCTAGCGCCAATTGATCTTGATCAACAGGCCTTAAACAGTGCAATGCCTTTAACATTAATTAAACACATACATAGTACATGTTCATGACAATATATCCATAAACAAACCACAACAGATTAGTCAACTAACTAGTTATTATCGGCCAGCTCACAACAAGTAGAAGACCCAAGCACGCCATAAAGAAATTTCAGCAGCTGTACTAACCCACCCGAACCTAAATTAACACGTTCTCCCGATTTTCAAGGATCCATATTGACATAATGGGTCGTTTTTTAACGTATCATATTATAAAAGGTCTTATGTAAGATCATCTAGAATGAAATATCAGTGTAAGACCGGGTCTTGTAATAATACATGTCTGTAACTGCTGGTAGTATTTTATCTAGGAGTATCTTGTATATTTATCCTTTTCCCCCACTTGCACATTCAAATATATGAGCAATCCATCTTAGTATACCATCATCTACTCTATCCTCACACACACACTACAACGCTCCATGGATATTCATGGTGCAAAAGAGGTGAAAGTGGACTTCCCAGGCCGCATCAGAGTCTACACAGACAACACAGTTGAGCGATTCTTCGGCTCCCCCTACGTCCCTCCTTCCCTAGAAGACTCCGCAACCGATGTCGCCTCGAAAGACGTTACAATCTCCATCACAACCGGCCTCTCAGCCAGACTCTACCTCCCCAAACTCACCACCCCCAAAACCCGAACCTTCCCTGTCTTGGTGTACTTCCACGGTGGCGCATTCTGTCTCGAGTCTGCTTTCTCCCTTTACGATCACCGCTACATGAACATCCTCGCCTCCCTAGCCCAGGTCATGGTCGTCTCCGTCGAGTATCGCCTTGCACCCGAGTTCCCTCTCCCTACAGCCTACGACGATTGCTGGGACGCCCTACTGTGGGTCGCCTCACATCGCCAGCAGCCCAACGGGCCAAACCACGACCCGTGGCTGGCGGCCCATGCCGACTTTGACGGGATCTTATATAGTCGGTCTTCTTTGATCAAATTGATTGATTGTGTGATCGTCACAAGGTTGAACCTAAAGGACAATGCAGTTTTCAAGAGAGTCATGCGAGTGCAGATCCCACTCTTCTTAGGAACTGAGTTGATTGAGATTTTTTTTTTTCTGTTTGAGTAGAAATTTTGAGTTACATCTATGTAATTTTGAAGTTTTGTTTTATTCTTCTTATGTTTTTATCGTCATTGTTATATGTTTTTAAGTGGATTACAATTGTTAATTTGATATTTCACTAGTATTTAAATTTGCAATACTTCAGTAAAATCTCCATTATCTCTTTCACCACTGTAAGAAGCAAAAAAAAGTAGTGTCATGCAAAGCCATTAAAAAACAGAAATTCTGGTAATTTAAAATAAATTAAAACCGCAAAAGTAGTCACCAATTTAAAAATATCGTTAAGAAAGGAAAAAAGTCAAGAAATTATTGTAGCATTTTTCCAATCACATGGGTGGACAAACAAGATTTTTATAGTTGGGTGGTTGAATAAGGCTTTTTATTATACTTGGGTGGCCAAACAAGACCATTTTATACTTGGGTGGCCAAACAAGACCGTAGTAGCTACTTTAATGACTTAATAGGACTTTAGTGGTTCTATTCTACATGGCTTGTCCATCACTCCCAATAAAACTCAAAGATCGGTATATAAAATTGATAGAAAACCATGAGAATCAAGAAGTCCAATTACTCTACCTGTAAATAGGTGTATTAATAATACTCATAAGAATAAATATTCAATGACTCATAAGACAGAAACTGTTACACAAATAAAAATAGGAACCATTGTTACAAACGTAATAATTCACACATATATATCAGTCAAGTTCAGTTAAGTTAAATTCAAACCTTATAAAACACACCCATAGAGAACTTGAGAAGTTAGAGCCTGCTACAATTTCAGAACTCTGAGAGTATGTTTTCTAATCTTCTTCCTTTTGAATAACAGTGTGCACTTGGTGCAGGTCAACAGTACAAATCATACTCCTTTGTGTAACAGATGAATGTGATGTATAGTTTTTTATCCACTAAAAATTAAACCTGTCTCGCGATTTTCGCGCATTGATTGCATTCAAATTGATACAACAGAACACCCTTCAAAATTTACATAGTACAATACTCCATAATATCTCTTTTACTTGGACCCTCTGACAAAAAGATATCATAAACTAAAACTCATTTCAATTTCAATGTCAGTCACTAGCGTCCTACGTTCTCACTCTTCTTTCCCTGACTCTAGAGATGGTACTGGGCATGATTAGCATGAGGCACGGCACGATCGAGTACATTTTTTTACACGACATGGGCACAGGGGAAGCACGTGCACGAGCACAGACACGAATGACCGGGCCTGTATTTTGAAAAGAAAGCACGGTGGGACACGATTAGGCGGCACAACACGACATTGCACGATGAAAATTTTAATTTAATATGAAAAAAGCATGGGCACGATACGAGCACGGCATGACACAAGCACGAGCATGGGTACGATCTGGGCCTACCTTTTGGAAGAGCAGGCACAACATGGCACGAATCACGACAACTATAAGCACGGGCACGGCACAACACTGTTACAAAACACGAAGGCACGGCCCGAGCACGGCACGATACTGTTACAAAACACGAAAGCACGGCCCGAACACGGCACAAAGCCATTTTTACCTGACTCTTTGAAGACTGCTCTACCCCTCTTTATTCATCCAGAGAAAATCTTCTCACCACTCACCAGCAAGGTCAAGGTACTGTACTATACTCTCTCTCTGATTTGTGGCATTTCAAGAGTTGGGTTTTCATCATTAGCTTGTTTGGTACAAGGAAATAAAACTAATACTGTAAGATATAGTCATGTAAAATTGAACAGTTCTACAACTTAATGAACTTTACATTGATAATGAATATCTGTAGTCTCTGACAATATAAAAGATTTCATAAAAAGTGTGGTCTAAAGATAATTGGTTTGTTTATGAAGCCAGCACAATATGGATTTTCGGTTTTCCATTCATTTTATTTTGTTTTCCCTCTTTGAGTTTGGCTTGTATATATATGGGCAGGGTGTTAGTGATCTGACTAGTGAGTGTATTTTCCACGAAGTTTTTTTTGTTTTCGACTAGTTTTCCTGTCAGATGGATTCGAGTGCAAAAGAGGTGACAATGGATTTCCCAGGGCTCATCCAAGTTTACAAGGATGGCTCAGTTGAGAGATTATTTGGATCCCCTCATGTCCCTGCCTCGCCTGAAGACCCTGATACAGGTGTTTCCTCAAAAGATGTCACAATTTCTACAGACACAGCCACACAGGTCTGTCAGCCAGCCTCTACTGTCCCAAACTCACAAACCCGACCCAAAAGCTCCCTGTCTTAGTCTACTTTCATGGCTCAGTTGACTCCGCTTTCTCTTCCCTCCACCAACGTTACATGAACATCCTAGCCTCCCCTTGCTGATGAAGAACATGACAAAATGGTAGGACATCAACGGATTGCTAAATCAGATTGTGCTTTCTCCATTCCATGAATTAACGTTTGCAATTACCAAAGCTGAAGAGAGAACAAAACAAACCAGCTACATTATATCTTTAAGAATGACAGGTATCTTAGCAGAAAAAATTTGGAGACAATTGTACCCGAAATCTGAACTCAAAGCAGTCGACAGATCACACATATACTGATATACATCTCTGTTATACTAAAAAAAGGAAAAATATAATCAACAATGGAAATGTCTCCGAAAATGAGTCCACTGGGATTCAACCCAAGCACCACCTAATTTATCTTCAACAACATCGAGTTCATTCAAGTCTTAACTAATACACCTAAGTGATGCAGTAAGATCAGTTCCAAAAGTTCCCTCCTTATTGTCGTCGCATAAACACACAGTAGCAAAAATTGGTTGTTCAGTTATGGTTGGTAACATTGAAGGCTATGAATCTATCTGAGCTTTCGACAAGAGAGCTTGCAATGGAGTTGATACCAAATCAACTAGATCACCCTTACAAGGCCAACATGAAGTACAAAATCAAAGCCCTAAAACTAACAGAATTTTTCAGAAAGTTGATTTGACCAAAAGAATGTGCCTTTTGTGGCACCTTGAATGTTCCAGTAAGATCTTCATAATGATGAAATAACAAATGATACTCTAACTAAAATGTAAAACTACAAGTAGTCAAAGGTGAAGTGTGACATACAAGGACAACATGCTTTCAGAGCGACGACAAACATAAGAATAAGTTTCAGGAGTCATTTGAAGCTATCTTCTCACCAAAAGTTACAGAACACCGGCTCTCCACAACTTTTCATATGGGGGAAAGAGTTGAGATCCCACACAATGCAAGAGTTCACTTGAGTGCTAGACAAAATAACTTAAACCAAAACACAATCAGAGACAACAGATAGGCAAACCCAATTATGCTAGCTAAACAAATAGATAGTATCAAATGATCAGAGAAAACTTAGATATGCAAAAGACTAGAAAACTGCAATCTGCCAGCCTAGCCAAGCTAAGAACGTAGCTAATGAGAAGAGGAAGAGAAGTTGGAATCTGTGCAAAGGTCTTCTTGCGGTAAGAACCACAGCAGAAGCACAATCTTCCAAGTAAACAGAAATATAATGCACAAATAGAGAGAGCAGTCAATACTATGAAAGAGAGTTATGCATAAACAAAAAACAACCTCGTAAAGCTAACAAGCAGGCATTCATCTAAACTAGAACACCAAAAACAACATAACCTGAACCTGCATCAACCATCAACAAGATAGGGTACTCACAGGATAACTGATGGGATCATAAGAGAATGTCCCTTAGCCAGGCGAACAAAGGGCTTCCATCATAAAATGCAATATATGTCGTCTATAACAAAGTAACACATGAGAGTACAATAGTACAACCTTCCAAGGAAGTAACACAGACTGCTAAGACAAAAATACAACATCACGTCACCAAACTAGTGTTTCTTGGGTAAATACCAATTACACAAGCAATTTGTTTATACTGCACAAAGTAGAGCTGAGAGTTTCAAGACAAACACAATAGCTTCCAAAGTGAAGATGGGAGCAAATGAGATAATAGATACAAAATGCTCAGTTGAACAATTGAAGTAAGCAATTGGAAAGGTTACTTAGCACCTCCGCACTTAATTGAGAGAAAGACTGCTTAATTTCACAGAGAAATATTTGAAATAAGGTTTACTGATGTCTTTCCTCTTACTAGATCAAAAGTTAGAATTTTTTTGTTTTGAAAAAGAGCTTCCAAAGGGTAAAGCCAGCAAGTTTGCAAAAATAAAACAGCTCAAATACGTTACCAGACACCGAAAATTGAATAGAAAGGTAAAACATTCTGACTGTTTCATGGGCACGAATCCTGGCAGCTAACATTCTGATAAATGAGAAAGTGAAATCCCATAGATAAACATACGAAGAGCCAATTGAAATGAGCTGACTAATTCCATTTTAGTGACCTAGACAACACAATACAACATGACTCGACGGAGACAAACTATACAGTATGACTCGATGGAAAGGAACATGGACTGGAATGCAACGAAGAGATTATTACAAGTACAGATTAAAGAATCCTGGCAGCTAACATTCTGATAAATGAGAAAGTGAAATCCCATAGATAAACATACGAAGAGCCAATTGAAATGAGCTGACTAATTCCATTTTAGTGACCTAGACAACACAATACAGCATGACTCGACGGAGACAAACTATACAGTATGACTCGATGGAAAGGAACATGGACTGGAATGCAACGAAGAGATTATTAGTCCTCTAGTCTTGAATCTTTGATCAAAGTGTCTTTTCATCCTTGCTTGGTAAACATGACCATAATGTAGGGCATTTAGCCGTCTTTCGTCTAATAAGAATAATTGATCAAATCAGGCTTGGACCCAATCCACTTCGGGTAATTCGCTCTCCAAAGCTATCCTTAAGGAATGGATTTCTACCTTGACTAAGAGTACTGCCTCCATTCCATGTACTAAAGAATAAAGCGTTGCTCCCGTTGAGGATCGAATAGTAGCATGTAGTGTCGAAGCTTCTTTGTCGCAGTGACCAATGCGAGACACGTTTTCTCTAGTGTGGAGTAGCATGTTTCGTATTCCAAAAATTTCTTGCTAAGGTAGTATATTGCCTTTTCATCATTCTCCACCTTTTGGGCCAACATGGAACCCATGGCGGTTCTGTGACTGTTAGGTATAGCATAAGCGGTTTTCTCGGAATTGGTGGAACCAATACGGGTGGGTTAGCTAAATACTCCTTAATTTTGGCAAAGGCTTGTTGGCATTGATCATCCCATGTAGACTTGTTGTCCTTTTTGAGCTTTTTGAATATGGGCTCGCATGTAATAGTCAATTTGTATATGAATCGATTTGTATATTGGAGTCGCCCTAAAAAATCCCTTATGTCCTTTTCATTTTTAGGAGAGGGCATATGTCTTATAGCTTTGATCTTGGTAGGATCAATTTCAATGCCTCTTGTGCTTATGACAAATCCTAAGAGTTTGCCAGAAGTTACTCCAAATACACACTTTTGGGGATTTAACCTCATGTTGTAGTTCCGAAGTCTGTCGAAGAATTTCCTTAGAGAGGGTACATGCCCTTCTCTCGCTTTGGATTTGATGATCATATCATCCACGTACACCTCGGCTTCTTTGTGCATCATGTCATGTAAAAGGGAAGTTGCGGTTCTTTGGTATGTTGCCTCGGCATTTTTCCACCCGAAAGGCATGACAGTGTAGCAGTACGTACCCTATTGAGTTATGAAGGTGGTTTTCTCCATATCTTCTTCTGCCATTTGTATTTGGTTATACGCTGCATAGCCATCCATGAATGATAAGAGGGCATGTCCTGCAGTATTATCCACCAGTACGTCTATATGTGACAAGGGAAAGTCGCCATTTGGACTTGCCTTGTTTAGATCTCTGAAATCGACGCACATCCTTACTTTGCCATCCTTTCTTAGAAAGGGTACTATGTTAGCAACCCATTTTGGATACTGAGCGACCTTAATGAAACCTGTTGTGAGCTGTTTTTGTATTTCTTCTTTGATTTTCAGTGTCCACTCAGGTTTCATCCTCCGAAATTTCAGCTTTACCGGTTTTGAGTAGGGATTGAGCGGTATTGTATGATGCGCTATCTCACGACTTATTTCTGGCATATCTTTGTAGGACCAAGGAAAACGTCTATGTATTCTTTTAATAGATTTATAAAGCTTTCTCGCTCTTTGGGAGTTAGCGATAAGCCAATGTGTACTTGTCGCGGCTCTTGATCCCTTGCAAGGTTAATTAATTATGTTTCTTCCACAATTGAAGTCTTTTGTTCATGAATTAATAGTGCTTTAGTTACTTCTTTGGGCAATTTTGGTTTATCTTTTGAATTATTAGCTACTAAGTAATCCATGAAGTAAGCAGAATCAGTATTCATTTCATTGATAGAAGAAGTTGGAACATCAACTGAGTCATTACTATTGGCTTTAACATCATTAGACTTGCAAGTAGATTTAAAAATAGATATGGGTGGACTACTCGACTCTACTATATTAGACTCGTCTTTGAAATCAAACTAAGTCCGGTCGGAGTTAGTGTCGGTGTCAGACTTGGATCCCTCGGCGATCGTGATCTTTATCTTCTTTCCACTGGCTCCAGTCCATCATCTGGTGTGTTTCTGCTTTGTGAGTTGTCCCTCGTTTGGAGTGATCAACTTAGTTGGGTCAAAGTTTGCATCTTGAATTGTATTAGTGACATTGTGGAGCTCTTCATCTTTTGGATGGTGGCGCTCTTGTCCAAATAGTAGACTCAAAGCATTGTTGGGTGTGTTCTCTAGCCAACAAAATTTAGCCTCCTTCTTACAGGCAAAGGAGGGATGAAGGTGATCCTTCCTTTGTTAAAGGTGTTAGATTAAGGTTTCACGGAATGTTGATGACCCCTCTGCCAATGAGGTCTTGTGTCTTGTGCTTCAGGTGCATGCACTCGTCTGTACTATGCCCTCTTCCTTGATGATAGATGCAAAAGGAGATATTCGTCCAGTTCTTGCTTTTATTTCCTGGATTCGGGTCGGGTGTTGGCCCAATGGGCTCTAGATAACCTCTCCAATAGAGATCTTGGGAGATTTGAGTTGGGTTGAGGAAAGAGGGGTATATGCCCTTCTTGGCTTTCGGTTATAGAATTCATTCCTTGGATTTGGGTTATTTTTGTAGTTACATGGCTTGACCTATGAGATCTTGAATTCTGTGTTTCAGTGCCCAACAGTATTCGGTGTCGTGGTCTCTTTCCCGGTGATAAATGCTAAACTTGTGCAGATGCCAAGCGATCTCAGGAGAGATAGGATCTGGGTAGGTCTCAATGGTTGTATGATCCCAATGGTCACTGGTATTTTAAGGGTGTGAGCAATACAGAGGGGTAATGGAGAAAAATCCCTTTTGGTCATATCCCACATGGGTAGGTGTAGACACCAAAAATTGTGTCTATAATGAGTCCCCGTAAAAACCCGATGATGAAAGGATTGGATTTTGCTCAAACTTGGGTTGCGAGAATGATTGGTCTGATGATTAACCCACTTCATTTGAATTAGCTAGTAGAAGCCTTTTGTACAGGTGATCCAAACCAGTTGGACTCAATTCAATTGGAGTCCAAAACTGAGAGATAGGCCTCTTTGAACCTAAGGGCCCGAAAGGGAATCCAAACCCATGAGTCAACCCTTGGTCAAACAAGGGAACTTAGTCAATCCCGCGTGGACCCTCTCGGAAGAGCCTCTCCCGCGTGAAAAGAATGTCAGGAGCCTATACAGGCATGCCGCTCCAGGTCCAAGCGGCCACACTTGAGTTCAAGCGGCCGTGCCGCTAGGACAAGCGGCTTGACCGCTTGCCTTGCGGCTAAGCTGCTTGGCTTAGCTGTATGGCCGCCTGGACCTTTTCTCGCGGACGACGAATTTGAGGCCCATCTCGACTTCCGTGCCAAACCCTAGCAGCTTCCCCTCTTCTATATAAACAAACCTTAGGGTTCAGTTGAAGAGGTTGGCAGTTTCTCTCTCAAGGTTGGTCTTCAGGTTGGACATTCTCTCTGAAAGGTTGGCAGTTAGAGAACCCTAGGCTGAAAATTCTCTCTCTCTCTCTCTCTCTCTCTCTCTCTCTCTCTCACACACACACACACACACACACACACACACACACACACATATAAAACTAGAAATTCTGATTGTACTCCTTCTTTAGGGTTAGCCCTAGCACCACAAAATAAGCCTTCACACTTCATCAAGAGCATGAATTCAAGCAATATAATCCAATAAGTTCATTGTGAGCATCCAGGTAACCCAACCCGAGGGTTTTCAATAATTTTTATATTGCTTGTTATTACTAACGATTTTGGTTTATGTGATATATACATACATGGCGCGTTTTGAGCAAAAGGGCTTGTATTAAGCCTAATTAATAGATGAATGAATGTTTTAATTTTGTTATTTATTGCTTTTTTATGATTGAATCATGCTTTGTTTGTGGATTGGTGGATAAATTATGTGTTTGTCCTCTAACTTGCAGGTTTTAGCATATTTATCGTTTTCTAGCAATAAAAGCATGTAACTTGATAAATTGTTAAAAGTGGTCACAATAATAATGTTTGTTCAACCCAGTAGTTAAAACTAGGAATTTGGACAAATTGAACCTTGTTTGGAACCATAGCATTAATAATTATATTGAATCGATTAGTAAAAGGCCGTTGTTGTCAACGGGCGAGTTGGGTGCCTAACACCTTCCTAACTCGTACCTACGCCCCCGAACTCATTTATGAAGTCAATTTCCCCAATAGGGATTGAGGTGCACAGGAGTTGAGTTGACGTCTTTCTAGACTATCGACTTGACTCCAAGGTTTCCAAATTACCTTAAAATTTGGTGGCGACTTCCGACAATCTTAATTATGTCCTTGGTGCATAAATCTTTACGTGGATTCACACTCAAAGATTCACGAAACTCGTACACCACTGCACTCTCCCAGGCTGTCCGGAAACCCGAACTCAGAAAGGGTCGAAGGAAGACACGTGGAAAAGAGGGGAGAAAAATATGGCAGCCTACAGTGGCGACATCATTGGGGACATGATTAAGAGTGTGTGACTTGAAAATCGATTCATTATCATTATTTTTGCTTGGTTCACTACCTTGAGTGTTCTTATTATTATTTTGTGACTTGTCATTCATCTATTAATTTGCATTCATTGCATTCATGTGCATACGCTTGCGCGACTTCCGAGCTTGTTTTTACAAGTTCAAATTTGTTTTTAGCCAATGGAGTGTGGTGAAGTGCCTTGGTGAGAATCCACTCGATTATTCTTTGCCAAGAAACATGGATCCCCCCACCTCATGTACCTTCCTACGCATTCATCCATTCGACGAGTTGGATAACTAGAATGCCTCACATTGTCGCGCATCCCGCGGATTGTAGTACATTCTTGATCATGAGTACCTTTTGACCAAAACCCTTAAGCCTACCCAATTGCATGAACTAGAACCAATGTTTTAGGTTGAAACTCAGTCCCATGTCCATGCTAGATTTTCATGATCATGTCATATTGCGTTGTTGTGCTGTTTGCCCATATGTGCTCTTTTTGGTTGTCATAGAATATTAGGTTAGACCCCAATTAGGATCTTTTCCTTTTTGAGTCTAGATTTTGTCTTAAGATTGAGTCTAGAATCTTTATTTTTTAGGAAACAATATCCCTGAATGTTCTAAATGACGCTCGTTACCTTAGGAATGATTTGAATGCTTTATTCTTTCTTTTTATTTAGGTCGTGAGTCTAGGTCAAAAGAACTCGATAATATCTCTCTCCTCTCCTTTTAGTCAAGAGTATAATAACTTTTGCTTTATCCCATATTGAGTCGAGATAATATCTCTACCCTCTCCTTTTAGTCAAGAGTATAATATCTTTTGCTTTATCCCATATTGAGTCGAGATAATATCTCTCCCCTCTCCTTTTAGTCAAGAGTATAATATTTTTCATCTTTCTTTTCCCGTGTCGAGATTTTTTGACCCTAAACCCATTACTTAGTCCCCAAAGGTAACTATGTTGATAGATTATTTTAGATAGGAAATTCCCATCTTTGTTTTAAAACCTTTCTTTTGTGGAACTTGTTAGTCTTTCCTTTTCTAAGTCTTATCCGCTGTCCAGGATTAGGAAGAAAACAGTCGGTCCGAAAAAGTTGGGAACGCGATCATAGCAATCAACGTCTGGTTAGGAAGCTCGTATTGGAATCTCCCCCTCCGAGCAAAGATAGGTCTAACGCAGTATTTGTTACTCCCCCTCCGTATCGACCATCTTGTTCTAAGTTGACCGAAATGGCCGAAGATGACATGCCACCTCCACCACCTAAGACTACTGGTGAGATGTTGACTGAAATGATGAAAATATTGGAAACTATGGAAAACCGTGTGACATGGATAGAAAGCAAGGTCAAGGAAGCTGACCCTCTTAACCAAGATGATCCTCCACCTCGAGATGACAAAGTAGAAGAGCTAAGTGCTCAAATTAAGAACCTTGAGTTAGCTCTAACTTAAAACAAGATCATAAGTGACTACATGATCAATGCTGAAGGATATTCCTCTCACATCAAGGGGAAACTCCCACAAAAGTTCTCTATGCCTGAAGTCCCCACCTTCAAAGGGACCGATGATCCAAAAGATCACATAAGGGCTTTCACCACTGCAACGGGCCTAAGAGGAGTAGATCCTGACCTCTATATTCATCTTTTCTCACAAACCTTGGACCCCACTGTTAGGGCATGATTTCTCAAGCTTGAGCCTAATCAGATTCAAGAATGGAACAAAGTGTCCAGTTTATTCCTCACTAGGTACGCCGACAACGTCATCCAACCAACTACCCTGAGAGAGCTGGAAGTGATAAAGCAAGGTGAAAATGAAAGCTTCACTGACTTTGTTAAGAAATGGAGAACTAAAGTGGCCGAAATGCTCGACCGTCCATCCGTGGAAGAGCAAAATTCGGAAACTCATCAAGAACTTACAACCTCCTTACTTGAATCCTCTCAAATACCAAGCAATTACTTCATACACACAACTCAATAGTGTGGGATTGCTCATAGAGGACGATCAAGCACTTAAAAAGGAAAAAAGCAAGGACTTCTTCAACAAGGGCACTTATAACTAGAACTACAAAAAGAACCCCAATTCGGGAAACTCATCCAACAAGGTTAATGAAGTCAATGTTGTTCACGACAAATCGCAAATGCAATACACCCTATTGGGCATGACCTATGCTAAAGCTTTGGAAAAGCTTGTCAAGAATGAATATCTCAATGTCGTGGGCCCCACTCCGGATCCCGACATCGAAAAGAGGAGCCCATCATGGAATCCTAATCTTTATTGCAAATTCCATAGAGGAAAAGGACATGACACCGAGAAGTGTTGGACACTCAAGAATAAAATCTCGGATCTTTTTGACAATGGGACTATTCCCAAGCCAAAGAATGCTCCCACTCCAAACAACAACACCAATCCTCTAGGTGCGGTTTTCGCCATTACAAATGAAGAGGAAGAAAAGGACCCCTCTCGCCTGATTGTGCCAATTGGACATCCTGTCCCACCATTTAAGCTTGACTCCCTCCACCTAGAGGTAGCTGGACTATGGGAAAGCGATAGCGATGAGGAAGATGCTGCCCTCCAGATTTCTAAAGCATGGTACAACTCCTTTGATGATGAATCTCCTGAAGTTGAACACCTCACGAGGTCGGGAAGGAATTATATACCACCCCATCTCCAAAATAGGGATCCACTACAAAACACAGCTTCAGTTATACCACAAGTGAGAGACTCTCCACTAGTCCAGAACAAGGACCAAAACCCTCCAAACGAGGATGATGGCACTACACTGCTTAAACAGCTTCAAAAGACTAAGGTGGATAACTCTATATGGCAACTTTTGACTACTTCCCAAGTACACCGGAACGCTCTACTAAAAGCACTTAATCAGACTATGGTCTCCCCCGAAACTACTCCGGATGACTTAGTCAATCTCCTCACAAAAGAAAATTCTTTGCAAGCAATTGCATTCACTAATGAAGACCTTCCACCCGATGGAACTCATCACAATAAGGCACTCTACCTAACTTCCATATGTGAGAAGAAACAGGTCCCAATGACTCTAATAGACAATGGGTCCGTTGTCAACGTTTGTCCCCTAAGGACCGCCCACTGCTAGGGCGTAAATGTCAACAACCTCGCGCATGCCGCACAAGGGTTGAGGGCCTACGACAATTCCAAACGAAACGTCTTAGGCATATTTTTGGTTAACCTTAACATGGGACCAATTGAGAAAAGGGTACAATTCCATGTCATCGATATCCCAGCTTCATTCAATTTATTCTTAGGACGCCCATGACTCCATGGATTAAACGCGATAGCTTCAACATTACACCAAAAGGTCAAAATGATGGTTGGAGGGGTAATTCTAGAGGTTAGAGCTGATTCTTTGATCGCTAGCATTGAGGACATGCCGGTTCTTAAAGTCGAGCACACTGCACAGGACGAAGAATTCTGGGGCTTTATGACTGAAGGCGTCGCCGTACTTGAGCAAGATATAGCTCCTTTCGCACCATATTCCCACCTAGGAATTAATGCCATTTTAAGAAATCAGGGACACTTCCCTGGCACATCTCTAGGCAAAGATGTCTCCAAACCACTTCCAGTTTGGTCATCCAATGTCGGAAATAATCTTTTTGGGTTGGGCTATAACCCTACCAAACAGGAATTACGGGAATACATCGCCAAAGAAAAGGCGAAGAGGAGGGCCATTAAGGAAAACAAAGTCTATGACATCCCCATGGCACCATATCCGCACACACTGAACGGGCAGTTCGTCCAATATGGAGATCCATTCCCTTATTATGGCTTTCCCGAACCCTATGTTCTCCCTGTTTACGGAATCCAAGTTCTCGGATTCAAAGTCTTCCAAGACTGCTACGTGCTGGAAGAAACTCCTTTGCCTCTAAGAAGGAGGCTGAACTTTGATTGGGTAGAGGACACACCCAACAACGCTTTGGGTCTATTATTTGGAGAAGAGCATCGCCATCCAAAAGATGAAGAGCTCCACAACAATAATGCAATTCAAGATGCGAACTTTGACCCAACTAAGTTGATCACTCCAAACGAGGGTCAACTCACAAAGCAGAAACGCACCATAAGCTGGACAGGAGCCAACGGAAAGAAGATCAAGATCACGATCTCCGAAGAATCCAAGCCTGACACCGACACTGATTCTGACCGGACTGAGTCTGATTCTGAAGACGAGTCTAATATAGTAGAGTCGGGTGGTCCACCCAAATCTATGTCTAATTCTGTTTGCAAGTCTAATGATGTTAAAGCCAATAGTAATGGCTCAGTTGATGTTCCAGTTTCCTCTATCAATGAAATAATTACTGATTTTGCTTACTTCTTGGATTACTTAGTAGCTAATAATTCAAAAGATGAACAAGAATTTCCTTAAGAAGTAACTAAAGCACTATTAGAGCATGAACAAAAGACTTCAATTGTGGAAGAAACAGAATTAATCAATCTTGCAAATGATCAAGAGTCGCGCCAGGTGCGCATTGGCTTATCGTTAACTCCCAAAGAGCGAGAAAGCTTTATAAATCTCTTAAAAGAATACATAGACGTTTTTGCTTGGTCCTACAAAGATATGCCAGGAATAAGTCGTGAGATAGCACAGCATATAATACCGCTCAATCCGGATTCAAAACCGGTAAAGCAAAAGCTTCGGAGAATGAAACCTGAGTGGACACTGAAAATCAAAGAAGAGGTGCAGAAACAGCTCGCAGTAGGTTTTATTAGGGTTGCTCAATATCCAGAATGGGTTGCTAACATAGTGCCCGTTCCAAAAAAGGATGGCAAAGTAAGGATGTCCGTCGATTTCAGAGATCTAAACAAGGCAAGTCCAAAGAACGACTTTCCCTTGCCACATATAGACGTACTGGTGGATAATACCGCAGGACATGCCCTCTTATCATTCATGGATGGCTATGGGCATATTGCTATACCGTCATGCCTTTCGGGTTGAAGAATGCGGGAGCAACATACCAAAGAACCGCAACTTCCCTTCTACATGACATGATGCACAAGGAAGCCGAGGTGTACGTAGACGATATGATCATCAAATCCAAGGAGAGAGAAGGGCATATACCCTCTCTAAAGAAATTCTTTGACAGGCTTCGGAACTACAATATGAGATTGAATCCTCAAAAGTGCGCATTTGGAGTAACTTCTGGCAAGCTTTTAGGATTCGTCATAAGCACAAGAGGCATTGAAATTGATCCTACCAAAATAAAAGCTATAAGAGACATGCCATCTCCCAAAAATGAAAAGGAGATAAGAGGATTCCTACGACGACTCCAATATATAAGTCGATTCATATCCAAATTGACTATTACATGCGAGCCCTTCTTCAAAAAGTTCAAAAGGGACACTAAATCTACCTGGGATAATCAATGCCAGCAAGCCTTTGACAAAATTATGGAATACTTAGCTAATCCGCCCGTATTGGTTCCGCCAATTCTGAGAAAACCACTTATGCTATACCTAACAGTCACAGAAACCGCCATAGGTGCTATGTTGGCCCAAAAGGTGGAGAATGATGAAAAGACAATATACTACCTTAGCAAGAAATTCTTAAGAGTACGAAACATGCTACTCCACACTAGAGAAAACGTGTCTCGCATTTGTCACTGCAACAAAGAAACTTTGACACTACATGCTACAACATTCGATCCACATAAAGTCAAGGATGAATCCACTAAAGTACTTGTTCGAAAAACCCATTCTTTGTGGAAGAATAGCAAGGTGGACTGTCATGCTTTCAGAATTCGATCTAACTTTTGAACACCAAAAGGCGATCAAAGGACATGCCATTTCTGAACATCTCGCTGAAAACCCAGTTACTAGCGAAGATGCTACACATGACTTTCCCGACGAAGGAATAATGAGTGTCGAAGAAACCACTTGGCAGTTATACTTTGATGGAGCATCAAACCAAAAGGGTTATGGCGTAGGAGTATTATTAGTCAGCCCAGAAGGCACACATACTCCTATAGCCGTCAAATTAGACCATGAGGTAACCAACAATGGCGCCGAATATGAAGCATGCATCATTGGTTTAGAAGCGGCAATAGAACTTCAAATTAAGGATCTAAAGGTATATGGAGATTCAACTCTCATCATAAACCAAGTCTCCAATAAGTGGAGAGTGAAAAGCGAATCACTTGCACCTTAACAGGAATATCTTGAAAAGATAGCCAAATATTTCACTCACGTCCGTTTCACATACCTTCCTAGAGATGACAACCAGTTCGCAGATGCCTTAGCAAAAATGGCTTCCATGGTAAATATTCTAAATGATGTAATCTCCATGCCCATTCACATTCAAAGGCGCACTGAGCCCGCCTTTTGTAATGCACTTGAAGTACGCGCCAATGAGGAAGAAGAAGAGGAATGGTTTACCGACATTCTCAATCTACTAGCCAAAGGTGATTACCCTCCACAATCGACACCTAGGGCACAAAGAGCTTTAAGAAGACTAGCCGCACAATACATACATGTGCAAGGCAAACTTTATAAAAAGACACCACAAGGGCTAAGTCTTCTATGCTTAAAGGAACGTGAGGCCATCAAATTCATGAGCGATATACATAATGGCGTATGTGGTCCCCATATGAATGGGCTCACCTTGGTCAAGAAAATCCTAAGGCAAGGATACTATTGGACTACGATGTAAAAGGACTGCATTGAATACGTGAGAAAGTGCACTTGCTGCTAATTCCACGCCAGTTTACAACATAGACCTCCAACTCCTCTACATACATTCACTTCACCATGGACGTTCTCTGCATGGGGTATTGACATCATTGGAAAAATCACCCCTATAGGAAAAGGAGGCCATGAATACATACTAGTTGCGATAGATTATTTCACCAAATGGGTTGAAGCTCGTTCATACGCAAGAATAACGTCGAAACACGTGGAAAAGTTCATACATGACAACATCATTACTAGATATGGGGTACCCCACGAAATCATAAGTGATCACGGGTCCCAATTCAAAAAGGATGTTGCCGAGCTTTTCACTAAGTTTAAAATTCAACTTCGACAGTCTTCACCTTATAGGCGACAAACGAATGGAGCCGTAGAATCCGCAAACAAGAATGTGAAGCAAATGATAGCTAAGATGACGGAAAACTACGAAGATTAGCCCGACAAGCTACAATTCGTCTTAGGGGGATATAGAACCACTATTCGATCCTCAACAGGAGCAACACCTTATTCTTTAGTATACGGAATGGAGGCGGTACTCTCAGTCAAGGTAGAAATCCCCTCTTTAAGGATAGCTTTGGAAAGTGAATTACTCGAAGTGGATTGGGTCCTGGCCCGGTATGACCAATTGATCTTGCTAGACGAAAGACGACTAAATGCCTTACATTATGGTCATGTCTACCAAGCAAGGATGGCAGGACATTTTGATCAGCGGTTCAAGGCTAGAGGACTAAAAGAAGGAGACTTAGTCCTAAAAGAGGTAAGACCAATTGTAGTCGACCCTCGGGGAAAGTTCAAGCCTAATTGGGCCAGACCATACATTATCAAGACAATATTGTCCGGTGGAGCGGTAAAGTTAATGGATTTAGATGGCAACGAGTTCACTCAACTCACAAATATGGACCAACTTAAGCGATTCTATGCATAAATGTTAAATCTTTAAGAGAGACCTCTAAGGCACCAAATCCAAGTCAAAATAGGTCAAATTCGTCCACATAGGACCCACGACCGGAAAAAAAAAAAAAAAAAAAAAAAAAAAAAAAAAAAAAAAAAAAAGAGATTTGGTTTTACGAATTACATTGACCTGATTCCGCATGGATATGTAGGTAACCCATATAACTTGGGCCCAGCCACTTTAATAAAATAAATCTCTAAAGGGAGTTTTAATCCATTTGATTAATGCAAAAAAATAAGCAAATCTTTCATTAATATTGCTAAAGTCCATTACATACTCTAGAAAAAAAAAGTGCAAAAATAATAAATAAATAAAAGGACAATTCTAAGCTACATCTACTTGGGCATGCAAACCCGTTATTTGAATTATATTACTAAGCAAAAAGGACAAGACTTGCTAGACAACTAGAGGTGGACTACTCCTCCTTGTCTTTGACTTTGGGCTCTTGGACGGGTTCGCTAGGCTCATCAAATTCCATTCGTTCTTTTGGAGCCCATCTTTTCCTACCATAGCTAGAAGAGGCCTCGTAATCATTGGGCCTAATTGGAGCTACTTGTTTGGCCGAGTGGGTCGGATTCTTTCTCTTCTTGGAGTGGGGCTTAGCCTTACCTTTTCCCTTACCCTTAGTTTGGGGCTTGGAAGGTTTAGCGGGCCTATCAATGGGAGTTATCCTTATACCGCTTGGCTCATCATATTTGCGGGCCTTGAACAACTCTTTTTCCTCCTCTAGAAGCTTTGGGTTGACTCGGTGATCACCGCTCCAAATCCATTGCTCGTAAAAGATCGTCAGCCCATGAGATTGAGGAAATACTGGCTTAACCCATTTTTGAGACGACCCCAATATCGCTCCCAACGAAACACTAAGGAAGGAGTCAATGGTCGTTGACGAGGGCACACACAGCTTACATTCGGAATTCTCTGCCGTAAACCATACTGTCGCAAAAGGCGGTTTGACAAAAAGGAAGTCAAGGTACGTAAGCCTATAATCCGAGTGAAGGGCATATCCTCACTACACCCTATGAGTTTAGTGGTATGCCACCACGGGACGAACTAGCCCATTTGGGTTTTGGCATAAAAGAATTCCAACCATTCCTCACGGGAGGATAGAGAGAAGCGCCGACATCTCGCCGGGAATTGCTTGGGTAAATACTTTCTGGTATCTATTGAAGGCATTTCAAGGATATTGAGTCTCTCTTGAAGCCATATCTACACAAAAACAACAAAAGAAAAATTCAAGTCAATACAAGATGAGAATTTCACCAAATAAAGTTAAATCCACAAAGATTAAGGCTTTATCACAAAACTTACTTGAAGAAGTAGAGGGCTCCCGGTGAAGGACTCTTGAGGATTTCTCTTGAGCTTGTCTAAAGCAAGGATTGTCTCTCCCACGATCAAGTGCATAGGAGAGCTATCCCACTATATTTGCTCGGTCAGCCTTAGAAGACAAGCTTTGCCTCTATTGATGGTAAGCTTCTTTTCGGATGGAGTAAGAGCGGCTTCATTACCACCAACGAACAAATAACGATGGAGGAGACAAAATACAAAGGCACGCTTTTTGTATCTCATATCCATCGCATCCTGGGTCTTGGAGGTGAAGAAAGTCATAAGCTTGGCAAGATCAACATCCTCACCATGAAGCACGTGACCCGCCTGACGGGGAGACGACCCAAGGTACCTTTGAAAATCACCCACAAAAGCATTCCCCAAGTAAGGAACGACAGGGGGGCTTTCGGTTGGAAAACCAATCATATCGGAGAACTCCTCCACCAAAGGACATCTCTTGACCACCGAAACGGAAGACATGGAATTTTGGGTTCCAAAACTCAATAGATGCATGAAGAAAATCCCACAAAATCTTGACTTGCTTAAGGTGAAAGAAGGCATTGAGGTGGAGGGGAGTAAGCTCTAACCTCTCCTCTACAGTCAAGGAAGCCAACCAAGCATCAAAGACATCATCAAAGTTCAGCATTGTTAAGATTAAGGATTTTCTCTCAAGGAATTCTCTCTCTCTAAGGGCTCAAAGCCAAGTGTTGAGAATAGAAGAGAAAGAAACCCAACTATATAGAGGCTACGGTTGGATTCTCGTCGAAAAATTAAGGAAATTCAGACAACCGACGAAAAAGGGGCCAGACGGCCTTGAAGCTAGTCCAGACGGCTTAGCCGCTCCAGCAAGCGGCCAAACCGCAAGCCCAAGCGGCCAAACCGCAAGCCCAAGCGGCATAGCCGCAAGCGGCAACCGCTAGAGCTCTAGCACAGCCGCTAATAGCTCTAGCGGTCACCCTGTATAGGCGTGGTGTGTTCTTTCGGGAGAGACCTCGGTCCACCCCACCCCACGCTTGATCGAGTTCTACCTTCCTAATTCCCACTTGGACAGATTTTAGAAGCCTTCCCTTATATTTTGCTTACCTTAAATTTTGGCTCTTGCCACTTTTCTATTTATTACCTTTTATTTTCTTTCCTTCTTTTTATTTTGATTATCAAGTTCCACTTTTTATTCCTTTTATTTTGTGATTCTCTTTTTTATTAATATCTTTCCCTTTTTATTATCTTTTTCTATTTTGCTTTTCTTTACTTTATTTTTTATTTTAGGTGAAGAAGTACCCTAAATGTGCTAAATTTTCGGGAATCCTAAATTCCCGAATGTCGTGATTTGTGATTTTCCACTCGGAAATTAGTTGATTAAGTTCACATATGGGTATTTGCATGATATTTTTGTACGTGAATAAAATGCAATAATTTGTAGGAGGTTTAATACAAGCCCGAAAGTTCGAAATGCACTACAACAAATATCACTGGCCATCTTCGCCAGTACTCGGACCCGCCTGAGATGACTCTCCGGGTCCACTCGATGATGGAACACCCAAAGGACCAGGCTGAGACGTCGCCCAAGCTCTAGGTTCGAAAGCGAACAATGAACCCGCCAAGTAAGCGGGATCCAGTGAATGACGAGGTGGCTCCGACATGCCGGGATAGACGCCATACCCCGTACTCTTCTGACTCCAAGAACCCCTTGGAGGAACTGGAGGATGCATGGGAATATGATAGCCCGGATACCCCATATAGGGAGGCGGTGCAGGCCACTGCGGAAGATAAGGCACTTGGGGCGAGTTCCCCGTATCCACTCTAGCTCGAGGCGTCCCTTGACGCGCCTCCGTACTCTCCTGCCTAGGAGGAGGACGCTGCGGTGCAGACACCGACTCCGGAGTACGAACAACTGAAGGCCTGGGAGGTGTCACCACGTGAACGGGCTGCGAAAACAAAGCCCAAAGTAAGAAAATTACCAAAAATACGAATCAAGCACTATTACTTGAAATGAACATACCTCTCGAACGTCAGACCGACGACTCGTGCATACACTCTGAGACGCGAACCTGGAAAACCAATTCTTAAAGGCATGCATGCCTCTATAGATCTTCTGTGTCTCAGCAGCATCCAACTGTGCACATAAAGAAAAGAGTCAGTATAAATACAAAGGAAACATTGCAAATTACAATGAATTCTCACTTACTCCCCTACAACCAGCTGGTAGAGGCAATCTCTCCACCTTCTCGTCAGGCCGCGAAACTCAGGAATCTGTATAACCTGAGGAGACCCGTCCGCTCTGTGTAACCCACCGACATGGAAGGGAGAGTAGGACGCGGAGAAGAAGCAGTCGCATGAGACGACGAAGAACTCGCAGCACTCTACAAAAGACTCAAAAAAAAAATATTAGACATATTTCTAAATTTCCAAGCGAAATTAAGAAACAAAAGTATATTACTTACCGGGTCGGTAGAGAAGTTGGGGCACAACCGAGCCTCCACGAAATCAGTATATGCCACCATAAGATCCACCTCAGGATCAGCTGGAAGCAAATACTCGAGGGCATTTTCCCCAACAGTAGCCGCCCTCACCTGCTCCACGGTAAGGTGACGAACATAAAGCATAGAATCTGGAGGATCCAAAGGAATCCTCGGAGGCGGAAGGTCGGAGAAAGTCTGCCTAATCAGTCTCTCTCCCAAGAAACACTCAAATCCGAAGGGACCCTCAATAAGGATCCTCCTCTGGTCGTACTCCCGAGCACCCAAAAATCTATCCGAGTGACCCGGGAGGTAATCCGTTCAGGGGAACCAGTCGACCTGCAAAAGCAAGAATAAGCACACAAAAGGATAAAAGGACGAAAAAAGCACAAAGGAAAGTTGCTTACATCCTGAGCGGTCAAGGGATATATCGCCTCCCTAAGGGCGTGCAGCGTAGTAAATGAGCAAGATGCCCGTCCCTTCCAGGTCTGCATCGCTGGAAAGGACAAATCCCCTGTCTTGAGAAGAGGGGCATGGTCGGAGAAATGCTCATAAAACCAAATCTAAGACATGCAAAGTACATGGATTAGACATAGGTTATTAATAAAGGAAAAGAAAACACAAAGTATAAGAAGGGTAAAAGGAAATTACCTCCATTACCTTCCAATAACCGACTAAGGAGACGCGAGATGCGCCTTTCTCTCCACTGAGGCGGCTGGACTGCCTCAAGCACCGAAGAACACAAGAGTATGCGGGAAGACCCCAGTTGTACTCCGCAACTCTATCCAAATCCAGCAAGCACGGGAAATAGCAAACGTGGTACCTACTAGCTTTATCCGAAAAGACGGAACAAGCTAGAACATAGGCCAAGAATAGGCGAGCGTGCTGCTCCACCGTGACCTTCTTCAATTTCCTCGGGTTGGTCAAGAACTGGACCATAACGTCAGTCCGGCCGCACTCCCTACCATCCCAGTTGGTCCCAAAAAGACCAAACATCTCCACCATAACCTCCCTACTTACGTCTCCATAGGTGATAGGAGTACCGGTGCAAAGGAGCCCGGAAATGAGACCAAACTCGAAAGGGTGATCATGATCTCACCCATAGGAAAATGAAAAGTACTGGTAGTATCCCAGTACCGCTCCGCAAGACCTCTAACAAGTGACCAAAGCCACAACGCTCCACAATAGCGTCGACCAAAGGAGTCACGTACCTACGGGCTTTCTCGATACCCGAAAGACTACCGTAACCCCGCATGGTAGTGTCGACATCCTATGCAACACAATAATTGCAATACAATTAGCTAGGTGATCCTAGTAACAACTACCAGTCTCCGGTTTAGTCCTAAATTTTTACAATTCGTAAAATTTAGCATTTTAGCTAAACCAATATGACAAGAGTAAATTTTTAAGAGAGCAAATTTCACACAAGTTTTTTATTCTCCACAAATATATTAAAAAAAAAAAAAAAGCATTTACCACCACAACAAAAATAAACTTCATTCAAGTTTATTTTCACACAATATATACAATTGCAACGAGAATAAATTTCATATAAATTTATTTTCCACCTTTAAAAATGAATTTCACGCAAATTCATTCTTCACATGCAAAAATATATATGGTACAAGAAATCTACGGGAATTCACAAATTAAGAAGAAAAAACAATTTCACGTAAATTGATTTTTCCACATTTAGCTACACTACGGTTCTCAACCTAGAAATTCTATGTTTGCCTACACATGATTTTCTAAGTGTAAAAGAGCAAAGAAAAAAAAGACATACCCGACATTTGGTACCGACGGTAACCAAATGCTCATTCTTCTTGAAAACAAGATCGTTTGGCTCCCAACGATCGGTAGGATGAAAATCACTATGGGTGAACTCATCCTGGACTAACCGGCTCTCACACACCCGGTGATGGGGTATACCGGAAACAAAAACCAGAGTGAAAATATTCGGGGCCTCATGAACAACAATCTCTTGCCCCTTCCTTTTCCTACCTCCTCTAAGTTTAGGAGCCATGGATGAAGAGCAAAAATGGAGTTTTTGGAAATTTGAGTGGAACTCACAAAACTCACAAATTCACACAATTTTGAGTTTTGACACTCAAAAACACAAGAACAACTAGCAAAATCAAGTTCTACTAAGAATTTGAGCAAGAAAACCTCAAGATTTGGAGCTAGGGGCTTGGATGGAGGTTGAAAACTTGAGTAAAAATGGAGGAGAGAGAAAGGAGAAGGTTCGAAATGGGGAAGATGACCCATTTCGGCCTCCCCCCCTTGTCTTTTATGCATACCCGTGAAAATACCTAATGGCCGGTCAGACCTCCTACATGGACGGCCAGACCGCCCAGCTGGCGGTCAGATCGCAAGGCAGGCGGCTTGGCCGCTAGTCCCAACGGGTTGACCATCGCTTGACGTGGCGGCTTGACCGCCTAGCCCACTCTCTCACCTCTGACGTTTTATGGGCCATTGGTTCAAAATCAGTGGGCCCCACACGAGATCCATAGCAGTTATTTGCGCGCCAAAGTCCGTTTATGAAAGCAAGACTACTTTAAACCCACAGGTTTGCACATTAAAACTCGGCCAAATGGCATGGGCTGAAACCCGACCTAAGGTATGAGCAACATTTTATTACCTTTACAATAACATTTATTACTCATCCTATTTCTAATGAAATATTTTTATTGTGTAACCTACAGCATAGGGTCCCCTTCGACTGAAAATCGAAGGACATTTATTGTGTAACCTACAACATAGGGTCCCCTTCGACTGATAATCGAAGGACATTTAGTGTGTAACCTACAACATATGATCCTCTTCGACTGAAAATCGAAGGATTATAATCATTTATTACCTATCTTAAATATTTTTATTGTGTGACCTACAACATAGGGTCTCTCCGTTCGACTGATAATCGAAGGACGTTTATTGTCTGACCTACAGCATAGGGTCAAACTCTCGGTCAAATAAACCGGAAAATTTATTTCTCTAAAAATGATTGTTTATCTTTAACTGATTGTCACCTCACTCAGTTTTCCTGTTTTATTGCAGGTATTGGCATAGGAATACTTTGACCTTCACTCTATTCGTGCTCGGAAAAAATAGGGGCTTCTATAGACACCAAAAATTGTGTCTATAATAAGTCCCCGTAAAAACCCGATGATGAAAGGATTGGATTTTACTCGAACTTGGGTTGCGAGAATGATTGCTCTAATGATTAGCCCAGTTCATTTGAATTAACCAGTGGAAGCCTTTTGTACAGGTGATCCAAACCAGTTGGAATCAATTCAATTGGAGTCCAAAACTGAGAGATAGGCCTCTTTGAACCTAAGGGCCCGAAAGGGAACCCAAACCCATGAGTCAACCCTTGGTCAAACAAGGGAACTCAGTCAATCCCGGGTGGACCCCCTCAGAAAAGCCTCCCCTGCGTGCAAAGCACGTCAGGCGCCTATACAGGCATGCCGCTCCAGGTCCAAGCGGCCACGCTTGAGTTCAAGCGGTGGCCGCTAGGACAAGCCGCTTGCCAAGCGGTTTGACCGCTTGGCCTGCCAGCTTGGCCGATTGACCTAGCTGTATGGCCGCCTTGACCTTTTCTCGCGGACGGTGAATTCGAGGCCCATCTCGACTTCCGTGCCAAACCTTGGCAGCTTCCCCTCTTCTATATAAACAAACCTTAGGGTTCAGTTGAAGAGGTTGACAGTTTCTCTCTCAAGGTTGGTCTTCAGGTTGGACATTCTCTCTGAAAGGTTGGCAGTTAGAGACCCCTAGGCTGAAAATTCTCTCTCTCTCTCATATAAAACCAGAAATTCTGATTGTACTCCTTTTTTAGGGTTAGCCCTAGCACCACAAAATAAGCCTTCACACTTCATCAAGAGCATGAATTCAAGCAATATAACCCAATAAGTTCATTGTGAGCATCCAGGTTATCCAACCTGAGGGTTTTCAATAATTTTTATATTGCTTGTTATTACTAACGATTTTGGTTTATGTGATATGTATATGCATGGCGCGTTTTGAGCAAAAGGGCTTGTATTAAGCCTAATTAATGGATGAATGAATGTTTTAATTTTGCTATTTATTGCTTTTTTATGATTGAATCATGCTTTGTTTGTGGATTGGTGGATAAATTATGTGTTTGTCCTCTAACTTGCAGGTTTTAGCATATTTATCGTTTTCTAGCAATAAAAGCATGTAACTTCACAAATTGTTAAAAGTGGCCCACTACAAAAAAAAAAAAAAAGAATGAATTTTGCCAACAGAAATCTAGTGACAGATAATATATGTGTTGGTAAAAGTGGTTTATTTGCAGCAGATACTATTATCTGTGAGTATTAGTTGAACGAGTTTGAAGGGAAACAAAATGTACAACAGAGAACTTTTATCTGTTGGTATTAGTTCTCCTGTACCAACAAATATTGTACCAACATATAAATCTGTTGATGTAAATTAACCTGTGCCAACAAAAAATTTAGCAACGCAAATATCTGTCTCTACATACATTTAAAAAATGAAACTTTCGCTAACCCGCTGATTATTTGGGCTTCCCGCTGATACTAAAATTACTCAAACTTCTAAAATGAATAAAAAAAACCTAACTACTCAAATGAAACCTTATAAAAAAAAAAAAATGAAACAAAGAATAGAACTAGTCGATCACAGCCTCCACACTCCTTGTTGTTGTTCCTCAATCTCTCTCCTCACTTCTGTTCCTCCTCACTAGCTCCCTCACCGTGGCGGCCATGACCGCCGCCCAGTCCCGCCATAGTTGTTGTCGCCCATCTCGTCTTCCCCTTCCGTCGGTCTGACGCATAAATTTTTCATCGGAGCACAAAATTGTGTTGACTTTCCCATGCTTTGGGCCTAACCCTAACACGAGGCTTTATTTACGATATCACTGATTTCATTGGTATAGATCAAGAATGAAAAGATATGGTGGCTGCTAGTTGGTATGTAGCTCTTCATCTCTGTTTAATTCGTATCTGTTTCTCTTTGCCTCAACTTTCGTGTGGGAGTTTGATTAATTTGAGATCAATTACTAAGTTATAGGTGAAATTTGAGTTCGAGTTGGGGGCTATATCGATTTGTCGCTGAATTTGATGAAAGTTTTTGGGTTAAACTTGTACAAATTAGGGTTTGACATTCAAATTTAAAGCCAAATTGCAGGGTAGTGCTTACTAGTTGTACTCGAAAACGATACAAGTTACGGCTCTAATTCTTGGTGTCTGCTTTTTTTTTTTTTTTTTTTATTTTTTTTTTTTTTTTTTTTTTGGTCTTTTTCTGGTTTGGGTACATTTAGTATGCAATGTTTTGTATTTAGAAGTGTCTTAAAGAAATTTATTTCGCCTTTTTCAATATGTGCCTTTGGCTCTGTGTGCTGAAGAGTGAGATAGAGAGGGGGGATGAGGCTAATGCTGTTTTTTTTTAGTACTGTAATGAAGCTAGGCAGAACATGAATTTGTATTTATGTTATTTGTTATTGTTTGGTGCTCGTAGATATGCTCAGACCAGAAATTGTCCTGACAGGAAATTGTATTTGCTAAGAGTCTATCATTTGCGAGCTTATATCAGCCAAGGAAGGGACCTTTTTACATCATATATTCTTCGTGATCTCTTAAACCAACTCTCAAAGTATTGCTTCTGAGTTTTTATTTCCGTACAATGCTTTTGCAATCTTTATTCTTTTGTTCTTCCCTATGCTACAGTTGGTGATGTTCTTAGAAAGCTAGACTGATTGCATCCAATATGTTGAAAAACTTGCAGACCTGAGGCTTCATGATGACTATCTACTTGAATTAGTACATTAGGTAAATCTAAATTAATGTTGGAGGTTTAAGAAACATACTATAATAGCTTAGTGATGTAGTGTTGGGTCTGGTATTGTTGTGTTGTTAGGAAATTTGGCTTTGGCATGTTACATTACTTTGGGGTTGTTTTGATAATACTAAGTCCAACGTGTTATTGTATTATATCTAGAGGGAAAGTTTTCTTAAGTGAAAAGATGAACACTTTGATAATGTTTATATAATGAATTTTGCCTACTGTTGTGTTGCTTTAAATAGCGTTACTAATTTATGGTATAAATTATTATTTGTTGCTCATTTTCAGTAGAGATCTAGGGGACATGGAGTAAGAGTTACAGAGTGGTGCAACACTGCCATAGGCTTCAGGTGCCTCCCTCGCTCTTCATCACTTATCTAGCTGCACTATCACTGCCAGAAAATTTGATATTTGTCTTGTTCCATTAGATTATCGTTGCAGTTTTGCAGAATCTGTTTGTGAAGAGGAGGGATCTTTTCACCCCATGTTCTGCTCCTCGATGACGTCATTCAGGTGAGAGTGCTGCTGTCATTTCCTTGTTAGCTCATAGGTGCTACGAGTCTGCACAAATTCATGTATGCATATCTTATGTTCTGCTTCAATTATGTTAAGTTTTGGGCTTTTGTTGGAGCTGAATTCTGATTTGTGTTGATTGATTGAAAGACAAGTCTAACTTGGTATTCAGTAGATTAAATATCGATCTAAAGCCAAATGCATGCTAGACTTGCCTGAATAATTATGGTTGAACTTGAATGTCTGGGACTGTTTCAAAGAGTGCAATCTGTTTTTTCTGCAGCTGTTGGTTTCTTATTGCTTTCATATGATTTCAGCGCCATTTTGAGGTAAACGCGAGCCACAATGTTGAGGAAATCAAGCTACATAACAAGTCCTTGGTGATTCTGTATTCAAGTCTGAGTTCACAATTTTTACCTGAATTGCACACATTTCTGAACTTCTCTGCTTAGTTCTAAATTCAAATTTTTAACCTTGTTATTTGTTAGTATGTCGTAAGGATACAAACTCAGAGAAAAAGTAGTGTACTAAATGAGGCAATGATCCTAGCTAAAGGTCGATTTCATGTTCTTATCAATATCGAGAAGGCGTCCGAACCATTATCCTTCCTTAAATTGCAGGATGCATTCAATTATATTGGGGACAAAAAGAGGATTGAACTTTGTGCCGATTGCCTAAAGTATGGTGTGCAGGTTTTTGGTGTTGGTGTAGAACTATAGATACTGTATTAGCCCTCAAGAAGGAAATAGTTGCTCATGTGTCCTGTCACTTATGTTTTTATTGTTACTTTTCCCCCTAGTGGGCTGTAAGGATCAATATATGTATGACTTATATATATATATATATATATATATATATATATATATATATATATATGGAAACTACTATTTTGATGGCCAAACTGCTTTATGGTTAATAATTTTGTAGGAAACTACTATTTTGATGGCCAAACTGCTTTATGGTTAATAATTTTGTATAATCAATTTTTTTTTATTAGTTGATATCAATATTACCAACAGATCTTTTGTTGGTAAAGAGTATTACCAACTGTTACATATCTGTTAGTATTATTGTCCACAGATAATTTTGTTGGTACAAGGACTATTATCAACAGTTCGTCGTTTGTTGGTATTTCTATTACCAACAGGTATTATCTGTCGGCATTACTTTTTCCAACAAAGCCTAGCATCTGTTGGTAAACTTTTGCCAACAGTTTAGCGACAAATATTTTTCTGTTGGTAAAATCCTTTGCCAACATATAAAAGGCTTTTACCAACAGTTATGACCCTATTGGCAAAAGTATTTTTTTTTTTTTTGTAATGTGGTCACAATAATAATGTTTGCTCAACCCATTAGTTAAAATTAGGAATTTGGACAAATTGAACCTTGTTTGGAACCGTAGCATTAATAATTATATTGAAGCGATTAGTAAAGGCCGTTGTTGTAAACAGGCGATTTGGGTGCCTAACACCTTCCTAGCTCGTACTTACTCCCCCGAACTCATTTATGAAGTCAATTTCCCCAATAGGGACTAGCGTGCACAAGAGTTGAGTTGACGTCTTTCTAGACTATCGACTTGACTCCAAGGTTTCCAAATTACCTTAAAATTTGGTGGGGACTTCCGACAATCTTAATTATGTCCTTGGTGCATAAATCTTTACGTGCATTCACACTCAAAGATTCACAAAACTTGTACACCACCGCGCTCTCCCAGGCTGTCCGGAAACCCGAACTCAGAAAGGGTCGAAGGAAGACACGTGGAAAAGAGGGGAGAAAAATACGGCAGCCTACAGTAGGGTGTGACTTTCAAGTGGGAGATTTATGTTTTGATGGATGATAAATGCAGATTGCGCTTCTGTGTCATCTCTTTCTTTTCTCTTCATTTCGATGTTAGTCACCTCTTCATCTATTTGTTTCAGACCAGCGAAGATTTCTGCAAGCAATTCTCCCATTGACTTCTTAGGAGCGCTTTTTGTTGGCTTAAGGTTATCTTCTTCCTCACTATCCCAAACTCCGGCTACCTCTAGATGGGAGTCAAGCTTAAATGATTGGATAGGATGTCCAATTGGCACAATCAAATAGGAGGGATCCTTTTCCTCTTCTTCCTTTGCAATGGCAAAAACCGCACCTAGAGGATTGGTGTTGTTGTTTGGAGTGGGAACATTCTTTGGCTTGGGAATAGTCCCATTGTCAAAAAGATCCTGGATTTTATTTTTGAGTGTCCAACACGTCTCGGTATCAGATCCTGTCCTTTTCCTCTATGGAATTTGCAATAAAGATTAGGATTACATGACGAGCTCCTCTTTTTGACATCAGGATCTGGAGTTGGACCCACAGCGTTGAGGTAGTCATTTTTTATAAGCTTCTCCGATCCAAAGCTTTAGCATAGGTCATGCCCAATGGGGTGTATGGCCTTTGCGATTTGTCGTAGACAATATTGACTTAATTAACCTTATTGGAAGAGCTTTCCAAGTTGGGATTCTTCTTGTAATTCGAGTTATAAGTACCTTTGTTGAAGAAGTCCTTGTTTTTCTCCTTTTTAAGTGCTTGATCGTCCTCTATGAGCAATCACACACTATTGAGTTGTGTGTATGAAGTAATTGCATGATATTTGAGAGAATTCAAGTAAGGAGGTTGTAAGTTCTTGATGAGTTTCCGAATTTTCTCTTACTCGGATGGACGGTCAAGCATTTCGGCAACTTTAGTTCTCCATTTCTTAACAAAGTCAGTGAAGCTTTCATTTTCACCTTGCTTTGTTGCTTCTAACTCTCTCATACTAGTTGGTTGGATAACATTGTTGGAGTATCTAGTGAGGAACAAACTAGACACCTTATTCCAATCTTGAATTTGATGGGGCTCAAGCTTAAAGAACCATGCCCTAACAGTGGGGTCCATGGTTTGTGAGAAAAGGTCGACAAAGAGGTCAGGATCCACTCCTCTTAGGCCCATTGCGATAGTGAAAGCCCTTATGTGATCTTTTGGATCATTGGTCCCTTTGAAAGTGGGGACTTCAGGCATTGAGAATTTTTGTGGGAGTTTCCCCTTGATGTGAGAGGAATATCCTTCAGCATTGATCATGTAGTCACTTATGATCTTGTTTTGAGTCAGAGCTAACTCAAGGTTCTTAATTTGTGCACTTAGTTCTTCTACTTTGTCATCTTGAGGTGGAGGGTCATCCTGGTTAAAAGAGTCAGCTTTCTTAACCTTGTTTTCTATCCATGTTACACGGTTTTCCATAGTTTCCAACATTGCCATCATTTCAGTCAAAATTTCAGCAGTGGTCTTAGGTGGTGAAGGTGGCCCATCATCTTCGGCCATTTTAGTCAACTTAGAACCAGGTGGTGGATATGGAGGGGGAGTAACAAATACTGTGCCGGGCCTAGCTTTGCTCGAAGGGGGAGACTCAAATACGAGTTTCCTAACCAAACATTGATTACTATGATCGCGCTCTCAACTTTTCGTACCGACTGTTTTCTTCCCAATTCTGGATAGCGGATAAGACTTAGAAAAAGGAAAGACTAACAAGTTACATAAAAGGAAAAGCTTTAAAACAAAAGTGGGAAGCTTCTATCTAGAGTATTCTATCAACATAGTTACCCTTGAGGACTAAGTAATGGGTTTAGGTCAAAAGATCTCGACGCGAGATAAAATAAAAGGATATTACTCTTGACTAAAAGGGGAAGGGGACTGATATTATCTCGACTCAATATGTGATAAAGCAAAAGATATTATACTCTTGACTAAAAGGGAAGGGGCGAGATATTCTCTTGACTTAATATGGTATAAAGCAAAAGATTTTATACTCTTGACTAAAAGGGGAGGGGAGAGATATTATCTCGACTCAATATGGGATAAAGCAAAAGATTTTATACACTTGACTAAAAGGGAAGGGGAGAGATATTATCTCGACTAAATATGGGATAAATAAAAAGATTTTATACTCTTGACTAAAAGGAAAGGGGAGAGATGTTATCTCGACTAAAAGGGAAGGGGAGAGATATTATCTCGACTCAATATGGGATAAAGAAAAAGATTTTATATTCTTGACTAAAAGGGGAGGGGAGAGATGTTATCTCGACTCAATATGGGATAAAGCAAAAGATTTTATATTCTTGACTAAAAGTGAAGGAGAGAGATATTATCTCGACTCAATATGGGATAAATAGAAAGATTTTATACTCTTGACTAAAAGGGGAGGGGAGATATATTATCTCGAGATCTTTGACTAAAACTCACTACCTAAATAAAAGGGAGAGAATAAAACACTAAATCTTTCCTAAGGTAACAAGCATCATATAAAACATTCGGGGATATTGTTTCCTAAAAATAAAAGATTATAGACTCAATCTTAAGACAAAATCTAGACTCAAAAAGGAAAAGATCCTAATTGGGGTCTAACATAATATTCTATGACGACGAAAACAACTACGCAAAAAATGCGTTCACATATGGGCAAACAGCACAACAACGCAAATGACATAATCATGAAGATTTAGTTCATGCAATGAGGTAGGCTTAAGGGTTTTGGTCAAAAGGTACTCATGATCAAGGATGTACAACAATCCGCGGGATGCGCGACAGTGTGATGCATTCTTGTTATCCTACTCATCGAATGGACAATTGCGTAGGAAGGTACATGAGGTGGGGGGATCCATGTTTCTTGGCAAAGAAGAATCGAGTGGATTCTTACCAAGGCACTTCATCACACTCCATTGGCTAAGAAACTAGTTTGAACTTGTAAAAACAAGCTCGGAAGTCGCGCAAGCGCATGCACATTAATGCAATGGATGCGATTTAATAAGATGAATGACAAGTCACAAAAATAATAATAAGAACACTCAAGGTAGTGAACCAAGCAAAAATAATAGCATTGAATTAATTTTCAAGTTACACCCTCTTAATCATGTTCCTAGTAAAGTCGTCACTGTAGACTACCGGGATTTCGGGCGCTGGGTAGCCTAGGAAAACGTCATTGTTTGTGAATCTTTCTAGTGTGAATGCACATGAAGATATATCCATTCGTACTAGGGACATGATTAAGATTGTCGGAAGTAGCCACCAAATTTAAGGAAATTTGGAACCCTTGGTATTAAGTCAATAGTCTAAAAAGACGTCAACTCAATTCCTGTGCACCCCAATCCCTATTGGGGAAATTGACTTCATAAATGAGTTCGGGGGCGTGAGTACGAGTTAAAAAGGTGTTAGGCACCCAACTCGCTCGTTAACGACAACGACCTTTACTAATCAATTCAATGCAATTATTAATGCTACGGTTTCAAACAAGGTTCAATTTGTCCAAATTCCTAGTTTTAACTAATGGGTTTAACAAACATTACTATTGTGACCACTTTTAACAACTTATCAAATTTACATGCTTTTAATGCTAAAAACGGTAAATATGCTAAACCTGCGAGTTAGAAGGCAAACAAGGTAAGTCTATCCAACAATAACAAACAAGCATAATATTGATAAATAGCAATAAATAAAAATTCATCCATTCATTCATTCAATGGGTTTAATTGTACATATCACATAAACCAAAATCGTTAGTAGATAACAAGCAAATATAAAATTTAATGAAAACCCTCATGTTGGATTACCTGGATGCTCACAATGAACTTATTGGGTTTAATGCTTGAACTCTTGCTCTTGATAAAGTATGAAAGTTTATTTTGTGGTTCTAGGGCTAGCCTAAAGAAGGAGTAGATTTAGAATTTTAGGGTTTTTATTATTGTGAATGACATACCTTGAAGCCAACTTTTGGTCTCCAACTGCCAACCAACAGAGAAAGTCCAACCTCTTCAATCGAACTCTAAGGTTTGTTTATACAAAAGAGGGAGAGCTGCCAGGATTTGGCATGAAAATCGAATGGGCCTCGAATTTTCCATCCGCTAGAAAGGGTACATGCGGCCATGGAGCTAGGCCAAGCAGTTGAACTTCTAGGACAAGCGGTCAAGCCGCTTCGCCTAGCGGCATAACCGCTTGTCCTAGCGGCCACCGCTTGAGCTCAAGCGTGGCCGCTTGGACCTGGAGCGGCCTGCCTGCACAGGCGTCTCACATGCTTTCAAAGTGGGGGAGGTTATTCCGAGGGGGTCCACGCGGGATTGACTGAGTTCCCTTTTTCTACCAAGGGTTGACTAAAGGGTTTGGGTTCCCTTTCGGGCCCTTGGGCTCAAAGAGTCCTATCTTTTAGTTTTAGACTCCAAATGAATTGAGTCCAACTGGTTTGGATCACCTGTACAAAAAGCTTCCACTGGTTAATTCAAATGAACAGGGCTAATCATCAGAGCAATTCTTCTCGCAAGCCAAGTTCGAGCAAAATCCAATCCTTTCATCATCGGGTTTTTAGGGGACTTAACATAAACACAATTTTTGGTGTCTACACATGGTCATCTAATTTCTTAATAGAGACAAGACTCTTCCTGAGTGCTGGGATATAATACACAATTTTAAGAGTCAGCACTTTTCCAGATGTAAGAGGAAACTCCATGGATCATTTGCCAACCGCTATAAAAGCAAAAAAAGTTACCCATAAACATCATCTTTAGATCTTTGATTTCCTCAAAGGTTTTGAAGACACTCTTGTATGGGGTAACATCACAAGTGGCTCCTCAGTCAATCCACCAACCATTGTCGGTTACCACCATTAAGACTTCTGTAACCATAGCCATAATGTTCTCTTCTTCCACTATGTTGGCCACTTTCTTTTGTTGTCCTTTGTGATAGTAACATTCTTTATCAATGTGTCCCATCTTTCCACAAAAATAGCAAGGACCCTTCTTCTTCTGAATTTCTTGTCTTTGTTAAAATTTCCTTTTCAGAAAAATTCTTTTAATTAGAGTCCTGTTTAGATTTAGATAGTGAGTTTGAAGATAATGGAATTTCAACATTGTTAACATCATCCTTTTGGGGATGATCTCGCTTTCTAGCCTCACACTTAATGTGTAGATGTTGGATTAATTCATCGAGACTCATAAACTCTGTTTTTATATTCTAGAATTCTCTTATAATCAGTCCAAGATGAAAGTAGTTTACCAATACTTGCAGATACTTGGAAAGATTTAGAGATAACTTCTCCAGCATCCACACATTCAGTTGCAATATCAATTAATTCCATAATTTGTTCCATAACACGTCTAGAATCGACTATTTTAAAATCGATAAATTTGTTCACAATAATATATTTATTTGTAGCATCTTCATTAACGTACATGCGTTGTAGTGCTTCCAACTCCCTACCAGTATGAAACTTGTGAAAGATGTTGAAAAGTGCAGTCATCATGGCTTGGAGAATGATGAACCAACACACGTAATTATTTTCATGCCATTTCTTTTGTTCGTTGGTGGATGACACCTCCAAGTTTGGTTGTGTTGGTATTACTCCATTTTCAATGGGTTGGGTCACACTAGGATATGAGGTTGACAGCACATACATAACCTTGGCGATAGTGAGTTTGAATATCATCTTCATATATACTCCAATAACGCTTGAAGTTGAGACCATTGAAACGCTCCAACCACTCAATATCTTGAGCATTTTCTTTGATCGCCGAAGATTCCATTAGAATGATTGCTATTCTTGAATTGTTATTTTAAAATTTTGAAATGATATCATTAAATAAATAATATGGCACACTCAATAACACTCAAACTTATAATTTAACTGAAGGGCAAGGCGCTTTCAGGAAACTATCTTAAGAATAGTAATTTTCCCCTTCGGTACAGATGTCTTAGAGAAATTTTACTTCCAAGATACAAAATGCCTTCACACTAGAATCAAAAAGCTTGTACAACTTTTTGATTCTTGATCAATAACTCAATATACTCAATATCTGTGTATGATAGACAGTATGTAGGAAATACTCTCATCTCAAAATTGTAGCGAGTCTCACTTTTGATGGGGTATATACTGACCATAAAAAGTAGTGTTATGCACAGATATATCTATTGATGACTAGACATATCTATTGAAATAAGACACAAACTATCATGTTCAATCAAACCAATGCACGTTTGATGAACAAATGTAATGGTTGATTTATTTAATTAATCAAATATGTTTATCTAAAAAAACATAGAAATGACCAATTCAGTAATTCTATGTTCGAGAAAAGAGCTAGGAGTATCACTTAACAAACATAGAATTAATAAATCAAAATGAATAAATGCAAAATTCAAAGGGAAAATGTTTTTAGTAATGCAAACCTGAAATTGAAACCAAAGTAACTAGTAAGTCAAAGCTCAAAATAAAATGAAAACATTTAAAGTACTACATCCTCAATTCCTCATACTTATATGGAACCGTTCTTCCCTTCAGTGACCAGGGGCCGACTAGCTCCGTGTCGCCGGTCCACTGGGAAATGACAGTCCTCTAACCCCTCTTTGCATCCCTCATTTCAAGTGTCTTCTTGAACATGTCGACACGAAGTATTCCTTGGGCAAGATATCCACTTACAGTGTTCGGGTATAGCATACTTGGGCAGTCGAATACGAGTCATGAACGACCCAAAGCTAGTCCTCCTCTCAACCAAATGAAAAGATGCGTCCGTATAAGATTGCTCGTTAACTGTCATATTCTTTTTGCCGCTGACCGAATAGTATTGCCTTCCTCCACTTGGAGATTGAAGTCGTCGGGCTGAACTCCAGGTAAGTCCAGTAGCAAGTAGTAGGTTGTATCGGTCTCGATGCAGTCTTGTTTAACCTCGATGAAATATGCCTTTGGTGGGATGTGTCTATTCGGAACAAACTCAATTGATACATTTTCAACCAATTTCTTTTCACTCTCCATGACAAGAGGATAACGAATTCTTTCACTCCCTCTACAAAATCAGATATACAAACAAAGTTTATAATCAGAAAAAGAAGTTAGAGAATCCTCTATGATGGCATTGTTCTGGCAAGATCAACCAAATACCAAAAGTCCTTAATCAGTATCTGTTTTCTTAATAACCTTCATTCAAAACTGACCCTCAAGTTCAATTCGACACATAATAATAATAATAATAATAATAATAATAATAATAATAATAATAATAATAATAATAATAATAATTAAAAGTAAAAAAAAATCTCTTCATTCAGAAAACAAATTCAGAGTACTAAAATATGGAAAAATGAAGAGAAAATATCAAAGGCAGATGCACTAAATTACTGAAAGGAACCACAAAAATAGAAACCAACAAAGAACTAGAAACTACCGTACCCCAAGAAAAAAAAAGCACCTAAACAGTGTTGGGGAAAATCACTCACGCACACAAAGGATCAAAATGGGAACACAAACACCAAATTTAAAATAAGAGACACGCAAGATTTACGTGGTTCAGCCCCTTTGGCCTACGTCCACGGAACACTAACAATATTCACTATCTCAAATAAGATTACAAGTTTTGTTGGAAACTTGGAAACCCTCCCTCACTTTGTATACCACCCTACAAACTCAAGTCCGTCACTCAAGAGTTAAAAGGAATAGTAATACTAAACTCTCAACAACACAACACACTCACACTTCTTGTGCATTGGATGATCTTCTATCTCCTTCTAGCACACCTCTATTTATAGGTGGAGAAGTGAAACTCTTGAGAGTTTCTCTACATAACTCTAACCTCCTCCATTTAGTGCTTGAAGGTTACATCTCAATATTAATCAACAAAGTAGTTTCAAGCTACTTTATTTATTTGTCATCAATGAAGTTAAATGGTGTTTTACTAGCACCATTCAACGTCAATTCCACTTCTATTTCTTTTCTTATTTTTTTCTTTTTATTTGTTTATTTGGAAATTCTAATTAATTAACAAATCCTCCCTTAATTAAAATTTCCAAAACTCCACCGCATCGGAAAACCTTACCTTCTTTTTATTTCCTTTGGTGTTTTTTCTTTCACGGCCTCCCCTTCAAGGTAGCAAATATTTTTCTCATTTTTCAGCCCTCGCATAACCAAGCAGTTCCCCTTGAACACCTTGCACCTCCTCTTTGTGCCTACAAACTTGTATCCTTGCGATGTCATCTCTCCCAACAAAATTATATTAGTACCACAAGAGGGCACATACCTCACATTTTGAAGAGTTTGTATTACACCATTGTGGAGTTTCATCCTAACAATTCCAACTCCTTCGACCTTCATCCTCTCACCATTGGCCATCTTCAAATTAGCAAACTCTCCATCGGTCTTCAACGTGTCAAACATAGCTTGGTCTCGACATATGTGCATCGAGGCAGCGGAATCCATCACCCACTCCTTTTTAGCAATCTCTTCACTTGTTGCTAAGTACACATAATCATCATCCACACCTTTGACCACATTGGTTTGGGAGTTGTCATTATCCTTCACTCGCATTTGTTTCAACTTCATTAGGTCCTCCCTCATTTGCGAACACATGGATTGTATATGACCCTTCTCCCCACAGTAATAGTACTCCACATTACCAAAATCTCTGTGTGACCGCGAGTTTGATCTCTCTCTTGGACCACCTTCTCTCTTAAATCGACTCCTCCCACGGCCCGACTCCTCCACAGCTAGTACTTGATCTCCTCCATCTCCTGGGGATACACCATCAATCTGGAGCATCATCCGGTCATTCTCTCTCAACACTGTGATAACTTCATCTAGGGTAATCTTTGTCCTCCCTACAAGTAATGTCTGCACAATAGGCCTGTAGGACTTAGGTAGTGAAGCCAACAACAACAATGACTCTTCTTGATCGGAGATCTTCTCATCTACGTTTCGCAACTGGCACACTAGCTGGTTGAAACCATTAATGTGGTCCTGTAACACTGTACCATGTTCCATCTTCAGCTGGTACAACTCATATCTCAAACAGAGCTTATTAGTCAACGACTTTGATGCATATGCACTCTGGAGCTTATCCAACAACTTCTTTGGATCTGTCTCGGTCAAGTAGTTATACTTAATCTCCGGAGCCATAACTAATCTAATAGTGCTGACAGCTTTTTTCTTTTTCGATGTCCACTCAGCATCGGTCACACCAGTAGGCTTCTCCGCATCTAAAGTTGTATCTAAGTTCTGTTGAACTAACAAATCCTCAACAGTACTTTTCCACACAGTAAATTTGATTTTCCCATCAAACAAAGGAATATCAAATTTTGGCACACTCGCAGACATTTTTCCTTGAACGGAAGAATTTCTCACTCCAACAAATTTAGTAATTTTCCCACCACACGGATCCTACAACCAAAGCTCTGATACCACTGTTGAGGAAAATCACTCACGCACACAAAGGATCAAAATGGGAACACAAACACCAAATGTGAAATAAGAGACACGCAAGATTTACGTGGTTCAGCCCCTCTGGCCTACGTCCACGGAACACTAACAATATTCACTATCTCAAATAAGATTACAAGTTTTGTTGAAAACTTGGAAACCCTCCCTCACTTTGTATACCACCCTACAAACCCGAGTCCGTCACTCAAGAGTTACAAGGAATAGTAATACTAAACTCTCAACAACACAACACACTCACACTTCTTGTGCATAGGATGATCTTCTATCTCCTTCTAGCACACCTCTATTTATTGGTGCAGAAGGTTACATCTCAATATTAATCAACAAAGTAGTTTCAAGCTACTTTATTTATTTGTCATCAATGATGTTAAATGGTGTTTTACTAGCACCATTCAACGTCAATTCCACTTCTATTTCTTTTCTTTTCTTTTCTTTTTTTTTTTGTTTATTTGGAAATTCTAATTAATTACCAACATACAGACCCCAAATTATGAAACAAAAACATAAAAGATAAGTCTAGGAGTACAAATTTATGCACTCCACTTCTATTTCTCTTTCTCCTACCACTCAAATGACCACAATACTTACATTAATTCTCTCACATTTAAGCAATAATTTATATATTTTTCTCCTTACCAAGAGAATCTTAAAGCTACAAAAGCTTCTTTGAGAGAATTGAATACTTTATATAGAAACAGAACATCAAAACTAGCAAGTTTGTAACAATTAACATACAATAACTCAAAGAAAAACAATGAGAGTAAATTACTTCAGTAGACGCGGATGAAATTGGCATTCAAAGGAAAGGAACTTAGAGAGAGAAAATACATATCGAAGGAGAATTGGAGAAAGTAGTAATAGGCTTGCCTGGACGGTACAGAGTGTAAGTGAATGCAAATTCTAACAGATATTGTACTAGAAGTAAATGGAGTTAGTATGAGTATGACTTAGAGGTTGTTTGACCAAGCTTCTTAAATTGTTTCTGACCTTAAATTCATCCAAAGAGATGTAGTTGAGTGGTGGGGACTCATCCATCGTTAACCAAGGTTGAGGGTTCGAATCTCGCATTGAGCATGGAGCAGCTTTAAATTATTGGCCAGCTGTCCCACCCTTTGAGGTGTCTACAAGTCAGCGCGGAAAAATAGTCACTGTGGTCGGATACTCTTTTAAAAAAAAAAAAAAAAAAAAACTATTTGTGTACCAAAGAAATAGAAATTGGGCCAAACACTAGTTTTTGGAGAAACTCTAATTAATTTTCAAGAAACTGAAAACTATTTCCAAGGCCCAAAAAACAGAAGCTACAATTGCAGCTTCTCAATTATTTCTCTAGAAAAACACGGAATCTTCTTTTAAGCAAACAATTTTAAAAGGGCTATAGTTAATACCACCCATGTTTTTATTTAATACCACCCACCTTTCAACACATGTCTCTTTTTTACCCCTCCCCTTTAAAATACACTTCACTCTCTCTCTACCTTAACTAGTGTTCCCTACCACCTTATCACCACCATTGTGACAACCATCTCCACCACCTTGTTTGTCACTCCTCACCTAAAACATTTGCAATGGCGGGAGGTGAACGAATTCCGGACAACTACTTTGAGGTACATTCGTCAATTCTACAAAGTTATTTTTCTTTTATTATTTTATTGTAAATGTAAAAAATTGGTGTCGTTGTCATGAGGTTAAAGCCGGAAAGAATGGAGTCCGTCGGGAACTCTCACTCCGCGCCTAGGTACGAAGTGAGCTCACTCCGCGCCTAAGTGTGGCGTGAGTTCACTTCGCACCTAAGCAACACTTAGGCGCGGAGTGAGCTCGCGTCACACCTAGGCGCGGAGTGAGCTCGCGCCACACCTAGACGCGGAGTGAGCTCGCGCCACACCTAGGCGCAGAGTAAGCTCGCGCTGCGCCTAAGTGTGGCGCGACATCGACTTTTTTTTTTTTTTTTTAAATGGAAATATTTACGAGTTCTTTTTTTATTAATATATTTTGATTTGTAAATACTTTTAAAAAATTATGATAAATGCATGTTAGGTGTTTCTTTTTTGTGTTGATATATTAGTATTGATTTGTATTAGTAATGGAGATACATATGGTAAGTTTAGTAATATATTAGAATAGTTTTGTAATAGTAGTATAAATACATATGGTGAGTTTAAATTGTTATAATTGAGAGTCAATTTTGTATGAAACAGGGAGTGTTTTTAGAGGAAAATATCGATACGACTTACATGTTTCAGAACGACGTCGGTTTTCAAAATAGGCAAGAGTGTGAGGATTGGGTTAGAGCGGTTGGCAAAATCTTGAATGTTTTTTTTGCTGTTCAACTTGCATGTGAGAGAACTAGGAAATTTCGTTACACCGGTAAAAAATCTGAAGCGGAACGAAAACAAAGAGGGACCAAGAAGTGTGAATGTCCCTTCTTTCACATGTTGCAGGAAGAGGCAGATGGGTTATGGTATGTTAGATTGCCGATTAATGAACGCAACTTGACACATAATCATGATCTTGGCACCTACGAAGAGTGGCATACTTCTGTAGCAAAATTGACTCCGCAAGAAGTGAATTTAGTTCGTAAATACATGAGTTCAATGAAGCCCCGGGCAATCCTTGCTTATTCGAAAAGGATGGGTAATACGAGTAGCACTATTGAGCATATTTATAATTGCAAGACGAAATTGAGGAATGAACGACGAGGAAAGTTGACACCATTGCAATACTTCATGAGCCAGGTGCGTGACGCGAGGTATTCGCATTGGGAGGCGATAGAACCCGTGTCAAAAGAGTTGACACACGTCGCATTTGCGCATCCATCTGCTTCACGGTTGTTGAGTACATTTCCACATGTATTGGTGATGGATGCGACATACAAAACAAACAAGTTTAAAATGCCATTGCTACAGGTCATTGGAGTGACACCCATGGGAAAGAACTTTCATGTCGGATTCACGTTTTTGAGAGATGAGCAGACATATAGTTACAAGTGGGCGTTGGAATGCTTCTCGGAGTTATTTTTCGAAATTCAACCTCCTGGATTAATTGTCACTGATAAGGAGGCAGCGCTCCTTAATGCTTTTAAGGAAGTGTTATCAGGTACAATTAATTAATTTATTTTATTTCGATTTATAAATTTAATTTTATGATATGTATAGATAAATTTAATTTATCGCATATATAGTATTTACTTTCACTGATTTATATAAATTTATGAAAAAATAAATAAAATTAAATGTTAAATGGATATTTGATTTTTTGTTCAGGTGTTCCACACATGTTATATAGACGACATATTTCTAAGGACGTAGAGGAACACGGGAGAAGAGTTATGAAAACTGACAACTACTGTGGAATGATTTCTTCGGTTTGGAAAAAATTGGTTAGATCCATGACCGAGGAGGAGTATGAGGTCAACTACAGGTCAATGGTGACGGGTGGAAGCATTTGAAGTTCATGGTGGATTATGTCAACCGAGAGTGGTTGGATCAATACAAAGACAAATTTATATTTGCCTGGACGAAACATAAGTTCCACTTAGGTTGTAGCACAACGAACAGGTAAATTCTTTACTCATACTTTTGGCCATAATTATTTATTTTGATTCTAATTGCATGCTAAATTAATTGCATGTTAAATAGGGTAGAGGGTGCACACAGCCAATTAAAGGACATGTTGGGAACAGCTTGTGGGGGTTTTGATTTGGTTTTCCACACAATGCATCAGACTATTGAGCTCCATCTTGGAGAGATTAGGAAGGAGATGGAGCGGTCCCGCCATATTGACCTTGCGATTGCCAAGTATGCTTTTTTTGCCGCATTACAGGGTGACGTATCACACACCGCAATCAAGATGATAGTGCGTGAGTACGATAATGTGAAGAAGTTAGAGCAAGGTTTCGGAATTTGTTGGTGCACCATGAGGACTTGTTACGGCTTACCATGTGCATGTGAGATGCTACAAACCCTCCGGAAAGGACAACCAATTGCGGTTCAGGATGTACATATCTTTTGGAGAACACTCCACATAGAGGGACAAGAGCTGAAATTTGAGGATACCGAGAGGCGAGGTTGGGGAGTTTTCCTTGAGAAAGAAATAGCCATGCCCTACGACAAGAAGATGAAGACGAACTGCACAGGTTGGCTTCTGCATTCCATCACCTAAATTATGCTACAGAAAACTCAGAGCCGTGGACGCAGCTTTCACAAATCGCCCACAAAGGTCGTCTAAGGAAGACGAAGAGAAATCCATCGGCACATGAATACCATGTACTTCGTCGAAGAAATCAAAGTCTTCTTGTTCTGGAAAGAAGGCATTGGGTTCAAAGACATCATCAGATACTACGTCGACACCATTTTTTCATGGCCACATGAGATTCCGTCTTTTATGCTCCAGCATGTTCGGGGTTACTTCAATGTTGAAGGAGATGGAAATTGCGGTTGGCGATAAGCTGCCGATCAAGTATATCATGATCTAGAGAAGTACGGTGATGTAAAAGACGACTTGTACAACGAGTTGACCGGTGATGCGAACGTGACCAAAACCACTCCTTGTACTCACAATGTACATCTGAGGCACGAGAAGCCCTGCGGTAATCACGTCGCACATTAAGAAGATGATTCAACCTCGATTGCCAAAAAACATCTCCAGAGGGATGTTTCACCATATACAATCTATTTCTCGGCGACCGACACTCTTCTCGAGGCATGAGTGCGGCCTTAGGTTATTGTTGCACATAGCGAAATTGTCGTAATACCTGATCTGGCATATATGGCTCCACAATATCTAAGCAGTGTATGGTACTATGAAAGAGTGTGATAGGAACCGTCGATGAAGGATCGGGGTGAAAAGGGGTCCACACCACCTATTCGCGACAAATTAGCAATATTAAATTTTCATATCGATAATCATTACCCAAATTAATACAATAAATAACACGTACCTCCAGCGGACTCATGCGATCAAGCCTCTCACGCACCTCCCACAAGCGTTTTCTAGCATTTTCTTCTTTCCCGGAGACCCACCTCTGGGCAAATGGTAGAGCATTAGTCCACCCCGACGCTTCAGCAGGACGAAATATAGGGAAATAAGCATAAATCCATGCCTACAAAAGAAAACCATAATCGTCACACACACACACACACACACACACACACACACACACACACACACACACACACACACACACACACACACACACACACACACACACACACACACACACACACACACACACACACACACACACACACACACACACACACACACACACACACACACACACACACACACACACACACACACACACACACACACACACACACACACACACACACACACACACACACACACACACACACACACACACACACACACACACACACACACACACACACACACACACACACACACACACACACACACACACACACACACACACACACACACACACACACACACACACACACACACACACACACACACACACACACACACACACACACACACACACACACACACACACACACACACACACACACACACACACACACACACACACACACACACACACACACACACACACACACACACTTATATATATAAACAAACACAAGGGGCAAACGAATCACTTTTGTACCTGTAAGATAGTCAAACATCCAGCAACTCCTTTACAATCAATTCGTGATGCAAGTCCCAACTCTCGATAAAGATAGGCTAGGGCAGCTAAACCCCATGAATAACCAGAAATCCGTAAGTCACTCATAAAGAACGCAAATCGAGATGAAACATGACTCTTACTCTTGTCCATGAATAATTGTGATGCAAGAAGTAGGAACAAAATGCCTCGAGCCTAGCACTCAGGGGTCAACTTACATGACTGCAGGGAATTCTTGACATACGCATATGTTATGCCCTCTCTATCCATCGCAGTCCTCACACTAGCAACCGACTGACCTAAATAACTCGCTAAATGACTCATATAACTATCACTGTGGGACTCCGACCACGTCAACGCAATACCATCCACAGGAATCTGTAAGATATACCACACATCGTGGAGGGTAATGGTCATCTCCCCAAAAGGCATGTGGAAACTGTTCGTCTCAGGATGCCATCTCTCAATAAAAGCTGATATGAGTCCAGAATCTAAGTCGCTATGTATAGTGGTTCTCAAATGTGCAAACCCAGATTCAGTGACCAACACACTCGCCTCAGGGATGCGAGCAATGCAATCGTCTAAAGAGCGACTATAGAATTTTATATGTCCTCGATCATTGCTCCCCCACAACTGACATGCGACATGACCTCTGAATGCGTATAAAACATCCGGGATCTCAGGCCCTCTTGGCTGTGGCGTCATCACCAACCAAGTAGACTCATGTAAACGCCGTACCACAGGGAGATCCTCCTCCTCCTCCTCCTCATCCTCCGCCCGGGGCTCATCCCGGATGCTGTACATAGGCGTCTGAATCTCTCTAAACTAAGGCGTCTGAATCTCTCTAAACTGAGGCGTCTGAATCTCTCCCAACCGAGGAACATCCTCCACATGTCTCTCATCACTAGACTCATGTGACGATGACAAAGAATCGTCATTTCTGTATTCAGGTCGATACGACCCAAAAGGTATAGGCCCGTCATCATTAGGCTGCACAACTGGAGTGTGACCTAACTCAAGTACATCCTAGCTAGCATCCTGACTAGCATCCTTTCTTGAAGATGTCGTAATAACCCGACTCTCTAACCGGGTCCCCGCATACTCCCCCTTACGAGGCTTCTTTGCCCCCCATGTCTATAATCAGCATCGTCTCCATCAACCATCTATCATTAATTACAAACATATTATTATTATTATTATTATTATTATTATTATTATTATTATTATTATTATTATTATTATTATTATTATTATCATTATTATTATTACATTTTACATTTTTATTACTTTTTTATAAAAAATTACAACACATTAACTTACAATTAATAATTATGTTAAGAATTAATAACAATCACTAATATTTATCAAATTAACTTAATCATATATATATATATATATATATATATATATATATATAATGTACAAAATACACTAAATAGTAGTCTAAAATACTTAAACACTTTCGTTCTAAATGGGATTAAGCATAAACTTGGGAAAAAAAAATCTAATCAAATCGGTACTACCACTCGCGCCGCGCCCAGGTGCAGCGCGAGGTGACGCCGCGCCCAAGTGAGGCGCGAGGTAGCCCGGCGCCTAGGTGCAGCGCGGGGTGGTTCCACACCTGGGTGTCGCGCGACGTCGCGCCTCACCTGGACGCGGCGCTAGAGGTAGTGCGTGATTGCCATGATTTCGATTTCTCCGGTGAGACGTCGCCGGCGACTAGATCTAAAATGAAATTCAGAGGAGAGAGATTTTGTAGTGTACCTTGGTGGTTGACGGCGCCGATAGTGGAGGAGAATGAGAGAGAGGGCTCCGGTGGGGGAAGCGGCTGGCTGAGCTCCGGTGGGGCGGCGGCTGGCTGACTCCGATGGAGGGAGGCAATGGTTGGGTGGGCTGACCTTCGGTTGGGAGGTGGGGTGAGGAGAGAGAATGGGTGAGGAGAGAGGTTTTTTTTTAATATGAGGGTATTAAAGGAACATGTGGGTTAATATGGGTGGTATTAAATAAAAGTAGGGTGGTATAAAGGTGGAATGTTTTAAAATACCATCCATATCCCTTATGTTTTATTATAACTTCAACGTCTTTTTTATCTCTCTCTTTCGTTTTCTTTCAGTTGCTCGTCACTTTCTCTCTTCTAAAAAAGAAAACATTGTTCTCTCTCATCTCTTCTCTTCTCATATTCTCTCCGTCAAAGCAACAATAGGAGATTAGTGTTTTTGCTCATCAGTTCGAATCCATAAGCTCAATCATCACCCCCTTCTCCTTCTCTCAATCATAAACACCAGATTAGGATTTGTGCTATTGAATTTAAAGGGTGTATTTTTGTGAAAGAATAGAGATTTCTTTCTCTTCAAATTCCACATTTGAAAAGCTCAAATTTGCCAAAACAACAGGTTTATGCTTTATATATCTTGTATGTTTGTTTGATGCCCATGAGTAAATTGTAGCCTGGTTTATTCACAAATAGTGTTATTTGGTTTTATCCTTCGAGAAAATTGGTTTCTTGTTTGTTTTCTTTTTTTCTTTTTTCGCTCGTGTTGAGTTTTATTTATTTTATTTTGAGCAGATGAATTCAAGGGATGGTGAAGATGATGATTTCATTGATGAATTGTTATTTCAAGATGGTAGAAATTTTGTATCTCTTTCATTCATGGGTGCTATATTATGTTATCAATATTGTAACAAATATTTGTTGAACAACTACTCAGAGTTTCTTGTTGTTCCGGATGGCAATGGGTGACAAAGGTTTTATTGACTCCTTGCGAGTGTTATAGGATGTAGGATGGAAGCTCATGTATTCTTGAGTCTATCAAATGTGTCGGCAACAAATTATGGTTTAAAGTCGACTAGGGTCACGCCTGCAGAAAAAGCACTTGCAATCTTTATCTACACGTGTGCTCGTCACAAAACAAATTGGCAATTGCAAATATATTCAAACATTCTGGTGAAACAATCAATAGGATATATAATCATGTTCTTAATGCTATAACGAGATTTAGTAAAGATATTGTCAGGCCATCAGATCCATCTTTTCGGGAAGTTCCAACTAAGATCCGAGAGAGCCACAAGTATTGGCTCCATTTTAAGGGGGCAATTGGAGCCATAGATGGCACTCAAATTCTGTGATAGTATCAGAAAAAGACAAAATTTCTTACATAGGAAGAAAGATAAACGCGACTCAAAATGTTATGGCGATTTGTGACATGGACATGTTATTTACGTATTTTGTCACGGGATGACCTGAAACTGTACATGACAACCGAATTCTAAATGATGCAATTGAAGATCGCAAAAAGGTTTTCCCACACCCACCAGAAGGTAAACAAATCAAGTATTTTATATTTAATTTTAGTTTTTCTTATTAATATTAGTATTATTTGTTTCCTCATCTAACATTATTTTTATATTTTTAAATGTAGGTAACTATTACGTTGTAGATTCGGGTTATCCAAACATGAAAGGCTATTTGGCGCCTTTCAAAAGTGAAAAGTATCATATTCCCGACTTCAAACGCTCAAGTGAACCTCCCACTGGATTTTATGAAGTGTTCAGCTATGCACATTCTTTTTTACGAAATGTGATTGAACGTTCATTTGGTGTGTTGAAAAGCAGATGGCCTATATTGACAACAATGCCAAATTTTTCGAATAAAGATACTATGAACTACTATGGCTATGCATAACCACATTAGGAAGCACGCGTTGGAGGAAATAGAACTTACTAGGTGTGATGTTGATCCCAATTTTATGCCCGAGGTGGAAAATTTTGGGGGAGCTACAAGTGAGGGTTATGATGGCTCAATGGATGATAGGGTCATGTCACATGCTCGAGATCAAATTACTTTTTTGTTTATGAAGTCTAAATGAAATATTCTTTTCCTCTCTCAAATTTTGTATGAGTAGAGCTACTTGTGGAGCTTGAAATAGTTTATTTTATATATTTATAGAAAATAATTATTTTTATATTAATATTTAAGTCTTTATACATGTACTAATTTAGTAATTTTTTGAATTTTTTCTCTCAATTGGCAAGTACTCTATTTTGTCATGTGTGAAAACAAGAATGGTGTCCTTTATAGAGGATGAAAAAAAAAAATGTGCTAAAAGTAACTATTATATTTATATATATATATATTTGGGTAAGAGCGCCGGTTATGTGACATGTGTCACATTCTTATTGGTTATTGTATTTTTTTCTTTTTTCTTTTTATTTTGTCATTATGGTATCTATGATGATATTTTATTCCTCAATTTAGTGTATTAAATGTCATAATAAAACTCTTTATTTAATACTTGATCCTTTTTTTAAATACTATATTAGGTTATTAATTTTATTAAGTTTTATATTTATGAATATAAGTGGAATTAGTTTTACCAGTTTTATTCAGTTTTATAATTGTGGACAAAAAAAGTATTTTCACGTGACAATATATATTTGCCTAATTTTAGGGGATAAGCGAGTGTAATGTGATAAGGGTCACATATAGAGTCATCACTTTGATTCTATTTTACTTATATATTGGGGGTATTACGTGGTAGGTGATGATATTTGACTGATAGTTGACTAATATTTACGGCAATAAGAGTAGGTCATGTGAAAATGAACGTGTGACTAATATTTATTTGCCTAATTTTACGGGGATAAGCGCATGCAATGTGATAAGGATCACATATAAAGTCATCATTTGCAAGTTACAATATAGTTGTGGGTATTACATGATAGGTGTTGTTTGACTAATATTTGCGGGGATAAGCACGGGTTATTTGACAATTAACAGTACATGTGACTAATTTTGTGGAATAAGCACTGGTAATGTACAAACGTCACATTTACATGAATTTTTTACTATTTTTCCTACTTCTAGATGGTGCATTGTTGCTAGTTTTTTACAATTGAAATAAGGTTAGTCTTTCAACTTTTAGATTGCAATTAGTGAAATATACATTAAGGGACAATCTTATCATCAAACCGATGATTGTTTAATAAATAAAAATAATATTACAGTTGTATCATACACTCGGTGTATGAGAACCATTGTCCATGTAAATGGTGTCATGCTCTAATTTATTGTATACGTGAAAATTATTGACTATTATTTGCGGGATGATCGTCGTTAATATGGTAAATGTTAAATATTTAATTACGCTTCATAAATGAGGGTATAAAAACATACTAGACATAAAATGTAGGATATGCTTAAATAAAATGACATATAGGTCACTTTTGGAGTGATAATATATATATATATATATATATATATATATATATATATATATATATATATATATATATATATATATATATATATATATATATATATATATATATAATGTACAATTGCAAGTTAAGTGACAAGTGATAGATATTATTTTATTTTATTAATAGGAGAGTGATGATGTGAGTAGTATGGTATGTGTAAAATATCGACCAATCACTAATTTTCATTATTTTTTATATACATTTTGTATAATTTTAAAAAATCCAAAAATTAATTTGAACATAAAAATATAGTGATAAATTGGCCGCCCGTGCGTAGCACGGGTAAAGTCCTAATTATTTTTATTTTTAAAAAGCACTTTTGTAATGAAGTTGCCAAACACTCCTATTTTTTCAAGAAATAGTTTCTTATAAATAGCACTAAAAAAATATTCTTTTACTCATTTCATCAAAGAATATAACCCGACCTCTCTCGAAAAACAAAACCCTTGTCCCCCTTATTCTTTTGACTCATCTAGGGGCTACCACCGACAAAATTGTCGGGGGTTAGCCCATTCGTTGTTGTTTCTTTGCATTTGATCTAGTTTTTTAGTTTGTTTTTCAATATGATTAGGAATAAACTCTCCTTTGATGAGAGATTGTTGAGTCCTCCGCGTTCGTTTGAGTCTTTTAGAATTTGTGTGGTTCGGGTAGATTTCATGAATCAAGAAGACAAGTTCAATCTACTATGTCAAGGGGATCTGTACTTCCAAATAACTACTGCACGTTTCGTGCTTATCTTCGATCATAAGGAAAAAAAAGGCGGTGGCCTCCCGTTTTCTGTATAGCATCTTTTTTGCTATATCAGTCATCGTCAATCATCGATGAAGTTGATCAAGACGCCATTTGTAGCAGTGATGTTTGGAATCGTAGTCACTTACTTCCTCCGGTCCACGGAAATCTTGAGGTTTGGAGAATAACACAAATATTAAGGAAAACACATTTTAGCACAAAAATTCCAGCTTTACTTTTAAAAAAACATATGAGGTGTTAAGAGAGAGTGGTGAAAATAGGCACATGTAGGTGAGAAGGTGGGAGGGTAAAGTAGAAAAGGGTTCTCAAATACACTACTATATAAGGAAACGTAAAGATTTCTATGGTCCAAACATAAGAGGAAATCGTAAAGATTTCTGTGGACCGGAGGGAGTATTATCGACGGAGCTGATCAAGACACCGATTTCTAGCAGTGATGGTGGGAGTCATATTCATCTTGTTATGGTAGATTTATACTATGTTCTATTAGATCTATTTTTGTTTAGAGATATTCATCGTTGTAGATGACGGATGGCTTTTTATGAATGAATGAATTTTCTTTTCCCTCAAAAAAAAAGGAAAATTTCCACTTTGGTGCCCCGAGGTATTGCATAATCATTCTTTAGTGACCTGTATTTTTCATATTTCCATTTTGGTTATCTGAGATATTAGAAAAAGTTTCACTTTGGTTGTTTCCGTTAGTTCTGTTAGTTTTTTCCATTAGTTTGCTGACGTGGCCACTAATAAGTAAAAGAAATATTTGGATCATATGTTCAATGACCAAAGTATCCTCACTTAAGTGAGAATGACCTATCTTTTTCCTTTTATTTGCATTTTGTTCATATCATTTATTTGCTCCAATGGCTGCCTCACTACAAAACAACCCATCTAAATTATGGTATTTTTTGTTTCTCTCTCATTTCATGTATAGATCTATAGATTGTTGAGTAAGAACAGAAACATAATGGAGGAGTTAACGAAAGAGACGGGAAGTAGCTTAGTGAAACAAATTTAATTAACTCGGGTAACCAAAATGAAAATATGAAAAACACAGGTCACTAAAAAATGATTATGCAATACCTCGGGGAACCAAAGTGAAAATTTAAAAAAAAAAAAATATTTTGTATCAGGATTTTACCATATATAGGAGTCTTGTATCCCTATATATATGGTGATTACATATCAATAATATTCACCGATTGTGTGTGGGAGCATTCTATTATCTTACATGGTATCAAAGCGGCTACTTTCCTGGTAGCCTAAAACCCTAAGCTTCCGCTAAGCCGCCGGATGGAAGTCTTAAACCATATTCCATCCAGCGGACCACTCTTTTTAACTACCCACACAAATTAGTTTTTAGTTTCCTAGATTATATTCAATTTCGTTGATCTCCACCACTACAAAAGGAATTTTGATCTCAATTATCTTCCCGTTACCACACATATCTCTACATCGACCCCCAGTTCCGCCATCACGCCAGGTTCGTACACGTCCCCAGCTCCGGCGTCCGCCGCCTGCAGTCCTGCCGCCGCTGACCGCTGTCCGCCGCCTGCACTCTTGCCGCCGCCGTCCGCCGCCTGCATTCCTGCCGCCGCCGATCTCCAAGCGTCGACCCCTGCTACAGCGTGATCTGCTGCTGCTGTCGATCCATATCGTCTTCCGCTGATGCGTTCTTTCCCCTTGCTCACGGTTGGCTATGTAGCGGGTGGTACCAGTTCCGATGACAATACGAGAGTTTTGTTTCGGCCAGATTTCATGCTTGGTTGAACTTCAAGATCTCCATGTTTACTATAGGAGTTTTCAATTATTTCTTTTGTAATTGGTCCAATCGTAGTGTCCTATCTTATCCCGCTACGATTGCGGGGGAGTATTAGAGAATATTATAGTTTATCTAGAATATTCTCATTATATCTTTTAGAATCTTTTGTATTAGGGTTTTACCATATATAAGAGTCTTGTATTCCTATATATATGGTGATTACATATCAATAATATTCACCGATTGTGTATGGGAGCATTCTATTATCTTACAGGTTGTGGATAACGAGGCTATAGATTAAGGTTTTAAACGTATTTAATATTAAGAGATTGTCATTTCTTGGACCATCCAAATTATCATCATTGGTATTATGCGCCAATCACACATTTAAAGAAGAAAATAGAATTGCGGACTAGTTATCAAATCTTGGGTATAATATTAGTGATTATATTAGATGGAATCATTGTCCTTCACTATAAATCCAAATCTGATCTGTTTTAGCTCATATGTTGGAAGTTACCTTCGAAGACACTTGTAGCTTCAAACAACTCTTCCTACCTATTTAATAATAATAATAATAATAATAATAATAATAATAATAATAATAATAATAATAATAATAATAATAATGAAAAATTCGATGAAAACAATCCAAAATTTCATCGTTTAGACATTAATAATTCCATATTGCAACCTTTACAATATAATCCCAAATTGTCAGTTTTGTCACAATATTGGACCCGCTACTCACGTCGTCTAACCCCATTACTCTTAGCACTATTTGGACCTACTTATTGCTAATTATTACATTACTAATGTGTATACAAATTCAATTCCCTCAATTTCTTCTTAAACATTGTATATTTCTCTCTATCAGAAATAGTCTCCTTCATCCATTTGGGCTTAGGGAGAGTCTTCTTTTTCGTTCTGACCTCGACGGGATATTCAGATTCGTGTTGCAAATTGATGAATAAGTTTAAGGTTGGTGATTCGGCGGCGAGTCGACGAAGAAGGGTTTTTAAGGTAAATGTTTTTATTTTTAAAATACTTGGGTAAATGTCATTAGGAGGAAAAACTTGAAATTAAATAAGTTGATAGGGTTATTGTTAAATTAGTGCTAATAGACTAATAGATTTAGACGACATGAATACTGGGTTCAATATTGTGACAAAAATAACGACTTGGTATTATTATTGTACCGGTTGCAACCTGAGATTATTATTGTCGGACCGATAAAACTTTGGATTATTTTTATCGAAATTTCCTTATATTTAACAACAGATAAGATAAGTTGATGAAAGAGGGGGAAAAGAAATTAGCAAACTGTTAACATCTGAAAGAGTCAAAGACATCCTGTCATTGCCTTTTTCGGTTTTTTTTTTTTTGTTTTTGAGAAATCTCAAGAGTAGTTTTGGAAGGAAATAAATTTTCCATTCCTACCGGTAGATCACCTATAGCATACGAACGGGTTAGGGTGGTTTCTTTGAGTTGATAACTTTAATCTTAGTTCAACCCACTTAATTAAACCGCTAATCAGGCTGACCCGTTTAATTAAACGAGTTGAAACTCTTTCAACTCTACCCCCCTTATTCAGTGCATGGTTCTGGTAAGGTTGTTGTCAAATCTAACCTTTATGAGCACTCATTACAGCCCACGATCTTGGCTTTTACATTCTCTCAACAGAGCATTGAATTTAGAAGTTCATTCTAGCTGAAGCTCCAAGGGGAGAAAGACTACATGGGAAAGGATAATATATAACGACTGAATTTACTTCTAGTACTATGTTAATGTCATACAACTTGCATAGAATGATCAAATCGGGCCACCGTATATCACTAATGTATTTTTTTGCTCATATCTGACTACTACTTGTACAAAATACTCAATTACCCAACGCCATCCCGATCACAATCGCTATCTGCAACCATATGTCTATATCGGGCACTGGAGGGGTTGAAGCGAGGTCACGAAATCGATCAACTCCACTTGTTTCCCTTGCTACCACCGGAATTCTGACTCCTGGAAGATTCAGACAGAGATGTAGTCCCCAACGTACTATAGCTTGATCTTTTTTTCTTATGAGTATTCCATGTTAAGACGCCCCCTTTCCAAGTACCACTTCCACTTCCCCCAACGTCTTTATGTTCAGACCCTCCAAAGTTTAACCCATCGAGCCTCATCTTCCTAGGCGAAGGACGGGGAGTTTCTTCACTCTTTCCCTCACTAGGACTAGCCACTTCGTCGTTGCTAACTTCATATATTTTTTCGACACCACCATAATTAATAGATGATTTTAAGGTCTCTGAGGAATCAGGCTCCTTTTTCTTCTTGTTAAGAGTTTTGAGAACGTCTCCATTTTCCACAGCTTTTGCCCACCGTAAATCACTCAAGGTATCGGCATAAACCACTTCCTTTCTCTTTCTCTTGCCTGTGATTTTGCCCACCTCATGGTCAAACCCTTTGCCCTTGTCAGTGACATCTGTATTGAGCGTGTATACCCATTCGGGTACTTCATGATCTTCCATGAGACGAGATCGGTAATCCTCTTTTTTCCTTCTCTCCTCATCCATTTTCTCAAATAGCCAGAACTCTTCCTCGGATCTGGCTGCCAGGCGGTTAATCTCTCTCTCACTCGGTACATCTGCTCCAAGTGCGCTTGTTCCTCTACGCATTATCACTTCCAACATCTCCTTTCTATCTTGAGCTGCAAAACCAAAAATATATTATGTCCTAAATTTAACTGGAAAAAGGCATTGAAGGGAAAAACAAAACAAAAACAGAATAATTTTTTTAATAATAATAATAATCAACAAGCACACCATGAATACTAGCTTGGCCAATGGTAAAACAAAAAATCCTACTTGTCTTTTATCCCATGGTTTGTAGTAGCATGAAGATTCAACATAATTTATCAGTGAGGACAATCTGATGAAATCTAACTGTAGCCAGAAAAGTCAGATATGATGGTATGAAAGTCGTCATTTTATTACTGAGAGGTCCTATTTCCCTCTTTTTCTTTTGGTTTGTTCAGGGTTCTCAGCTAGTCACTATTTTAGAATCATTGTCCATGGCTTTGAAGCCAGAGCCTTGGCACCAATTTTTTTTTTTTTTTTTTGGTTTGGCCACAGGTTTACCCAAGCTCTTTGGGCCAATTTCGCACCGGGTTGGCTCATAAAGGGGTAAAGTGCTCCCACTAAGTAGTTTCTAATAATGTAGGACAGGCCTCAGAGGGTGAGGCCTAAACATAATATGTAAACTGTACTCCATAAGACAGAGTTAACAAATGTGGGATGCACCAACAAACTTGGAAGCTCTAATAGAGCTCTGCCTCTCAATCTTAAGGTTGGGGGTTTGATTCTTATATCCTCAGGAGTCAACAACGGCAGTGTGAAGCGTCCTTTTGGTTGCTTGTGGGAAAAGTCCATTGCCACCGTTATCCTGGCTTTAATTCTTACTTTGGACCCTGTACATAGGATTGGGTTGAGTAGCCTTTCTTATCTACCTAAAAATTTAATAAAATAAGATGTGGATTACACACTTTTGACTTTTAAGTACATGTCCAAAAACCCTCTCAAAGAAAAGTACTACATGCTTTCAATTATATCAATTCCTCTCTTCCAAAAAAAAAAAGAAAAACTCAAATACTCCATGAAAAAGTTGAATCTGTTCATGTAGACTATGGATATTTATTGGGCACCGTTTTGCTCAAAAAACACAAAAAGGAATAAATATTGGGAACAAATGCTCAACCAAGATAAGAAGAACAAATTTCTAAATTGTTAAACTTGGCACCTTGGCAACATACCTGTGGATGTCGTATTGAAGAGCCCAGCCTGGATAACCTTGGCATCAATGCCCATTTTCTGTTTCGCTCGTTCCAAAATCACCTCCTCAATTGATCCAACACTAACCAACACAAAAACCCTCACCTCCTTTTTCTGACCAATACGATGTGCTCGATCCTCTGCTTGTTGATCCATCTGAGGGTTCCAATCGCTGTCAAAAATAATCACAGTATCTGCTGTTTGTAAGTTAAGACCCAGACCTCCAGCACGGGTGCTCAGAAGAAAAATGAAATAGGGAGAATCTGGGGCATTGAAATCTTTCAGTAAGGTCCCTCTTTCGTCAGTTTTTGAGGAGCCATCAAGTCGAAGGTACTTATATTTATGCATTTCGAGATAAATTTGAAGAACGTCCAAGAGACGAGTCATTTGCGAGAACAAGAGAACTCTATGTCCTGCTCGACGAAGTTTTGGGAGCAAACGATCAAGTAACTCGAACTTTCCCGATGCTCTCACTATCTCATCCACACGGTACATATTGTAATCAAGCAAAAACAGGTACGGGTGATTACAACACTTTCTGAGCTGCATTGAGAGGTTCTGCAGGCCCTTTGACTTCCCTTTCTCTGCAACCAATAAACTTATAGTTAAATGGATGGCAATATGCAGTCTTCCGACAAGATCATGACCATAATACTGATAACTCACCTAACACATGACAAATACTTCAAAACAACAATGACAAGATAGAAAGAAGAAAAAATTAGGGGGGAAAACAGCCACAAATTTAAACTCTCTGCTCATGTCCCATGCAGATAGAAAAACCTTTTTTATATAGACGGGAGCATTATGGTTGGGGATTCCATCAGCTATAACAACTCAAATTCAAACCTGCACAAAGCTATTTGCAGGTTACACAGAAAAGGATGCAGAAAAATTGTGCAAAGAAGATCCCTTAACCCTTTCCCAATATATACTATTCCTTTTCTGTTCGTTTTTCCAAGAGAAATCAAAGCACCTTCAGATAACGCTTTATTATTCAGACTACACCCTGATATAGCATGAATTACACGTCATACCATATAGGAGGCAGCAATGATGGAAGTCAGCCTAAGCCCCCTGACCCTGAGACCATCCAAATCAAAGCTTAAAAAGAAAATTCATTTGCAAGTCATACATTATAGGAACTGCCCCATGCTCCTTCAACATCTTCCTTATTGCTATAAGCCATTTTTTCTTCACAACATGATCAATTTCGAAATCCTCCTAGGCTGCAAGGTATGAATCTATGACACTGAAGAGACTATTAAGCTTGGGCAGCCGTTGCTTTTTCTCAAAAGATTTTCTATTTTTACTTTTTGAAAATGCATTCAGTTAACAAGCAAGGCATAAAACAGGGAAAAAATCAATTTGTCCTTGCAAAATAAGAACTAAAACTATACCTAACTCGGAGATGAAATGCGACCCTCTAAACCGGTTGGGGGGGGCAAAAAAAAGAGGAAACCGACACAGAGAAACAAATCCAAGTTAAAAGTGAACAAATGAAAAGAGCTTATACAAATGCATCCCACGAAGGAAAACTTTCTAAAATTAGAATTAAGGAAAATAAAGATTCAGCAACATGTAAAATTGTCAAAAATATCGGAAATATGATAATGATGAAGACAATCTGACAACTGACTAGAGACACCAATGGACAATGAAAAAGACGCCAAGGGGATGTCAAACACCAGTAAAGGCCTGGAGGGATAAGAAAAGAAGGCAACAGCATAAAACAAGAAAAGTAAATGGGAGACAGAGAAAGGCAGAGTGTAAAAAATAACCTACTTAACACCTTGATTCTTACCTGCAGAACACTTCGTTCACATACAAAAAATTGACCGCACTCTTAATATTTTGTAACACTTTTGAACAACACTTTAACATATCAAAGATTCAATGTCCAAAAACAACAAGGAAAGGTTTAAAGGAAATAGCCTATCTACAATCACAAGGGTAAGGCTGATCCATACCGAGGTCCAGGTTCGAGTCCCCTCAGGGCCACTGGAGGTTATCCTGGGCGTTAATTTCAGGGTCCATGGGATTAGTCAAGCAAAACTTGGACACTAGTGTTATCTAAAAGAAATAAAAACAAAACCACAATCACAGGTGTAAGCCTGCGCATATATATCTCTGCAGGCCTTGGATAGGAGCCTAGATTGAGGGGTTGCAATATTAGCATGTATGGTATGGAGTGGTAACTACGTTATGCAGCAACATAGCAATGCCATAAGGATTTTGGGAGGGGGGGTGTCCTGGATAATCTTCCCTTAGCTCTGCCATTCGCATTGCATTGTCGATGATAAATGGGCATCTTAGTTAGATACTTTCTGACGCAATAGAAATACAAGATTAGCGGAACAGACATATTTGTTTTCAGATAGATAGGATTTAGGATATCAATGTATAGTTATTATTATCTACCTTCATATTTATTCTAGGGGTATTTTTATTAGGCCCCCCGCCCCCAGATTAAGATTTGCTTAATTATGGCAGGAACTATAGCATTCTTAGGATAAAAGATTTATATCTTCACTGTGCAACTAGGCTTTAGATTAAAAATCTCTCTATACCATGCTATAAATGGAAGTTGAGAATTTTGGAATTCAATTGATATTAGGGAACGACCATCCCACTCCCTTTTGGGCTATTCGCACGCCTTTTTTTTCCTAAATTGGTTAATAAATCATTCCAAAGGAGTAAATGGAGTGGGATTAGCACACTTTGGGGTGGGAATAGCCGTTTAGTAAAATACATGTACAGAAGGTTTTCATCAATTTGGTAGTACAATGGGTTCTACGGCAATTCAAGGCCATTTTCTATACTAATACCTTTGTCAATGGTTCAAAAGTCATCGCCGTCGCGGAGCAATTCGTTCCTTTTATTCTTGACAACCGCCATCAGCCCAACATCTAAACCCTTTTCAACAAAGGTAGAACTCTAGCCTCAAAAAACCGTCAAATTTCCATCTTTTCTACAATATTGACCTTGCCCATTGATTCTAGTCCTAGTATGACACTATGACCATAAAACCCCAATTAATTTACAGTAATCAGGTCATATCAAGCTCAAATAGATGATATATGATCTATATTCCGAGAACCCTACTTCCCCAAATCTGTTAGAAGTGCCTACATTGTGGACAGCTGTGCTTCCTAGTCGCCACAGAGACATCAGACCTTTGATTGTTCAAGGTGTTCTCCAGCCGCTTGTGTGGTTTCTGCTTGCTGTGTGTCTGATTCATTGGGCACCTAGGCCCTCAACAAAGCATCAACTTTTTGTAATGCACATTCGGGACTTTCACCTGCTTATCTTTATGAAGGTCCTCAGCTGTTAAAATTAAGTTCTAGGACATAACCTGCAGGCAGGTAGTTTTTTATGCCGACTTAATGGAACAACTTCACACACTCAGACTTCTTGGATTATTGTTTAAAAATACCGCTTGGGATCATTGTCCACACATGGTATTATTTGTCTATGTCCTAGTGGATTATCAGTTTCCGGACCATCACTGTTACAGTGTTACCCAGAGCATACAATGGTGTTATGGAGTACTAATCCGATATATTACTCGCTCCGTCGTTCAATTAGAGGACAAAAGTTGTGATCAGAAGAAAGAAGAGTTCGATAATTTCAAATGTGAACACTATTCTCAGAAATTGCGGGTAAAAATGTGACATGGAAATGCAGGTTTAGGAAGCTGCAGAATAAGGGAATGAGGTTTGAACCAAAACTAGCATCATTCAAGTTACTTTCCAGAACCTCACTTGCAACTAAGAAAGAGCTCTTGATTGAGAAAGTAATTTATGAACTACATGGAGTACAAACTGCTATGTTAGAATCGAGGAGACATCGCAAGAACTTAAGGATGAAGGTCTCATGAAGTTAAGATGGAATTACTGGCTAGCGTTCTTGATGAGTCCAAGGTGCCTAAATAATTATGTTGTAGAATCATCTCAGCAATCGTCACCCAAGGATAAATATCCCATCTTGTTTTTTGAACTAACAAGATCTAAAACTTCTATGTTTGTGGCTTCCAAAAATCTGCTGATTCTTCTTTCCTTTGAAACTGCAATTTTTTTTAAAGTGGAGGAATAATTGCATATTGCAAGGAAGGGTATTGGAAAATCAAGCATGGATACTTGCATTTTGTTTGCTTTAGGATAGTTGGATTGTTGTTTCTTTTTTAGCATTCATTTTAAGAAGTATTTTATTAGGCCAATATATTAAAATTTTAACTGTTTTATGATTAGGAAAGAAGTATTTAAAAGTTAGATTAGAATATAAACTATTAAGCGAGTAGATTTTAGAAAATTATCCTCCCTGATATGTTTTTTTTAGATAAAAGAATATTTATATTAATAAAGCTGTGAAAACAGCAGCAGAGGACAAGTTGTCCTCATGAAATTACAACAAATTATGCCAATTTCTCTGAAGCTCAGAAATTGAGTAACTCTTAAAAGCCCCTCCCGCCTTAGCCCACATAGAAGCTAAATAAGTCACTCTATCCCAAAGTGCCTCCGGTGGTAGGGAACCTCTAGAGAAGATTCTGGCATTGCGCTCTAGCCAGCAACACCAAAGGATAGTAAAAATAGCATTGCCCCACAGTAGCTTCATCTCCTTATATGTTACTAACTGGAATTTGATAATTAAGCATCGAATTGATATCATGTTGGAAAGGTTCCTTAACAATGATATCGCCAACCACCCAACATCTGACAAAAGCATATTTCTATCATTTGATTGGTAGAGGAAGGAAGCTGCGAACATATATTATCCAAGGAAACACACTAATGATAAACTCATAAGACGCAATATCAAGGAAACATAAAACCTATAAATGGGCAAATGAAGAATGCAACTACATGGATTTATCTCATAATCCTTGATACTAGCCAAGAGTAGATATTTAGTCACTGTGGTCGACGGTGGATACCCTTGGTTGTGAACCAAAAAAAGAGTAGATATAACTCATGATGTACATGTAATATGTAGGATTGACTATTGAGAGCTGTATTAAACCCAAGGCTGTCACACAGTACGGTCTTTTCATTTGCTAGGAAATGCTTAATTACAAAAAGAATGTAGCTCAAATATACATACAACATATGCACAAATACATCCAGTGCAAATATGGAAGACTAACTGCTAGAAATAAAGCAGTCAATACCTGACTCCATGCCAACTCTGCCCCAGTCTGTAACCTGATGATAGTATACTTTCTGCCATGCTGACAAGTCGCATTTCAATATTACTTGGGTCTTGCTAGGTAGATATTTCTCCACCTCGTCTTTCTTCCTTCTAAGGATAAATGGTCTTATAACCTAGTGGTACGAAATTACATTAGCAAAACAATTCAGACATTAGGAAGAAGAGTAAAAGGGTACAGGATGTACAGAAGCACTCACATGATGCAGGCGACGGATGATCAATAGCTCTTCTTCATCTGTAAGAGCAACATCACATTTATCTGCAAAAGGTGCATTAAACCACTCCGCAAAATTCTCAACAGAGTTAAAAATGTGCGGTAGAAGGAAATTAAGAAGGGCCCACAACTCCGTGAGACTGTTCTGTATTGGAGTGCCGGTCAACAAAAGACGGCGTCGAATCCTATATCTGATACATTTACAAAACTATTAGATTTCAAAATTTAACAATAAACATAATCGCACAAAATTTTTTAGGAAGTTGCAACAGTTGCACTCTGAACTATCACAACTCAGAAAGGTGACCACTATAACAGGAGCGTCTTCAAAAATGGCACAGGAGCTAAAAATGCAATACATGATTCTAACTCTAAGCCATATGGGTTACAGAACCATGTGCATCTACCAAAATTCACACAAAAGGAATAAAGGAAATAACTTCGATCTTGCATGCATTTGGCAGAAGGACATCTAAACTAAGTTGAAGCCCTGTTAAACAGGTACAGACACAAACAAGTACAGAACAAATGAGCATCCTACTGAATTTGAGCACTAAATATTCCTTGAGGGAGATCAAGGTGGATCCTTTTTCAACGGGCATCTAAAGCCTCCCTACTTTTGTGAATACAAAGGTTTTTCTTTGAACTTCAATCAGAAATATTAGTATATTAAATATTGGAAGCCGGTTGCAACAGTTACTCTATAAAGCATTGACCATACTGTGTGCAAGTACATTAAAGAGAAGAAGCTGGAAACATACTCTGATACAAGAATTTTTGCAAGAGAGCACTCGTGATTTTTCAATCGATGCCCTTCATCAACTACCATGTAATGCCAGTGAACTTTCTTGAGATATTGCTTATCCCTCATGATAAGATCATAGTGTGTTATCATCACACAGAATTTCCCTTCGCCAAAGTATTCTTCCCTGATTGCTTTCCTTGTCTCTTGTCGCCCGTCATAGAGGACAGCAACGATACTGAACCACAAACTCTTCCATAAGCAACATGAATACTAGGCAGTGTTAAAAAATAATTTGCATGCATGTATAGATGCAGGGAGAAGAAAAGGAGCAGATATGTGATGACTTATACCTAGGAGCCCAGGCTTGGAATTCATTAACCCAGTTAGGCAGTACAGCCTTAGGTGCCACAATAAGATGAGGTCCAGTCACACCTTTATTCTCCAATAGATATGCAATTAATGAAATGGTTTGAATGGTCTTCCCTAATCCCATCTCATCTGCTAATATCCCGTTCAGATTGTTATTGAACAATGAAAGCATCCACTGCAGCCCCTCCAACTGATATGGTCTAAGCTCTCCACCTTGAAGCAGTGCTGGTTGCTCAGTTACCTGCAGTGCATATATTTATTATAAAGTTTTTGTTCTCTGAAATTCTATTATTCAAGTTGCCAAAAACAAAATGCATGCACCATTGGAATAATCCTTGGGACAGCACACATCCTTTTAGACTTTCTATCATTCTTCAACTGGAGCCCTTGAAGCCACTTCAAGCAAGCAGAGGAGGGAAAGGGAGAGAAGGGGGGGGGGGGTGAAGAGACAAAGACAGAAATAGGCACAATGCAAAGCCACATTATTCCTCACATTGTGGTTCTTCACTGATATCCACCTTCATAACTTTTGCACAAAAAAATATCCACCTTCATAACTGAAGCATTTGTTTAAGGAGGCAGGGTTCAATGCTTATCCAGGGTGTGACGACGTACAATGAAGAAATCAGATCAGCTATTTGCAGTTATTAGCTATTATTCGGCAGGGCAGATAGAAATCAGTCCAGCTGATGTTAAACTAATTCAACTGTTTAGATCAGAGGATAATAATTTAGAGGTGTACAAGGAAGCAAAACTTCAAGGGCTGCACAGTGGGCTTCTACAGCGGTCTCTCCCACTAGCTCCTATGGCCACAAAAAGATTTGCTCGTTTCTTAATGTGTTACGAAACAAGATGTGTAACGAGACAAGAAAGGCGTTCTCCAATTAGAACCTTGGAGGGACAAACTAGAGTCGAAGGGTTTCAAATAAGCAGGATGAAGACGGAGTGCATGGTAAGTTTTCTCGGGGGGCGGTTGCCTCTCATGCAGATATCACGATAGATAGATAAAAATGTGAAAGAAGGGAAAGAATTACTAATAGATAGAGAGATAAAAATTTACAGCAGGTAGACGAATAGGTGCTGAACTGAATTAAATGAGGGAGGTGGTTCGAATCTGTTACTAATTGAAGTGGACTACTTGCCAACCTGCACAATGTTCCTTGATTCATCCACTTAAAAGTTAACACAATAAAAATTAAAACTCTGACACACTCACATACATAGGCCCAAGAGAAATACTTAACTAGGTGCAACTTTAAAGCACATATTGATTTTATCACTAAGTTTACTGCTTATTAGGTGTGCCAGGCATCCAAGTGAGTCAAATTGACACCTCTTGGAGAACGAAAGCTCGCCCCTGATGAGCGATGCATGTTATTTTGAGCACATTCTCAGCTTTTTTCTATTTCTGTAAAATGTATTCTACTGTTTTCATTTTCTTGGAAAATTCAGAGATGGAAAACTGTTTTCATATTCTACAAGTAAAAAGGCCCTAAAACTGGGCAGCTGAGTAAGAATTAACTGCAATTGCAATAACATCTGTGTGCAACAAGTTTTTGATGCGGGAGCAAGTGTGCAAAGTAAACAGAACAACCAAGGAACTAGCAAGAGAACATCTATTCTTGTTTACATCGAGTTCCTTTGGTGGTTATGCATTAAATTGACTCCTATAAAGATAATTACATGGAGTTGTCATACAAGGTCGGGATTAAAGCTCTTATTATATGATCACATTCGTTATCAGGATTCCTGTAATTTTGACAGCTTCTACACTGGTTCGTATTTTAAGCATAACTCACTCATACGACATGGGATCGTGGTGATTCAAAGTTCTGTAGAAAGCTGGAAACGACATCTAAAACTCCCATGCTTTGAGTTTTCCCATATTCAGAACGTAACGGAGTTGAAAAGGCAATTGAAGTTACAGAGCAAAACTGTTCCAGCGGTTTTAGCCTTGGACGCCAAGTAATTAGCTGTTTGAGTTTGATTTCGTTTGCCTATTTCCTTAATTAGTTAGAATATGTTTAGGAGAGTAATAATCTGATTGTTATTAGTATTAGAAGTCCATTAGGTGTTAGGAAAGCTGTTAGTTAGTCCGTTTTGCAATTGTAGTCAGTTTCGTAGTTAGTTTCCTATTCGGACTAGGATTAGGATTCCGAATAGCTTTAGATTTATTTGTCTATAAATAGGGGAGCTTTGCTACTGTAAACTCGTGCTTTGATGATTAATTATTGAATACGTGAGTATTTACCCCTCAAACTGAGTGATTCAGGTTGAAACCCTTACGAGTGATTCGTGAGTTGTTCTTGAGTGATTCTTGAACAAGATCCCTTTGTGTGATACTATCAAAGGTTAATTTCCGTTTTGTTACTTATTTCACATCAACTTGGTATCAGAGCTAAAGGTTTGAGCTTTCTTAAGTTTAAACAACACGGTCCTAAGCATAAACACGACACCATAGCGAGCTTTAGAGAAAGATTCTTGCAAGATCCGCCCTTTGTTCACGAAGACAGCCAAGAAACCCCCAAGAAACCAACAACCGAAGCTATGGGTGAGCCCAGCGAACTAGCAAAGTTGTTAACAGCCATGGAGGATCTTAGGACGTCTTTCCGATCTCAAGAAGAGCGGATGGCTGCTATGGAAATAAGAAACCAAGAAGATAGGGAGAACATGGAGACAAGGATGCGCAGAATTCATTGGAGAAACCACAACCGTGACCCCAACTTCGATGAGGAGTTTGAAGACACAAGTGGGACTAGAACCAATGACGCTCCTAAACCACGACACCCCTATGATGATGATAGGAACTTGAAAGTCGAACTCCCTGGATATGACGGTTCCTACGATCCAGAGGCCTTTCTTGATTGGCTTAGAACTATGGAGAGAGTCTTTGAATACAAGGAGTATGATGAGCGGCGAAGATGCAAGTTAGCCACGCTTAAACTCACCAAGCATGCTTCTTTTTGGTATGAAAAACTAAAGGCTCGACGCAAGAAGGACGGGAAAGCAAAGATTGAGACTTGGGACAAACTCAAGAAACATTTAAAGAACCGATTTTTGCCTAAAGAATTTGAGCAAGAACAGTTTTTGAAACTTACGTCCTTAAGCCAAGAAACCTCAAGTGTACAAGACTACCTCCAAAAGTTTGAAAACGCGCACATGATGTGTGATCTCGTGGAGAAGGAGGAGTTAAAGATTGCAAGATTCATCAAAGGACTAAACTCAACTCTAAGGCACAAGGTGGAGCTTGTTCCTTTCATATCCTTTGAGTATGTATGCAAGATAGCTCTCAAGATTGAGAGGCAAGAGAGGGAGCAACAATTAGTGCACCTACGAGCACAACAAGCATACCAACAAGCGCTTCAACGTCGAAATCATAAGTTGGAGTACATGAAAGGGTGCATAATAAATGATCAACCCATCAATGAAGATAGGCTCTTTGTTGTGGATACATTCAAAGGAAAACCAGATCTTGATGATTACTTTAAAGATATTGTTCCTATGGAAGATTCACAAGAAAAGACCAATAACATTGACCCCCTTATTGTTGTTCAAGTTAATAATTCAAGCCTACCAACTGTGGTTGATGAGTTTATCGAAGAAATATTCATTGAACCAGAAAATATTGGTGATTTCCTTGAAGATCTTGATTACATTGATGACATGCAAGAGAAATCCGAGATGGAGTTGGGACTTCTTGAATCTAGCTTTGATCAAGAACAAGAAAGAGATGTCCATCAAGAAGACAGCAGCAAGGCTCTTAACCTTGTGGGTTCATTGGAAATTTGTAAGGATAATTTGATGAATATACAGGTTTGGGAGAAGATTACTATATACGAAGAATTGAGGACAATTCTTTTTGAAGAAAGGGAGATTGATGCGGGAGCAAGTGTGCAAAGTAAACAGAACAACCAAGGAACTAGCAAGAGAACATCTATTCTTGTTTACATCGAGTTCCTTTGGTGGTTATGCATTAAATTGACTCCTATAAAGATAATTACATGGAGTTGCCATACAAGGTCGGGATTAAAGCTCTTATTATATGATCACATTCGTTATCAGGATTCCCGTAATTTTGACAGCTTCTACACTGGTTCGTATTTTAAGCATAACTCACTCATACGACATGGGATCGTGGTGATTCAAAGTTCTGTAGAAAGCTGGAAACGACATCTAAAACTCCCATGCTTTGAGTTTTCCCATATTCAGAACGTAACGGAGTTGAAAAGGCAATTGAAGTTACAGAGCAAAACTGTTCCAGCGGTTTTAGCCTTGGGCGCCAAGTAATTAGCTGTTTGAGTTTGATTTCGTTTGCCTATTTCCTTAATTAGTTAGAATATGTTTAGGAGAGTAATAATCTGATTGTTATTAGTATTAGAAGTCCATTAGGTGTTAGGAAAGCTGTTAGTTAGTCCGTTTTGCAATTGTAGTCAGTTTCGTAGTTAGTTTCCTATTCGGACTAGGATTAGGATTCCGAATAGCTTTAGATTTATTTGTCTATAAATAGGGGAGCTTTGCTACTGTAAACTCGTGCTTTGATGATTAATTATTGAATACGTGAGTATTTACCCCTCAAACTAAGTGATTCAGGTTGAAACCCTTACGAGTGATTCGTGAGTTGTTCTTGAGTGATTCTTGAACAAGATCCCTTTGTGTGATACTATCAAAGGTTAATTTCCGTTTTGTTACTTATTTCACATCAGTTTTGCTGAATGATATTCACTGTGCAAATTCAAATTAGAGGCCAAGAAAGCAGAAAACACAGGAGCTTCTGGAGCAAAAGCTGTAAATTTTCCTTTAAGAGCTTGGTTTTGTATTTTGTGTTTGCTCACCAGCTGCTTGTTTCTCTCCTTCATTATTGTGAGCAGTGCTCTATTTTATGGACAATATAGATGAGACACTGTCCTTAAATTAGCACACAAGAGAAAATATGTACAATATAGATGACATAATGTCATAAATTCCCTCATACAAGAGAGATTTCACTACAGGAGAAAACTAAGTACCTATAGACGACACACTGGCCTTAAATTCTCGATCACCATCCAAGCGCTGACAACAAAGAATTACGAAAATAAGCACATCTGAAAAAGATTTTATCTTCCTCCTCTTAAAACCTCAAATACTATGAGTCTATGCTGCAAGTTCTGAGGGTAAATGCACCACTCATGCCTAGCTTAAAAGTTCAAGGAGCATATTCCAATACTGCCAAGAATAAAACCAGTACAAGAACATGTGGTCATTAGTTGCATTGCTGATGTAGCATAGAACATGCATGTAGATCATACAGCACAGACTTCAGAGGATAGCATCTACAAGGGCAACTACTCACTAGAAGATTGTTGCTGTAATTCTCGTGAGAACTGAAGTCAATAAAGGCTTCAGCCTTAGAGAACCATGCATTTCCATATAAGCAGAATGTGAATGAGCAAAGGTGAGAGTTGAAGGACTTAACAGCAATGGATCTTGACCTCTCAACAGCACTAACTGGCTGTCAGGGATGAAGAACAAAGTAATGTTGTGTTTAAAAAAGGAAGTCCTAACCCATCGGACTCCCTTCAGTCCACTGCTCTCATGACATGAAGAGCTCAATGAAACATTCTCACTGAACGAATAGAAATGGAAATCAAGGGTCTATATAAGGAAGACTAAGCAAGAAAGCGTTGAAGAAATGTGAAAGATCCCCTTCATTTCCCCCACCTATTACTCACACCTACCCTTTCCCTCATCTGAGGAGAGAAATGATGAGAAGCATTTGTGATGAATTCCCACAGACATGAACGAGCTACAAATACACCTTTGCCAGTTGCCACTCAGCCACTCGGTCAGAGGCCATATTCACCTAGACTTAGGTCACTTAGCTTATGCCCAATGGAGTCTGGTTCTAAGGAAATCCAGTAAAACCTCTTCTGTGCCAATGTGCTCTTCTCTGGAAACCAGGCTCCTGAGTCCCAGACCAACCTCAGATTTAGAAGGACAAACATTCTGCTTGGGAGATTGTCTCTGGAACCTTCCAACTCTAAAAAATTTACGTATCATTTTAGGCGTCATTGTTAAGATATGTATGAGATTGATTAGCTTCAAACAACTCGAATGGGCTTTGGAGGAAGGAAGGAACAAAATTGATGGGCACCGAGCAGTTTTGGAAGCCAATGGATGTAATTCTGTGGAGAGCGGCTAATCTCACACAGACTAGAATTAGCATGTGGAGCTAGGTCACATCAGCCTCCTTCTGGGTTGTAATTCTTTCCAAGATGAATTCTTATCCTCCTACTGATACATCCTTTCCTACGCGTGAACAAATTTTTTAGATAACATGGGTGTCCAAGCTTTGCTTGATTAATCCCATGGGCCCTGAAGTTAACGACCGGTAAAACCTCCAGTGGCCCTAGGGGACTCGAACCTGGGACCTCTGGAATATTTCTCAGAGGTCTTAACAGCTGAGCTACCCCCTCAGGGTTCCTACGCGTGAACAAATTCATCTGGCATTTGCGAAAAATGGCACTTGCACCAAGTTCTAACTCCTAGTTACTGAGTAGTCTACCAGGACTCCGTTAGCAACTATACTTATCTCCTTTGGATAACCTTAATTTCATCCATTAGAGAGATAAGTGCACCAAAGCTAGCCAAAGGATAGATAGTAAATGTAATGCAAGTGGTCCAGTATAGTTTACCTTCTCCTGAATGGAGTGTACAGCTGAATTATACTTCCTCTGACCGTCAAGTAAATTGTTTGCCTTCACAGAATCGTCATCGCTAATGTCAATATCATCATCAGTGCCCGGGATTCCATCTTTTAGAGAACCCAATTCCTGCACGTCAGCATCAGAATCTACTAATGGCTCAATGCCTGCATGTTCTGCATCTTTTTGTCGTTGAACTGCAGCTCCGAGGGCGACAAGAAGATCATTTGTTTTCCCAAGAAGCATAGTCAATCTTTCATTTTTGCTCTCCTCCACCATTTTCATGTATGCTTCCTGGTCATCTTTCCGGAGAGCATCCATCCTCATTTTCTCTTGCCGTGTCGCTCGTTGTCTTTGCCTTCCATGCCACGCCTGCAAAGAACTCAGAGTTGAAATATCTCTCTACTGCAAGGAATATTAAAGCAAATCCAGTTCGCTATTCCTGTTTCCTTCCTTTTTTTCTTCACAATCAGAGTGTAAATGAGAAGGAGACAGCACTGAGAAAGATAAAGTACCATGACACCATCATTCCTCTGTTTGCGGCGTTTTGAAAAAGCTCCAACTTGCAACTGAAATTCACGAGCTGCATTGAGCACATCCCCAAAAAACTTCCTCTTTCTAGTCTCGTCATAGTTCTTTTCCTCCTCCTCTAATCTAGATAATCTCTGCAATTGCCAACTTCACAAGTCAGAAGCAATATATATTATATCAACAATAAGTGCTTTCCTCAGAAAGCAACAAAGGTAACAGTCGGATTGAAAGGTTTCACCAAGTACGTATCAAGTCTCTTTTTTTATTTTTTTTTTCCTTTGGGGTTGTGGGGGGGTGGGGGAGGATGATCTTCGGTGCTAACAGTTACAAAATACTTGGGAAACTATTTTGTAAATGGTAGTCACCAGCACACAAATAACCTTTTTCCAAAGCAGTAGAACGGAATTCTGCCAAGCACCCTAACATTTATAAAAAGGAAAGAGGGAAACGGAAAGGGAGCACATGCAAATGAGAGAGAGCGAAATTGTATGAGCATTATAAGACCTCAGCATCCCGTTTTTTCCTCAATTGATCATCAGCCTCAGCAGCAAAAGGATCTCCAACACCATAAAAAGGGCGGGGGCGTCGCGCCATTCCCCAATCAAATAACTTCTGCTCAGGATGAGCACAATGGAGGCGAAGCCAATACTCTGAACTTACATCTGAACGAACTTTCTTTTGCAGCTCTGCTAGCTGAATGAAAGACAAAGCAGAATATGTCATGCCCCTTCACGATTAAACAAAGTTGGAAGATGTTGGAGAATGCAATGGAAGTTCACATGGCCTACCTCATAGGCTCATAGCTCACTTAAAATCATTATGTATGTTAAGGAAGTATTTAAATCCAACAAACCGTACTGGTAATTAGTTGCAGAAAAGTACTAGTTGTATTGAATCCCAAAAAATCTCATCATTTTCACTAACCAAAACATGTAGAAAAATAAACAGTATAGCATTTACCTTCAGACCATAAAGTTCAAGCAAGCACTTGGACTGTAGATCCTCTCCTCTGCTCGATGGTAACTCTGGTTTCACAGAAGTGAGTTAGTAAGATTAGGGAACAACCTTTTTTTTTTTTTAGATAAAGAGATTAGGGAACAACCTTAAGTATATTCAGCAATGAGTCAATAGAAAGATGCAACAATTACAGCAATGTTCATGGAAACTTTAGGATAGATATTGACCAAAAACATACATGAACTTATAACTTCCAAAGTGACGTCAGTTAGCTTCCGATTTCAATGGAAGAAAGCAACTAAGCATATATTAAGCAACTGGCTGCACAAGAAAGAAAGTAGATTCTTTCATATACTCTATCATGCATCTTTTCAACACATAGGTGGCGTTTACCTGTAAGTAATGTTGATTACAATGTAATCTATCATTTTACAGAGTAAATGTGGGTAGAAAGGGAAGGAGGGGGAGTAGAAATATGAGATTTGGGAGCTTGATTGCATCATCCTATGTAATCATCTTTACATGTTCTAAAGTAGAACAATTGTGATTACAATGGATGTTGTAATCAAATTCACTCTTTCCATGTTTCTCCTCCCCCTCCTTTTTCTAACCCACATTTACACTATAAAATGGTGCATTACATTGTAATCACCATTACATTCAAGTAAACGAGCCCATAGTTTCTTTAAGAACAATAATCATCAGGTTTGACCAAAAAAACAATAATCATAGGGGATTGCTAAACGTAAAATGCAAATTACTAAACGCAAATCTTTTCTCCCATAGTGCCCCTAATTATTTTCTCATCCCTTTTCCATTCTCCCTCTTTTCTCTCTGTCAGTTCTCCATTTCCCTCAACCCCTACCTAAAAGAAATCAACAAAATTGAAAAATAAAAGGCAAAAAATCAGGAAAAAAGAAACCCAAACCCCCAGCCCCCGTCAACCCCTCCTCCTTCAGCCGTCCCCCATGTCACTCCCACCCCCAGTCAGCCCAACCACCACCACAGTCAGCGTGCCCCCTGTCAGCCCAGCCCCTCCAACCCCCGTCCCCAGCCCGTCAGCCCTCGGCTCATCCAGCCCTCCAGCGTCCGAACTCCCACCCCACCCCCTGCTGTCCAACCCCCACCGCACCGGCGAGTCTCTCTACTCTCCGCCCATAAACAATGTACAATTAAAAAAATTAATACTAATTTTTTTGGTTACCTGAATATTGGTCTTGATCAAAGTATTCATCCATGTTGATTAGAGTTTAGGTTTCTTTTCAACGTTATAGAACGAGTATAATAAGGGAGATTTCTCAGAGAAAAAGAATAAGGAGGAAGGTGGTTTGCAAATAAAAAGAGTACTTTGGGAAGTATTGCGACAAAAAGATTTGTGTTTAATAATTTAGGACTTACATTGCTTAAAGTAATAGGAAGTCAATAGTTTACAAACTCATTAGTCTAGTATCGTAAAGGATGAATTCGCATAAGGATACGGAACTAATTTCAGGTAGTTCAAACAATGAGGCTGATGATGAAGGAAAGGCACGGAAGATTAAGCAAGGAATAAGGCTAACTAAAACTGATAAGCTAAAAGTGATGACTGAGAAACATTCCCCTTGCGTTTACTTATACTTTGACAATGACCTGAACGGGCTTCTACGCCCAAGAAACATTTCAACGTAATTTAATTTGACTGTCCCATTTTCATCCAAAAAAAAGTGATGACTGAGAAATCTTTAAGAGCACGATGAGGTGGATGACACAAGTTGAAATGTTAAAGCACTCAAGTGCAGGTCATCAGTATTTAAACAATGTTATAGCAAGCAAAACTGGACGTACAATCCAGAAAAGTAACCACAAGTGCAAATTTTACCAAAATTTAAAGTCGCTTAAAAACAAAGTCATTTATGAGGACTTCTGCAAACAAATTTTATAGTAAACAAAAGAGAAATAGGGATAGGATTGCTTTTAAGTACACACGTACACTATATGCTACTTGCAATTCATCTGAAAGTAACTAACGAGAGGGGGTTGGGAATGGAAAAGGCAGCTCACAACTCATAAGCATCAATCAAAGGAATATACATTCTGAAAAGAAATAGGGTGGCACTAGTTCCTTGATAGAGACATATTCAGAGGAATTGGGGCAATGTGTAAATGTTCTATGTAGAGGATACATAACCCTCTCTTTTGCTGTACATTTCAATTCTTATTAATATACTTTTTCTTTATCTAAAAAACTATTTCCTTCATAGAAATATCCAAATTACTAGTTCTTTCATGAAATCAGCTTCCAGATTAAAGGTGAATAAATTTCAAACTATATACTATTTGATATCAGTCATGATTTACTCCATAGCTTAGCATCTATCACAATTCTTGAGAGAAAGAAAATCTCCGAATCGATAATACAGTAGCAAAATTAATTCATCCTTGAATACACACCCAAGAAACAAGTCATAGTTTTATGACAAATCAACCGAAAACATAGACCCGCCTTACCACATTCAATAGCTAATCTATTCAAGATAAAAATGTCATTGTCAAATGTACCAACCTTCAAGTTCAGTTAACCGATGATCAATTCGGCTTTGGAAACGGCTCTCATTTAGTTCTGACAGTCCACTACCAGACATGCACTTTGGCCGTTGCTTCACAACGGCATCCTCGAATTCCAAAATCAAATCTCCATAACTCGATATACCAGACATATCCTGCCACATTGTAATATTGTCCAAAGTTTAGTGAAGAACAAAATCACGCAAGCAACAAAAGTTTTTTTCCATGTGGCTGAGATAAGAACTATGCAATGTAAACAAAAATATGTAGTAACTTCCAGGAAAATAAGAGAACAATGCCCCAGTTTCTGTTTTCCAAAACAAAACAGCACCAGAAAGGAACTAAATCAAAATACATAGATAAATAAATAAACATATAGAAACAAAAAATAAAAACTTATAAGCACAACATCCCAGAATCAAAGCAACTTTAATCTTCTAAAATTAACAACTGAACAAAACCCAGATTGAAAAATAACCATACAGGTAATAGCAAAAATGAAAGTGCTTCATTCAAATTGAAATAATAATAATAAACAAAGTAACCCCATTTTCAATCAACCACCACAATCATGGAAATTGGAATACACAACAGGAGCACAATCTCCCAAAACATATCCACAAAGAAACACAAACACACCCGAAAAAATCAAACTACCCATAGTCCTACCCAAAATCACAAATCAAAGAAAACCCAAATTAATCAAAAGGGCAGAGCAAAAAAATCCTTACTTTATTTATTGAAAATCCATAATTAAAAGACCAAAAACAAAAGTGCACCTCATTTCAATCAAACATCACAAACATCAAATTCACAACAGGAACACAATTTCCCAAAACATTATCCATAAAGAAACACAAAGATACACAACAAACCCCCAAATCAAAGTAGCCAAAATCCTACTCAAAATCACAAATCAAAGAATACCCATTAAAGAAAACCCAAATTAATCAAAAGGGTAGTTCCCAAAATCCTTACTTTATTCAAATTGGGGCCAGAATCTGAGGAATTTTTATCTGGGGAACTTTCAACTTCAGCCAATTGAGCATCATCATCATCAGATTCAGAGCCATGATAGATAGAAGAGACAGTTGCAAAAACATCAGGTGGGAGAGGAAGGTTACGAGACAGAAGGTTAAGGGCACAAATCAATGTCTTTGTCTTCTCAACATGGTCTAAACATTGGGGGCTACTCTCCACCATGGCGGGAAAACCCCAGATGGCTGAGTGGCAAAGTCACTCAAACAAACGGCTAATGATTTTATTGGGTTTTTTTTTTTGAAAAATTTAACAAAGAGGGTTTTAATCTCTCTCTTCTGTGATTAAAACTCAGAAAGAGAGAGCTTGTGTTTCGGTGTTTCGCCTTTTGGGTTTGTGTGTGTGTTTTTATTTTTCTTTTTTTGTTTTTGTTTTTATATTTAAGAGCAAACCCTTGACCCCCTTGTGGTTCTGCTGGTTCCTCTGTGTTTTGAGAGGGGGCACGCTTTGTACTTTGTCTTATAAGGTTAGGGAATTTGCAGTATGGACCTCTTTTTACTTTTTACTAGTTTTCTTAAAAAGTAAAATGTTATTTTAATATATATCTTGTTCCTTTTGTTTTAAATTTAAATTCATAATATGTTAATATTTATTAATTAGAGCTAAAGATGGACTTAGGCAATGTAAAATCAATGAACAACCTACTTTGAAACTATCCAAAAATGAATCTAACGTTCATTATAGTTGACAATTTTGATTATATAAGTATCGAACCGGCCCTATCAGCACATGCAAATTAATTAAAAGATATATTGTTTATTAGTCAAGCTTATACTTCTCAGTGATTCAGTCCGTAAATTAAAGCATATAGTTCATAATAAGATAGCAGGGAAGCAATAAACATAGTAAAGAAAAATAGTGTTACCTTTGCATTGCTCGGCATCAAGCTAGTGACTATACGCTTCACTTAGAGAAACAAGATTACAAAAATACAATTGTGATAATTAGGACACAAAAAAAAAGACATTATTAAACAGGCTTACAAATAAAGACATTTCAATGTTTTGTTCAACTGAGGCTGAGAGAAGTTGAAGTTAGGGGTTTATTTATGGACTCCAATATTCCATAGTAGATTAGAATTGTTAATAAATATACTTCTCCAAATCTTATCAATTGTAGATGCATAGTTACACGGGTCTTTCATTTAAACTCAGTTTCTATTCCAATACTATTCAAACTCTACTTTTATAATTAGTACTTTAACTATTGTTTCATTAGCTTATATTTTTTTTAATAAATAGACAATAAATCAACACTTTCAATTCAATATATAAAGTTTCCTTATTAAGATCAATCATAAAAATAATTGAGCTATAATAATTTGAGTGAGAACTTTGATAATATAATCAGGGATACATATCAACATTATCAACGCTATATAATCAGGGATACATATCAACATTATCAACGCTTTACATTTTCTCTGTGATTATAACATCATACTTTGCTCAAACTATAATCTTCTAATAAATGAAAAAGAAAAAGATAAAGAAATTGATCCTTTGTAAAATCAATATGTACACATTCAAGGTGTATATTACGCGTATTTATTAAAATGAAACTAAAACAGCTATATATACTTATATGCAAATTAAAAAAGAACCTAAGAACAAAAAAAAAAAGCTAAAAGAATGATCGGATAGAGCACAAAGCTTACTTGAAAAGGTCTACTTGTACGCTTTTGAGCACTTTTCTTATCCCAAATCTACAATACATATTAGAAAAATGGAAGACTTTTAAATAGAGGTTAGTGTAAATTATACAAAGTATATCTAATATTTTATGAGTATGAGCAAAAGAGTAAAGGAACTACCATAAACCAATAAAAGAAACAAATCCATTCAAAAGTAGGAAAAATTGAAGTGGTAGGGACTCATCCATTCTTATCCCATGTCGAGGGTCCAGATCTCGCATCAAATATGGGACAGTCTTAAATATTTTGGCTAATTGTCCTACCCTTTAAGCTGCAACAAATTTGTTATATCTAAAACTATAGAGTCATTGTTAATAGGTTTACAAATTATATACAAAACCTCTTCATTTGAATTAAATGAAGAGGAAGGGAAAAAAACTTACTTATAAAGGTAGACTTTGCCATTCTTGAATAATTTTATGACTCCACAATCTGCAAAAGCTAGGTTATAATCAAATCAATAGCCTTCAAAATTTAAATTTGTGTACAACGAATCAATACACACACCAAAAAAAAAAAAAAAAAAAAAAAAAAGAAAAAAAAAAGTGATGGAGGGATGGGGGAGCTGCGGCCCGGGCTACGTACTTGCAACATGCTGGGGTTGTAATGAGAAGATTGAAGATAAATGTCGTCATTGAATTGTTGTCATGATCAAATTCTTGCTTGACACATTAGGTAATGTAGTCTCTATAAAGACTAAAATATCATTTAATAAATTAATAATCCTAAAACCCTTGCTTCTAATTGAGAGAAGTAATCATAAATCCTGTAGAATTGTAGGATAAACGGTTAATGTACAATTGTACATACATAAAGATAAATTCAGTAGAATTGTAATGGTATTAGGAACTCAAATTCAATTTCGTGCTCTTTGCTTAAGTGACACACCTTATTGCTCCCAAAAAATACTTACTTATATGTTCTAAACATATTGTAAATGGATCTCGTACTGAAGTATTTTTTGATCCGAATCTGATGGTATAATTTTTGTTATTTTTTGAGATGTATAGAAAATGTCATACATGATTTTAAATATTTGATGAAGATCTGTTATGACCTTATATATAATTCTATTCGTTTATCAATATCTAATTTTACACCAGTAAGGACACTAAGACTCCTAGACGTTTTTCATCAATTATTTTTCGTCTTTATCTTTGCTTAGGTGGCGCGCTCTTAAAATTCTCGCCTACGTGGCGTGCCTCATTGCTCCCGAAATATGCCTCCTTTATATATATATATACTAGTTTTAAAGCCCATGAGATGCACGGGTTGAGTGAAATGTCTGTATATTACTCCCTCCGTTTTATGAAGATGTTTACATTTGCTTTTTCAAGGTCTCCAATGCACCACTTTGACCGTAAATAATTGTAATTATATGTATATATAAATAATAAAATTATAATTTTTCAAAAGTATTCTTTAAAATGAATCTAACAATAGCATTTTTACATTATAAATCTTTGTATTTTTTCACTAATTCATGGTCAAAGTTTGTGAACTTTGACCTTAAAAAACGAATTGTAAACATCTTGGTGAAACGGAGGGAGTAATATTTATTTTGATGAAATACGCACACTAACATGCCTATTTAAAAAAAGTAATCGTAAATAATTTCTAATTGATTATCTTTATGCATGTTATATAGTGATGCTAGTTTCATGCTATCCTTAGTGATTTAGGTCGATCTCTCTTTTATTTTTCACGCCCCTCGGATCATCAAGATTTGCTAGAATAAATAAGAAAACTTGAAGGCAAAGAGATGTAGGGACAATAAAGGGTGAGAAAATGTTCAAAAAAAATAAAATGGAGAAGTGATTATGTGAGGTGTTTAATGAAAAAAGATATTAGTCATCATAATCCTCCTACAATACAATTAGGATTCTACGAAATTGCACCTCCGAAAATGGTTACTTTAAAATCGTTGTTAGATCGATGTTCGAACACTATATATCATATCGGAGGAGCCTTGAATCAATGCGATAACCTCTCAATAAATTTAGATATTCATGAAGCATTCAACTTTCATTAGTCTCCCGTTACATTCATGTCAACTTTTGGCCTTGTAGTCTCGCATATAGCAAAAAGAGAGGCAAATTAATAAAAGATGAAATGTGAACATGAGGAGAGACATATATCACATTCTCCACTTTTTTTTTCTTTCAGTATTCTCAAATATATTTCTGGCTTATGTGGCTTTCATTTTTTTTTGTTGAGACAAATTGCTTAGGTGATGCAACTTAGTAATCAAATTTGTGTTATGCACGAACTTAAAATATATTTTCTCAAATTTATTGTCAAGTGAATCTTACATGTTTCTTATACATATTGTAAATGAATATCATTTTAAGGTACTTTTCGATGCGAATCTGATGATTTAAAAGATTATTTTTTTAGACATGTAGAAAAATTTATATATGATTTTATAAATATTTGACGGAGATCTAATATAGCTCATATAAAAACTCTAGACGTCTATCATAACTCAACCTCTATATTTCATTTCCTAACCTTTATTTAATTTTTGTTTAATTGCTTGCTTAGATGACATTCATATGTGGCGCGATACCCGTGGGATGCACGAGTTCAAATTTATATGTTTTGTTGTTTTCGTTTTTCTTTTATTAAATAGTATATATCATATTAATTTGTTTTTTTACTAAAATTAATATTGTAACACAATCTTACAAGTTTATTGTAAGCATATTATAAATGCATCTCATTTCGAAGTACTTTTTGATACAAATATGATGGTGCAAATATTATTATTTTTAAAGATGTGTAGGATAGTTATATTCGAGTTTGAATATTAGATAAAGATAAAGTAGTTATGACGCTAATAAAACTCTAACTATTTAGCACAATTCGATCTCTCTTTTTCATTATCCGAACTTTTATTACTATGAAACTTCTTTATATTATTTATTGATTGATATGTTAAAAATAATTTTATTTGGCAATTGATTTAGGTATACTAATTACTAAGTTACTAACGTGTGAAAAATCTTCTTTTCTTTTCTTATTTCTATTTATTTCTATTATTTTTTGTTCAAAGTATGTGTTATGACTTATGAGTATGTGTTACTTTAATTTTATTGTTTAATATTCTCTTTTATGTGGCATGCTCTTAAAGATACCGCTTAGGTGACTAAAGATATTTGCTCATTTTTTATTTTTAGCTTAATTTTATTGTTAATATTATTATTATTTTTACTTATTTACGGGAACCAACATATACCTGCGATCTTACATGTTTCGTTATACATGTATATGCATCTCGTTCTAAAGTATTTTTCGATGCGAATTTGATGGTACAAAAGTTATTATTTTTTGAGATGTGTAGAAAAAGTTATATTTGATTTCAAATATTTGACAGAGTTCTAGTATAACTCGTATAAAACTCTAGAGGTCTATCAAAACCCAAGAATCCTAAATAGTAGGGATTCTAAGAGTCCTAAGCGTTTTACACTAAAAATGAACAGTTAATTTTTGTCTTTATCCTCGCTTAGGTGGCGCGCTCTTAAAATTCTTGCTTACGTGGCACGCCTCATTGCTTCCGAAATATGCCTCATTTATATATATATATATATATATATATATATATATATATATATATATATATATATATTGATATTGATTGATTGATTGATTGATTTTCAGATGGCGGCCTGTATGGATGTATCTGTTGAGAGTCAAATACCTTTATTACCCTTAACAAATTCTCTTCATCACCCTTATGCAGTTGTGACTTATGAGTTATGAGGGTATTATCGGTAATTCATGTTTCCTAACAAAATTGTATAAAAGAGAATCTGTAGTATTTACTGTAGGGGTGAGCACAACCGGCCACCGGGTAGTGCACTATTCGGAATTTGAATTGGATACACTGGATTCTATATCATAGGAAATTGGGAACTGGACTTGGAATTGGTTTGTACATGTTCCTACTTTTAGAAATTGATTAAAATTGGATCCGTCAGTTCCCGAGTATCCAGTTCCACATTAAAATCCACTTTCATTATTTTCAACATCAAATAACTGTATATTTGAATAATAAAAATATTAATTTTAAAATGACACCAACAAATATTAATCCTAAAAATACAACAAAATTAAAATTTTACATTACGATCCAAACAACTAACATGGTAAATTATAATTTACTAATACAATCATTTAATCATTAGTATTACAATTTACGAATACAATCATTAAACCATAAAGTTACAAAATTAGTTTACCAAATCACAAATATTACTAGAAAATCACCATATTTTGTTTCTAATAATGAAAATATTATGTAATTTGTTTTAATAGGGTACCCAAGCGATTTCGATTTCAAAAAGTTAGGAATCTTAATTGGAATTGGTTGGTATCAGTTCCTATTTTTGAAATTTGGAATTGGATCCGTCAAATCGTTTCCGATTTCGGAACCATTGATTTCAAACCGCTTAGAGTTCTGATACTGAATACCCGGTATTTGTGCTCATCCCTAGTACTTAGGTTGCATAAACATATATTCAGGTGTAATACTCCATGGGAAATGGGATGTGCTACGTTTATTTTCTTTTGTTTTTTTCTTTTTGGAGGACAGAAAGACTAATTCCCTGCTGTATGTCATGAGACTAGTAGATCTGACAAATATGTTGGTAGAATCGGATTCATGTCGGTCAATCTTATTTTTCGGGTTTGAAATATGTTTGTTTAGTAATTATTGGTAGGCTTTCAAACTCTAAAATCAGGCTTTTCGGTCGGATTTCGGTTAGATCCAACTATTTATCTTTCTGTCAATTAATCTCATTTGTTTGGTTCGAGATGCATTCTTGTACTAATTATTAGTGGACTTTCGGTCAGATTTCGATCAGATCCAACTACCTGTCTATCTGGTCAGTCAATCTCATCCGTCTGATTCAAGATCCATTATTGTACTCATTATTAGTGGACTTTCGAACTATCAATTTAGATTTTCTCGCTCAATTTTCAGATTTGGATGCCAAGTCTACATGGGAGAGGTGTAATGACTCGATTCATTGGCAATGTCCCTAACTCAGAGGCGTCTCAAACTAAGACAGGATTATGCATAAGTTTTAACTATATCAAGATTAAGAAATGAAAAAGGAAAAGATTTTTACTTGGATGATTAAGCATACCCTTGTTCTTGGCTTTTAATCGAACTAAATATATTTGCAGTCAGTACTCCATAAGACTGGGGAGTATTGGAGGGTTCTGTGTTTGAGTAAGGGAAGAAAATGGTGATGATGATGTTTGTCTGTTCGTTGTATCTTTTGTTTGGCTCACAAGATTTGCATGAACTCATAGCAACAATGATCCATGATTATTTGTTCGAATTACATCTCATATGTCTCTTTGCAATAATCTCATTTACCTTCTTACTAGGGCCAAACATGATGGTTAACTACACAATACACAACCAAGAACTATTGATGATCCATGATGATTAACCTCAATAAACAAGCAAATCGAATTTTGTACCTACTTACTCCGTACGACTTACGAGATGAGTTGTGTCAAATGTCACAACATTATCAAATATCAGCTAAATAAAATTAAAATCACATAGACATGCTGCTTAAATCTATGCACGCAGCACGCTTGTGTATATTCCCCAGTCCCGCGTTCAATAATGGACACAGGGCTTCAACAACCAAAGACAAATTTGAATTTGGACTACTTTTTTCTGCTAATCTGAATTTTTACTGAACTTGTAAACATATAATTTGATGAATTGAAACACCTGTTATGATTACATTTGATCAATCGACAATACATCCAATTAAGCCAAATATTCAAAGCCACTCCAATTGTCTTCTAAATATACATGAATTCCCCACCACGGACAGCATTAGCAGCACCCCTCCTCTCCTCCTCCAGCTCCTTCTCCCTCTCCTTCCAGCTCTCATACTTGTGATCATCCGTTGGCAACTCGTGCCTACAAATTGGGCACGAATTATGCTCGTCGAGCCATGGCTTCAAACACGGTGGATGAAACAAATGCTTACAGGTCAACTCCTGCATCTCATCCCCCAATCCCAATATTTCCTTACAGATACAACACTCTGCATCTTCACCCACCTTCTCCAACATCCCCTCATCAACCTTCACCACTGGTAGCCTCTCAACCACTGCCTTGCTTGCTGGCGGTGCTGCCCTCGTCCCTGCCGTCAAATCCGTCGGCAGAAAATTCTCCCAGCCTTCCATTATTGTGTCATCCAAGCTCTCCGCTAGCCCTCTTAACAAACTCTCCATTCTGTCTGCAAAATTCAGTCACTGTTAGATAAATATAAAAAACAGGAATTATGTAGTCTTTTGAATAGTGTACATACAAACATTGTCTTAATAGGATTATTGCTCTACTGTATGGGATTAAATCCATTGAGCAAGTCAATCCCCACAACTCTAAAAGCTACTAAACTCTGGAGACATTTTGATGTAAATGGCAAAAGAAAAAAAAAAGTGAATTGGAATATATCCTATTTTTTTCAACAACTAACATCTAATATCGGCAGCTGTGTGGTTATAAAGAAAGCTTGATAGCTTGGGATACAGTTTTGCACGCCAATTCCTGCAGGGGGGCTTAACCTTGTAAACATGCAGATATGGAATGAAGCAGTTATGCTTCGATTAATTGGGATCATAGCAACAAGAAGGATAAGCTGTGAAATGGATCCACGCTTACTACATCAAAAATGCTGATATTGCTACCATGCCTACTCCTAAGGCTTGCTGGATGGTCAAAAATATTACCCGAAATTGGAATGCTGTGGTTACTGGTGGTAAGGTATCTATTAGGTAGCCTATACTGAGCTGCTTGGTGAATTACCTAAGGTTCAAGTTCTCTCAAATGGGGCTAGGCCAAGGGCTGTCTTTACTCTTTGGTTAGCTCTATGGTACCAGCTTAATAGTACTGATAGGATCAGTATCAGACAATGGGGAATTCAATGCAAACCTACATGTGCTCTATGTGATTCTGCTGATTAGAGTATTTCACATATTTGGTGAGTTGAGTGTCAATATTCCGTGAAAGCTTGGTGCTTACTAGCTCAATGGCCTGGAATTTGCTCTGGGATGAACATTCTGTACCAGCCAATTCAACTCTGTAACGGGAAGCCAGAGAAGTATAGAGCTTGTTTATACCATTACAGTACAAAGAAGCCTTTGGGGTCTTTCAGAAAACAGCTCGTCCAGTCAGTGGCTCGGTGCAATTGTTCGAGAAGTGAAGTATGCTCTTCTAGTTAACTGTTTTCTCGGTACATGAAGTTCAGTTGGACCCAGATATCCTCCCCAGGGAAGGTAACTAATGCTATTCGAGACAGCCTGCTTGGTCTGTAGCTAAATTTGAGAGATTCAGGCTGTAAAATTAACATATCTGAATCTGATTTGTATGCAAAACATGGTCTTTATGTAAATAAAATTCCCTACAGCTATTGCCCTACTATTTGGAATTACCCAAGTCAAGCCCATGTATCTACAAACTAAATGGAAGAAATAATCTATAACAAGATGACCACGAATTCGAACATAACGATAAGCCATAAGCCTAAAGCCATATGCCATATTTTCCCACAACTAACTAACATCAAATTATAAGTTTTCGACCGAGTATAAACTAAACAATGTGCTAAAGTTCCACCATTTAGAATTAAACGATTGATCAAGTCACTGTAAAAATTGGCACAAATAATCTAGAACATGATGAGTAATTCAAACTATATTCATAAAATAACACAATCAAATATCCACAATACAATGCAAAATTCACACTCACCAGCACCATCATTATTGCTTTCATTGTTGTTGTTGTTGTTGTTGTTGTTGTTGGTATTCTCAGTTCGAGCTTGCGACGCTAAAGCCGTGAGCAAATTCTGCTGAACAAGCCAATGAGGCTGAGCTGGTTCAGGATCAACAGTGAGATGACCTTCAAACAAATACCTACCTCTTGCGGCCGACGAGATTCTCTCTCCTCCATCACCGCCAACCTCATCATCAATATGTTGACGAATGACAGAGAGAGACGATCGGAGTTGTGACTTCTCGGAGGGGTCAGAGGAGAGAGACTCGGCAACAGAAAGGAGATCGGCACCCGCAACGAAGAAACCCGGGGCGGTGTAGCGGGTTCGAAGGACGGTGGCAACGCGGCAAACGACGTCGTAGAAGAGTTTCTTTGTTGAAGGGGAGGAAATTGAGTAGGTTGATAAAAGAAGGGATTTGATTGTGGAAACTGAGGATTCGAAGGTTTGTTTTTTGCCTAATTGGATTCTGAGGTTTTGGAGTTGTTTTGTGATTTCATCAGAGGATGGAGAAGATGAGGGTGTGGCCGCCATTATTGGGTTTTGTGAATTGTGATTGAGAAATTGATGATGATGATGATGAACCCTAGAAATTGGGGGATGTTTGAGCAAGAGATTAATGGAAGAATTGGGGTTGAGGATAATAAAATTGCAAAACTGGAGAAATTGAATTTCAGAAGGGGCGTGATGAGAGAGAGAGAGAGAGAGAGAGAGAGAGAGAGAGAGAGGGGGGGGGGGTTGACGAAGTTGGGGATGGTTGAAGCAATTCAATTATTCAAGCAAGATCTAATAGCTTTTGTTAATTTGATTTGATATTTCTTGTACAAGAGGAAAGCAATGGGGCTTTTTATTACTCTATTTGTTTTATTATTATTATTATTAGAAATTTGTTTATTTATTTGCTTACTTATAAAAAAATAATATTCAACGAGTTTTTTTTTTTTTTTGGCCAATTTATTCAATGAGGAATTTTTTTTTAAATAGAAATTTTTTATGAATTTTTTTTATAAAAGTTCCAACAAATATATTAATTTTCCTCATGATTTACAAAAGTTTTATTAAAAAAGCTGAATTTTTCAGTGGAATATGGATTGGATTTATCTCCAATTCTCCACTAGGAGTTTTGTAAATTATTTCCTACTAATTATGAGATTTATAGGAATTTGTCGCATGGTGACGACACGTGGGACGTCACGTAGGCGACACATAATCGTGGAAGGTTGACACATAAGTTGCCATGCAAGCAAAATCATCCAACATGTCATCACTCATTAATGCATCAAATTAATTATCACATCTATCATTATTAGCATATTGTCTCAAATTATAAAATAGCATAAGTTTGGTTACGTAACTTAGAATATTAAAATTCTTACTTCATTGGATTGGATTTTAAAAATGGTTCAAAATGAGATACATATGTCCTATATTTGACCCACAAGTTTGGTATAAACTAAGTGTATAAGACACGACCATATTGGTGTGCATATGTCGAGTTTGTAATTTTATTGGTTAAATTATTTCAAATTTTCCAAGTTATTTTTGGGCACTCAGACATTTTGTTGAGAGAGAATATTGAATAGTATCTAGATTGATCGAATGTACTAATTGAAGCATTCACTATCCTAAAAGTACAACTTATTTACTTACTTGCGAAATATAGAAAAATAAATTAAGCATATACTTTTAGAATGACTCTTCCCTTTCTACTATTAATAAAGTCTCTATAGGTATTATTAACACCAAAATTATTCTCTCTATTTAATCGAGTTCATGGCTTTATGGCAACGTGGAATATGCTCTGCATAGTTTCATTGTGATTTATGTACATTAAATTTACCATCACCAAGACCTATCAAATTAGAACCAGAGCTTTATCTCCTATAACTCCATGCTCATGATATACTTGGATAATACTATTAAACTTTATATATTTATAAAATTATTTTACGAGTCCGTGCGAAGCACGGGAATAAAAACTAGTATAAAGTATTGTTGAGCAAGTTAAGCATAATATTGTTTAGAATTTGTGGTGAAGAAGAAGAAGATATTGTAAAGCATGCATAGTACATTAGTAGTAGAAGTGAAGCAAAAAAAGTTCAAGTCCCAACAAGTGGTACCAGTGCACGGTTAGATCCTGCAGTGAAAAAGAAGAACTAGTAGAAGGTGAAGCAAAATGGAGAAGTTTAGTGTCCAGCCATTAGCAATAGCCCAAACTACGTATTCCTTATCCAAAGTAGTACGATTAAGTAAAAGGACATTCACCAAAAAGTAGTAATTCAGTTAGCATAAAAGAGTTGTGTATCAAATCTTTGCCAGTGTTGAAGTTTGCAAGAGGTTTAAGTTCGAGGGAAGGTAGCGTAAAGTTTGTGCAAAGTTAAAGCCTTGATCAAGTCGAAGAGTATTGAGTGTGAGGGAAAGTTTATTGGACCTAAGATCTGCCGCTTCAATATTAGTCAAATTAAGTATTTTGGTTAGCATATAAGTCTAGGTTAGGTAAAGTACTTTTGAGCAAATTAAGCATAATACTCCCTTCGGTTCACGGAAATTTTTACGCTTTCCACTTATGTTGGACCATGGAAATCTTTACGTTTCTTTATATAGGAATGTATTTGAGCACTCTTTACTATTTTACCCCTTTCACCTTCTCACCCCCATGTGCCTATTTTCACCATTCTCTCTCCTCCATTTCCCACCAAAATCCTACCCCCACTAGCTAGTTACTAAAAACAAAAAAAAAATCCCACGCCACTAGCTACAAAAGTAATAGGAAAGTAATACAAAATCAAGGAAAGCAATAAATACCCTCTAAAATATTATTTTCTCTCTATTAATACCTCATGTGTTCTTTTAAGAGTAAATTTGGAATTTTTGTGCTAAAATGTGTTTTCCTTAATATTAGTCATATTCTCCAAACGTCAAGATTTCCGTGGACCGGAGGGAGTAGTAGTTTGCTAATTGTATTAGGAGTCAAGTTATGCTAAATTGACTTAGTTGTATTCTAGTTGCGCTCTATATAAAGAGGTCCAAGGGAAAGCTAAAAGTATGAGTGATCGGCATGTTTGTCCCTGATTCTATCAACATAAGCACAAGTGCTCTGGAATATTCCTATCAATATCCGTGGTTTTTTTATCCCTCAAGATTAGTAAGAAAGTTTCCACGTATATCTTATTTTCTTTATTATTATGCTTGTACGTGTATTATAGTCTTATTGAAATCCACACTAGAACTTCAGCGATATTAGTATATTTGAAGGATTATCAAAAACTTGCGTAGGTTGAAGGACTATCAAAAACTTGCATAGGCTTGGTCCTCGATTCACGTTTGTAGTGCTTCATAGTTCAAACGCATGTGCCACTTCTCATCTCATTTTCTCTCTCCCAAACTCATTCTCACTCCCTTTTTTTTATTTTATTTTTGCGCTAAGGACACATGCAACCGCCCGTAAATTATACGCACCGATTAAGCCAATCTATCTTAGATAGGCTGACGGACTCAAGCAGAGAGGGAGACCCTCTCTGCAAAGAAAGGTACATAATTTTTTATTTTCTTTACATGAATAAGAATTTAAACCCTGATCATTGGGTTGTAAGCGTGTGACACTTACCACTTACCACATCATCCTCCATTCTCGCTCACTTAGTCACTTACCAATTATCGTGTAAGCATCAGGCAAGCACATGAATAGATAAAATGCTCTCAATTGAACAAGTGATTGGTATGGAGAAGTTTAGCAATCCCATTCTTCTCAAGGTTTCCTTCAATTTGAACCAACAATCAATCAATCTTTGCGCTTGGGACAATGACGCTAGTGAGGTAACAACCATGGCGCGTCAATTGCTGGTTGAAACTATTTCCCAACCCCCCCTTCGAACCCACAATCAAGATCAAAAAAAAAAATCTTGCGCCACTTAAAATATGAAAACATAGTTACTCACAAGATTTCACTATCATTACAGACATGATTAAGCAAAATACAAATCCATCAACCCACGCCTTAGGAACTCATCATCCATCCCACACATCCTGTCCCATGCATAAATAAATCAAAACCACACTTGATGCCAGACTGATGGAGAAATTGTGAATTTGCCACTCTCATATCAAATCTGCCACATTCATTGGCATTTCATCAATTTGTGTACTGTAATATTGCTCAATATCTCTCAAAATCTTGATGTCATCATTCTTGACAAAGTTTATGGCGACACCCTGCATCAGGTACAAATCAATCATCAAATTATCATATAAACTTGGCCACAACTACAAATGCGTATAGCAGATTGATCCATGCCCTAACATAACAACTGAAATTAGACACATACAAAGGTAAAATGGAAAAGAGGAACATAATAATGGACACTGATAATTCAGCATGTTACTGACCAACAGTAAGAATTGCGTAGCTTCCAGAGGCCAAGAGTGGAACATCATAATCAAATAAGGCAATTCTCAGTAGATAAACAGAAACTCCAGATTAGCTAAAAACTCCTTCACACCAGCAGCTTTGCAAGAAATTCATATAGCACTTGCAAAAGTAGAATCCATCATCAACAAGGTTCAACTAAAAATCTATGAGTGACAACTCTCCATTACATAGGACGTCAAGCGACTGGGCTTTAACACATTGCAAAGAACCCTTAGATATTCAGATAACATATTTCTTCCTCTTTCCTAGATGTTTGGGCTAACAAAAATCATTTTGCAGCATTGAAAAAGACGTACACCAACCTAGCCTTTTAAATTCAGTTCTTCTATACTATAAACAACTCAGTACATTGAGATTTCACGAATAATAAAATTACCCACTCATACGGAAATTCTGCAGAGGAGAAGAAAGCTTGGTTCACAAAAGAAGGTTGGCTCACAAGGAAAATCTATGATGCTAGGAAATGGCTTCACTTGGCACCAAATGTGAGCACGTTGCTGCACTCTTTTGCCAAGAATGGAAAATTCTCAATCAAAGCTGCCTATAACTACCTGCAACCTGCGTACACTTCAATCCCTTGGAAGAGAATCATTATGCTACCTGGTATGCTTCCCAAGCACAGGTTCATTCTCTGGCTCACTCTTCATAAAAGGCTATCTACCGCAACGAAATGTGCTTCCTGGGGCATGAATGTGTCCCCTACATGTGTTCTATGTTCAACTGGCAGTGATGAAGCTGTGTCCCCCTTGTTTTTTGAATGCCCTTTCTCCCAGGCAAACTATTGTCTACCATTTCCAGTGGGGCCAAAAGCTTAACTACTTTTTGGCTTCAAAAAATAATGGACTAAAGTAAAATGGCTCATAAAACTGTCGGCACTTCTTATTTATTGTGAAGTTGCCGATGGTCGTTGCTCTTCGGATCTCGGGTCAAACGGAAACAACCTCTCTGTGAGACTCTCACCGGGGTAAGGCTGTGTACAACCGACGCCCCCTTACCCTGCCTAGGCGGGAGCCTCTTTGGAGGCACTGGGGTAATGTTGATGATGATGAAATGGTCTGCATAGGCATCCATTAACTTGGAAGGAAGAAATTGATTGGTTGAGAAGCAAAATTAGGGGCTGCAAACCTAGAGTTTGTATCCTAGGGTTCCTACTAGCAGCTACTGTCTATCACATCTGGATTGCTAGGAATAATTTGAGATTACAGCAGCTGCAGACCACAGAGAAACATATTACAGTGACAATTGCGCAAGAGCTGTGCATATTAGAGGCCAGAGCTTCAAAAAATGGGAGTCTGTTTTAATGTCTTTGAATAGGTACCCTTAGTATGTTGCAAAATTTTGCTTCTGTTTGTTGGGTATAGTCAGTTTTAAAGTCCCTTTGTAGTTTGGTTGGTTACGTCAAAACCGCCAATTGTACTTCATTGCTTATCAATTATACTTTTTTATTGACCAAAAAAAAAAAAAAGAAGAAGGTTTTGGGTTTTGTTTATCTTATTTCTTTCTCTCTTTTCTTTTCATCTCTATTCTCCTTTATTTTATTTTGGGTTTTGTTTATTTAGGTGGGCCCGGGAGGGGAGGGGGGGCACAAAAGCATATTCTGATCTTCAGATGCAAATGGACAATCTACCTGTGAAATTTAAAATTAGTAAAGTAAAAAAACACACAATACCATATAATGCTCACATCAGACACCAGGAGCATGACAGCGAAACAAGCATTAAGAAGAATTAAGTTATATCGGTGAGAAATTCTAGAGCTAGCAAGATATCACATACCTTGCGTCCAAAACGACCTGAGCGACCAATACGATGGATATAAAGTTCTCGATTGTTAGGTAAGTCATAGTTTATTACCAATGACACCTGGAAGAATAAACACAAACGTTTAAAAGAAAGAGACAACCACAATTTGATCCAGCACAATTACATCTTAGAAACTAACATATAACACCTATAGTCCAGTATGAAACTGATTAAAGAAAAAGCCAGTTCTGGGCAATTTCAGCTCATAATGGACTAAACAGATGTCATACTAAAGTGAAACTCAGCTCCGGCCGAAGTGTCAGGCCTCCTAATAGTATGGAGTTGATGCCAACAACCAGTTCTAGTATATAGCAGCGATGAACATGTTCACCTTCAATAGAACTGAGCATCATTTATTTTAATTGGGACTAAAAGTGGACTAAACACAATGTTTCCTTTGACGGTGATCGATCAGTTAATGTTCATTTCCAATAAATGTGCAAAGCTGAGTCCTGAACCCTGCCCCCCCCTCCCCCCCCACAGAAAAAAAAACAGAGGAAGACCAAATAAAAGAAGAAGAAACTCTATATAGGCAGAGGCCCGGTGAGAAGAAGAATGGATGGTTTGCTCTGGTTTCAATAAGGTATAACGCAGCCATTCAATGCAAGTTGTTTGTCTAAAAGAAGAAATGGAGAAAAAGAGAGAGAAAGAGCAAAACAGAAACATAATGTCAGTAGTTGGTTGGCAAAGAAACGGGACCAAATTACAGGACATGATATATAGTTGAAAAAAGATTTCAAGGGAGAATCAAATTCAGAGAGATCCAGAAAAGGGAATCAGGACAAAGAAACAAACAATCAACTCCTAGAAAGTGCCTTTCGAATTCCATTTTTCGAGGTTTGAAATTTAGCCAAATACCCACATATCAGGACCACACAAATGAACCAAATAAGGATAAAGAAACTACCTGTTGTACATCAATCCCACGAGCCCAAACATCTGTTGTAATCAACACACGAGTCTGACCCTTCCGGAACTCGTCCATAATAGCATCTCTTTCTTTCTGGGGCATGTCACCATGCATAGATGAGACGGTAAAGTTGTTGTTACGCATCTTCTCAGTTAACCAATCCACCTAAAACAATCCATGAACCATGTAAATACACTAAGAAACGAGGGAAAAGATCATGCCAAGGATTCAAAACTGACCAAAAACAATACAGAAAGGCATTACCTTACGCTTGGTGTTGCAAAAGATAACAGCTTGAGTAATTGTAAGAGTATCATAAAGATCACAGAGGGTGTCGAACTTCCAATCCTCCCTCTCAACAGCAACAAAGAATTGCTTGATACCCTATCATCATTATTGAGCAAAAGAATAAGGACAACTAGGTACAGAAACCATGATATTGTATCATGATTTATAAATGTAAAACATTCGAGGTACTTACCTCAAGAGTCAATTCATCACGTTTCACAAGGATTTTAACTGGATCTGTCATAAATTTGTTGGTCATCTCCAGAATTTCATTAGGAAGGGTGGCAGAAATCAGACAGACCTACAAAAACCATATAGAATGCAGATCAGACCTAACGCCATATATACAAACCAGACAATACTATGACAAAACATGAAATAGTAGCATTAATGAGCAAGTATCTTTAAAGAAGCAGGAGAATTGGAAAGATTTGCAGCTAACGTGTTAGGAATTATCCTAAAACTTTTTACTATTCTATGAAGAATTCCCAACTTTAATCTCTCAGCAGCATAACCCAACGTCTATTTTTTCTTTTTAACTCCTCCCCTCTGTGCTCTGTCCAAAGATTTAAGAAACAGATACAAACTTGTAAAGGAGAGAAAGGAAGCTAACAGAGAGCTAATTGTACCTGAAGCTCTGGAGGAAGGTACCGATATACATCATAAATTTGGTCCTTGAAACCTCTGCTCAACATTTCATCAGATTCATCCTGGTAAGAGAGAAAAAGTGAATTCCCAAGTTTGATGAACTAAAAACAGAAGAAACGAACTAGAATCTGGAATATAGTTCGCAAAATTAAAAGAATCACCCCTCCCCTCTTGTGGGAGTGGAGGACCCCCCCCCCCCTAACAACAAAGACAGAAATCCAGGAACTTACAAGAATTAGAAGTTTAATGTTTCGGGTTCTGAGGGTTCTTCTCTTGATCATATCACAAACTCTGCCTGGAGTTCCTGAAACAACATGAACTCCATACTCCAGTTTCCTAATATCTTCGCCTACACTTTTGCCTCCAACGCAGGCATGAGCTTGTATACTCATGTGTTGGCCGATTGTATCTATCACTCTTTCTGTTTGAGTAGCCAGCTCCCTGGTAGGCGACAAGATCAATGCTTGGACCCTAGACAATAAAAGCAATCATCTATCAGTTAAAATCTGGAATATGAAACACAGCAACAAACAGACATTACTGCTAACAAGGCGAAAAACGGTACATATAAAATAAAAATAAAAAACAACATAAACGCCCAGCTTAGCTTTACTAGTTATTCTATATGATAACCAAAAGGATAAAACCTTCAAACATGTAAGCACCCCGAAATAATTTCTGTCAAACGCAATAACATGCAAAAAAAAAAATCATTGGAGAAAACTATTCTCCCTGTTGCTATAAGATCTCCATCAATGTTAACACCCTTCAAGACTAGCATCAACGAGAAAGAAGCATATACACAGAGCTGAAGGTCTCAAAAGCGAGTGAGAAATGTCATTCCAGTTTCGTTTCCCTTCAACCAGGAAACAAGTTCAGCAGATTGGCAAATTCAGTAGCTACATATTTGTCTAGAATAGGCTTGCTCTTATCCCAACCCCATTAGCAGTCTTGCACTTGAATACATACACAAGTTACACAATGCAATGTCAACCACTAAAATTAGCACTATTGCGTACAGACTACAGAGGTATGAAATCATTTTTTGGAATAACATGGCTATGACAAATCAAACACTACAGCACATTGACATTAGTCAATGAATGGGAAATGGTAACTTGGACAAGGCATACATACAAGCAGATAGAGATAACATGAAGTCAATAGCTTGGAAAAGGTAGCTGCACTCGCAAAATGATTTATGTGAACAGGTTGCATCGTCATGAACGAAAAAGATTTAGCAATTAAACCTCAGGTGCCTCACGGCCCAGCAGCTATTACACCTCAAGTACACCTTTTCAAACAATTCTTGAGTAGACCGAATCCCGCATAGAGGCGGATGCTCTCGAGTAATGTTTGTCCTCTATGGATAGTAGATTAAAGTGTGTAGTTCATTTCATATACTTCCGATTTTAGGCCTTAAGATTAACTTCACAAAGTCCAGTATCAATGTTAACACTGAAGAAGTGCCTTGGCTCCTTTGCTGGTCTGCCAAACATATTACTCAAATTGCCATCTTCCCTTCTTGAACTACAATAAAGAAAGTCCTAATTACCATGCTTTCTTCTTAAAATCTAGGATCATCTTGCTAGAAATTCAAAAATGATTGAGAACCTTCCTACGGTGGTCAAGCATTAAGCTCATTTCTCCCTCTGAAACAATTTCCTGTTTATTACCTTTCCAGTGTGCTAAACAATGTGGCACATAACCTAGAAAGAATTATGTGGGCTTTTCATTAGTCTACTTGTAGAGAAGAAAGACCAAATGATGAAGTCGGAATCCTCTTTCAAATCAAAGGCTAGAGGTCGCTTGCAACTAAATTTGAAGAAATAAATAAAAGGTTATACAAGTTCCCTACAGGGCATAATTTATAATAGAACATGGTAGTAAGGCCCCAAGAGGAATGTATGGTATTCTTTGATGTCAATTCCACTAATGCAAGCCCTTCAAAATGAATCCTCCCTCTTCCTTCCTTTATAAAAATTCAACAGTTATTTGTTTAGGAGATATCTTGGGCAATGATGTAGTTTATTTTTCCCTTCTACATATATACCTTCTCTCGCCCTCCATAATTCTCAAATACCAATTCTCAAACCAAAAATAAAATAAAATTAAAACTCACAACTAGGAAAAACTGTCACACAGCCAATATGTCCTCTTTTCTTCTCCTGCTCTTTTAGTTAACATGTTACTTTTATCCCAATTCTAAGAAGTAACTCTTCATCTTTCTTCTCAAAACTCAAAGTCTACAACTTGACAAGTCGACAAATTTTATGAGCAAGTGAAAACTTCCCATTGGAGTAATGGCCCTTGCAAGACAACCACACACAAGAGAAGTATACCAATTACTACCTTTATTTCCCGATATGTACCTTGTGTTTCCGCTTTAGCACATGCCAAAATTAAAAGAGTTCCTTGACTCTCTTACTGCTTTGCCAAACATGCTACTCAAACTACCTTCTTTCCTACTAAGTTGAACTTCAATTCAGCAGTGAATCCAGGATACCAAAAAGAACGTCTTAGTGAATATGCTTACTTCTTTTTTTAGATAACATGGATATTCAAGCTTTGCTTGACTAATCCCATGGGCCCTGAAGTTCACGACCAGGAAAACCTCCAGTGGACCTAAGAGGACTCAAACCTGGCACCTCTAGAACAAATCTCAGAGGTTTTCAGCTGAGCTACCCCCTCAAGGTTTGAATATGCTTGCATCTTATAATCTAGGATAATCTTGATGGAAATTTTCAATTGACCGAGAAGATTCCTATGATAGTCAACCATGGGGCCTAGTTCTCCCTTTGAAGCAACGTCACCTTGAACATGGTTATCTAACACTCCCATTTAACACCTTGCTCATGAGCTAAACAATGTGGTCACATAAAGCAGAAACAATTATGAGGATTTTCATTAGTCCAGTAGGGGAGAACAAAGACCAACTGGTGTAGTGGGAAGGTTTTTTCAAATCCAAGGCTAAAGGTGGCTAAGCAAAAATTTAAATTTTGAAGAAAATTTATAAATGATAATAGGGATTCCCTACAGGGCATATGAAGCTTGTTAGTACGGTCCCTAAGGGAATCAAAACCACCACCAACAAAACAGACAGATTTGAACACTGATATTTTGTGCCATGATATTCTTCATTTTTCCCTTCTACATATATAGCTTTCCTTATTCCTCCATTATTCTTCATACCAAAAAATCATTGCAAAAGAGTCATACAGCCAATACATCCCCTTCTCTCTTCTTCTTTCTCTTTCAGTTCACACGTTATTTCACATTCACGTTCGAGTAAAGCTTCTAGTTGGAGTAACAGCCATAGTACACCAATTACTAAGCTTTTTTTCCCCAATGTCTACCACGTCAATTACCTCTACAAGCTTTCCATTAACGGCTCTTGCCAACAGCTAGAACACATGAAAAGTATTAACAATTTTATGTTATTTACCTCTACAAATTAAAGTCACCTCTTTTCTCCTGCTATCTAATTATTGAGTTTTAACTCCAACCAACCAAAAATTTTAGCCTGCTTTAAGCTGACCTAAACCTAATAGCTGCTAAATTAATTTACCCTAATTGAACAAAACCACAAACAAAACACACAAAATTTGACCATTATCAATTCTATATCCAATTAAATGAACAAATTAGGGTTTCCATTACACAAAACAAAACACAAATCAATCAACAAATTCCAAAAACAGAAATTAATAGATAAAAAAAACATACTCGCGAGTAGAGGTATCAACAATCTGGCAAACAGCGAGAGAAATCATGGAAGTTTTTCCAGTACCAGACTGAGCTTGAGCAATAACATCACGACCTTGAATAATAGGCATAACAGCCCGTTGTTGAATAGCAGAAGGTTTTTCAAATCCATATTCATAGATCCCTCTTAAAAGAGGGTCTTTAATTCCCATCTTATCGAAGCTCGTAATTGGTTCGATACCTTCTGTTGTTTCGAATTGGAGCTTTTCATCATCTGTTCTTCTACCTCTGTTTGCTGGTACCACTGACCCTGACGCCATTGTTGTTAGTAGTTTGGTTTTGGTTTTTTTTCTTAGGATTTTTCTCTCTCCTCGGTGAGGTTTTGAGGACACCGGAAAGAGAAGGAAGTTGAGGTGGTGATGGAAAGGGGCAAATTATTGTCTCGTGTCGAATTGAAACACAACACACTGTATAAATCAAGTTCGGGTTTCAGTTGGGTTGGATCAGGTCGGGTTGTAATTTTTGTTTTCTGGACTATGTTTCTTGGCCCATTTTATTGCTACCATTATTTTTAGAAGATGATTTCTTTTACAGAAAAAAAAATAAAATAAAATAAAAAATTGGCAGGAATTTATTTTATTTTGCTCATATCAGATGTTATATATATATATATATATATAAAGGAGGTATTTTTCGGGAGCAATGAGATATGTCACATAGGCGAGAATTTTAAGAGCGCGCCACCTAAGCGAAGATAAAGACAAAAATTAACTGGTGTAAAACGTTTAGGACTCTTAGATACCCTACTGTTTAGGATTCTTGAGTTGTGATAAACCTCTAGAGTTTTATAAGAGTTATACTAGAATTCTGTCAAATATTTGAAATCAAATATAACTTTTTCTACACATCTCAAAATAATAATTTTTATACCATCAAATTCGCATCGAAAATACTTTAAAACGAGATGCATATACATGTATAAGAAACATGTAAGATCGCTGGTATATGTTGGCTCCCGTAAATAAGTAAAAATAACAATAATATTAACAATAAAATTAAGGCTGAAAATAAAATAAAAAATGAGCAAATATCTTTAGCCACCTAAGCGATTTTTTTAAGAGCATGTCACATAAAAGAGAATATTAAACAATAAAACTAGTAACACATACTCAACACATACTTTGAACCAAAAAAAAAAAATAAAAAAAAAAAAATAGAAATAGAAATAAGAAAAGAAGAAGAAGAAGAAGAAGAAGAAGATGTTTCACACTTTATTAACATAGTAATTAGTATACTCAAATCAATTACCAATTAAAAATATCTTTAACATATCAATCAATATATAATATAAAGAAGTTTTATAGTAATAAAGTTTTGGATGAAGAAAAAGAGAGATTAAATTGTGCTAAATAGTTAGAATTTTATTGGCGTCATAACTACTTTATCTTTGTTTAATATTCAAACTCGAATATAACTATCCTACACATTTTACAAAATAATAATATTTACACCATCATATTCGTATCGAAAACTACTTCGAAATGAGATGCATTTATAATTTTTTTTTTTGTAAGGTATTATGCATTTATAATATGTTTACAATAAACTTGTAAGATTGTGTTACAATATTAATTTCAGTCAAAACAAAAATTAAAATATGATATTTACTAATAAAAGAAAAATGAAAACAACAAAATATATAAATTTGAACGCGTGCATCCCACGGGCATCGCGCCACATAGGAATGTCATTTAAGCAAGCAATTAAACAAAAAATAAATAAAGGTTAGGAAATGAAATATAGAGCTTGAGTTGTGATAGACCTCTAGAGTTTTATGGGAGCTATATTAGATCTCTGTCAAATATTTATAAAATCAAATATAACTTTTTCTACATGTCTAAAAAGTAATATTTTAAATCATCAGATTCGCATTGAAAAGTACATTAAAACATTCATTTACAATATGTATAAGAAACATGTAAGATTGGCTTGAAAATAATTTTGAGCAAATATATTTTAAGTCCGTGCATAGCACAAGTTTGATTACTAAGTTGCATCACCTAAGCAATTAGTCTCAACAAAAAAATTTAAAAGCAAGCCATATAAGCCAGAAATATATTTTAGAATATTGAAAGAAAAAAAAACGGAGAATGCGATATATGCCTCTCCTCATCTTCACATTTCACCTTTTATTGACTCAAGGCTCCTGCGATATGATATATAGTGTTTGAACATCGATCTAACAACGATGTTAATGTAACCATTTTCGGAGGTACAATTTGGTTAAAACTGCAAGGTGGTGTTTACTAGGTTGCAATTAAATGCAATGTAATGCAATCATTTTATAGGGTAAATGGGAAGTGGAAAAGGAAAAAGGGGAGGAAGGAGATGGAAAAAGTAAGATTGATTACACCATCCAAAGTAATCATCATTACATGGGAAAAGTTGAGCAATTATGATTACAATGGATAATGCAATCAACCCCACTTTTCCTATCCCTCTCCTCCCACACTTCACTTTTCACCTCTCATTTACCCTATAAAATGATTGCATTGCATTTGATTCCAACCTAGTAAACGAGGCCTAAATGTATTTTAAGAGGATTATGATAACTAATTGTAGACACCCTAATCGGTTCTCATCCCCTGGCACCGCAACGCCCGATGATGATGGTAATAGATTAACATGGACGTAAGTAGAAAAGGACATTGCTCGGAAATCTAGACCAATTTCCTTGAAACCTCAGTCTTTGGCTAGCCCTTGTCATAAGGATTCCAACGCCTTTGACCTTGCCTCAATCAGGTTCCCGGATCAAGAGATATCGTGCCTCGAAGATTTGGGTCAAAACCGCTCAATCCCGACCCCCTGGGTCTACCCAAGGGCAATTTCCTAATTTACTGAGCACAAAAAGTCAAAAAAACCCTAGACAAGCGCGCGCCTCCGGGCTCAGCGGCTGACGCTGACAGTCCGGCGGCACACGCGTGACAGATGGGGCCCTCAGGGCAGCAGCTGGGCCCAGCGGCAGATCGCAGAGCCCCAGCGGGCTCTAACTGCCTTCCGTGTGGCCGCTGAGCCTGTTTTTTGGTTGGGTCGAGTTTTGGCGCCGAGTTTTCAACCCTAAGCCCTTAATTCCGTCCCCTAACTCTATAAATACTCCCTTTCACCCTCTTTTGAGAGAGGTTGGTCAGTTTATAATTTTGAGAGCATTGAGAGCACAAATTCCCCTAAATCATAGAGAATTCAGATTTTGAAGACTCAAGCAAGCCATTACACCCAACCTAGCACCCAAGATTGAAGAGCAATTCCAATTCTACTAGTCCCGTTCGAATCGAACGTCCAGGTTAACCATCCTGAGGGCCTAAATTCTTTATTAAATCTCTTATTTATTGTTTATAATCATGTTTTATTTAGCTTTTGATTATGGTTGAATAAATTTGCATGTTTGGATCCTTATAAATAATTATGCATGATTAGTTTATTTAAAGTGAATAAATTTGCATGTTTGGATCCTTATAAATAATTATGCATGATTAGTTTATTTAAAGTTTGCATCTTTTTGTTCACCAAAAAAAAAAGTTTGCATCTTTTTATTAGTTTATGCAAGTTTGCATCTTTTTATAGTTTGTGCATGCATGTAGCAACCTCCTAGGGTTTTATTTTAGCATAAAGTTGATATTTTTGCATTGTTCTCCCTTTGAAGTTACTAACAAATTTATTGATGTGCATATGCAATGCTTGGCGCGTTTAGCAAAGTGTGGTAGGTTGGAGCGTTAAATTATTTCTCTTATCTCTTATTTATGCTTGATAATAGTATGCATGTAAATTGGATATAAATTGTGCAAAGTGATAACATAGGTAATTTGGTTGTCTTTAACCCGCCTAGTAAAAATAGGATATTGGACGACCGGATTTATGTGGAACCATATAGCATAAATAAATATTTGACATGGATAGGCTTAGTAGAGGTCGTTTATTCGGGCGATTTAGATGAGATTCGTTTTGTTTATTTCGTACCTACACCCCGAGCTCAATATTTAGCCCCATGGGTATGAGTCAATTTCCAATAGGAATTGGGTGCACTTTTTGATGATTTCCAATTGTTTCCTTAAAAATTGGTGGCGGCTTCATTATTTGCAAATTGTTATTCCCCATAATTAATTTAAATTGCATATGACGTATTATTTAAGAACCATTAATTCCAACTAAATATCTCAATTAGCGCCGGAAAGGCGAGGGTTCTTACAATGGCGACTTCACTGGGGAAAATTAACGAGAGGGTGTAATTCGAACACCTATCCATGTCAATAATTTATTTTAGCTATTTGGTTCAATTACCGTATGTGTTTATTTTCTTTGCTTTGCATCCATATCATTCATATTGCATGCATTATCATCGCAAGATGTCGAAAGACATCACCACACCATAAACAGGAATTACCCTTTGGAACATTGTCTATGACTTAGGTCGGTGACCCACTAGGTCCGAATTACATTTGCACATAGTCGTGTTCCACCCCATGGTATTTACATGTTTCCATTCGAGATGTGTAAAACGGTACGTTTAGTTTTACTATGCATCCCATAGATGACGAAACGGATCCGGTCGTGGGTTACCTTATCCAATCATAGATTGTGTCAAAATATTGTAGTTAGTCCCATAGTCCATATCAAGGTGCTAATTGATTTACTTGCCATATTATAATTGATTGTTTCCTTGCTACGTGATTAGTTTCCATAGAATATTAGGATTAGATCACCCCTTAGGATTTTTCTTGAGTCCTGTTTAGGGAAGGTTTCCCTTTTGTTTGCTTGTGTGTTTTGTCAGGTTTACAAATAGAGTCTAGGATCTTTTCATTTTAGGAAGTAGAACTCCGATGACGCTAGTGACCATATTAGAAGACGTTCCTTTCCATATGAAGTAGATTGCGTGCAAATAATATATTCCCGTCAATGATATTTTACAAAACAAAAAAAAGAGTCTTACTTTATTCTATATGCGAGTCAATAGTATATTTTTCCTTTCTTAAATCAGGAAATTTTATCCAATATGCAAGTCAAGAGTACATTTTCTTTTAATTATATAAAGTCGAAAGATCATTGACTAGAATATGCTATTTACATAAAATCGCGTCTTTCCCGAAAGTCACCATGTTGAGGATTAGTGCTAGATTCTTTTCCCACATTTGTTTTAAAATAAAATCTTTCTTCTTCCATTTACTTCCTATTTTCTTAAGCGGGCCTTTTTTATGTCCAGAATTGGTAGGAGTAAAGATCACGGTCCTAGGAAGTGGGAGAGGGACGAGTCCAATAAGAGATTGATCCGCAAGTTGTCGTTCGAACCTTCACCGCAAGCACAATTTGTGGGCCCCATTTGGCTCGATTACCTTCGCACACCGCCATTGTCACCTCAAGCCTCGCCACCTAATTCACCTAAGTCCGCTATGTCTGGAGATGCTGAGAAAATCGCTGACCAAAAGATGGATGACCTTTTAGCCCAATTGATCGCTATGAATGCTAGATTCACTGATATGGAAGCCCGTGTCGCCAAGTTGGATTCCCCTACTAGGGATGATGATGAGCCCAAGCCCAACGAGGATAAGACTGAGCCCTCCACTAAAGAGGTCCAAGAACTCCAAGCTAAACTAAATAGGCTTGAGTCCGTTCTAGGCAAAAGTCGTGTCTTTAATGACATGATTATCAATTCTGAAGGCTATGCTCCCTACATCAAGGGAAAATTACCCACTAAGTTTTCCATGCCTAAAGTTCCCACGTTTAAAGGAACTGATGATCCACAAGATCACATTAGAGCTTTTACCACTGCATTGGGCCTTAGAGGTATTGAGCAAGAGTTGTATGTTCATCTCTTTCCCCAAACCTTGGACCCTGCTGTTAGGGCCTGGTTCTTCAAATTACCCACCCAAAAGTTGCAGAAATGGGAAGACTTATCCACTTTGTTCCTTGAGAGATATGCTGACAATGTCTTGCCTCCCATGACATTGAGAGAATTGGACATCACCAAGCAAGGTGACAAAGAGGGATTCACCAATTTCGTAAGAAGATGGAGAACTAAGGTTGTTGAAATGATTGATCGCCCATCTGAAAGGGATCAAATTAGAATGCTAGTCCAGAACTTGGCATCTGAATACCGTGAGCACATGAAGTTTCAACCCATAACCACTTATGTCCAACTAACTGAAGTAGGCATGACCATTGAAGATGACCAACTCCAAAGAGGGAAGAACAAGGTCACTTACAACAACAATACAAGTGGTTATAAGGATAAGAAATACACCAATACCAATCATGCCTCCACGAGTAAGGGAAATGAAGTGAACGCCATTGCTGACAGGCGTCCAAGAAGGTTTACTCCCCTCAGGATGCCTTACGTCAAAGCCCTAGACAAATTAGTCAAAGGAGACTATCTACACGCGATTGGGCCTACTCCCGATCTACCCATAGAGAAAAGATCGCCATACTGGAACGAGTCTGCATTCTGTAAATACCATAGGGGTCGGGGACACGATACCGAGAAGTGTTACACTCTGAAGGAGAAAATCCAAGATCTGTTCGACAATGGCACCATACCATTGCCTAAGGACGCATCACCGCCCAGTAACAATAATAATCCCCTCGGGAATTCTTTCGCCATTGATATATAAGAAGGGTTTGATCCATCCTATCTGATCACTCCTGTTGGGCAGGTCATACCACCATACCCGAGCTCAAGGCCCACGCTAGACATTTGCGGCCATTGGGATAGTGATGAAGAGGATAATGGGTCCTATACTGATCCAGAAGACGTGTTGACTCCTCAAGTCCATGACATAGCAAATGGCAAAGCTTGCTATGATATCTCCGACGATGAGAAAGAAGAAGATGACAAAGCTCTAAACTACCTCAAAAGATCAGGATGCCAGTTCAGGCCCGAAAATATCTACATGGATCCGTCTCAAATCCAACCCATAGAGCCTGTAACAATCCCCAATAAGGATCCAACCCAAAGAGAAGTGACTAAGGAAGATGATGGAACTAACATCCTTAGACAATTGCAAAGGACAAAAGACAACATATCCATCTGGCAATTGTCGACCGCTTCTATCACTCATAGAAGGGCCGTATTAGAAGCTTTGAATGCAACCACCATTTCTCCAAATGTTACTCCTGAAGATGTGGTTAACCTCCTGGTCCAAGGAAAGTCATCCACACCCGTCACCTTTTCTGACAAGGACCTACCACCTGAAGGTATCCACCACAACAAAGCCCTTTATCTGACTGTAATTTGTCAACAAAGACAAGTCCCCATGACTTTAGTTGACAATGGCTCTGCTGTAAATGTATGCCCTTTGAGGACCGCTGAACACCTCAAAATAGACTACAACAATCTCGCGCACTCCGCACAAGGGCTAAGAGCTTATGATAATTCCAAAAGAAACGTCTTGGTCTCCTTCTCCATGAACATCAATATTGGGCCAATCGAGAAAATGGTCCAGTTTCATGTATTTGACATTCCAGTCACCTTCAACCTACTTTTAGGAAGGCCTTGGTTGCATGGGCTAAATGCCGTAGCTTCGACCCTGCACCAAAAGGTAAAGCTATCCTTGGCAGGATCCACACTAGAAGTCTGCGCTGATACCTTGGTAGCCCAGATAGAAAAAGCTCCAGTCCTAAAGATAGAGCATAATGAGCAAGATGAAGAATTATGGGGCTTCGAGAAGATAGCCTTCATAGAAATGATAGAGCCCACACTCAATGTGAATGCTCTACTTAGAAAGCAAGGTCACTTTCCAGGCACCACTCTGGGCCCTCACCCCAAGGTAGCCCAAACCTGTTGGAACACCAAGATCAAAAAAGATCTATTTGGGCTAGGCTACAAGCCCACAAGGCAAGAGATCCGAGCTTACATTTCCAAGGAAATGGCTAGGAAAAGAGCCCGCGTGACCAACAAGCTTGTTCCATATAGCATGGATCCTTATCCCCTCTCTCTCAATGGGCAATTTCTCCAAGAGGGCGATCCATATCCCTATTACGGATTCCCTGAACCATACACGATCAATGGAGTCCTACTTCCAGGCTTTGAGACATTTCAAGACTGCTTCACCATGAGTGAAGACGCACCGGCACCTCCTAATGAGGACTGATCCACTAAAGATTGGGCTAATGACATGGCACCAAACAACTTTGGGCTACTATTTGGCGAAGAGCGTCGCTAGTACGACGAGGCAACAAACAAACTTCCCCTTACTGTGCTTTTTAATGAAGGGTTCGACCCGTCCAAGCTGATCGCCCCAATCGGGCCCGACCGCACCACCTGGAAGCACGAGACGAAGTGGACTCTAGTCGATGGAGCCAAATACAAGTTCACGATTCGCAACGGTCCTGCAGAGAGGCCCGATTCTGATTCTGAGTCTGATTCCGAGTCCGAGTCTAATTTTGAGTCTGTTATCCTAGAAGTGTCGGGTAGTCCACCCCAGTCTATTCCTTCTACTACTAAGGTCATTAGTGATGATCTCATTGATGTATTGTCCGCTTCTATCAATATTATGAGTGTCGATTTTGCTTACTCGGATTGCCTCATTGCTAATAATTCAGAAAATATAACGGAATTGCCAAAAGAAGTCATTAAAGCATTAATCGAACATGAGCAAAAGACTTCAGTAGTCGAAGAAACAGAGACAATAAATATTGCAACTAATGATGAGCCTCGCCACATGCAAATAGGCTTGTCTTTAACCTCTAATGAACGCGAACAATTCGTAACACTCCTAAAGAATTATACGGATGTTTTCGCCTGGTCCTACAAGGACATGCCCGGCATAGACCGCAACATTGCCCAACACACCATCCCGTTAAAGCCCGACTGCAAACCAGTCAAATAAAAGTTAAGAAGAATGAAGCCAGAATGGGCTCTTAAGATCAAAGAGGAAGTCCAAAAACAACTCGACGCAGGCTTCATAAGAGTGACCAATTACCCCGATTGGGTAGCCAACATCGTCCCAGTCCCAAAAAGGACGGACGAGTGCGATTGTGTGTAGATTTTAGGGACTTGAACAAAGCAAGCCCAAAAGACGACTTTCCATTACCTCATATAGATGTTCTGGTAGACAATACCGCTGGACATGCTCTTCTATCATTCATGGACGGGTATGCAGGATATAATCAGGTCCTGATAGCCAAAGAGGATGAAGAGAAAACCACTTTCATCACGCAATGGGGCACTTATTGCTATACAGTAATGCCATTTGGGCTTAAGAATGCAGAGGCCACATATCAAAGAACCGCGACAACCCTGCTCCACGATATGAAGCATAAAGAGGCTGAAGTTTACGTGGATGCCATGATCATAAAGTCCAAAGAGAGGGAAGGGCATGTACCCTCACTTCAAAAGTTCTTCGACAGGCTTAGGAAGTACAATATGAGGCTTAATCCCAAAAAGTGTGCATTCGGAGTTACGTCCGGTAAACTTTTAGGATTTGTCTTAAGCACCAGAGGAATAGAGATCGATCCATCCAAGATCAAAGCCATAATAGACATGCCACCACCAAAAACAGAAAAAGAAATCAAAGGCTTCTTGGGGAGGATCCAATACATTAGCAGGTTCATTTCCAAGTTAACTATCACCTGTGAGCCCATATTCAAGAAACTCAAAAAAGAGGTAAAAACGGAATGGGATGAACAATGCCAAAAAACCTTTGACAAAATCAAGGCCTATTTGTCCGAACCACCCGCTCTAGTACCGCCCACTCCAGGCATGCCTCTAATTCTCTACCTTACAGTCACAGAAACGTCAATGGGAGCCATGCTAGCCCAAGAAATAAAAAGGAAGAGAAGGCCATCTACTATGTAAGCAAGAAGTTTTTAGAATACGAAACCCGCTATTCGTCACTGAAAAAAACATGCCTAGCCTTTGTCGCAACAACCAAAAAGCTGCGACATTACATGCTCCAACATATGATCCACATAAGATCGAGAGAAAATCCCTTAAAATACATATTTGAAAAGCCCATACTGAATGGTAGAATAGTCAGATGGACCGTCCTCCTGTCAGAGTTCAACCTCAAATTTGAACACCAAAAAGCCATCAAAGGGCATGCTATCTCAGAGTACTTAGCCAACCAGGCAATACACGAACCCGATTGCAAAGAGGAATACCACTTCCCAGACGAAGGGATTATGACCTTAGACATCGAGACTTGGCAACTCTATTTCGATGGAGCATCTAACCAAAAGGGTTTTGGAGTAGGAGTATTAATAGTGTCCCATGACGGTGCACATATACCTATTTCAGTCAAATTAGACCACGAAGTCACCAACAATGGCGCAGAGTACGAAGCTTGCATAATAGGATTGCAATCTGCCATAAGCCTTGGCATTAAGACGCTTCGAGTCTATGGAGACTCATCCCTCATAATCAACCAAATTTCCAAAGTATGGAAAGTCAAAAGCGAATCCTTGGCACTCTACTAGGAGTATTTAGATAAGATCATAGTGTATTTCAACCAAATACACTTTACGTACCTTCCACGAGAAGATAATCAATTTGCATATGCCTTGGCCAAATTAGCAAGCATGATCAATATACCAGAAACCATTCGGGTGATGCCCATTTGCGTGCAAAGAAGATCCGAGCCTTCATATTGCGACGCTCTGGAAGTGTTCCATAGCGAAGAAGACGAGTGGTACACCGATATAAAGAATCTACTCGTCTATCAGCTTTACCTTTCTGATTCTAGTCTTAGAGCCCAAAAAGCGCTTAGAAGGCTCGCAACCTAATTCATAGAGGTACAAGGTCAGATATACAAGAAAAGCCCAAACGGGATTAGTCTCTTGTGTCTAGGCACCGAGATGGCCCATAAGGTCTTAAGAGATGTACACGCAGGAGTTTGTGGACCGCACATGAACAGTATGATGCTATCTAGGAAGATAATAAGGCTTAGATATTATTGGACGACAATGGAAAAAGATTGTTGTGAATTTGTCAAAAGGTGCGTACAGTGTCAGACACATGCAAATCTACAACACCTGCCACCAAGTCCATTATATACCTTCACCTCGCCTTGGCCTTTCTCCGCTTGGGGAATAGACATCATTGGCAAGATAACCCCAACAGAAAAAGGGGGTCATGAATATATTCTAGTAGCAATCGACTACTTCACCAAATGGGTTGAAGCGCAATCATACACGAAGCTCAAAGCAAAACATGTGGTTAAATTCATCAAGAATAACATCATATCTAGATACGGTGTTCCCCAAGAAATCATTAGTGATAACGGGTCAAACTTCATGAAAGAGGTAATTGAGCTCTTAACCCAGCTTAAGATCCAGCATCGAAAGTCATCTCCCTACAGACCGCAAACTAACGGCGTAGTTGAAGCAGCTAACAAAATATCAAGAAAATCAACGAAAGATTGTCCGAAAATTATCATGATTGGCCTGACAAGTTGCCATTCGTACTTTGGGGTTACAGGACGTCTGTTCGCGCATCGACAGGAGCAACACCATACTCCCTGGTCTATGGGATGGAAGCCGTGTTACCAATTGAGTTGGAGGTCCCATCTCTACGGATCGTCTTGGAAAGTCAAATTCCAGAAGTGGATTGGGTCCAAGCCCGCTATGACCAATTAGTCTTACTAGATGAAAAAAGGTTGCAAGCTTTGCACAATGTAAGAATCTATCAAAGGAGACTAACAAAGCATTTTAACCAAAGGCTCAAAATGAGAGACTTCAAAGTTGGAGATCTAGTACTTAAAGAGGCAAGGGCCAATGTCACTGACCCAAGAGGCAAATTGAGACCCAAATGGTCGGGTCCGTTTCTCATTACAAAGATCCTAACAGGTGGAGCTGCAAGATTGGCAGATTTGGACGGGATTGAGTTTAGTCAATGGATAAACATGGATCAACTAAAGAGGTTTTATGCTTAGGCAAGACACCCAATATAGCACTTTCGAGAGGCCCACACAAGGCTATATAATCTCGTAAAAAAAAAAGGATTTAATGTTAAAAAAACGCACGGATAAGAACTACGAGCGGCCTGATTCCCCTAAAAGGATACGTAGGACAACCCAATTGCAATTGGGCCCGACCCCTTCATCATTTTCGCGTTCAAAAGTTGTTAAAAAAAAGTATAATAAAAATCAAGTTGCAATATTAAACAAAAATGAGCATGTCTCCATAAATAATAATAAAGTCCATTACACAGACTTGGCAATTCCCAAATAACAAGGCAAAAATTAAATCTAAATCTGAAAAGGGGGCACATCACCCTTATTGAATTTAAAGCAAAATAAAAGGCAATCCTAAGCTAGACATGCTCCAAAAGAGTATTTCCTTAATAGACTACTCCATAGCTTCGGTAGTAGGGACCGCATCCTCCATGGGCTCATCCACCTTTGGAACTTCCGCTTCTCGTTCCTTGGGAGCCCACCTCTCTCGAACTAAAGGCTCTTCTTTTTCTAACTCCATTAGAGGAATGCTTGAGGAGGCCTCATGATCATTGGCCCGAATTTGGGGCTCCACTTGCGGCTTGGTAGTAATCTTTTCTAAAGCTTTCTTGGCCTTCGGATTGAGGATGTCTCTCACATGCTTAACTCCCTTTTGCTTACCTTTCCCTTTAAGGTCATTAGGGTTTGAGAGCCTTAAGCTAGCTTTGACCAATTGGGCCTTAAGATCGCCTTGTTCAGATTTCCTGCATGCACGATGACCCTCCGCGGTCTTACAATCCATCCAAGCTTCATAGGCCGAAGATATGGCCGTGGGGGCCTTGATATGAGGAATAGTCCATTTAGGACGACGATCCCATGCACACTCCCATGATCTCACCATGCTAATTGTCAAAGCCCGCGTAGTAGGAGCAACACTATCCTTTTGTGGGATAATTTGGCGTTTCCCATATTGCCGCATGATACGGCTAGGAAATATGTAAGTCAAGTTATGAAGGCCAAGGACTTGGTAATATCCCGTTTCCTTGCTACATCTGATTGCGGATTTTAGGCCCCACCACTTGACGGTCCATCGTAGGAAAGGACATGCTTTAAGGTACCCACACCATTCATCAATAGTGGATTCATAATAAAGCCTTCGGAAGGCCAAAAATTGCTTTGGTTGATATTTGAGCGCATTAGCGGGCCTCTCAATAAAGCACATATGCTCAAGAAGCCATATCTACAAAAAACAACAACCAGGCAAAACACAAAAAGTTAGATATCCATTAAAGATTCAAACTTTATCAAAAGCAATTTATTCAAACACTCACTTGAAGGAGAAGAGGGCTTCCCGTCCATCCACCGGGTGACGGATCTTGTTTCTTGCGGTCCAAGCAAATTAAAGTTTCACCAAGAACAAGAGACATAGGGGTAAAATCGTTTTGGATTTGTTCAACAATTCTAAGCATACAAGTTTTGCCATTATTACCTCCACCAACAAAGAGGTACCTATGCAAGAGACATAAGATAAAAGCACGTCTACAATACGTCTCACCCATCACATCATGGTTGTCCCTTACCTTGGGGAAGAAGATGTCAATTACACCATTGAGGTCTAAATCACCACTCCTAGCAACAGAGGAGGCTTGTGTTGTTGAAAGGAAAAGATACCTTTTATAGTAACCTTCAAGGTTTGCCCCGAGCCATGGAGTAGCGGGAGTTTGATCATGAGGGAACCCAAGGATGGCGGCAAATTCTTCAGGAAGGGGGCATAATTCATTGTACCCAAATCGAAAGACATGGAGCTTGTCATCCCAAAACTCAACGGCGGTCTCAAGAAGGTTCCAAACGATTTGAACTTGCTTTAGGTGGAAGAGAGTATTCAAGTGGAAAGGCACAAGTCTCATCCTCTCTTCGGGGGTCATGGATTGTAACCACTTTTCAAACTTAACATCGAAACTTGTCATGGCTGAAATCTATTTTAATTAGGAGATTTCTCTCTCTAAAAGCTCTCTATTGCTAGTAAATTATGAAGGTCATATCCCAAAACCGGACTAACCCAAGGCTTATATAGGGCTCGCACGAAAAAGACGAAAAATAAGGCAACTCGTCAAAAAGGGGCTTCAGCGGCCCCTGGGACAGCGGCTGGAGACCTAGCGGCCCCGATAGAGCAGCCCAGGCCCAGCGGCCCAGCCACTGAGCTTCAACGGCCGGCTGCGGAGCCTCGGCGGCCAGCCGCTGGAGCCTAGCGGCCCCTATTTTCGCCACTGCTGCTTCGCGTGTGCCGCTGGACGCCTCCCTTCGGCCGCCGGGCTATTTCTCGAGACAAGACCCTTTTTCTCCGAATTTTGGACAGTTTCCTTAACCGATTTGGACTCCAATTTGGCTCTATTTCCTATTTTCCTATTATTTCTATTTTGTACTATTTCCTTATTATTTATGGAAACTCCACAATTTTTTTATTTCTTTTTGGATGATTATCATCTGTTCTTCTTTATATCTATTTTTTATTCATCCCTTTTTACTTATTATTTCCATTTCATCTTTTCACCGCTTTTCCTTTTTTCATTTTTTTAGGGGGGATAGGGTACACCCAATTTCTAACCTTTTGGTTTTACCAATTTTTTGCTAAATGGCTATTACTTGCGCTTTTGCTTGACTACTTGTGCATTTGCATTAGCCTAATTATATGCAGGGACCAATATATAAGCAATATTTACAAGCAAAGTCCGAATGTTTGTTCAAAACAAGTGTTCAAAATGTAATTCACACAAATACATTATCATAAAAATCAACACCCGCACCAACATCCGTACGGGGCACCTCAAAGTGGTCCTCCGACCTCCGCGGCTCGTCACAAAAGATCGACGCCACAATCTGGCTAGGGTCAAAAGAAGAATGTCGGGCAGGCTCCGGGTATGAACACGCTCCCCGGTATAGCTCGAATCATTCCCCCACGAAGAACGAGGAGGCATGGTAGGCATCATAGGAGCAGGAACCAGAGGCTGGTAGTAAAGACCGCCATAAGAAGGATACCCAGCATACCCGGGATAAGAAGGATACATCGGCATAGGCATAGGAGTAGGCTCCACAAATGGAGTCATCCTACTCCCACCAGGACGGTCCGTCCGATGTACAGGCACCCCCTCTCTCCTAGGACTCTCCCTCCGAGGGCTCCTCTCGCGCGAAGGGCTACGCTTAGGAGAGCTCACGACCTCATCATCCGACAATAATACCTGTTGTAATCGACGAGGAAGGGGTTGACGGTACTTAACCTGCAGCCCACCAAAATACATAAAATACATTTCTCAAAGCATGTAACTTTGAAAATTCAAAATCAAGTTTACCTTGTCCAAGTCAGCTCTTGAGCAAGTACCCTTTGAAAGAGCCCGGGATATCCAGAACTTCATGGCATGCATCATCTTGAAGACCTTCCCGGTTTGCTCACGATCAAGCTACACAAAGAAAAGTCAGTACAAGCATACAAAACGGTATAGTATCGCGCGCGTCGGTAAAATTACGAACTTACCCCTGGATGCCCAACTGGAAGAGGAAGGCCCTGGATGTCCTCATCAAGGTCCTCCGTCATGGGGACTTCCCCCCATCACTCCTTCCCGCCATAGTCCCGACCTCGAACCCGCATGTCCGGGACATCCACATCGAGGTCGTCAACCCGAGGCTCCTACAAAGCAAAGTAAGTTAGCAACCCACAAGATAGGAAAGGCATAGAATATCGAGCATTAAATTCTTACCTTCAAACCCACAAACGAAGGCATGAGGCGATCACGACGGAACTGCTTATAGTGCCCTGCAAGGTCCTCAGCCGGCTCTCTCAAATACCGCATAGCATCCGAGCCCACCATGGCCTTCGCAACCTGCTCGCGAGACAAGCACCTCACCAAGAACATGGTCGAGGGAGGATCCGAGGGAATCCTCGGGCCCGCCAAGTCAGGATAAACCTGACGGAAGATCCGCTCTCCTTGATACCACTCAAAAGAGAACGGTCCCGCAATCAGGATCCTCTGACGGTCCACCGCCCTAGATGCTAGGATAGCATCCGAGGCCAACCCATGATACTTCGCCCATGGGAAGTAGTCAATCTACACACACGTGCAACATAAGATATTTCCACACCAAGAAATATAATCCATGCAACAAAGAGCAAAAATTACGTTACCTTGTGCCAGGCGAAGCGCAAGAGTGCCTCCCTATACTGCTGGAGAGTCTGCAGAGGCACAGGACCCCTATGACGCCATGCCCTACAAACCGGGAAGTCTAACTCCCAGCCCGTAGGCGCCATGTCTGGAAAATGCTCAAGAAACCAAGGCTACATCAAAACATGAAATTAAGCACCGCACACTTAAATCATGCAAACCACGAAAAGCAAACACAAAAAGCAAATGCACCTGCAACACCTTCCAAAAGCCGCATAAGGTCACGGGAGGAAGAGTCGACTGCTTGTACCCCTCATTGTTCACACGGCAAGCAAACCGCATACATCTCAAGAGGTTGGCGAAGCCCGGCAACCCCCATTTGTACTCTCTCACTCTCTCCCAGTCCAGCAAGCTCGGGAGGTAAATAGCATGAATACGCTCCCCCTTATCACTAAAGATAGTGGTGGAAAGGAGGTATGCGATAAACATCCTCGCCTTTTGCTCCACCGAGGTATTTCTCTTATACCTCGGGTCCTTCAAAGCATTAAAGAGCTTGCTATAGGAACGGTAATGGTAACCCCAAGTGTTCCCCCAGGGACCAAAAAGCTCCACCATCTCCGTCTTACGCTTCCAAATGGAAACGTCGTTGACGATGGGCGTACCCACGCAAGGTACCCCGGTCAACATAGCAAACTCCGACGGAGTGATTATCATCTCTCCATTAGGGAAATGGAACGTATTGGTAGTGTCCCAAAAACGCTTCAAAGACAAACGGACAATACATCTCTTGACTCGCTCAACCGAATCCGCTGCTTTCAAAAGGGGCCCAAACCCCGCATTCAAAACCGCATCCTGCACCCCTTTGGACAAGATTTTATAAAGCCTCACTGAAGAGCTATAGTTTCCATGGGCCTTCAAATTCCCATCAGGTTCCTATGATCAAGTTTGCAACCTCCTAGGTTCACATTTCAATCAAATGTTCAATCCTAGGCATGTTTCTAAGTTCGTTCAAGTCACGCAAGATCACATGCGCTACAAGCTTGACAATTGCATACAATCTCTACACAAATTCTATTCAAGAAAAAAGCGCATAAACTTAAATTCAATGCATAAAAACTATGAATTCAAAGTTTGAGCTTACCACGAACTTGGAAGCCCAAGAGCTAAAATGAGTCGCCGGCCGGAAAAGCAACTCCGATCGATCCCAAACAATGTCGGGCATCCTATCCGACTGGGTATATCGATCTTGAGGAAAAGCCACATTGGGCTTCCTCTTTGAAGGCTTCACATGAGATGGAAAAGCCTTGGTAAAAACGTCGATCTCCTCGACCTCCTCGCACCTTGGCCCTCCTACTCCTCTTCCTTGCCAATTTTGGAGACATACAATAAGGATGAACAAGCAAAAATGGAGAAATTTGGATTTTCTCTCTCCAAGGGTTTCAAAAACCCACTCTCAAATTCACCACAAATTTGTGAGAAATCACAAGTGAACTTCAAATTATGCAAAGATTATGCAAAAGCAAGCAGATGCAAGCAAATAGGAACAAATTTGAGCAACATTTGAAGATTGAGCAACAATGGAGGTAGAGAGAGAGAGTCTCGAAATTTTGGGGAAGAAATGGCCCAAAATTCGGCTCTCCCTTAAATAAATCCCCAACCGTGCCTCTGAACCGGCCTAGCGGCCCCGTTCAGGGCCGCCCAGGCTCAGAGGCCTAACTGCTGGCCCTGGAGGTTACCCTCAGCACCCACGCACGGACAACTGAGCCGCTGAGCGGGCTCAATAAGGCCGCCCAGCCCTCAGCGGCCCTGCGCATGGCCGCTGAACCCGATTTCTCTTCCACCTCTCACGGGGCGGGCCCGCAAGTTCAAATTCTGCGCGGGATTGCATTTCTAGACCGTTAGAAGTCCGGCAGATACGGGCATGTCACCTAAAATGACTCATTTGCCCTCACAATACGGTTTCCTATCCGAGGGACCCGGTATTATCTATTTTCGCAGGCACAGGCATTTAATATAGTTTTCGCAGGCACAAGCACTTTATCTAATTTTTGCAGGCACAATTTTCCAATACACAAGCATTACTGAAGCAGAGCTACGCAACGCTCTTCGATGTTGAGGCTATTAAAATTAGCGTCACGTTGACACCCGCAAAGCAAAGCTACGCAACGCTCTTCGATGTTGAGGCTATTAAAATTAGCGTCACATTGTCACCCGCAAAGCAGAGCTAGGCAACGCTCTTTGACGTCGAGGCTATTAAAATTAGCGTCACGTTGGTACCCGCGAAGGAGGTAACCCTGACCACAAGCGGTCGGGATCTACCTTTCTATCTTTTTTCTAACATAAAGCATTTTAAAAAAAACACTGCAGGCATTTTTAGCAAATACTTTGACCTTCGCTTTCACAAGCTCGGCCAAAGTGGGGGCTTTTGTAGACACCCTAATCGGTTCTCATCCCCTGGCACCGCAACGCCCGATGATGATGGTAATGGATTAACATGGACGTAAGTAGAAAAGGACATTGCTCGGAAATCTAGACCAAATTTCTTGAAACCTCAGTCTTTGGCTAACCCTTGTTATAAGGATTCCAACGCCTTTGACCATGCCTCAATCAGGTTCCCGGATCAAGAGATATCGCGTCTCGAAGATTTGGGTCAAAACCGCTCAATCCCGACCCCCTGGGTCCGCCCAAGGGCAATTTCGTAATTTAATGAGCACAAAAAGTCCAAAACCCTAGACATGCGAGCGCCTCTGAGCCCAGCGGCTGAAGCTGATAGTCCTGCGGCACACGCGTGACATCTGGGGCCCTCAGAGCAGCCACTGGGCCCAGCGGCAGGCCGCAGAGCCCCAGAGGCACTGCCGCTGAGCTTCAGCGGCAGCCGCTGGCTCTAGCTGCCTTCCGTGTGGCCGTTGAGCCTGTTTTTTGGCTGGGCCGAGTTTTGGCGACGGGTTTCCAAGCCTAAGCCCTTAATTCCGTCCCCTAACTCTATAAATACTCCCTTTCACCCTCTTTTGAGAGAGGTTGGTCAGTTTATAATTTTGAGAGCATTGAGAGCACAAATTTCCCTAAATCATAGAGAATTCAGATTTTGAAGACTCAAGCAAGCCATTACACCCAACCTAGCACGCAAGATTGAAGAGCAATTCCAATTCTACTAGTCCCGTTCGAATAGAACGTCCAGGTTAACCATCCCGAGGGCCTAAATTCTTTATTAAATCTCTTATTTATTGTTTATAATCATGTTTTATTTAGCTTTTGATTATGGTTGAATAAATTTGCATGTTTGGATCCTTGTAAATAATTATGCATGATTAGTTTATTTAAAGTTTGCATCTTTTTATTTGTTTATACAAGTTTGCATCTTTTTATAGTTTGTGCATGCATGTAGCAACCTCCTAGGGTTTTATTTTAGCATAAAGTTGATATTTTTGCATTGTTCTCCCTTTGAAGTTACTACCAAATTTATTAATGTGCATATGCAATGCTTGGCACGTTTAGCAAAGTGTGGTAGGTTGGAGCGTTAAATTATTGCTCTTATCTCTTGTTTATGCCTGATAATAGTATGCATGTAAATTGGATATAAATTGTGCAAAGTGATAACATAGGTAATTTGGTTGTCTTTAACCCGCCTAGTAAAAATAGGATCTTGGACGACCGGATTTATGTGGAACCATATAGCATAAATAAATATTTGACATGGATAGGCTTAGTAGAGGTTGTTTATTCGGGCGATTTAGATGAGATTCGTTTTGTTTATTTCGTACCTACACCCCCCAGCTCAATATTTAGCCCCATTGGTATGAGTCAATTCCCAATAGGAATTGGGTGCACTTTTTGATGGTTTCCAATTGTTTCTTTAAAAATTGGTGGCTGCTTCATTATTTGCAAATTGTTATTCCCTATAATTAATTTAAATTGCATATGACGTATTGTTTAAGAACCATTAATTCCAACTAAATATCTCAATTAGCGCCGGAAAGGCGAGGGTTCTTACACTAATAGTATTGACTTTGGTTGACTGGAGAGCCTATATAAGCTTAATGTGAGGAAATTCATCAGTTTGCAAAACTGAACCAACTCTCACAAATTCTCTCTCTTCCTCACGTCACTCTCTCCTCTCTCTCTCCCTCAACCGGCTTTCTCTCTCCTCCTGCTCAGCTGCCAGTCGCCGGACCACCAGGCCAGTCGCCAACCCACTAGGCCAGCCGCCGGTGAGCCCCCCTTCTCTCTCTTTCTCTCTCTCTCTCCCTCGCGTTCTCTCTCTCTCTCTCTCTCTCTCTCTCTCTCTCTCTCTCTCTCTCTCTCTCTCTCTCTCTCTCTCTCTCTCTCTTCCCTTTATTTTCGCGGGCAACGACCACCGCGCCACTGGCGCGCCACCATGCCGTCGCCTAGGTGGTCGCCGGCGTCGCCATCCCCTCCCCCGCTCTCTCCCTTTCGTTCTCTCTCTCTCTCTCTCTCTCTCTCTCTCTCTCTCTCTCTCTCTCTCTCTCTCTCTCTCTCTCTCTCTCTCTCTCTCTCTCTCTCTCGTGTTTTCTCTCTCCTCGCCTCGCCGGAGCACCAGTGACCGCCCTCACAGGCCATGGTGGTCGGTGGGTGGTGGTGATGGTGCTGGGTCCGTGATCGAGACTTGCATTAGGGTTTCAATTTTTGATTTTCGTAATTTAATTATTTCGATTTTCAGCAGTTTTTATTTAATTGCTTTTATTTTTCTGCACTCGTTTGGAATTTGAATCCAAATTTTTAAAAGCCTAGATTGATTGAAATAAATAAAGAAATTTAAATAAAATATTAGATTAATATTTTTCTGCTGTATAGATTTTTGAATTTACTGATTATATTTCGGTAATTGTATTTAATTAGGACCTAAAGGACAAGCGTGATCGGGTCGTGATTTGGAGCTTACATTCTGTTAAGTGAGCGTTTGGTAGGTACGCGATTGTGCCTACCTCTTTCCCAAAACCACTTATTATGTGCTAAATGCCTAATTGTTGTGAATTTAATATGCGAAGCATGATTAAATTATATCGTTGTTTGGTATGAGTATTAGAATTATATTCTTCGCTATAATTATGAATTATAAAGAGCATGTTGAGTTTATGAAGTTTCGTTAATTAATTAGTTCATATGCTAATTATTGAACAAGTTGGTGATGGAGAATATTAGTATTATTATGCCATATTATATGTGCTAAATGGAATGAGTTATTATTGAGTGCTAATGAGCACCTATTATACATTGTTGGATGTATTTGATTAAATGTGAAATTTCGATATCATATTTTACTGCATAAGTGCTGCCGAAATTTCATTAGACATATATGTGAGCATGATTGCAATTAATTACTCGTCAAAGCATGATTATTCATATTATGCATAAATGTCATTATCGTCGTTATTTACTATTCATTGTCATAAGCATGAAATGAAGTAGTGAGTCGTGGTCTCGTTGTACCACTAAGTCAACCAATGCAAATTATGTGAATTGAATTGTAAATGAGAATAAGACTCCTAATGGAACCCTAGGAGTAGTCGAGCAATCGAGATTATATCTAATTGATGTAGTCTAGAGATGCGTGATTCCCAAGTTACTTATGGACACCTCGTAGCGTGTTCGGGATGGATCATTCCACATTAGTTAATTTTCTATGTATCGATTATTATGTTAGAGATGATGTAAATATACACTAGAGTAAGTCCATGGCATGTCAATATCAATCGATGAACAGTATGGGTAATCGCTGTTCTATTCGCTCTCTTATTACTCTAATCAAGATGGATCTTCTAGTTGTGTTCAATTGATTATTAAGCTAGAATCGCAGGTAATATCGAGGATGCCTGTGCTTGAATGTGTGATTACTTGTGCATGCAAATGAATTTCAAAGATTCTTCTAAAACCCAGGTAAGGTTTGCGAAAGTGTTTTTACAGGGTATGCACGACGTTTATTCAGTTTATCTAATTTTTGTTTTCTTTTGTTTCTTCTCTTTTCTTCTGTACCTTGTTTCCGTCACGGAAACCAAAGTGCAGGTGTTGCTGAGTGAGGATGTGTAGCCTTGGAGATTAGATGTGGGCTTGTTCTCTAGACTGTTTATTTCTTAAGATTGTGGGATTTTGGTTTGTGCCCTTGAAGGCAAAGTTCACTTTATAGACAACTCTGATATTAATTTTTTAATTCGTTTTAGTTTGTTTAGTTTGCTCCCTTTTGATACCTAGCCTTTCTTTCTGCTTAGCATTTATTGCTTAGCGATAAATGTTGCAGTAACTACCCTCGGATTTGTAACGGTTCAGTGGTGTCGAGTCGTGCACAACGACGTCGATAGCTCCCAAGAAATCATTGTAAATTCGGGGGTGTTACAACTACCTTATAAAATTAACCCCGTTAGGGAGATATTTTGTACGTCGGTAGTCTTATAAGGCAATTCCTCACAACTTAAACTTTATAAAGTAGTTCCTCACAAAAAGTGAAAAAAGTAGTTTCTGGCCAAAAAAATCCCAATGGTTATACAACAAGTTTGGTGTGAGACTAACTCACAGAAAAATGGGGTCCCTAGTTAGAAATGTAAAGGTCACTTATTATGAGTCGTGACCTTTATTCTACTAAAATGTGACCATCATCCTATCAAAAGATAGAGAAGTACCATTTTAAACAAGATTTTGTGATAGAATTAATAGTAATAACAATATAGCATACAATAAAATTGAAACAAAATAGAAGTAAAAAATTTACCGACCGTCGGCTTCAATCGTTTTTTGTGACTGAAAAAAGCTCTCACATTTGTGAAAGGCTCTCAGTATTCCGATGAGAACTCCGATCACCTTCTGGCTCAACTAGGGTAATGCTACTCATTTGGTTAATCGAAGCAAACCTCTCAGTGATATAGTGACCAACAATTGTCGTTGGAGGTACATATATTCTCCACAAGAATATATTGTCAATCATGATCAAGTCGATCATAGTCTCTCTTTAACACTCGGCAACCGCATGCTCATGGTAACGTAGAGATTATTCCATGAATCTCAATCAGAAACAACTATGGACATAGGTCATGGAGATTAACATCATCAATCAACCTCACGATCCCTCCAACCGTCCGAAATGAGTTAGTCTCAAAATGACTCCCAGTTTTGTTCATATCTCCAGCATCAATAGTGCTGATAGTGCAAGTATCCCTCACTGATAGAAATTAAAGAGGAACATTTTCGAGACAACACGAAATTCTTCTAGTAAAGAAGTAGAAGGTGATATTGGCTTAGCTTGGTGAACCCAAGAAAATACCTTGTCCTCCTCTGAAAAAGTGTTGCAGTGATTATCAATCCTCGTGGACTGATACAAATGTCATCGCCGGCAACAAATTGAGTCAAAAGTCGAAGTATGCGGGCTTATATATAAATAGAAATTCTTGTTCAAAAATAAATTTAATTAAATCATTATATTAACCTCATAACTAGTAAATTTGTAGAGCTGGAGAAATCTTTCAAACATGTGTTCAATTGTATTTGCTTAAACAATATTAAAATTATAATGTGTTATGTTGTGTTGGGTTATGTTATTTATATTAAGGATCACAATAGTTCACAGATAAGGGGCGAATCCACGTGGCCGCCTCGCATTGGCCTGACCCCTTGGCTCAGCCTAATGTTTATAGATATTATTTATTTGGCTCAGCAACATTATACAATAAATAGAATAAAATAAAAAAAATGTGTTGGCAGAGTGGTAAAGCGGTCGGTATTAAGATTCAAAAAATCTACAATAACTGTCAACTATTGCAAGTTACCTTAATAGGTTCATCACAACTGTAGATCTTTATTGTAGTGATCTTAACTATTAAATATATTTCTTTACAAAAAGAATTTATAATCATTTTAAATCCCAATAATACAATAAAAATTCGTTTTCCTTATTTCAAAGAAAATTAGAACTTGTTATTAAAATAAAAATTAAAGACTAAGGGCATTGTTTGATTTGTTTATCTTTCGTCTGTTTTTATGTCTACTGCTCCTAACTTTTTTGATTGCAATTGTGCCTTGCTCCATGGTTACATGGTGTGGAATTGCCAAAATTGTAGTCCTACTGATGATTCAATTACCTACATTGCATCAATCAAATACTACAATCACAAATCATTATGATAAACCAATTGAATTTGGTTGGTGACCCATCCTAGGCCTCGCCGACCGATCGGTGGAACCGTTTGTTGATACCTCTCCGGCGTCGATATTGTTGCTGGAAAGCTCTCTTCTTTGCGCTATCCCTCACGTCCTCCTGGAAGCCTCCAAACTAAATACGCTTGTACCGTTAAGATTTTTGCGCTCTCTCTCTCTCTCCCCAAAATCCCAATCATAGCGATGTTGAAACTTTTGGAATTGCAGAGATGGAGATAGAGATGGGGATGGAGGAGAGAATATGGTGATGAAGCTGAAATATTGGGCATCAATGGATAGGAAGATGAGGTTGCTGCAATTGCTAGAGAAGTAGTTAAGGGAAGAATTAAGATATTATAGCATAAGTTTTAGTTTTTTCTTTTGGCAATAATGGAACTCAATCAAACATAAAAGTAGAAACACGCAAGGCCTTAGTTTAAGTAATTTTTAAAACGATTTAAAATTGTGTTGCATGAAAAAAAAAGGATTTTTAATAAATTTTGGTTGCTTAAAAATGATTACAAATGATTTTAGTAGAAATATTTTTTAACGGTCAATATCACTCTTGTACAGATAACCGACTATTATTAATTTGTTATGGTTGTTGTGGGGTTTTTTCCTGTATCGGGAGTATAGCTAGTCGTGCGTTGGGTTCCTGTCGGCTGGGCGACGATGTCAATACCTGCACGCACAAGAACGTTAACTGGCCCGGGGGGAGGGGGTGTTTTCGGGATCCCCGCTCCGAAGCTTAAGTTAGTCTTGGGAGTAGTGCTAGTAATGATTAGGTAAAAGTAGTCTCTCTTTCACATACCTCGAGGCTGGTATTTATAGGGTGAAGTTTCCCAGGAAGGCTGTTATCAAGGTGACACATGTCATCTTGGGAATGGCTCGCGATGTTCAGCTGTTTGTGATGGACATGGGCTTGGGGCAGGCATTATGGGCCAGACCGCTCAAGGGGTTGGCACTTGAGGCTTTTGGGCTTAGACTTTCTTTTTAGGTCACAACATTTGCCCTTCAAGAAGGGCCTCTGCGGTATCTGCGTGGCAGGGGCGGTTTCTGACTCTTTGTGAAGTGATTGAGGGACGTTTCGCGTCTCTTCGCGTTTTACCCTTTTCTTTATATAAAGACCACGCTTGAGTGTGAAGTCTCATACTTGGAACTTTTTGTCTTTTGCTGTCTGACTTTTCTCTTCTTAAGATTTTGACCATGTCGTCTGCTGGTAAGTCGAAGGTCCTTCCTTCTCGTAAGAGGTCCTGTTCTTCGCCAGGCAAAAGTAGTCGGTCGTCAGGTGGCGACGCTTGCCCTGCTCCTAGTGTCGGTGTCCCTCATGTTGAGGCTGTCGACACGGCGGGGTTGGGGATGGCCTCACCGACCTCTTCGGACGGCTGGGGTGCTGACTCTGGGTCTCCTCCGGTTGTCCGTGGCGCTTCCCCTGGGCGTTGCGTGCATGGAGACCCCTTCGTCGGCCCAATTAATTGGGCTGCTTATGAGAAGGGGCTGAAGTATAACTTGGAGCTGCTTGGGGCGACTACTATGGAGCTTCAGGAGGTGGAGCAAAAGGCTGCTGTCTATGAGATAGAGCTGGAGTTGGCCCGGGGCCAGGGTTGAAGAACTGAAGGTGAAGAAAGCTCATCTGACGGGCCTCTGTCGCCATTTGAAAGATGAGTTGAAGGCCGACGCCGCTCGTCGTAATGGTCGGGCTTAGTAGTCGGTCCGCGGCGTTGAAGCTTGCTTGTTTTTTTTTTTTTTTTTTTTTTGTGGCCCTTGTGAGGTTGGCCTCCCCTGACGATTTTGGAATGAAATGGATTTGCTTTGCCATCTGTCTTGCCAGTCTTTTTGCCCTTTGAAACTTTTCCATAATCCAGTCTCTGAGTGTGGGGGGGGTTTCAACGTATTGCTTGGTTGTTCCTGATCCATATGTCTTTGTTTAACAATTTTTTGCCCCAATCAAAGTGCGTTGGAATCTGGGACATTTGTGTTGTGAGTGTTGACGTGCCACGTGCCCGTAGCTGATTGGCCTTGGCGTGATTGTCGATGTTGGACTTTGGTGGGTGTGATCTCAGCTGGCTGTGAGGAGTGCTTATATATTGGAAGCTCCAGACTCTTTTACCAGTACTGGACCTCGCTATGGCTTCCACCATTGAGATTTCCACAGGCTCCAGTGATTCTTATGAAGAACCTGAGGTTAGTAGTAAGTACAGACTTCGTAGATCGGCACGCCGGTGCTCCGGCGGGACTGCCGCTAGTTCCTGTTTTTCGGCGTCGAATGTTATTCAAGTTGCCGGTATTAAGTATGGCGACCTAGTTGCTAATGAGTCGTTAGGAGCTTGGTATGCTCGCCACTTATCGAATCCTGCCCTTCCTCGCCATGTTAAGCTGGCGTTATCTCAACTCATAGAAGAAGATGTGAAGCGCCATCGTCTTGAGTATGCGACGGCGTCGCCCTTGGCGGTGCGTCCTCCTTCTCCTTCCGTCGACCCTTCGCTGGTAAGGGACGAGGCGAGAAGACGGAAGAAGGACGAACTGAAGGCTCTTCGTGCGGAGATTGACGGTGTGCAGCGGGATCTTGAGGCGACCTCCATATCTGTCGCCCTGATGACTTTGAAGTTGGAGGAGGCTCACCGTAAGTGCGGGGACTTAAAGCAGCGTTGGGCCGAACTAGGAACCAAGCATGATCGTGTCTTTGGAGAACTGTCGGTCCTGGACACGCCGTCGCCCTGATGCTTTCTGACATCGTTTTATTCTTCATTTGTTGTTAGGTTTAGGGTTCTATACGAGGGGGCAATCCCTTTGCTGAGTATGCCCTTGTAGTTGGGCTTTCCTTGTGTAACTTTTTAGTTGTAACTGAGAGGTGGGGCCTGCTTTTTGCCCCGGTCTTCTGTAATGGTCCACGTGTTACCTGACCCTTCAGTGGTCAGGGGCGCGTCTATAAATAACAAGTGTTTCCTTTCACTTTCTTTTTTACTTTCACTTTATTTGTGGCATTCTCTCTCTGTTTTTGGCTTTGACATTTTACCTTTGGTGTTGACTTTCGTTTGTTCATAAAAATGATCAATCAACCAATGTCGTCGTCTTTGGGCGCCGGAAAGCAGATTAGGTTCCTTCGTCGGTCGACCGCCGAAGCTCTGAAGGCGACCAACGAACATACACATTTCATTCCTTCGACTAAGTGGGTCGCCAAGCTGAAAGAGGCGGGGACCCCTCGCCGGCTTTTTATCGCCAAGCTTGCAATCCCGGATGACTGCGATCTGGTCCTGCCGGAGCCGACAGACGTGATGTTCTTCCCGCCAGATAATGGTATCGCCATTCACATGGGAATGATGGAGGCGGGCTTTCGCCTGCCCTTGCATCCCTTTGTCAAGGAGTATGTTAATGATTACAACGTCGCCCCCGCTCAACTGCTGCCCAACTTATGGTTGTGCATGAACGGGTATATCGCCATGTGTAAGGTGATGGGATACCCTACGTCGATGAGCGTTTTTAAGGCGATGGTGAAGTTTGTCCCGGCGGGGGGTAATTCTCGTTGCCGATTGTATACGGCGTCGATCTTGGAAGACTTCCTCTTCGCTCGCCATCCCTGGGACAACTACAATGATTGGCGATCGAAGTGCGTCTATCTTGTCAGGAAGGACAAGCAGGCGTTTGAGGACATCCCAGATTGGGATTGTGATAATTCCCACATCCCCGGTGGGTCGGAAGCCGATCCCCTGTCGTCTGTTGACAGGTTAATCTTGGATAGCTTTCGCTCAGTGAGGACTGTCGTAACTAGTCCTCCTGAGAAGAAGGCGTCCAAGTCGAAGGGCGGTGGGGGTTCGGCCTCCGCTGTTGGTGAAACCTCAGCGAAGAAGTCTAAAGCCTCTGAGGAGGTAAAATATGAGTATCACGAGGTCCGGTATGCCCCGGCTAAGGGCTGGTTTCTGATGCATGGCTATTTGTCGTACGTCGGCTTGATCGCCAGCCTCCCGGATAAGGGTATATTTTCTCTTCCCTTTTGTTATTTCACCTTTTCATTTCTTCCGACGGGGTGTCTGACTTTTTCTTCTTGCAGAGGCTCACGAGGCGATGCTTGTCGCCCAGCATAAGGGCGAGGAGCTGGACATATCTGCCCACGCTATGCTCCAGGTGCTGGCGTACTAGAAGTCTAGGGGACTGTCCTATGTCCCTACCGGCGTCGACCTATCGCCATTGCTAGGGTATGGCTCGGTTGAGGAGAGTGTTCAAGGTGCGAGTCCTCGAGGGACGCCGTCTCTACATCCGACTGGCCCCTTTGTCCCGGCGAAGACTCGTACCGAGGAACAAACCCGAGCTGCGGCGATTATTCGCCAGAAAAGGAAGGAGGCCGGGCAGGCGTCGGCCTCATCTGACGAACCGTTGCCTAAGAGAAGGGAGCTGCAGCAGACATCAGGCAAGGCGACGGTAGTGCCTGATGCAGTGGCGGCTCAGGCGACTGCTCAGACATCTCCTGTTGGTGAGGAGGACGTCAGTCTTCTAAAACACTTGACCTCGTCTCTATCTGGAGACAACGCCGACAATGCCCGGGCGTCGGCAACGAGAGAGCAGACTCCATTGGCGCCGAATGATATCCCGGATGGCGGCGAGACTGAGAAGGGCGGCGAGACCAAGAAGGCTTCGCGTTACTTGTACCGTATCTCGGGTCAGCCCATGCCTTCCCAAGACTACGTGTTTTGGAATGACGCTCAGGGGGAGGCGATAAAGGCATTTGCCGACAAAGTGTCAACACCGGCGGCGGCTGAGGCGCCTCTGGGCGACGTGTGTACCCGTGGTGCCCTGGCGTTCGTGCATGATCAACTCTTTGTGGTGAGTACCTCATTTTGCCCCTTGCTTTGTTTGCTTTGTCTGATCGCTGACGGGCGTGTTTTTTTGTCTTTCGCAGAGTTTGGCCGTCACCTCCGGGCTGACCAAGAGAGGTCAGGATGTGGAGGACGATCTAGATGTTGCCTACGAGGCGAGGGGTTCTTTAGAGCAGCACAAGAAGAAGGCTCAGTTTTGGCAAGTTCCACGCCAAGGAGAAAGAGTACGACGCCGCGCGTAAGGACATTTCTGACGCCGACCTCTTAAGGCGGGATTTAAAGCGGTTTGAGGATGACCAATCGGCGTTGAGGGACCAATTGGCCGCTGTTGAGCGTCACCGAGAAGAGGACGAGGCGAAGGTAACTGCTTTGTCTAGTGAGGTTAATCGTCTGAAGGAGGTGGCTTCTAAGGCGACGATCGAGAGGGACGACGCCCTGAAGCGGGGCGAGGAGCTTTCGAGCTCGGTTCAGACTTTGACCGCTGAGAACAAGTCTTATGCTGACAAGGTCTCTGGGTATCAGACGCAGGTGACGGCTATCTCTGAGAAGTTGAAAGTTTTCGCGGATGCCTCATCCCAAGGCGATGCCGTAGAAGACTTTAAACAATCGGAGGAGTATTGATTGTATGGCGAAGCGGAATACAGCAGGGGGTTTGTTGCTGCCCGGACTCGTTGCACCGTCGTGCTTCAGGATCTAGTTGACCCTGATACTCAGCTGGCCGTCTTGGCTGGGCTTGACAAGTCGGGCGACGATTCTGATTCTGAGAGCGGTTGAAGTTCTGTTTGTATATAATGTTTTTTGTTAAACCGTCTTGTAACCTGGATCTTCGGAAATTATGAAATAAAATTTTGCCCTTTTGGTACCACGTGTCCTTTCATCTTGCTTGAGTTTCATATATATATATATATATATATATATGTGTGTGTGTGTGTGTGTGTGTGTGTGTGTGTGTGTGTGTGTGTGTGTGTGTGTGTGTGTGTGTGTGTGTGTGTGTGTGTGTGTGTGTGTGTGTGTGTGTGTGTGTGTGTGTGTGTGTGTGTGTGTGTGTGTGTGTGTGTGTGTGTGTGTGTGTGTGTGTGTGTGTGTGTGTGTGTGTGTGTGTGTGTGTGTGTGTGTGTGTGTGTGTGTGTGTGTGGCTTGGCTCCTATGCTTTATCTTGCTTTCCATTTCATAATTTTGTTACCAAAACGAGCGTAAGGGTAGTAAGTTCGTATGGCTGGCGATAGACCCACTTTGGCTGACTCTCCCTGGCTTAACTCTCTTCCCCAAGATTATGCAGGGGTGTCATGTTCTGCTCGCCAAGGAGAGGCGTCGGCGCCAAATCCGTCACTCCCTGGTGATGTTTTGTCGTCATACCCTCAACATACCGCTGGTGTTGTCCCGACGGTCACCTACTCTCAGGAGTATATTGACGCTCTGAGGGAATCTTTAGCGCCGAGGAAGCCGAGGGCGCCCAAAAGGGCCCGTGTGCCTCCAGGCATTCCTTTGGTGGCGGAGCCTTTGGCCGTCACAGTTCAAAACGATCCGTCAATGGCTGCCCCTATTGCTCCCAAGGCGGGGGATATTGGGCAGCATTTTTCTCGTACTGTTGATGGTAAGATCTTTATAGGTGACGACGAGTTTGAGCGTCTGATTGACAGTGGGATGCTTGGGGAGCCAATGGTGTCGCAGGCTTGCGACATGCGGCGTCATGTTAACGGCGACGGACCTGACGACGAGGGTGTTGGTAGGGATGGTGTTGGCGATGTTGGTCCCGATGTTGTTGGTGAGACTGGGCAGGGTTCAGCCGGCGCTAGAGGTGATGGCCCCAGCGTCGTGCGTGACGAAGGCTTTTCGTTGTTCGAGGCGAAAGCGCGAGGTGACATGGGTGCTATAAAAGGATTTTTTGCCCGGTTAATGGGTATGATTCCCTCGGCCGACTTGGCCCATATGTGTGGCCAGAATGGGCGCCAGATGGACCAGATCCTACACTGTGCCTGTGAGTTCATCGTTCGCTGGGCGGGCTTCACACACTATTTTTACCCGCTGATGATCCGGGCGAGGAAGGTCCTTCAGGAAAATAGGGAGTTGCGGAAGGAGAACAAGGGGCTGCTGAGCCAGGAGGAGGAGCATGTATATTTGGCGGAGGTGAGGTTGCAAAGTAATCTTGCTAAGACGGTGGAGTTCGAAGAGGATCGGCGTCAAATGCTCGAGAGGATTGAAGCCGTTTCTCGCGAGCGGGACCACTTGGCGAAGCAGCTTGAGGACCTCATGATGGCGGGATACGTCGTTCCTCCGGCGCCGGGACCTTCAGACAGTGTTCATTTTGAGCTTGGCCGAGCGGAAGAGCGGCGACGTTTTTATGAGGCTTTTTGCCATTTATTCCCGGCTTCTGATTGGGTGGAGTTGGTGGAAGAGCTTGGTGGGATACAAGCGCTCGTTGGTTCCAACAACCCTGCCGGCGACAGTGAGTCTGCTCTTTCTAGCGAGCCTACTGAGCGTGATGCCGGCGAATGTGATGTTGACGAAGCGGCGCCGGTCATTGATGGCGAGGGGCTGATAGACCCGTAGGGAGTTTCATTTTCATTACTTTTGTATCGAGCATTTTTCCTGACGTATGTCAGGGGCTCTGTTGTAAATTTATGAATAAAGACTTATTTTAGTTTCGTCGTTTACCGATTTTACTCAGTGCTTTGATTGACGTGGAACTATTTCAATGAACTGACTTTAGCTGATTTGTATTTTTAATCAGAGTTCGTAAATATGCGAAGTTAGGTGAAAGCGTGTGCCATTTTCATTCATGTAAATATTTTGCACCCGAGGGTGTTTACAAGTGAATAATAAGTTTACACAGCTTGATTTCCTAGTCGCCTGATCTATTTTAGCCGTCGCCTTCCGGCTTACGGGGATCAGATGTAGTATTTCTTGAGGTTACAGGTGTTCCATGTCCTCAGGATTGGCTCTCCATCCAGTGTTTGGAGGCGGCAGGTTCCCTGGCGGACTTCTTCCCTGATCATGTGTGGAACTTCCCACGTGGCGGTCAGCTTACCAGATGTGGATGCCTTCCCGATGGCTTCAGTTTTTCTCAGTACCAAGTCTCCCACGTGCAGGGGCCGGGGTCAGACCATCTTGTTGTATTGCCTTGACATCCTAAGGCGATAGATCTCATCTCTTAGGAGGGCGTCGCCCCTTGACATCCATATACGAGCATGAAAAGCGCCTCCCCCATTGCGTTCATCTCCGTGGTCATTAGCGCCCAGAGCACGTTCAAGAGTTCGTCGGCCCATAGTCCTTTGGCTTCATTGAGCCTCCTCTTCAATCCCAGGAGGATTTGTTTGTTGGAGGACTCAGCTTGCCCGTTCGCCTGTGGATGGGCGACGGCGGTGAAGTTGCCGGTAATGCAGTATTCATTGCTGGAGTTTGGGGTTTTTGAACTGTGCTGCGTTGTCGAAAGTTATCTGTTTGGGGCAGCCAAAACGTGTGATGATATTACGCCAAACAAATTGCCTGACGTCTTCCTCTGCAATTTCAGACACCGCCTCAGCCTCTATCCATTTCGTAAAATAGTCGACAGCGACTATAATGAACTTGCGCTGGTACTTTGCCTTCGGGAATGGCCTGAGGATGTCCATGCCCCACCAGGCGAAGGGCAACGTGGTTGAAATGGGCTTAAGTTCAGTGGCGGGCTTGTGATACGTGTGGGCAAACCTTTAGCACTTGTCGCACTTGGCCGAATAGGCGACGGCGTCGTGTCTCAGTGTTGGCCAAAAGGAACCCGTTCTGACGGTTTTCGCGATCAGCGCTCGCCCGCTGATGTACGAGCTACAACCGTCGTTGTGGAGGTCGGACAACACTTTCTTCCCTGCCTCAGGGGTGATACACTTCAGCAGAGGTTGTGAGTATGAGACTTTGTACAGTTGTCCTTCGAAGAGAGTGAACCATTTGGGTCTCCTCTCTACTTTCTCGGCCTCTTTCTTGTCCTCTGGCAAGGTTCCATCGGTGAGGAATTGACTGATTGGGTCCATCCAAGTTGAACTTCTGTCTAGGATCAAGACCACCTGCTTTTCTATGCTCCTTCCCGCTTTTACGTCCCAAAAGACGGATCGTGGGTGGTCGGTCTTGGCGGAACTAGCCAGTTTGTACAGCGCATCAGCTTGATTGTTCTCAGATCGAGGGACTTGTGTGATCTTGAAGCTTCTCAGTTTGGCGATCAGTTCTCGAGCTTTGGCTAGGTAGGCCAACATGTTTTTGTCTCTGGCCTCATAGGTGCCGTTGATTTGGCTGACGACCAACTGAGAATCGGAGTGTGCTTCGACGCAAGATGCCCCTGCGGCGACACAATACTCGATGCCCGAGATTAGGGCTTCGTATTCCGCTTCGTTGTTGGTGGCGTTGAACTTGAACCTGAGGGCATATTCATAATCCTCGCCTTCTGGCGATGTGTAGATGAGACCTACCCCGGATCCTTTGTTTGTCGCCGATCCGTCGACATAAATTGTCCAGGGGACATCAGGGTTATATGACGGGTTTGGGCGGCGAGTACTTTCGGCGACAAATTCCGCCAGGGCCTGTCCTTTGATGGCCTTTCGTGGTTCGTACTCTATTCCGAGGCCTTGAAGGTGTACGGCCCATTTGAGCATTCTTCCGGCATTGTCTAGCTTCCCAAGGATATTTCTCAGGGGGTGATCTGACAAGACGACAACTTTGTGCGATTCGAAGTAGGGTTTTAGTCTCTTGCTTGCCGTGTAGAGCGCCAGTACTACTCTTTCTACAATGCAGTAGCTGGCCTCAGCGCCGTTAAAGGCATGACTTGTATAGTACACATGCTTCTGGACTTTCTCTTTCAACAAGAAGGACGACGCTGACCGATGTATCCGACGTCGCCAGATAGCAAAACAGTTCTTCCCCCGGCTCTGGCGACACCATGGTGGGTACCTTGGTGAGGTATATTTTTAGCTCGTCGAAGGCTTGCACTGCCTCGGCGGTCCAGCAGAATTTAGTGTTCTTTTTGATCATGTTAAAGAACGGAGCACTCTTATCTGCCCCTCTGGCGATGAAGCGTCCGAGCGCCGCTATGCAGCCTGCGAGTCTCTGTACTTCTCGGACAGTTCGGGGTGGTTCCATGTTCATAATTGCTGCCACCTTGTCAGGGTTGGCGTCGATTCCTCGCTGGCCAATCATGTATCCCAGGAATTTTCCGGCCTGTACCCCGAAGACACATTTTTTGGGGTTGAGCTTCATGTTGTACAGCCGCAGCTTTTTCAAAGGTCTGTTGCAGGTCTTGGACATGGTTGCCTCCGAGCTTGGTTTTCACAATCATATCATCCACATATACTTCCATTGAGTCGCCCAGGTGATATTCGAATATCTTGTTGACCAGCCTTTGATATGTGGCGCCTGCGTTTTTGAGGCCGAAGGGCATGGCTTTGTAGCAGTAAAGCCCATGTTCTGTGATGAAGGCAGTGTTCTCTTGGTCAACCTCCTCGAGGGGGACCTGATGATAGCCGGAGTAGGCGTCCATGAAGCTCAGTGTCTGGTGGCCAGCCATCGAGTCAACCATCCGATCAATTCTTGGTAGGGGGAAACTGTCCTTTGGGCAGGCTTTGTTAAGATCGGTGAAGTCTATGCACATGCGCCATGACCCATTTGATTTTTTAACCAAGACCACGTTACTGATCCAGCCGGGGTATCTGCATTCCCTGATAAAATCGGCTTCCAGTAGCTTCGCCACCTCCTCTTTCACGGCTCTGTTCCTTTCATCCCCCAAATGACGTTTCTTTTGTTTTACGGGGATTGCCGCCGGGAGGATGTTGAGGCTGTGCACGATGATGTCTGGGCTGACTCCCGGCATTTCCCTGGTGGAAAAAGCAAACACGTCCTGATATGTTTGTAGGAGCTCGATCATCGACCGTTTTCTGTGCCGACCAGAGAGCTGCCGACCTTAACAGTTCGGTCAGGGCATGCTTCGTCAAGGGCTACTTCTTCCGTCGCCTCTGCGGCTTCGTCTTTTTCCGTGATTTCCTCCCATGGGTCGATGTCATCTTCGCCGGATGCAACAGCGATGTTCATAGCTTCCGCCACCCATTTTCCTTTTCTTTCGGTTTTCTCCCGGTCAGTTTCTAGGATGGGCCGGACCATTGTGAAGTAGCATTCCCTGGCTGTCTTCTGGTCGCCGTACAAGCTCCCAATCTCGCCGTCGTCGCACTCAAACTTCATGAGGAGCATCTGGGTGGCGACGACAACTCTGATTTTGTTCAAAGAGGGTCGACCGAGGATGATGTTGTACGCGGAAGAGTCCTCCACCACTAGGAAGTTGATAAAGGTTGTTCGGCACTTTCCTGGAGGTCCAAAGAGAACCGACAGTCTACAGCTCCCAAGTGGGTGGACAACCTTTTTCCCAAATCCGACGATAGGTCTGGTGACTCTCTAGAGATTGTCCTCGCCGTAATTCAGCTGTTGGAAGCAGTCGATGGAGATTTGATCCGCCGAACTTCCGCTGTCGATCAGTATCCTTTTTACCCGTCGATCCTAGATTTTTAGCTCTACTACCATAGGGTCGTCGTGTGGGGCGACAATCCGTCTCATGTCTTCTTCTGTGAAGGTTATGGGCTTCATTGGTTTCGACGGTCCGGGTACGAGGAGCATGACTTGGGCGGCTTCCCTTACGTAGGCTTTGTGACCGCTGATGGTTCTGTCGTCTAGCGGCAATCCCCCTGCGATATGGCGACGAAGTCGCCGTCGTCACTATCTGGTTCCGGTGGTTCTTCTTTTTTGGCGACTGGCTTGGCCATGGCGTCTTTCCGGACGTAGTTCTTGAAGCGACCTTGAGAGAGGAGGAGGCGAAGCGCCCTCTCCAGGTCCTTACATTCAGCCGTGGTATGCCCCACATCTTCGTGGTAGTCGCAATACTTGGCTTTATCCCTGTATCTGTAGGGTTGTCGAATCCGACTAGGGTCTCTCAACCAGTTCTTGTCCTTGATGTCGGTGAGGATCACTTCCCTTGGGTGTGAAAAAGGATATGCCTCGTCGCCTTCATAGGAGAGGCGAGTGGCCTTCCTGGAGTACTCTTTCCGGGCCTTGGGGGTGCCGGTTGTCATAATTTCCGTGCTTCTCTTCTTTCCTGCTTGTGGTGGTGTCTCCTCTTTTTCCTTCTCTTTAGAATACACGACTTTGGTAGCAGTACAGAAGCCCTCGGCCCTGTCCAATGCATCGTGGAGGGAAGTGACTCGCTTCTTCACCAAGGCAAATTTGTACGTGCTGGGCGACAGCCCTTGCAGGAAGTAAGAGTAGGTGACTTCGTCGTTTACTTTTCCGATCTCTGTCTTTGTTGTGTTGAATCCTCTGAGGTATCCCCTCAACGGTTCTTTGCATAGCTGGACAACGCTTGCCAAGTGGGAGATAGTTTTCTCGGCCCGCTTGTTGCCGACGAAATGGTTGATGAATTTTTTCGTCAGTGTTTTGAAGTTGTCAATTGAGCCGCGTGGGAGTTCATTGAACCATTTAAGGGCGAGACCTCTCAGTGTGGGCGGGAAAAACTTGCAAAGGGTGGGAACGTCGGTCGTGTACATATACATGTTCGCCGTGTAGGCGTCCACGTGTTCACTGGGATCGATTAGGGCGACGCCGTCGTACACTGCTATGGAGGGTACTTTGATTTTCTCCACTCTTGGGGCGTACAGGATGCTTCTTGTGAATGGCGAGTCAGGTCACTTCTCATCAACGTAGAACTCTCCCAACCTGCGCGACAATGACAGCACGGAGTGGTTGTCGGCCTTGTGGTCTCTTTTTTTCTCATGCCCTTCACTGCGTCGGTGAGAAGACGACACCTCAATGGTCTTGCCCCTGGAACGACTGTGGAATGTTCCAGAGCGGCACTCGTCATCCGCGTATGGTGTTGAGATGGAGGCCCTGTCTCTCCTTATGCGGATAATGGTCTGCCGGGCGTCGGGCTTTGAGGAGCCGTCTTGATGGGTGGCCGGCTCCTGGTCCTCGCCTCTATCTTCTCTCCATTGGTTGATGATACCCCGGGCGTCAGGCCTCGAGGGTTCTCCCTGCTCCCTGACGGGTTCTTGTTCATTCTCCCGACAGTCCCGACGCTGGTGTAGGACATGATGTACGTCAGCTGGGTCCAAGTCTCGCCTAGGCATAGGCCTCAGCCCCGTGTGGCCTAGAGCGGTCGTTAAGGGAGCACCGAGACTGTGGATGGGAAATGGGCGGTGGACCGGGGGGGCTGTGCCTTGAGGGTGTCTCGAACTTCTCTTGCCACGCCTTCCATTATCTTTTGTTGCATGGTCGTTATGGCTTGAGTCAGGTCTCCCTCGTATACCAGGTTCTCGATAATGGGTTGTCTACCGGCCGGAGGCCCAGAGCTTCTGAAAGGAGGTGGAGGTGTAGAATGGGCGGCGCCAGGGTTTGGCGGGGGTCCGTGAGGGGCCTCCGATCCCGACCCGTCGGTTATGTCTTCCACCTCCGTCATTAGATGATGTTTTGTATTGGTTTGATTTTTCGCTTAACTAGGTAATACTCCCCACAGACGGCGCCAAATGTTGTGGGGTTTTTTCCTGTGTCGGGAGTATAGCTAGTCGGGCGTTGGGTTCCTGTCGGCTGGGCGACGATCTCAATACCTGCACATACAAGAATGTTAACTGGCCCTGGGGGGTTTCCGGGATCCCCGCTCCGAAGCTTAAGTTAGTCTTGGGAGTAGTGTAGTAATGATTAGGTAAAAGTAGTCTCTCTTTCACATACCTCGAGGCTGGTATTTATAGGGTGAAGTTTCCCAGGAAGGCTGTTATCGAGGTGACACGTGTCATCTTGGGAATGGCTCGCGATGTTCAGCTATTTGTGATGGACATGGCCTGGGGCAGGCTTTATGGGCCGGACCGCTCAAGGGGTTGGCACTTGAGGCTTTTGGGCTTAGACTTTTATTTTAGGTCACAATAATAGTAACTTGCGGTGGTTATCGATTATTGAAGACTTAAAGATTAATAAGGTTATTGTGTTGACACAACTCATGTTCAAAACTCACGTCTTCGAAAGTGAAGTCCAACAAACTACAACTCATATAAAAGGTTTTGGTAAGATCTTCTAAAGAAGGTGCTGACTTCACATTAGTATCGATTGATTGTTTTTACTATCCGACCTTCTGTCTTGTGGAGCTTGTGTTGGGAAATGGTCAAATTCTGCATAGAATTGCATTTGTAATCACAGTCTCGACGAATTTCACCTTGGGTATGGAGCAATTTTAAATTTCTTGGCCACCTGTCCCACCCTTTAAAGTGCCTACAAATTAGCGTGTGGAAATAGTCACTGTGATCAACAGTGAATATCCTTAGCCGTGAACCAAAAAAAAAAAAAACAGTCTAGACATTGGCACGAAAAAAAAACATAGAGTACTTTCCAAGTGGAATTTGTTTTTAGCATTAAACTATTTTTACTAACAAAAAATTTAAAGTAAATTAAACTTTGGCCCCCTAATTTTAAATTATTGGTAGTGACTCTGTTAAGAGAGATTCTCTCACCTCATGGCGAGTGTTATCGGATGTTATAAAATGTGAAGGGTGATAGAGTCATGTCTTATCTTCGTTAATGATTTATATATGAATCACATTTTTTTCTCTCTCAAATTTTGTATGGGGTAATTTTGGAGCTACTTGTGGAGTTTGATGTTAGTTTATTTTATATATTTTTTTTTGAATGGATATTTTATATATTGTTAAAACAACAATGAGTCCATTTACTACATTTAAGTCTACATATTTGTATTAATTTTATGGGGAATTCCAATTAGTGCCCTTTTACTATTGATTTGTCCAACTGGTGCCCCAAACACAGAAAGAAGTCCGGTCCGTGCCCATTTAAAATTAAAATATCCATTCCGTCTCCTTATTTTTTCTTTTCCGTTACAAAGTGATGACGTGGCTATGGTTAAGTAGTTTGGGGTTGTTGGGCTTCTTTTTCGAGCAAAATATGCTGACAAAATTGCCCCTCTTCTTTTCCCTCCCATTTTTTGCTCAATTTTCCCCCAAAAATGAAACTGACATTATAAAATTCAACCAAAAACTACAGCAAAATCGCAAAAAACACTCAATAGCTCAAGACAATCCAGATTTTCATCAAACAAAACAAGAATTTTACAGAATATTGCTCTGCATTTCGTCAACGAACCTAGAACAGAATTCCTCGCCCAAAATAAATCTCAGAAACACAAGATTATGCCCAGAAACTTTGAACTAACCAAAACGCCCGAAAATTTACCGTTCTTCGTGTTCTTCAGTTTAAGGGCTTCAATCGAACCCAAAACTCTTGCAGCGAACTTCAATCTTTATAATAGGTGGAGGAGAGCGAAAACCTGATCGAGACTCGAGCCCAGAACTTCGATTCAGATGTAAATCGCCCAAAATGAACACAGAGAAATCATTAATGAAACCCAGTTTGTGATTTTCACGATTCAACTTCGAAAATCCCCAAATGAACTCGTCAATGGTGGATAAGAAGAGAACCCAGACAAAACAAGCTCAAAATTTCGAACCAAAACAAAATGTCCAATTTGATTTCGCCAAAATCGATTTCGCCCAAATCAATTTTCGACCCCAACAGCTTCAGGGAATAGCTTCAATGGAGTAATAGGGGCGGAGGAGAAGATAATCTAGCTCAATCAAACCCACAATCTTGCAAATCGCTCAAAAACGAACCCAGAACTACAAAATCAAAATAAACACGAACCCAGATTTTCGTGACTGGACGAACAAGCCCAGAAATTCGACAGAAGATATTTTGAACCCAGATATGTAGAGATTGAAGATGGGTGAGAGGGAGGATCAGTTAGAGTGTGAGGAGAGAGAAATCAGAGAGATGATGGTGAGGCGGTGGTGAGGATGATGAACAAAAGAAAAGAACGTAATTTTTTCTTTTTTTTTTTTGTTTTGATTTTTTCCCAGATTTAACAAAAACAAAGAATGAACAGTAAACTAAAACGGACAAAACGAGCTCAAAATTTCGAACCAAAACAAAACGCCCAATTTGATTTCGCCAAAATTGTGGTGTCGTTTAATGACCTTCTATCTGCGTTTCATTAAGGGTAAAATGGAGAAATAAAATTTACTTAACGGAAAAGAAAAAATAAGGACACGGAATGTACGTTTGGAAACAAAAAGGGCACGGACCGGACTTCTTTCTGTGTTTGAGGCACCAGTTGGACAAGTCAATAGTAAAAGGGCACCAATTGGAATTCCCCTAATTTTATTGATTTGTTGAATTTTCTTCCCTTTTGGCAAGTATTGAACAATGCTTTGTTATCTACTATTAAAATATTAATGTAGGTTTTCATGTGTGATTTCAAAAGCTCAATCAAAACCTCTGCTTAATTTTCGCATATCAACTTTTAATATGGTTTGAGTATTCAACTTTTACTCTCTTCACAACACATTAGAAGATTTGATATCACACCTGATAAAGAAAATCAAATATTTTCCAACTCAAAATGAAAACAAGCACAAATTGAAAAGAAAATATACAATTCTCCTAATCCCCAAATCATTCGGCTTTCCATTTCTATAATAAGTCCCCCTTTTATCTTTTTATTTTTGGCGATGCAACATACTTATCTAGCCCATGCACCATTAAGTTGGAGGTACTTTTCCATTCATAGACAATTTTCTTTTATAGACATTCAAACGCAATTAGAATACTAGATAAGGAAAACTCATGCAATAATAGTTAAAAAAGAAACAAAAAAAAGAGAAGGTAATAATTCTTGCAAGCTATATACGGACATACGGTGCAATCTACTTCAATGCAAATGAAACTCAATTTCTAAGTCGTCCCTTTTTCTCTCAGTAGAAACTGGACAATGCTATATCTACCCAGTGGGTAGACCACTCGGGTGGCATGGAATAAAAAATAAATTAAATTAAATGCTTAGGTAAGATTCTAATATTCCAAATCACATAATACAAGTAGCTGAAATTTCATTTTACTATGATTAAAATGTTTATTGTTGAGACAATTATAGTCAATATAAGGTAAATGAAGGTCCAATTTACTATGCAAAAGAGCATGAAAATTGTGCAAGATATTAATTGTCAGAGAAAAAGAAAATGAATAAAAAAAATCCAAGGTTTCAGCACGCGTGAATTGTGATTGTTTGTATCCTTCCCTCCTTCTTTCTCTCTCTTTTGCTGGCACCATCCTCCTTGTTCAACTCTTTCAACAGAAAATATTACCCCCTTATAGTTATATCTCACACCCGGCCTGTTAAGGAAAATACAAAAAAGAAGAAGCAAGTACTCCACTAAATCTTTCTTCTTATTTTTTTTTATCGTAAGTACTCCACTAAATTGATCCAAGCACACGATATAGGTACTGATAGTTGTTCATTGCAAGCTTAATTTTAGCTACTTATAAATTAACATCAGAATAATTGAACAAAATCACCCCAACTGGTCCTCTGTAATCTGCATCAATTGAGTGCTTCCATGCATGCAAGCCCTGACCTTGGAGCAATCCGAGCGAGCATGGTGGAAGAAAATCAGAGTAATGGACAATGGAAATGCTGAGATGGTAGATGACAATGACAATTTGAATTTTTTGAAACTTCATAAATCTTAAAAATGGTGGAAGAAAATCAGAAGTATTGGACAATATGACAATGGCCGGATGGTAGATAACAATGACATTTTTTTATTTTATTTTATTTTTCCTTTTCTGACTTTTTTAATTAAGGGGCAACTTCCCAATAAATTCTCCACTTTTCAATAAGTTAAAATAGTTAACAGCTTTAACATTTTTCCTTTTCATTTCTTAATTTATTTTTCCACATCATATCTACACATCACTATTTTTCTTTATTTATTTTGTCCAACTCATTTGGATTCATCTACCCACTGGATAAACAAACTTTTCTCCGTAGAAACACTATCCTCGTAGGATTATTTTCCCCATGTGGAACATGGACAAATGTCAAAATTTTCATCCATGGAATTAATGCTAGTTACATGCAATTGAATGCTTCACAGAATTTATTCCACTACCGACATTGATTCCCACTCTTCTTATCAACTCTGCACAACTATTATTTCTCTTTCTTCCTGCATTTTTCCTTTTCAGTTCCAAAATTCACACCACCCGCAACTTCCTTTCTCTCTCAAATTTTCCTTTGAACATCTATTCTCTGAACAACATGGAAGATACTTCAACTGGATCTGTAATTAAAGATGGAAGTAACAATTTGTTCAAAGATCTAAAGCTACAATCGAACCCTTGGCTGTAAGAAAGGGTAACTGATCTTTGCTTAATTGGGCGAGTTTATTCAGATAAACCAGTCAGGATGCCACTGGCAAAGTCGATCCTAGAAAAAAAGTGGAGTTCACAGGGGAAGCCCATAATTTCAGTCATGAATAATTTCGATTTCTTATCACATTTAAATCCAAGCGTGAATGAGATAGATTAACTGATAAAGGAACATGGAGTGTGTTGGGGAGAAACATAGTCCTCAAGAGATGGGAACAACATCTAGAAGATTTAAATTTTCATTTGTATCCTATATGGGTGCAAATTCATGGCCTTCATTGTTCTCAATTTACTGAAGACAATGGCTTAGCAATTGCGGGAATAATGGGCAGAATTCTGGGCACAAATGAGGTGTCGGAAGAGCGCCTTGTTGCTGGAAGGTTTCTCATAGTGAAAGTGATAATTGATTGAGAAAGCCCTTCTTGAGAGGATTTGTTAGGGAGGATGATAACTCTAATCCATGCTGGGTTGGTTTCAAATATGAACAAATTGGTGACTTGTTTTAATTGTGGTATTTTGGGGCATGAGCAGAGGGAGTGTAGTAAAGAAATCACCAATGAGTATAAGTATCCAGACATGGGTTATGGATCATTTATGAAGGTGTAAGAACCCTCGCTCTTTTGCCTCTATGTTTCTTTTTTAATCCTTTTTGATTGTGCATGGGGCGCCAATTTACATATTTAAAACAAATTGAAGTTAATTGGCTCTTAAATAATACGTCACAATTGCAAGTGATAATTTACAAGAGGGAAACTAATAAGCAAACAGTGAAGACGCCACCAATTTTAAGGAAATAGCTGAAAATTATCAAGGTGCACCCAATTTTTATTGGGAATTGACTCATACGCCCAAATGGGGCCAAAAATTGAGTTCGGGGGTGTGAGTATGAAAAGATAAAACAAATCCTATCTAAATCGCCCGTATTAACGGTCTCTACTAATCTTATCCATGTCAATATTTATTTAAAATATGCGGTTCCACATAAATCCAGTCGTCCAAAGTCCTAAAATTAACTAGACAGGTTAAAGACAACCAATTTACTACCGTTATCACTTTGCACAATTATATTCGATTTGCATGCAATTTTATCTAACCAATACAAGCCATAAAAGAGGAGAAATAATTAAATAACTCCAACCTAACGTACTTGTTAAACGCGCCAAGCATTGCATATGCATATTCACAAAATCGTTAGTAACTTCAATAGCAGTATAAAGATGCAAAATTTATGCTAAGATGCAAACCTAAGGCTTTCTACGTGCAAAATAAACTAAAAAGAATTAAACTTTAGCTAAACCAGACATGCATGCATAATAATTAAATATAAACTTGAATTATACATAATTAAATTAACCATGATCAAAAGCTAAATAAAACATGATTTAAATAAGAAGAAAAGAATTAATTTAAGTCCTTAGGATGTTTAATCTGGACGTCCTAATCGAATGGGACTAGTAGATTAGACTTTGTTCTTGGTCTTGGGTACTAGGTTGAATGCAAAGACAATGCTTGATCTTCAAAATTCAGAATTCTCTCAATGATTTAGGGTTTTTGTGCTCTCAAAAGTGTTCTCAAGTTTTAAATTGACCAACCTCTTGAACTGGCAGTCCAAAGGGGTATTTGTAGAGTTAGGGGACGGAATTTAGGGCCTAGGGTTAATTCCCCGGCGCCAAAACGCGGCCCCACCAAAAACATGGCCCAGTGGCTATGCGGAAGCCAACTAGGGCCAAGCGGTTGCCGCTGAGGCTCAGCGGTACACTGCTGGGCCCCAGCGGTGGCTGTTTCCAGCTCAGCTGTCACGCTTGTGCCGCTAGGTCCCTCGGGTTAGCCGCTGGACTTGAAGGCGCGCGCGCGACTAGGGTTTTTAGACTTTTTGTGCTCTGTAAATTACGAAATTGCCCTTAGGCAGACCCAGGGGTCAGGACAAAGCAGTTTTGACCCAAATCTTCAAAACGCGATATCTTTTGATCTGGTGCCTGATTGAGGCAATGTCAAAGGCGTTCGAATCTTTATAACAAGGGCTATTAAAAGACTGAGGTTTTAAGGAAATTGGTCTAGACTTTTGAGCATTATCCTTTCTACTTACGTCCATATTAATCCATTACCATCATCATCGGGCTTTTGCGATGCTAGGGGATGAGAACCGATCAGGGTGTCTACTGAAGGCGACTGACTTAAAAGACTGGAATCTGCCATTGAACTCAGCTGATGATTTATGGCGGAGCGGAGCTCACCTGGGCAGAAATTATTGAAGGCCAGAGGAAACTTGAAGAGGAACGCCAGAAAAGAGAGAAAATCACAGTGGATAGGTAGGCGAAGGTGGTGCGTACCATGCGTGAACCACCAAGCGAGTCCTTATACAAATTTTTGTGATAAACCTTTTATTACATTATTTCACCTTTTAAGTACAAAATTTTAGTAAGTCACCTGTCATCTCCTGCTGTCCTTAAAAATGGAACACATGAAAACTTCAGGTAGATAAGAGTCATTAAACCACTAAAAACTTTTACCATTTGAGGTTTTATTCTAGCAACAAACCAATCTCAACAGGTGCTAAATTTGCCCACAAAAAAAAAGAAAAATCCCACTTTAAGCTAACCAACAGGTGCAAATTTGCCTTAATCAAACGAAATTCCCCCAAATTAGATAAGAGTTTTGACCACTAGTAGTTCTATGTTCATTAACATAACATCAATTGAGGTCAAGTTAAACAACAACTAAATATTTACCTTTTTTCCTATCTTGTTGGAGCTCGTTATTGGTTCGATATCTTCTGTTGTTTCGAATTGGAGCTGTTCATTGCCTGTTCTTCGACCTTTGTTTGCTGGGACAACTGACCCTGATGCCATTGTTGATTTGTTGCTGTTGTTGTTGCCTGTTGGTGTTTTCTTTTTCTGTTTCCTCTCTCTTTTCGCTAAGGTTTAGGCAGGGCCGTTCCTAAGGTTTTTAGGGCCCGGGGCGGGATAAAAGTGAGGGCCTTTAATGTATGAATAACTTGTTTTATCGCAAAAAAAACATAAAAATTTGGGCCCCATATTAGGAAATAAGGATATAAAGAATGAAAAATTATTTTAAATTATAGAAAAGTGGAGGCCAAAGAGATTTGATCTCAAAACTCAATGTACATAAAGAGCAACCCAACTCATTTCCAACCAAGGAACCAAGCCATTTTTCATGTTTAGTGTTTGCAAGTTTTTTTTATTTATCTTAATTTTTCATTGCTGTTTGGGCCCTACTCAAGTTGGGCCCTAGGCGGTCGCCCCTCTGACCACCCCCTTGGGCCGGCTCTGGGTTTAGGAAAGGGAAGGAAGTTGAGAGACAAACGGGCAATTATGTTATCGGTTTCCCCTCTTGTTGGAAGTTTGAAAGTTGGGCGAAAGTAGCAAATAGACCCCAAGACTTATAAACCTTGTGCAATTAAATCTTGTTACTATCTAACGTAGCAATTAGCGCCCACGACTTTACTCAATTATACAATTAAACCCTCCACACAATTTTCCGCTCAAAAAGTTGCCAAAATAATGATGTGGCACCGGAAAATTTATTTAATAAATAAGATTTTGCGGATACATCGCTTATACGCCGTATTAAAAAAAAATTACACTCTCCTTAATACTCTTCTTAACTTTTGACCCTAAAAGGAACCACGTCTAACCATTAACTGAGCAAAATAAACCTAAGAACTCGGTTTTCGGCCACCGCAATGACCACCTTTGGATCGCGATCTTCGCCGTAATCTCCATCATTTGGACGCCACATAAGTTCTCTTATTACGCCATATATATATACAAAAGCAACCTTCTTTTTCTATCAATCCATTATTGTACCACCGAGGAGATCTCCTCAAAACCGATGTCAATGACAAGGTAGGCAGAATGTAATGGTGAAGTGTGAGGGAAGTGGCCAGGCAATCAAACATAATTGGTCTTTTTTTTAAAGGGTCAAACATAGTTAATACTAGAGGGAGTGTATTATTTTGATATTATACGACGTATATGTGATGTGTTTACAAAACTTATTTATTTAATTAGTTTTTCCGGTGCCACATCATTATTTCGGCAATTTTTTGGCCGGAAAATTGGGTGAAGGGCTTAATTGTACATTTGAGTGAAGTCGTAGGGGTTAATCACTACATTAAACAGTAACGGGGTTTAATTGCACGAGGTTCATAAGTCTTGGGGTCTATTTGCTACTTTCGCCCTAAAATCTTTTGTACTTTGTTTCTTGGCCCACTTCAATCAATTACTTGGGGAGTATTTCATAATCAGATGTTATTATGGGACAGTTTTAGGGTGTCGCTTTTCTAATTTTTTAGTAATCGGTTCAATTCAGTAACACGATTAACGTCTCACATATTACAATTCAATTCGGTCTAGGAATAAAGAACACGCCCTTTTCTTATGAGAATGATCCACTAAAATATTATTTTCTCTCTTCTTATTATTTTTTGATAAAAACGAATTATTTTCAGACTGTCAAACCACAATGTTGTTGCCTATTGCCTTAGAGTATCTGTAGTGGTGCAAAATTTTGGGTGCTAAATCAATACTTAACCTCCAAAATGGAACACTGTGGGGGGGGGGGGGGGGAGACTGCTAAATTTATGCTGTAGAAGACAATGAACAGAAGAACACAAATGCTGTAGAAGATGATACTGCCAAAGTTTCTCCCATTAAATATTTGAATGCTACATTTGGGTACAATTAGATTTGATTGTAGCAGTTTGGTTAGAGCTCCTGTAGAAAATGGCAAAAACATTCAAGTTTTTGGCACAAAATTTGCTCGAATTTCAATACAAGCAAACCCTGTTTTGAACAATTTTACAAACAGCATGAATCGATTTCTAACACATTACTCCGACCTTCACATATGAAGAAGCTGCCTTATATTTGCCTTGCACACAATTTGTTTTCCTGGGTCAAGCATTTATCTTCCAGCATCACAACACAAATTGTTCAAATGTGTTCCCAGACACCTCACACTTTCTGCAATGCTCGCCAGATTGGATCTTGAAAGTATTGCAGACATATAAAGACTGCTTCCTGTTTTTCAATGGCAGAAATTCAGAAGTGTACTGAAATAACAGGAGTGGAGTGTTTATCACTTTCCAGTTTCCCTCTGGAGATTGAAGCAATGGACATATGTTACTAACCTCTGTTCTAATAGTCCTGCTTCCTTGATGAGGACATAAGTTCAAATATGAATGGAACACGTCTTGTGCATTCTGTCCCTGGTGAAACGCAAAACACATTCATAATCAAATGACACAAATCTGTCGTCATAAACGAGTTCGACAAAGGGAAAAGAACAAAATACTCTCTGTTCAATAATTCTGGTCAAAGGCCCATAACTCTCTATTGTTAGTAGAAATCAGCAAACCAAGCTGCAGAGTACACATGACAGTCACAGGAAATGAATTATCAATCAAAGCATACCTTTAACTTACTGTCCTCCTCAATGCTTTCCTCCAACCCAGCAAGGCCACCAATTGCAATCAGAAGGTGCCTAAATGTGAACAAAGGATTAAAAGATTTGGAATTTTCACCCTATATAATCTCCCAAGCAAAGATGAAACAATAGGAGAGATGGTCATTGTAAATGTTTAGCCTGATGCCTCCACATGATCAACTCATTAAAAAACAATAAAAATTTTAGGTTCTTATAATCTTATCCCTCATTCAAAATAAAAATAAAAGAGGAAAAAAAGAGCAAAGAATATTTTGTTTCCTGTATTTTTCATGACAATGCATATTAGAACTTTGTGTAACATGTTATTTTGGAATCAGAAGTCAAAGAGCATCAAATAAAAGCGACAAAGCCCATCTTTATGTATTAAATTACTGAGACCGATTTCTGTCAGAAGCACACCTGAAAGCAGGTAAACAAAGCTCGGATGACTTGACAGCCTGCCCATGCTCTGACGTACCAATCACAAAATCATATCCACCCTACAAAGTAATAGAACAGTTAACATGGTTAGAATGAAGAAACCAATAAGCTTTCAGAAATTCTTTTAGTGAAGATACTTGCTAGTACCTCATATGGGCAGTTCTCAATAACAGAGCTCAAGGTTGGAGCATATCGCACTTTATAACCCCAGTAACTGTCCTCTTCTTTCCTAGGAGTAGTAGATGGAACAACCTGACGTAATACCTCTGCAATGGGCACATAGCATCCTATGCTTAAAAGAAATACAATGGTCTAATCTGCAAACAGTATTGACCTGGGTGGGTATTCAGCAAGGTAGTTTGACAAAAATCTTGGGAGCTCCATTGTTCGCTACTGAATTTATTAGCTCTATGATGTCCAAGAAATTTTCAAAAGATGAACATCATTTTAGTAATAGATCAAGAGACTACCCCGTGAGAGTAAGACATACTCATATTGTTTTCATCAATTTTTCTACTTGCTTCTAACAATTGTGACTAGCTTTTTAGTCAATACAGAAAGTTGAACAGATAGAAAAAGACATAAGATAAAATACAAATAGATAGCTTCTGAAATGTTCAGCAGTAGAATAAATAAAAGAATGCACAAGTTCATAAATAGCAAGGGTGAACATTGGATGATACCAGAATTCAAATTACGGTCAGTGCCCATGGCTACAGTAACTCTTATTCCTGGTTCAAGTGCTTGATCAATGACAACATTCTGCATCAATAGCAAATAAGCGTATCAAGAGCTATACTCTTTAGAGCTCATTTTTATATCTTATTGCTCATTTGCAGATGTCACAAAATGCTTTCTAGACACATTATTTCATTTACTACCTTCAGACCAATCTTTCTCAGTTTTATACAGAAAGTAAGGTAATGCAGTAAGTTGCAATTCCCATGAAATCAAGATCCGACCTGAACTTCCTGGAAAATGCTCAAAGTTTGACAACAAAGGAAGCAACTTCAGCAAGAAATTCTACTGAAAGGGGGTAGGAAACAAATTTCCCATATTTTCTACTTCCATCATTTTGCCAACTTATTGTCAACCAAACAACTCATCAAAGTACTACTCCGGAAGAAATTCTTCATGTTGATCACAGGATTTCTTATTGTCATAGGAAAACAACATAGGCTATCTAGCTCCTATCTAGCTCTTGCCCACTACTGTGCATTTAAATTAACATTAAAACTGCAGATCGAATGGTAAACAAAGTCAGAACTCGGAACATCAGGGAGCCTAATGTAAGCAAGGCTACATATGCAAAAATGAGCACACAGCACATAAAGAACAGCATTTGTCTGATTAGTACAAAAATATAAAAGAGAAGCCAGAAAAGTGGGTCAAACGGATGTATACTTAAGATACCCCAGCATCAAGTGCAAAAAAGAAGGATGCTTTGTCTTTCTTTTTCAGTACATTGCATTATTATAGGTACAAACATTAATGACCATAGTATGAATATTATAGCATAATCCGACCATAATCTGACAACTATTCAACATTTATCAGGACCCAATGACTGCACCTGCCATCTCAAATAGGTTGATATGATTTCTGTACTAAAAACTGCCTTGGTGTAACCATTTTACTAAGGTGTTATAACTTTCCCAGTAGATTTTTGATTGTCATGAGACAACATACATTCATTAGAAAAGCAAATCAGAATCAGATTTTAAATTGAGGCATTTACTGTATTATTTCTGTATGGGGTTGCAAGAGAGGGAGGTCCAGGGGGAAAGCAAAAACCAGTTATTTCAGTACAAATGTCTTCTATAAGATCTTTTTACTCCTATCAATTGGTTGTAAATGGCAATAGCTCTAATTATCAATAAGATGTTAAATATAAGCTGAAGAGAATAATGTTCATGTACCTGGCTCCAAAAAAAAAAAAATTGCAAATGATAAAACAGAGTAAAAGTAAAAAATGAATCTTGATGTACAGATGTAAAACCATCATCTGTACAGCCAACACGTAATAACAAATGATACGGAATCATCTTCATTTACAGATTAAATAATCAGTAGACATTAACAGGCAATAAGAGGAAAATCAAAATTGCGACGTGTTTGCCGGCCAATCTTAAATTCTTAATAATGCCATGGAAAAGTATATGGATAATCTTCATATTTTCAACATGCTTTTAACTCTAACTGCTGTCACATAAAGTTTAAAGCTCTAACTATATTTGAACATACATCATACCTTGCTTAGGCCCACATCCACCAATGTTCCGACAGAGTTTGGAGCTCCTTCTCTCAGAGTAACACCTATAGGAATTAGCAAGACAGGAAATACACAATCACAAATCAAAAACCAAATCTAATGAAAATGGTAATGAAGCATTTATTTTTTACAACAAAAAACCTGCTCTCTCAAGCATCCAAGGCTACGCATCCCCATAGTCAACCCAATTTGATTACTGCTTATATCACCTCCCTCCAAGGTAACAAAAACATGTTAATGTATCAATGTCCATACCACATTGCTAGTTAAGCTAACATAATTCTCTAAGTAAGGCTCGACAACTTGAGTGTATTTTCTCTCTATTATCTTTTCTACTAGTTATTTTCCTTGTACAAAATGAGTAGTAAATACACAACAAAAAAAAAAAAAACCCCATCTTCAAGACAGGAAATTACTAAAAAAGCCTATATAAAGTACTTCCAGGGTTCACTAAAACATACAATGTTCAATTGCTAACACCATAATGGAGAATTAGGTGGCTAAGAGACAGAAGCAGCATTTTTCAACCAACAACCTTACATTACAACCCTAATTACAAATTAATTGGGCTAGCAAGAGATTGGAAAATGGCTCTCCCAGAACCTTCATTTTGGGATTTCTCTTAGCTGCCACAGTGTACCACATATAATTAGTAAGGAACAAGCTTTGATTCCAGCAAACACAAACAAGCAGGAATCAGATCATCAGAGTTCCGGTGAAGGAGTTATTCCTTAGAGTGTGTATGAAACCTTGAATTTGAATAATGGATTTGAGGTGAATTTGTTCTTCAATGCTTAAGATCATTGTAGGTTTGGAATTGATCCAACTCTATGGCCTTTCATACAGCCTTAAATTGGAAAATTCAAATTACACCTCTACACCTTGGCATTTCAAGTTCTTCTCCCTTCTCCCTCTTCCCTACATTTGGAGGATTTCAATTCATCAAAATGCTAGGTGTGAAAGTATTTTCTTCTATGGAAATTCAGAATTTCAATTTGAGTATCCAAACGCATCCTTAGGGGATTTCGTTCTAACAAACCGATAAATTGTATTAGACACTTTGAATAGCAGATAGCTATCCTCAGTTCTAATGTTCATGCTCCTAGATCATGCAGTTGGCTTTTGTAGCCTTACTAGATGGTGCCAAAAAGCTACACTACCTGATAAGTTCTGCATGAGCAGTTTAAGTCCCTTTGTATTCTGACTAATTACTCCAAACCATCAGCTGTATTCATGCATTCAAAGTTAATGACATTCTACTTATATTGAACAAAGCAAACAGTAAAATATCCAGCAAAAAACTCCATACCTTCTCTATATGAACCCCATTCATGCTTGCGTAGATGATGAGGCGCGTCTAGTGGGGGTAACATACCCTGCCAACAATGACAACCCCAAATTTTCACATCATTCATCAACCATAACAAACAAACCCAAATTAATAAATAAATAATAACAACACCAAATTCTCACCACACATCTGAAGCTATGATGTCTTCGACAAAGGGCCTTTCTTAAATACTGAGGTGTTTCAAGATACCGCAATATTCTTATAAAAAAAGCTGCACTACTTTCATTTTCATCTGAGCTCCCCATAGTTGAAACAGTTGGATCATCCATTGAAGCACCATCGTTATCAAACACCACTATCTATCAATAATTTCAAAAAAAAAAAAACAATTATAAACTGAAAAACAATCAAATACCCACATGAAAACTATTTAATACAATAATAAAGACCTCATCAACTCTATAGATTGTAGCTGCCCTTGCAATTTGACCTGCCAGCTGAAAATACATGAGTATTAATTTCAATTAACTTAAATGAATGAAAAGCAAACTAAAATTGTTGAAATAATTAAAGAGAGAGAATGAATAAGTACGCGTGTAGCGAGTTCGAGAGATTGTGCGTTGTTGATGATTGAAGCAGCAACGGCAAGGCTAACAGTGGGGATGATTTTCTCAGTTTCGAGTTTTGATTCGTGTTTTGAGTTTTCTGTTTTCCTTTTCTTTTTCTTTTTGGTTTTTGTTTTCTCGGAGTCGCCATTGATGAGCTCAGCTTCGTCAAGCGGCTTCTCTTGTTCGCGTTCAACTTCGTTTCGTTTCTTCTTCGCCATTTGGTTTCACTCACTCTGGGGTTTTGGGTTTTGAAATGGTTTTTGGTTCGCAGGTAGGAAATTAGGCTGGCTGGCTGGCGCTGAGAAGTGTGACTGCGAAACGGCAAACAACTTTGACAATATGGTAATGGGCCAAGCCTTCACTTCGGTTAGTTAGTCCTTCACCATTCTTTTCCGACCACCATCCATCTACCAGCAGGTCTTTTGTGTTGACTTAGTTCACCCTGGACGAAATAAATTTGAGGGTAGTTCTAGATAAAGTAGGGGATGACTCTATTATTAGAGGGGTGACTCTACTTATAAATGGGTGGCGCTAAGTATAAATCTAAGGGGTGACTCTAGGTGAAGTAGGAGATGATTCCACAATTAGAGGGATGTCGCCAAGTATAAATTTGAGGGGTGACTCTAGGTGAAGAAGGAAGTGGCTCCACTATTAGAGGAGTGGCTCCAGGTAAAGTAGGGCTAACTCCACTATTAGAGAGGTGGCTCCAGGTGAAGTAGGGGGTGACTCCACTATTAGAGGGGTGGCTCCAGGTAAAGTATTGGTCCACCATGGACTAAGTCCACACAAGTTTTTGTATCCCTCCATGCCTTGTTCGCTATTGAACACGAGAGTCCGAAACTATATTGCTCCTTGACGGTGTTATCTTGATCGAGTCAGTGCTTGCGCGGTTGTGTTGGTTATTCAGTTAGTCTGATTTGTTAGCTGTTGAACACGAGAGTCCGAAATGCAATCATTCTAGTTGTTCAATTAGTCTGATATATTCGCGGTTGAATAAAAGAGTCTGAAATGCAATCATTTTAGGGAAAAAAGATGGAGGTAGGAAAGAGATAAGAGAGATGAGAGAGATGTATCACATTATCTCATGTGTTAAAATTCTAGTATCAGATTTGTTGAAATTGAGCTTATGGAACTTCTGTTGCACATATTAAATTTGATTGTGATAAAATTTATACGAAGTGAGGGACAAAATAAATAAGCTAATTTTCATCGATGATTCTAATTGCTCAAAGAAATTTTTGCTCGTTTGACGAAATAAAATACCTAATTAGAGGTTCCGACAACTAAAATTCTCGAGATAAACATCGATGAAAACACGAAATGTTTAGCTTGAAACATCAAACATCTTCAATGAATTCTACAAGATTGTAGCCCCATATTTTGATGTCATTGAATTCAGATTATCGACGATGATCAGTATGTGTAGGTTTTCATGGACTTGAGATACTCTTTAACAAATTCAGGCAAATCTATTTGAAACTATAATTTTCTCTTCTACAAAATATCATTATTAATTGAGAACTTTACGTATTATTGTTGTGTGTTATGTTATCGCCGAATTGCCAGATGGATATATTTATTGACTCCCTTTCATCACATGGGTATATTTAAAAATTTCGGTGCCAGACGGGTATATAAATTGAGACTTTTACGCAGATTGGTCCAAATTCTCGCCGTCGGTGACTAAATTGATAAAAATAATAATTTCATGACTTTTTTTCATTTCATATTTTTCTTATTTTTCCTTTACTAATTTATATTTCTTATCTCTCTCCTAATTCATGAGTTATCTCTCTCCTTATCATCTTTAATTATTTAATTTTGCTTCTCTCCTGATTCCTAAGTTTATTGTTTCCATTTTCCTTTTTTTTTCCTCCTACTCTACATTCATCTTCTTCCCCCCCTCCCCTCCCTCTCTGTGCTTCAATGGCAGCTATGATGCCACCCACAAAAGGTGAAGATAACTCTTAATTATGTGGACACATTCTATTTAAATTGATCATCTGGATTCCTCTCCATTCATTTTCATGAATCAGGAGAGAGATAAGAAAAAGATAAAGAATTAAAGATAATAAGAAAAACCTAAAAATAATTTTTTTATTATTAATTTCAGTAGCCGACGGCGAGATTTGGATCCATCTGTGCAAAAGTGTCAAATTATATACCTATATGGCACCAGAGTTTTTAAATATACCCATATGGTGAAAGGGTGTCAATAAATATACCCATCTGGCAATTCGACGATTTTGTTATGATCTACTCCCTATATAGTATCTCTATATTTAGGATTCCCTATATTTATTATCTGATTTTTGTCAGTTGTTTATATAGTTAAACTTAATCCAGTACTGACTAACACCACTTAAAAGTTGAAAAATAAGATTGGTATTTTTGTAGATATTTTCAAGACAACAGGGAAATCTTGTAGAATAACCCTTTAAAAATATACGAAAAAATAAACTTAAAATATCGAATATGTTATGAAATATATTATTGTGTGGATGTATATATATCATAGAGATATTCTACCTAGATACTTACTATATTTTTAATTGTATTGGGGTTTTTGCTCTCCAAGCAAAATCCTAACCCCTCTTGTATTATATATATACCTACAAGTGAATAATACAGACACCTCTTGCTCCCCTTTTTGCTCTCTCTACTCTTTATATTTCCAATTGTTTCACAATACGTTATCAGCACCAGTCTCTAACCCTAATTAATAATCTCTTATCTCGTGAGAAGGTCAATTCTTGCTCAAAAAAAAAAATCAAGGATAATTATCTCAATGGAGAAAAGCTTGTGATACGCATCTGGTCAGCACTCAGCACTACTCTTATATACAAAGATACAATTACATGTTAATCAATGCCTTCCAAATTGAACGTGCTCTGGCTCATATATCCTGGTGTTCTCATATTTTCTTTTGAATCTATCTCATATATTATATAAAATATAAATGTCTCCTTTTACATTATATATCTCACATCTGCCACTAATAGATGCAATATCCCATGTCCACCAATTATGATATTTGTGTACATCTCACAATCTTTAATCGATTATAAGTATGTCGTACACGGTAGATCTTACTCTTAGGGCTTATTTACTTGGGAGTAATGATGATTACATTGTAATACCCATTTTTAAGAGTAAAAGTAGGGTAGAAAGGAAGGATGGGAGATTGATTACATCTTCCCTTCTAATCATAATTGCTTTCCCTTCTATCTCATCTCCTCATCATTTTTCCATGTAAAGATGATTAGATTGAGCAATGTAATCAACCATCATTTTCTCTTCTCTCATCTCCTTCCCACCTCTATTTCTCTTCACAAAATTAATTACATTACATTATCACCAAGTAAATACCACCTTACTGTCAATTATTCTTGTCGTCCAATTATTAAACGCTCAATCTCAAGTATTATATTGGTTTCAAGTTTCGTCCATGTGATATTTAAGGAGTATTAAGCTTCAATTTCATTTAGTTCCATGATTCATGTATGACCCGTATTGTTGCTGGGGTGGGATGATTCCATATTCTTTTAATGCTTGTTTGGTTTGTAGTATTACATCTATCAAGACGGTATGAATATTGTGTCCCCTTTGGATTTAAGCTCCACTATTTGTCTTTCTAGCATAGCTAACCTTCTCTTGGTCGTACAATCATGCCCTTTATTAATTACTGTAATACAAAAGCATGAGATTTATTGTGAAGTGGTTCTATTAATTGAGATTGAGAATGAGATCTACCCGTTAAAAAGACGAGATATTTGCATATTCAGTTTATGGTAAAGAGTTACCCATTATCTATGAATAGATGCAAACTATTGCTAATCTTTAAATTATGACATGAGAGAGTTACACGACATAGAGTATAGCTTTATTTTGGAGGTAAATTTTCTCTAAGCTTTAAATATTCTTAAACTCTATGGTGGTTGTAAGTTTTGCTTAGAGAAATTAATCGTTATCAATGTATTGAATTTTTGTATATTGATGAATTTATATAAATAGTCCTACAAGCAATATTTTGATTATTTGCCCAATATACTTATCCTGAAGATAAGTTTATATAAAGCCTAAAGGCTCGTAAATTGGGACACTGAAAAAAGAGTTATGAACTAGTATAAATCATGGATTACAAGACTTGTTTAATGAATTCAAACCCCATATATGAATGATATTTTTAATTGTGAATGGGGTATCTCCAATGAGATAGAAATTGGATGATAACACATAATCATGACCAAAAAGCTCATGATTATATTGATATTATGTACCAGTAGTTCACGAAATTTTGGGCCAAAAGTCCCATAGAGAAAATGTGTCAAGTTTCTTAAATATTTATAAGGACGAAACAATCCTTTGGCCTGAAGTCCAAAGTTGATTAAGAGAATATATGTCCATGGAGACAGATAATTATTGATAGTGATCTCAAATATCACAGAAGGGGTATCTCTGATTAAATAATGGAGTTAATATTTGATGGTATAATTATCATGACCTGAAGTTCATGATTATAGATTGACATCGTACCCACTTGAGCCAACAATATATATATATATATATATATATATATATATATATATATATATATATATATATATATATATATATATATATATATATATATATATATATATATATATATATATATATATATATAACTTGGGGCCAGAAGTTTCCAGAGTTGCAAGCTCAATTTGGATAATACAATGATGAAACAAGTCTTTGGCCTGAAGTCCAAAGTTAAGTGGAAAAATGTGCACCCCTATATAATTATTGTTGAGACACTACTTTAATTGTGTTTTTCGATTATTCTTTTCCTACCATGGATGTACGGAAAAGGGGGAGATAGAATGTGAATTGTAATTATATTCGCATATGAGATAAATAAGGTCATATGTTTTTCGCAATAACAATGGACTTGTACTTATTTAAAGAAAATCTATGCAATAGATAGATATGTCCATGGAGATTTATATGAACAAGTTGAGAACAAGCTCTAGAAGAGTATGAATTGTATCTCCCCTAAAAATGAGATGTCTTGCCATTAGAAAAGAGACATAAGTTATGTCGTTGTCACATCATACATCTGGCCAGAATCACGTGTAAGTGACTACAACAAAGTTGATTATTATTGTGCAAAAACTAACTAAAAGTTAGTTAGGTGAAATATTTTGTTGATGTGAGAGTTTAGGCCATCCGGGTATGAAACACCCGTTCTGAGAACCTGAAGTTTCTCTTGAATAAATATATGATAATGTGCTCATACTCTCTCATGTTTTATTAATATGAGGTTTAAAGGCAAGACTGACAACGAGATGGAGTATATGTATAGTTTCGAACAATAAATTAGTTTGATTCGAAAAGAGACGAGATATTGATAGCAACTTGTATAAATTAAGATTAAGTGGTCAAAAGATCACTTAAAAGATGAGTTGCGTTGCATTATGCAAGTTCGTTATAAAGTATGTTTTGAGCGTTTTTATCAATATTTTGATCTCTTATATGGGGCAAATTATATGAGCACATAGATGACCAACTGCCAATTATATGACTCCCTTAAATTAATTTTCTCCACCAGAGAACTAATAAAGTGAAACTCATCGAGAGAAGATGAGAAAGTGGTGGATCTAAGCTGAATTTCAATATAATGAAATGCCCATTTATAACTGTCCATAAAAGATAGTTTTTTCAGCTTAGGGGGAGAATAGTAGAGGAAAGCTGAAGAAAACAAATACATACATTAAGTATGTAGAATGTTGATCCCCGTCTGAACCAGAAGTTCAGGACATGATATAAACTTGAGGTTCATATACACATATACATATATACCAGCTTTATTTGAAACCTCTCTAAATTCAAGCATGAAACTTTATGATTTGACTGTTGCACAACTATGACCATTTGGGAGGCATATCAAGGCACAGATTGGTTGTAGAGATACATGTTGTGAGAATTGAGATATCTTGCCAGTTGTATTAGAATTGATACACTTGAAGTGTAGTATACTGAGTTTACTTTCATTCAAATTAATTGGAGATCGGTTCCGAATGAAAGTATATTATACAAACATGGCAAGATCATGCAGTTTGGTTGATACTCTTGAATAGTTATGAAATATAAACAAGCTTTATAGCTTATAAATACCCCTGAAGAGGTATGGATATCTGAATCACAAATAGATGGCCTATAAGAAAAAGGAAAAGATACCTCCTATAGAAGATATTCAGATATCATTTACCAGTACTGATGGATAAATGAAGTTGATAATGAGATTTCAACGATTAATATTCTGATACCGGTATATGAAGGGATGGACATATGAATGGGGATTATATATGTAAAGTCCATCTAATTGTCGACATATTATTAATTGGAAATAGAAAAGGAGTTCATGGACATGCAGTCCAATTAAATTATGGATTTGAAATCCAAACTGTACAGTTTACATTATCGAGTCATACATTGTGTGCATATAGATTATAAGTCATACATCATGCATGTCACTATATTTTATATCTTATTTTTATTTATTTAAGATTTACTAATTTATTAATTTCATCTCATAATGCATGCACACATTTTCATTGAAATGTAGTTGTATAAGTTAATACATATTTTATAGGCGGAAACCTATAAAAGGAGATGTTTACTCCTATGTTATGTCAATCCCAGAAGGATTGAAAATATAGTCCCTGAAGGATTCTAAAATGCCTTGTTGGATATGTAATGGCATACACGGACCTTTGAAAAAGTGGCTCCTGAAGAGCATATTTTGAAATTATATGAACCTCTGATATTCAAAGTTACAAAGGTCTATAAATCAATGATATAAATGGACTATTTGTCTCAATAAGTTAAATGAGAATGAGACAAGATATACTGTTGTTTAGCATTCACGATTCGGATATGACGTGATGCAAGATACAAAAGCTCTGTAAGAGAATTTTGAATGAATTGATTATTGTCTCAACCAGAAGTTTGAGCATATGAGATTATCAATCACAAAATAATAAGAAATTTCTCAAACGTAGAGATTTGATGTGAATATCACATTTGTGATGACCTATTGGTGATATTTAATATGAGATTGTTATGGTCATGAAGTACCATGGTTATGAAATAGGTGATCTTTATGGTCCTATAGTACCATAAAATATTCTCTCTCATCCCAAATTACAAATATTTTGTGATGATATAAAAAATATGAGCAACGATTGATATTTTAGATTTGATACTATTATGTTCCAATATTGACCTCATGTAGAAGGTTTATATCAGTATTACTAAAGACCTCCCGAAGAAGGTTTATGTTAAATGGTTTGGAATAGTGGAAATTGCTCATATATTGTGAAATTGCTATTAAAGGATGAGACTTTACGCACTTCACGTTTTTCTCCTATTGCGTAGGTTTTTCCCATCGGGTTTTCCTAGCAAAGGTTTTGGTGAAGTAGTGGTTGTACTCTTTTTCCCTTCGTTGAGGTTTTTATCCCATTGGGTTTTACCAAATATGAGCAATTGGTGAAATTGCTATTAAAATATGAGCAATTGATGTTAACAAGGTTTTTAACGAGGCAGCATGACAAGGATATTATGGAACTTAGTGAGTTTCATTCTAATGTCCCACTTTATATGTTGTTTAAACAATTGCTTGGAATGATATTGATATGAATGAAAGGTATGTACTGTGTACACCATATTCAAGGGAAATATGAAATTTGCTGGAAGCATATTTTCTAAACATGCAGGAATTCATGAAGATTGTGATATGTTACACTGAAGTTTCTTATCCATTACGAAAACATTTCCTACAGAAGATCACAATTCATCAACCTGAAGATCTTGACGGATATTGTCATGAGGGGGAGAAAATACGCGCTGCACTATTTTTCCCTTAGCCATGATTTTGTCCCACTGGGTTTTCCAGGCAAGGTTTTTAATGAGGAAGCATAGCATCTCACGCGTATTAAAGAATAATGTACTCTTTTTCCTTCACTAGGTTTTTGTCCCACTGGGTTTTCCTAGTAAGGTTTTAACGAGGCATATTCTTTAGTGATGTACATCCAAGGAGGAGTGTTATGAAATATATTATTGTGTGGATGTACATATATCATAGAGATATTCTACCTAGATACTTACTATATATTCTACTAGGGTTCTTGCTCTCCAAGTAAAACCCTAACCCCTCCTGTACTATATATATCCCACAAGTGAATAATACAGACACCTCTTGCTTCCCTCTTTGCTCTCTCTACTCTTTATCTTTCCAATTATTTCACAACAGAATAGCAAATGTGAATAATCAGACGGGTCTAGCATGTAGTCAATATATATATATATATCCAAAATAGCATATATGAATATGCAAACCAGTCTACTAATTAGTACAGTATCTATTCAGGATTTAATATCTAATTTGCAAATTTATTTGGGAAACTTGGATTTGTATTTGGATTTGGATTTCATATCAGATCTTCATATTCAGATTTTCCTGAACCACTGTGAAAAGGGGGCGGGTATTATACCGAGACAAACGCGAGCTATCTCTGATTTACAACATGGTTGCCCCAAATAGAGCTTCTTACAGTATTTACGTACAATACATGCAGCAGAGCCTGTCATTGACAAATGAGAATATCTTGTTCCACGGCACTCAGCAGAGTACCTTTCAATGCCGCTAAATAATGCCAAGCATCTAACTGACCTAGCCACCAAAACAATTTGCTCTCACTGTAACAATCATCCCGTCATTAGGGTCTGTGAGCCATTCCGGAAACCGTCTTCTGAGGGTGACCTGTTAATTTAAGCCATGAAAATGAGAAGTGCAGAAGCAGAACCAGCTTCCTGGAGATGTACAAAGGAAACATGCCACATTCATGGTGTAACTTGCATAGGCTGGCTTGCATCAATTATCATAAGGTTCTCAGTTTCTTTCTCGATGACTAGTCCTGTACCTCTATGCACAGACATTTTCGGGCCCAATAGGCCGTCTCTGAAGTCCTTAGAAGTTAGTTGACATCTTTCACCAGTGTTGGCGAGAGAGAACAAATCTACCGCATTGCATTCACCACAGATGATGGCCATCGGCCCCATCGGGCACCACACAAGCTCTTCAGATGATGATTATCTCTTCAATCCCTCAATATTACATATCAAGAATCATATTTACACAAGGTTCTAAAGGCGACATCAAAATCTACATAAACTACGGAAGTATTATCCTTTGTGCGCAATGATCTAGCCTCGTTTATCAACACATTAGCTATCTTCTCTGCAGAGTCCTTTCTATCTGTAGAGTGTCTCTCCCTTGCCTGTGCCAACCCAAAATTGAAGGGTCATAGCTGATTCAAGCTGGCACACTTTTAAAATGTAAACAATCTCAAATACCAGGCATGAACAAGAAATTACCTGAACAACAAGCTGAGTAGCCTTCTTCACACTGATGACATCCCATAAACCATCACTGTATTCAAATTAGACATGGTGAGATGGCTGAGATCTCAATAATTTCAGAGAAATGGCTCAAAGGCTTTGATTGGGTTGTCATGAAGTGCTTAGGCAGTACTGTGGTGTGGCTGTAATTTAAAGCAGTATAGGTTTTTAAATTATTTATACTGTGAAGACTGCTGTGAGTATCTTGCTTCTAAACTTTATAGAAACAGTCTTAGGCGGGATCTGGCCCAACTTGTGAGTAGCTTCTACTTTTCCTCTTATTTTTCCTCACAAACCTTCCTCCCCACCTCCTACTCACCCCCGTTTTCAGCTTCTAAGAAGCTCAAAACACCCCTTGGGAGGCAGTAGAAGCTCCAATTTGATGCTTCTACTTTTTGGGGGGGGGGGGGTTCCTAGAGTTTTTAACATTTCGGAAGTTGAAAATGGGGTGAGGAGGAAGTGAAGGGGGTGGTTTGTGAGGGAAAATAGGGTGAAAAGTAGAAGCCCCTCATAAGCTAGGCCAAACATGCTCTTAATTTGATATGGCATTTTCAAAAACCACATTTGGCTGGCCAAGGACTATGTCTAAAATACAAGGGAGACTTGCATCATTGCATGCCGACATGAATCATGAACAATCAACACATTTCAAATAAAATGGTTGACAAAGTTTGATTAGAATAATATATTGAGAAGGAAGACAGGAGCAAGAGGAAAGGCCCCAACTTAAGTGATTAAGAATAGTTACCTAGCCAGCAGTGCGAAGGCTTCGCTTCCTTGATCAATGTGGATAACTTGACTTATGTAAGGTTGTGAACTAAATCGAGTCTCCTGCTCCTTTAAAAATTTGTCACCAAGCATCCTACCGAGATTTAAACCTGAACCAAAACCAATCAAGCAAATAAGCAGAATACAAAGACCACACACAATAAATACAAAGATTTGTTGCTTTTACCCTGCTAGTCCCTGTGAATGCAAAGAATCCAAAGTTCAACTTCAACCTATGGATTATGCAAATAAGCCGCATCCATGCAAATGGTACATTTAATACAAAGAGATGTTTGCTTTCATACTACTGTGATAGTCCTAGGGAATGGAAAGAGAGCAAAATTTAACTGTATCCCTGTGGTCTGATCAAGGCTAATCGGCAACTAGAAAACCTTTGCTTTAAAAAATCCACCAAATAAAAGAAACAAAAGAAACTTCATGATATATCATCTGGCGTTTTCCGTCAGCCACAAATTGCCCTTAGGTCAAGAATTGCTTGAAAGTGTGACTTGTAACCACCTAACACATTAAACTCTTATCACTTCAATTGCATTTAGCAGATTAGGCGAATATTGGAGGAAACAAGATGATTTGTTAAGAAGTTTATAACAGTTCTTCGATATAAAGAAGTATTTGAGAAGGTTGTTTAGGTCCATTCAGCAGAATGATAAACATCATTAAAAATTCAAATTGAAAACATTGCTTACCACACAGGCGTGTGTCCCCATCTTTCAATGGGTCTCCCATTTCGTTAATTCGCTGCCTCTCAGAATAACTAGTTATCCTATGATCTTCAGTCATCCTAATCTGTTTCCCGTCAATGCTGTCAACATATTCAGAAATCAAAAGGAAAATTTTTAGAACAATTGCCACAAAAGTAGCAGACTATAATGCCTTCTGCTGTCTCTTCCTCCTGCTATTAAAAAGAGAAGCAGAAAAGAAAACACATAATCCCTCCCCACCAAGGCACCAACAAAAAAGAAGAAAGAGGCCATCCAAGAGTAACTTTTATACTGCTATAGTATTCCAAGATGAATCACCTCACTTTTCAATCTAATACAAATTTTAAAAGAAATCTCCTACTCCCACAGGAGAATAGATAAGAAAAAACAAAAGGTGAAATGTCTCAAGTTTAGGGAATTAACCTATAACTATGGGCCAGGAACAACAGAGACAGTATAAAAAACAATTTACATTTACGCAAGACAGAACAATATATGTGACTTTCTGCCCCAACAGCATCACGAGACAGAATAAACTAACATCAAGTATTCAATTTGTTTGCAGATTTCACAATAATTCTTTAGATGTCAATATAGAGTTGCTGATACACAAAACAATTTCACAGGCAAACTAATCTATATTCTTTTTTGCGATAAAAGTTAAACCAAACTTATTCAGCATACAAAACTCAATCAGAAACCTTCTAAGGAAGGTTTCAAAATAGAAAATCAAAGTTTAAGAATTATGAAGAAATTGTATAAGCACATACTTCATAACACAGGCTGAGTCTCCAACATTGGCACATTGAGCAAAGAAATTTCTCCGACCATCAGCCCAAACAAGGAGTACTGTTGCAGTACAACCCTGAAAAGAACTGCAGCTATGAGTATGTGCAAATCGAGCAATTTAAAAACCACAAGGCATAAATAAGAAGAAACAAAAACAATTTCATGTTAGCAGCAAGCGCCTCCAATCACGCGAAGTAAAAGAAGCTGAAGATCTGACATTTAACAAAATTTGGCACTTAAAAACTAGATTATCTGATATCTCATTCTACAAGACTGTTTTCTTTAGAGACCCTCAAAAATAAATTTGTATTTGCTTGAGCTATTTCCAATACAATTCATGATATTCAGTAGCTAGTCTCCGCAAAAAAAAAGTTTCAACTTATCAATTTTACAGGCAGAACGATTGTTGTATACCCCTCAATCAGTTCACAGGTAGAAGCAGTAGTGTCTTCTAATTAGCAAAGAAGAAACACAAAATGGCAAAATCAAAGAGTGATGAAACAAATCATGAAAAGAAAACAGTGATGAGGACCAGAAGCCATTCAAGAAACTTCTGGAAGGAGTTCCTCCATTTACAGATTTTTTTATTGTTGTTTTTTTTAAAGATAGCATGGGTATCCAGGCTTTCTCGACTAATCCCAGGGGTCCTGAAGGTAATGACCAGGAAAACCTCTAGTACCCCTGAAGAGGCTCAAACCTGGCCCTCTACAACAAATCTCAGAGGTTTTACAAGCTGAGCTACCCATTCAGGATGAGTTAGTAAACAAGAAAATGACATAAAATGCATAAAACAGTATTATAGAGGCTTATGCAAGTTTGTCAGATAACAAAGTCGATGCATGAAAGAGAGACATCCGCAAGTTTGTCGGAGAAAAAGCTGATGCATGAAAAGGCTTCGCAAAACAAGACTGTATACAGAGTATAACCTCATAATAGTGATTCAAGCATGCTTCTGTTTGGGAAATTGCATCCCTAAGGACATCTGAAGCATCTTGTCGAGATAACACCTTCTCCCTTCTAAATGAATCCGATAAAATAGTCGCAACCATCTCAGGAAGAATGCTGATAAACCAAACATTATTTCAATTTACTTAGACATACGAAGAAAAGCCAAAATTTCCAGGGAAAGACATTCATAAACATATTCAAGATTCCAAGGCAATTGACAAACGATGTCTTTGGACGACAACACAATAATAGTTCCCAACGATAAGTTGAAAATCTCAAGTGACATGAACAGCAGAAGAATGACAACATTTACCGCATATGAAACATCAATCTCACTAATAATGATCCCATCTCCTTATTAATCAGTGGTAAAGACGAGATTTGAAGGACATTGGTACACGCCCGTGCACACAAAGTAGCAACAAAATGGCAACTATTTGCCAAATAAAACGTGTTCGGCAATCACAACATTTTGCAGAAAGAAATATCAACAAGCAATAACATAAAGTGGAGAGGACTTATTCAGAGAATTGAGGCCAAATTGGAATAAGTAACCTGAAAAAAATATTTGCATTGTCCAAGCTAAGTTAGGCTTAAGTTTATACAGCTGTCAGAGACATGAATGGAAAATCATTGGCATATTCCTTGAAAACTTGTGTGTCCATGTACTCAGGTAAATAGTTCCCAAAGAAGACCAAAATTATCAACCATTTCATACATCAGATCTCTCCCAAGATTAAATATTTATACCAATCAAGTGGGCCCATGTAAATTTAACAGAACAAATTATCTTTGGTGAATGGAACATATTATACTTGGTAAGAAGATTAGACAGAAAAAAGCAGCACAAAAAGAAACACAGTATTGAGGCAGTCTACAATCCAGAATCAGATATAGCACAACAATGTCTCAGTGTTTCACAGGGCTAAATGACTATAAAAAGAGCATAGTGCTCACTGCTCAAACTGCAGCTCAGTGCTGAGTCAAACTCTGAAAAGAAGCAAAAGTCATGCCACATCAGGCCTATGGTGGATGGCACCTGAAACTAAGTTGGCGGTTACTTGCTAGTAATGCAATGCAATCATTTTATAAAGTAAATGTGAGGTGGAAAAGGAAGGAGGGGGAGGAGATAGATGGGTAAAATGAGATTGATTACACCATCCAAAGTAAAAATCTTTGCATGGGTTAAAGTTGAGAAATGGTGATTACATTGGATGGTACAATCAACCCCACTTTTCACATCTCTAGTCTCTCTCCCACTCCTTCACTTTACACCCCGTATCTACTCTGTAAAATGATTGCATTGCATTACTAGCAAATAAACGAGCCCTAAATGCATGAAGTGGAATAAATCAACCCATCCGTATTCAGAAAATGCCGCATGGCTACCATCTACAAATAATGATTGCATTGCATTACTAGCAAATAAACGAGTCCTAAATGCATGAAGTGGAATAAATCAACCCATCCGTATTCAGAAAATGCCGCATGGCTACCATCTACAACACTAACTTACCTCGTAACAGTTATTAAGACAGCATGCAAAATATATTAGACATTGACTACATTCCGTACATTAGCTGTAACTTAAAACCTTCCAAACTCAAGGAGCAATTCCACTCCGCTACAGGATAAGAACCCAAAGTTTGAAAAGAAAGCCAAATATACTAACCTGCTCACAGATTGAGCTGCAAGAGCCCCACCATGTCCATCACAGATACCAAATACTCCAAACTGTAGAGAACACAACTGAGTTATATCATACACGGATACAAAAAATAGAGATGCTCATGATTAATGCCATACTGACATACCTGATCAGTCCCGGAAAGTGGCCATCGGTAATAGGAAACATCTTCCATGGGAAGCTTCTTCCCTCCACGTCGAATAGACATGGGATCTGATGCAATTCCTACTCCAAATGGGATCTCTGAATCAATCAGGGATGTAACCTGAACCTGCCACGTGGAAGAGAACATTACAAACATAAGAAAGAAATCAAATTTCTACATGTATTAATCAAATTGGAAACTAGTCAGCGAAAAATGAAAAGAGGTCTAAAGCAGGTGTGGCAGTCATAGTAAAAAGGGCATATAGCTTACATGAATCCAAAAAATTAGGTGGTAAAATTCCTGAAATAGGGAGTAGTAAAAGAACTCATGTAGGGTACAAACGAAGCTATTATTAAACTGATAGCAAAATGCAGGAATCCAAACATGTACCTAGTGCACCTCTATTCTTTTGTTTTCTTTATCTTTATCTTTATTTTTATTCCTTTCCTCTATTCCTTTTTATTTCCAGGATAACAAAAAAAAAAGAAAAGGATAAAGCAGACGCATATACAAGGTAGCAATCCGGTGCAGGGCACTTGCCCATTTATCTTTTCTTTCTTTTTTTAACATTTCCTCGTATAGAAGCAGAAAATTCCAGGCTTCCAGCATTGACAAAAAAGAAAAGGAAAAATCCTGTTACCAGTGTTGTCCACCAATTCTAAGACTGCCGGAAGATCAAAAGAATTACTATATTAACTTCACATTATGTATAGTTTCAAATCAAAACGTCGCTTTGTATCCCTTTTTATTAGACGTTAAGGATCTCATTTGATATTCCCTCCTTGTTGTCACTAAGAAATTCATCTAGTGAACATAGCCATGCTGGAGCACAAAATAATCATGAATTTCTAAACAACCCAGTCAACCTTGGAAGAATACACAGTAATCAGCATAGTGGATTTGAACAATAGTTAAATTTGTGCATCTATAGAACCAACACATGACAAATTCATCAAAACAGTAACAGACGATCACTTTATAGTTTATGCATTACTGGCCAGTGGCCAGTAGTCAGTGAACCCAGAGGAAACTGTTACTCCAGTACGCCAACTTCTAAAGATACAATTCAAATTTCACATTGTTCAGAATTTAACCAAACCCTATGATAGCGGACAGTAATCTTACGTTTATCTGGGAAGTGGTGCCAAGAGTTATCACATCACCACTAGCAAGCTCCTTAGGCTCACCCCAACTTCTGCTTCCAGAATCAGGATGGTGGACAGCCTTAGAATTTAAAAGTGTTCCGTTAAGGCTTCCCATGTCTACTAGCTCCCATTTTAATTTCTGATGGACATAAACAAACAAGAAACAACTCCTAGATGGTCAAAAAATATTACATATGAAAACATAAACATACTATCAAATACAACTAAAAATCTCAAGAAAATTACATTCATATTCCAGGTTATCATAGCATGCTTTCCAGAAACCTCTGAATCCTTCAATGGTAAATCACTTGGAGGCACCCTTCCAAGAGTCAGCGGAAGCTTAGAAGAATCTGTAGATCGAACAGAATACCGAAGTCCACGTGCGGAACCAGTAATAACCTCCAGCGAGAGGCAACTTCCTGCACCTCTAACAATAAGATGCAATGACACACTATACAGAGTGAAATAAAATTATTCTAGAACTGTTTCTACAGCTGCATACTCGGAATAATGAATTAAGTACCTCTATCTAGAATATCTGGGGAAACGCTTTGTTGAAATTTAACATCTGTTCTAAGCCTTGAGTCATAATTCAGGTCTTCCTTTGTACCAACTTTCAGCTCTTCAATAGAATGGTCTGTCAACAAGGGACGCCTCAATGTTTGGCCAATTGAGATGTCTTCGGGTTGATCACTTATGTCTAGAACTATACTACCTCCTGAAGAAAAGGAAATTTCAACGGATTAACTCAGCAGAGTTCTGGAGTATAGTTAATAAATGCAAAACAAATAAACAGGAGGCAATTGTAAAAACCATCACAACAACAGTTACACCTTTTTCGAGCCATATGCTACAGTAAGCTATATGCTGCTCCTTCGGTTATCTAGAACTTCATAAAGATTGCCATTTTTGGCTGTCCAAGATACTTGTCAAGTTGGATTAACTGATATCTTGTTACATAAGGAAACTCCTAGTAAATGAAAAAAATTAACTTAATTCTGAGGGGATAGCTCAGCAGATCAAGCAAAGCTTGGATACCCATGCTATCTAACCCTTCCCTCAATAAATCTTTGAAGGTTTGAAAACCAGAGGAACAGAGAAATGCATGAATTCATGGAAAATCAAGAAAGAAAAACAAGTGTTAAATTTAGGAAATCACAGAATAATCTTGTATTGGAATTGTATATTTATATTCTATGGTAACTTTCGAAAATAATTATTGTGGTATCTTTAGTAGAGTCAAAATTAGGTTATTTATGAGTACTTTAGAACTATTTAGCTTCCTATCGTAATAAGGACTACTATAGAAAGATTAATTCTCGTTATCGAAGTATGTAATGGTTATAAATATATTAGCTAGGCGCTAAGCCAGTGAATATGATGTCAAATTAATTTGTTATGGTTATTAACATAAAAGACAAACAGAGAAATCTTGTCTATTACCTGTTTTATAAATAACATGGGTATCTAATCTTGCCCAACAAGCCGGCCCGGAAGTTAACGACTGGGAAAAACTTAGTGACCCTGAGGGGGCTTAAACTTGGGACCTCGTAGAATCTATTTCAGAGTTCTTAGAATAGATCTTAGAGGTCTTACCAACTGAACTACCCCCCTCAAGGTGGAGCACTCTCTCTCTGAACTCCTATGCTCTTCCATATCTCTATCAAATTGATTCATATCACTTAGTTGCTACCCACCTATTGTAAGAGGGATCTTTATCTCTATCAGATTGGAACCGAAGCTTAACCTTTTTAGCCCTTACATGCCGTTTTTATTTTCTTTCTCTGATTCCCTCAGCATCCCCCTCCCTTATTATTTCCATTTGGCCCAATCAATCTGTTTCTCTCTGCTTCGCAACTGCTTCATGCACTCTCCTACTTCTCCAAGTCTCCAAAAACACAGCCACTACCATCATATCTGCCTGGCTGTCTCCTACATTAAAAATTTTCGTTTTTTGTATTATTAAGTTGTTGGAAGACAGACATGTATTAGACCCCACCCCAACGTCTTCCCGTCATCCTTGCCTCATCACCCGACGTTGGCTGCCAGACTCCAAAAGCCACTGGCCACCATCACTCGAAAAGATCTTGAGCGCTCGTACCTGTCGGCCACGACAACCTTTGTCAAAGAAAACAATTGCCGACGGAGCAGAGCCGAGAGAGGGGGGAGGCCAGTGGAAGAAGAGAGTTACATAGGATTAGGGGAAGCATGAGGTGGATATGTTCAACCAGTCGAAGGTAAGTGGGAAGTTTAGGGGTAGCGAAAATGAGCTTGATTGAATTGGAAGGATTCTGAAGTTCCAGGTTTCAAGGTTTAGTTAGTGGAAAAACTGGAAATCCAATCGGATTGGTTCATTCGGCCTTTGAGAATTGGGGTATTTTCCAAAGAGTCAAACTAAGACTATGTAAGGTATTTAGAAACACTTACGGCTTGTTTATTTGTGGAAAAAGAAAGCAGTTTTCCATCTCCAAATCTTCCTTAGAGACTAAAACAGTGAAAAAATATTTTCTAAAGATAGAGATACAGGTGAGAAATGTTCAAAGTAACACATTCCTCCCTCCACTGCTGCCCCACCACAACCCTCACAATTGCGAACCTTCGCCTTGTTGCTTGGTTTATAATCGTCCAAGAGAGCACCGGAGGGAGGACGATCGGCCTAAGCATGACCGATTGAAGATCATCGACGTTCTCCATTCCTTCTCATTTCCACCCTTTTCATCTATAAATGCTCATAACCATTTACACCACAGTGGTGGCTGTTGGCGATGAGATCTTTACCTAACAACACCGTTGAGTTGTGGCCGCCCATCACCAACTGAGTTAATTGCCAACCCCCATTGATGGTGGTTCAGCGTGGCGATCAATATGGCCATACAAAGAAAACACCTTCTCCATTCTGTGGGAAAAATTGTATTTCGAACATGTTCAGAAATAATATTTAATAATATAAGAAAAAAACAAAATGAAAAAAATGAAAAGCTGGAAATATGAGTATTTCCCTTCTCCTCTTTATTCCTTTCTCTTATTCCTTCAACTCTCTCCCTCCTCCCTAATCTAACTTAAAGTGGTATGAATGTATGATAGCAATTTTGATCCTTATAGTCGCTGCAACCTTCGAGACAATAAGAGAGATTGGAGAACAAGGAGAGTTAAAAAAGAAGATAGGGTATTCAGGCGAAAGTTAAAAAAGAAGAAGGGAGTAAGAAGGAGATCAATAGGGACGATTTCTCAATTGCATAATATATATCAATAATCAAATATTAATCAAAACATGAATCAAACTTCTGTACTTTCTAGCTAACAAGTCTTACATAACTCTAATCTATTTGTCTTTAAAAAAAGAGAAAGTATATAAATGTAGTGTCAAAGAATACATGGAGGACAAGATATCCTCCCAAGGAAGTCTTACAGATTATGCTAACTATGCTGGACAGTCGTAATAGCGTACCCTCTAAATGCACCACTAGCTCTATATCATCTCAAAAGGACACCCCATCGAAAGTTTTGGCATTCCTTTCCATCCAAAGGCACCAAAGAACTGCAGAAACTGCATTTCGCCACAATAAACCCTTCTCTGTCTTCTCCCAAAACCCACGCAACACATTTAAGCACAATAAACCCACGCAACTCTAATCTATTTATAACTTTAAAATACTTGGGAAACAAGAAACGAACTTCCGAAAGTAGTCCTAGTTGAAAAGGAAACTATAAATATTTCTAAAATACTCCTAACCTATTTTGACACTACTAAAAACAGCGTAATAAATAATCACAAATACCATAAATATGAAAAAACAAGAAATCTCTAATTGCCTAAATTCAACTCTTCCTCAGACACACACCAAAGAGAACAGAAGGGGAAAACATTTCAAATCAACAAAAAGTTTGGCTAAGCCAAACATCACACCAAGGAGATTTTATTTTACTCTTCCCAAAAATTTTCAGCACATACACAAACTAGTTTCTTATACCTGGATCAAACTGCCTCTTGAAATATGTCATAATCGTGAAAACAATGGTCTTATACCAAGTAAATCTTGTGGTAACACTGTACAACAACAACAACAACAACAACCCAGTAAGTATCACGCCTAGGGCGGGGTCTGGGGAGGTCCAGATGTACGCAGTCTTACCCCTAACTAGTCGCCTAGAAGAGAGACTGTTTCCGAAAGACCCACGAAAACTTTTTTTTTTTCATTTTCAAAACGGTTTTTTCGGGTAAATTGTTCAATACTGACAAGTGTGAAAATTATCAACCACCAGATATGATAATATGATCAGAAAGTCAAGAGAGCGTAAGAACGAATCTCATCTGTATATACAACAACAGCTCAGTAAGTGTCCCGCCTAGGGCGTCCAGATGTACGCAGTCTTACCCCTAACTAGTCGCCTAGAAGAGAGACTGTTTCCGAAAGAACCCCCCCCCAAAAAAAAAAAAAAAAAAAAAAACCGTAAAGGATAACCAAAAGGGCAAGGGAAGTAAATCAGTAGACATACTAGCACAAGATTCTACTTACTGAACAGCATAAATAAAGGGGACGCTACATGCTATAAACACAATGAATCCACCTCTAGTACTAGCCAATGCACATCCCTAATCTAACGCGGATCCTCTACACGGATCCTGCTCCGCCATACTCTCCTATCTAGGACCAAGTCCTCGGTAAGATCTAGACGGGTCAAATCCTGCCTGATTACCTCTCTCCAAGTCTTCTTTCGGCGTCCTCTTCTCCGTTTACAGTCTCTAAGTGTAATTCTCTCACACCTTCTCACCGGTGCATCACGATGTCTCCTCCTCACATGCCCAAGCCACCTAAGCCTTGTTTCTCGCATCTTGTTGTCGATATCGGTCACTCCCACCTTGCCTCTCAACACTTCGTTCCTAATTCTATCTCGTCTTGTAGAGTTGCACATCCAACGAAGCATCCTCATCTCGGTCACCCGCATCTTCTGCACATGCACCTGCCTCACCGGCCAACACTCCGCCCCATATAGCATAGCTGGCCTGATGGCTGTACAATAAAATTTGCCTTTAAGTTTTAGTGGGATTTTTCTGTCACACAGAACTCCCGTTGCACTCCTCCACCTTAGCCACCCTGTTCTGATACGATGCGTCACGTCGTCGTCAATCTCGCCGTTGCCCTGTATGATTGAACCGAGATATTTGAAACAATCCTTCTTCGGTACCACCTCCGTACCAATCTTAATCTCCATATCCGAGGCAACCCCATCTCTTGTGAATTTGCCTTCCAAGTACTCGGTCTTTGTCCTACTTAGCTTGAATCCCTTTGACTCTAGTGTATCCCGCCAAAGTTCCAATTTGGCGTTAACACCTTCTCTAGTCTCGTCTACCAGGACAATGTCGTCGGCAAACAACATACACCAAGGCACATCCCCCTGGATAGTCTTAGTGAGCTCATCCATAACGGTTGCGAATAAAAATGGACTCAACGCTGACCCTTGATGTAACCCAATATCTATAGAAAATTGCTCAGTTTCCCCTCCTGTAGTCCTGACCTTAGTCCTCACTCCTTCATACATATCCTTGATCACTCGGATATAGGCGACTGGAACCCCCTTGGCTTCTAAGCACCTCCACAAGACTTCTCTGGGTACCCTGTCATACGCCTTCTCCAAATCAATGAAAACCATGTGCAAGTCCCTCCGTCTCTCTCTGTAATACTCCATAGAACGTCTAATCAGATGAATCGCTTCCGTTGTAGACCTCCCTGGCATGAAACCGAATTGGTTCTCCGATATTAGCGTACTCTTCCTTAGTCTCTTCTCAATCACTCTCTCCCATAGCTTCATGGTGTGACTGAGTAGCTTAATGCCTCTATAGTTGTTGCAGCTTTGGATATCTCCTTTGTTCTTGTATAGCGGAATCAATGTGCTGAGTCGCCACTCCTCCGGCATCCTTGCAGATTTGAGGATCTCGTTGAAAAGCCTTACTAACCACAATAGACCTTCTTCCCCCAAACTCTTCCATACCTCTATGGGTATGTCATCTGGTCCTACTGCCTTCCCACTCTTCATTGTCCGCATGGCCCCTTTGATTTCTTCCTTCGAAACGCGACGACAAAAGCTGTAGTTGCGGTGTTGCTCGGATGTGGTGAGGTCTCCCAACGAAATGGCTACATCTCCAACGTTGTTAAAGAGCTCATTGAAGTACCCAAGCCACCTCCTCTTGATGTTCGCGTCGTCCACAACAACTCTTCCCGCCTCATCCTTAATGCAACGAACTTGATCCAGGTCCCTGGTCTTCCTCTCCCTAGCCCTCGCCAACCTGTACACGTCCTGTTCTCCCTCCTTAGTTGCCAGTTTTTGGTACAAGCTCTCATATGCTTTACTTTTGGCTTCTGCTACTGATTTCTTCGCCTCCTTTTTTGCCGCTCTGTATACTTCCCGCTTCTCCACCCTTTCCTCATCTATAGTACTATCCATTAGGGCTTTAAAGGCAACCTTCTTAGCCTTCACCCTGTTTTGAATGTCCTCACTCCACCACCAGGATTCCTTCTTGCTACTTCCTATCCCTCTTGCAACTCCTAAAGTCTCCTTCGCCGCATTCCTTATGAGGTCCGCCACCCCTGTCCACATTTGACTCGCGTTACCTTCTCTTCTCCAGATGCTATCCGACTCAACCTTTGCCCGAAATTGACTCCCCCCGATTCCTCTAAGCTTCCACCACTTGATTTTGGTGCCATTGTGTATACTTCTCTTCCTCTTCCACCCCTTCATCTTAAGGTCCAAGACGACCATCCTATGTTGGGTCGACACACACGCACCTGGTAGGACCTTGCAATCCATGCACACACCTCGGTCGCCACGCCTAACAAGAATGTAATCGATTTGGGTCTTAGCGGTGCTGTTTTTAAAAGTCACTAGGTGCTCCTCTCTTTTGTTGTAGAAGGAGTTAGTTACCATTAGATCATACGCAGTCGAAAAATCTAAGATCGCCGTGCCACCTTCGTTCCTAACTCCATACCCGAAACCTCCATGAGCCCCAGAATACCCATCCGACGTGGCCCCTATGTGTCCATTGAAGTCTCCTCCTACAAGGAGTTTCTCACCAGGGGGAACCTGCTGGATAACCTCATCTAACTCCTCCCAGAAGCGACGCCTAAGTTGTATATCCAACCCTGCTTGCGGTGAATAAGCACAAATGACATTAAAGGTCTCCTCCTTCACCACCACCTTGATAGACATAATTCTATCATTGGTTCTCTTAACCTCTACAACATGTTGTTTAAGCTCCTTATCAACTAAGATCTCGACCCCATTCCGTTGACTCTTACACCCTGAATACCAAAGTTTGAATCCGTTGATCTCTTTTGCCTTGGCGCCTGACCACCTCGTTTCCTGGACGCACACGATATTAACCTTATATTTTTCTAAAACCTCCACTAACTCTAGGGTTCTACCCGTGAGTGTCCCTACATTCCATGTGCCAAACCGCAACCTACTTGCCTCAACTCTCCCCCTACGGGACCCCGATCTCACCAGAGGACTGGCCCTAACTCTACCACTAGGAGTCAAAGACGCCACACCGACCGAAGCAATAATCAAGCAATTACTCTCCAAATAGTAACTAGAAAAGCCATGGTACTGTAATAACTAACCGTTTATTAGTTAAATAATACTACGACTTCAATTATAAAAATAATAATACTAGTAACAGTAGTAACGATAGAATTACTAATAATAGTAATACTAGTAATAATAATAATAATAATACTAAATAATCTAGAGGTACCAACAAAACCAACACAGCAGCTAACCGAAACGTTACTAGGTTCCACTTAAAATAAAGGTAGCACACACAAATATTTTCCAGCAAACGGTACCACACAGCAAACTTCACGTGCTAGAGTCAGAACCAACACAACAATAGTACTAAATAATAACGTAAAGGTCAAGAATCCAAGCACAGGTGAGAGGACAACAACGCACGCTAGGGACCTCGGGTCTGGTGGAGGTGCGCCGGTACTTACCACGGCGCTACTACCTGTCTCCCGCGGGTGGCGGCGCGCTGATTGTCGGCGGCCCGGGGTCTGCGGCTTCCCGACTGGCGATGAGATGCTACACCGACCTCCCGACTGGCAATTAGTAATGCTCAAGCTGGTGTATACCACAAAATATATATATATATATATATATATATATATATATATATATATATATATATATATATATATATATATATTATTTTATTTTTTTTTTATTTTTATTTATTTTTTATTTTTTTTTTTTTGTCCACGGCGGTGGGATTTCGCCGCAGGACGCTTGGAGCCTCCGACGAAGTGGTCAGAGGTCCACTCACCCCTAAAGGGTCGGCGATCACCGACCTTGGGGGAGGTGGTGGTGTGGGTGGCGGGGGGAGCAGGAGAGAGAGAGAGAACTGAACACTGTCAAAAGCTTAAATAAACTGAGTAAAAAGCCTATTTTATACCACAGAGAGACTTCAGTAACATAATCCATCCCTGATGCAAAAGCAAGAACAATCATACACAAGAATATAACAAGGGAAAAGAGCATGCCTTGGGTCAAGTGAGTTGCTGAAGATTGAAGCCTCTGCTTATAGGTAAGGCCATGTGCACCAGGCGAATTGAAATGCCCTTCAGTTTGAAAATATGTACCCTCTGGAGCATAACTTTTCAATGGCTCATTCTTTTGGCATGGGAGCTGACCAGAATCCTCTCGCACAAGAGGCTTTTCTAAGTCATCAACCTGCACAGGATAATTAAGCCAACAACAGTACTAGAAAGTTAAAAGTTATGGCATAGAGCTGAAATGCATACGTCATGAGGATATGCCAATTTGAAAAACCAAGGACTAGTCTTGCCAATTCAAAATGATGATGCAAGGGCCTTTTAGTGCACCTTTTTTGCCTTTTAAACTCAACCTAGTGTAACTGTGTAAACTTAAAAGAACACCACATAAGCTGTTTAACAAACTTTTTGATACAAAAAAGCAGAGTACTCAACAAAATGATCTTCTAAACAGAGAAATCACAAATACAAGATATTAAATATAAAACAAGATCACATTCTTCAAGTCAATAGCAAGATAATATGTCATATGCCTTTCTTCCAATTAGCAGTCATACTGTGATACTCCCCAAAATAAAGGTTTGATGTGTTTTTACCGAACTAAACATAATGTATAGTGTTTTGAAGGGGGACATAAGTGGAAGATGCAAGGGGAGTGTCACTTTAAGCAGGATATTATTTAGAGGCAATCAGAACTTATTACTACCTCAAAATAGTGATTAGGATATCCTAAAAACAAAATAAAATAAAAAGCGATGAGTGTAATTTCTGGATGCAGGGGGTATGATTTGTATAAGAGAGCAGCAGCAACAATCTAATTGTTTCCTCATTCCCTCTTCATGGTACCAGAGCAGTTTCTGGAGCTGCTGTTAACGCTAATATTATTGTACTTCTTCTTCCTTCTAGTCAAAACGTGCAAAAACATACCATCTATCAAGCACACAATGAGTCTTTGGTTTCTAGACTTTGACAATCTGTATTTGATGAATGTTTTGAGTAATAGGACTGTCACACTGGATCTTTTAACAAAATGGTAAGTATTCACTTTTTTGTTGTTTTTCCTTGATTTGTTTCTTTTTTCTTTTCTTTTTCCCTTACTTTCTTTTCTTTTCACACTGATGTTTTATATCAGCACTAGTCCACATTAATGTAACATGCACTTATCAAATGAGGTACTTGACATTGAAAATCCTTTTCTCAGTTTTACTTGTCACTTCTGCACCTAAGCCTCACCCCAGAAAAGGTATTACTTTCCAGTTTCCATGAGCATGATCTTTTCTTTAAGAAAACTGCCCAATCAACTTGCCATGCACTATAAGGTAACTATAAGAACACTTGGCTTCCTAATTTTCCAATCATGTTAACCCGTTACACATAATACATAATGGAAATTTTTGATGAATCATTTCAAGTCCCACTTAACTATTAGTTGATTTTTATGTGTGCTGCCAAAAATGTGTCTCAAAAGTCATTAAACTGCAAACAACGGCGATGTGAACTCGATATTTCAACAAAGGTTACTTCAGAGTTCAGATAACAGAAGCTACATATGCGGGTCAGTTATAAGTCCTAGACCAGCTAAGACACCTTGGGAGGCTAAATTAGTAAGCAGATGTCCAAAACAATCACCCTTTTCCTTTTCATCTAGAGTGCATTTTAATCCGCAGTATAAGCTAAGAACAAGACTGGTATCCAGCTTTGGACGCACAATCAACTTATATAAAGAATAGATCAGCTACGTAATAATCAAGGAACAAGTGCACAATTCCAGCACCTTAGAACTTCCAACTGCACGAGATAGCTAAACCCGACTTAGCACTTTTTGCATGCCCATAGGTAATTACAGATTTCTTCCCTTACAAGTTTAATTTTCAGATATACATGGAAAGTCCAATGCCACCTTTATCAATCCTGAATATGCAGCTAACTTGCAGTGAGGGCAGCTAGGTGCTAATGACAAGTATATCACTGTCACTACAGCCGAGGCGACAATTGTATCACACTTCGAGACAGCCAGAATTAAGTACTAAATATTGTAGGAAATTCAAGAACCCAACGCTATGACTTCTAAGATCAAATAATGATTGATCCAACCCACTAAATTATTCAGCTGCACAACACAATCTTAAATCAGAATTAGTAAATACAAACATCCAACATTTCCCTTCTATTACCCCAAAAACAAAAGATGATATTGAAAACCTAAAAAAGTGCCCTACTGAGACCCTAATGTATACTTAATTGCCCATATATCACCAAAAGAAACTAAACCTATACATATTTTCCATCAAAGGGACTCAAAATACGCCTAAAGCTAAACAAAATCCTCAAAGAAGAAACACAATAGGTTCACTGGTCATTCAAATTCGACAAAACAAATCAGAACATCAAATCCACCGGAACAATCAAATTAAAAATTTCATCAACATCATGATCATAAATGAATTCAATCCGGTTCTAAAAAAGAATATTAATTAATCAGCCAATCAATAAATTTAAACCTAAAACAAAATAAATAAACATAAGAAAAAGAGGTGAGAGAGAGAGATAGAAATTGACCTTGATGGTTCGAGCACGATAAGAAGGAGAGAGAAATCGCCATGGTTTACAAGCAAGGAGAATAAGAAGAAGGATGAGAAGAAGCATAATGATACCGACAACAATGAAGACGACAATGTTGTCCACCATAGCCATCGCCTTCGGGGCTCAGACAAGACAAACAGAGAGAGAGAGAGAGAGAGAGAGAGAGAGAGAGAGAGAAAATGAGGGAAAGGGGGTTTCCAGGATAGCGAGACCGAGAAGAGCGCCTTTGAAATGGTCGCATTTAATTCGCCCCACCTTCTTAATCTCTAACTCCACTCTCTCTCTCTCTTCTCTCTCTTCTCTCTCTCTCTCTCCTTCTCTTGCAGTAATACTCACAATATACATTATTATATTTAAGGGATTTAATTATGTAGTTACTATAAAGTTATGTATGTCTCACTCGTAGTACCACCTTGGAAAGTTTTGCTTAGAAATGAGAAAATGAGAAAATGAGAAAATGAGAATCATGTGTGGGTTAGGGATGGGATGTCCGTAACAGATGACAAATGGCAGATGATGGGATGGTTCAAGATTTTGGTGATAAAGAAGGACAGTTGGCCGGGTATAGATGGGTTTCGCCCCACATTCGTCTTAATTGAGGCAGAGATGGGAAGCGTCAGTGAGGGGAAGCGTCAGTGAGGATGGGGTGGGATGATTTTGAAAAAGAAAAATCGTTGTGGGGAAGAACTGAAGGGGTGGAGGTGGTTTGTGTTGTACTCAGGAGCTATCAAACAGGGCGTGTTGGGTGTGTCGTATTTGGTTTTCTCTTATTCTCAAAACACATAAATTTAGTATGCAAATAAAGATAATCACATTTCAAAACAATTTGGTCTAGCTGTGATATAGTCGGGTCGTTTGTGTTAGTGCTTCTCTGAGTAAATTCAGATCGTGTTCGTATCGTGTCATTGTGTAGACGCCAAAAAAGTGTCGTCAAATGTTCCCAAATGTCTGATGATGAAATGAGTAATTTATGTACATGTGTGCTATTACGCTTTGATAAGTAAATGAGATCTCAAGTCTTCTAAAAGTTGCATCCATTTCCACTTCATTCAAAATTCCCTTTCAAGAGCTTTCTGTCGCTTCCTACCGTGTCAAAATCCGATTTCGCATCCAAGAATTATGGTCAAATGAGTAAAGGGTCAAAACATCAGATGTACACGTATACTGCACATTGTGATTCCAGCCCAATTTGGGCATTCTTTCGGTTGAATTAATTTTTGAGCCTTATGCTTCTAGATTCCTTATTTAAATACCTTTTCAATGACATATCATGAGCCCACACCACATTTCTAATCAAGGAGATACGACCCCAACACTAACCAGTACTCCGAAACTGACCGCTCCTTACTCTTTCGACTATATCTAGAGATTCACAAAACAGTGGGACCAACTAAAGCCTAAGTATGACTCAAAAAGAGGAACCAAGAAAAGAAAGGAAGGGCCTCAAATGGGAGGCTATCATGTACTGAAAAGAGGCAAGCCCCCAGCTCAAGGAAGCGATCACAGGTCATCCTCAAGCCAAGGTCCTTCAAAGAAGAACTCTTCAACGAAGCCTTCTAAAGGGAAGAAGGAGTAAAGTAGTTTTCTAGGAAAGCAAGTCTAGTTTTGAAAAATAATAATAAGAATTTGTTTAGCATAAACCCTCATAGTTGCATTATTATTATTTTTTTGTAACCTTAGGAAGTTTAATTCTTGCAATGTAAGCTTATTCGTTTAGTTTGAATAAAGATTATCCCTTTTGAATGAGTGGAAAGGAATTTTGGATTGATTTTGGCCAGGTCCCTTAAAAGGGTTACCTAAGTATCCAGTGTGGAATTAGGCCAGCGTAGTTCGTTCAAATTGTGTACGTCTTTTTTTTTTTTTTTTTTTCTTAGACGTAGCACATCTTTAGTTGGTCCATATTGGTGAGCTAACTGAACTCGATGCCATCAATATCCATGAGTCTGACTGCGCCTCCTGATAAAATATCTTTGATGATGAACGGGCCGGACCAATTTGGCCGAAAATTGCCCCTGGGGTCGGTAACTGGGGCACATAATTCTTTCCAAACTAAGTCCCCTTCCTTTAAATTCCGAGGTCGAACCTTTTTGTTGAATGCTCTTGCCATGCGTTGCTGGTACATGTGGGAATGGTCTAGGGCCGGTAAGCGTCTTGTAGTAGGCTTGTAACCATTGGTGGTACATGTGGGAATAGTCTAGGCACCCGTATCCGTGAATATGATCTCTTCGTAGCGGGCTTGTAACCATTGGGTTTCAGGAATTTCACCCTCTAAGGCTATGCGCATGGAGGGTAGTTTGACTTCTATGGGTAGAACTGCTTCCATTCCATAGACTAGGGAATAAGGTGTTACTCCCGTAGAGGGTCTTATGGATGTCCTGTACCCCCAAAGGGCAAATGGAAGTTTTATGGGCCAATCTTTGTAGTTTTCTATCATCTTTTCAATGATAGTCTTGAGGTTTTTGTTGGCGGCCTCTACTGCGCCATTGGTTTGGGGACGGTAAGGGGATTATTTGTGGTGCTGGATTTTGTAGTTTTTGAGGAGGGTGGCTGTTTCGGCTTTGAAATGGGATCCATGGTCACTGATGATTTCATGCGGAACGTCGTATCAGCAAATGATGTTGTTCCTTATGAATTTGGACACTTGCTTGGAGGTAAGGACGACATAGGATTAGGCTTCGACCCATTTGGTAAAATAGTCTATGGCTAATAGGATGTATTCATGTCCTCTTGAGCCCTTTGGGGTGATCTTACCAATGATATCTATTCCCCATGCGGAAAACGGCCAAGGGGTGTGAAGTTGTGGAGCATCGAGGGTGGCATATGCTACAGGTTAGCATATATCTGACACTTCTTGCACTTCTTGACATAGTCGTAGCAATCCCTTTCCATAGTAGTCCAGTAGTATCCCAGTCGTAAGACCTTTCTGGAGAGCATTCGACCATTCATTTGTGGTCCGCACACCCCATTATTTACTTCGTCCATAATCTCTGTGGCTTCTTCGGAGTTTACACATCTGAGGTTGACCCTGTTGTGGGATTTTTTGTACAAAACCCCCTTGTATTCTATGTTTTGCGCCGTTAAGAGACGGATGGCCCGTTGAGCTCTTAGTGGTGCGTCTTGAGGGTATATGCCTTTGGTGATGTAGTTGAAGACGTCTTGGTACCAAGGATCCTCTTCGATTGGAGCCGAAGTCATCTCTGTGTCAAGGTTGTTGCAAAAGGCTGGCTCGCCTCTTCTTGTGGAGCGGCATTGTTGAGAGTGTTCAGTCACTCGAATTCATGTAAAAGTGAAAATCTGCATTCTTGCTTTGCCAAGTTTACTTACATTGCTTAAATTGATTAGTTAATGATTTGTGCAACTTTGTGTTCATTGGATTTATCAATAGCTAAACAAAGAAAGAATTGAGCAAGAGGACTTTTTATTAATTTGCAAAAAGAGATAAGCACACATGACTTTAGAGAAGAGGGTCTCTAATACCCGACAAAAAGAAACTAGACTTAGAAGGAAAGTAAAAAGGGGAACACTCCCTATTCAAGACTCAACCTAAAGATTTAACTAGGACCCTAACTTGACAAAACTTGGGGACTCAGACTCGATTCCTCTAGTTCCTACGGGTAACCAATTAGTTCCAGGCTTTCTCGTCCATATTGCCATCTCTTAATGGTGGCGGAACCTCTCCTCTGTCAATGACACCTTGGACGTCGTCTTTTAGGCGTAGGCAGTCATCTGTGTGATGCCCGAATACTCGATGATATTTGCAATAGGGGCGATTTTCTCCCGGTTCTGATTTTGCATCTTCCAAAGGGATGTGAGGTTGGATGTCACCTCTCCATACTAGTGCGTTCATAACTGCTTCCGTTGGTGCAAAGAGAGGGGTGTACTTTTCTTGACTATGACGACACCAGCTGATCGTCCAAGTGTACGGTGGCCACATTGTCCCTTGGTCAATAAAGCGTAAGACTAGCCCTTTAAAGCGCTTGCACTGATTGATGTGATGTCCCTCAGCCGCGCAGTAGGTGCAGCTTAGAAATGGATTTCCTTCTCTCGGAAGGAGCTTTGATGTGGGGGTCTTCGGACGAACATACCCATACTTGGACATTTTGTGATAAAGGAGGTCTTGGTGCCACGAAGTTTCTTCTTTGTTCAAGATGACTGCGTTCCTGCGCTTAGAGGTGCGTTCTTCTAGAATGTCAACTTCTCTCTTATCTTTTGTATCCCTTTGATTATACGAACCAGACTTTTTTGTACTTGATTTTTGTCATCCGCTATTTTGTCGCATCTTATGTCTGGTTCTTCCTCATAGGATTTTTGGGAAATCAAGGTGATCTCCTCATCATGAATGAGGTGAGAGTAATCTTTGGGCTCCTCAATTGTAATATGGTTGATAGCACCTAAGAGGTTGCCAAAACATCCGGTTTCTTCAGCTTTAGAAAATGGTAGAGTGTTATTGTCTATCTTGTCTTGGATGATGTGTTTAAGGGCCCAACAGTCGTTCGTGTCATGTCCTTTCCTTTGATGATACTTGCAGTAGTCGCCTTCTTTCCAGTTACGACTTTTAATACTTGGTTCTGGAGTGGGATCTATGGGTCGGAGTATATCTTTATCCACTAATCTCTCTAAGGCTATACTGAGAGTTGTTCCCAATGGAGAAAAATCCCTCTTTGGCTTGCTGCGGGGTATGAAGTATTCATTTGATGAGACATTGGAGGAAGACTCGTCGCTCTTACGTTTTTTTTCTATCTCTTGGGGAACAGGATCAGGCTTTCCCAAAGTCACGTATTTCCGATTTTCAGACGAAGGGACAAACATTGGTGTATCCCACAACTGTCTTGACTTAATATTGGTGATGTCAGCTTCCAACCTGTCCATTCGGTCAGTCGTCTCAACCAGATACTCCTGAACTGTCCTGATCATGGTGGGACCAAGGTGGTTTGAATATGGTAGAAAGGTGAATCAAACTCTAGCCAAATCTTTCTTCTTTGGATCCTATCCTAAATAGGAAGCACGGAGCACTTAGTAACATGAAAAAGACCACGAGACTCTCATATAAGAAAACGTTGACCCACATATAGAAAACACATTGTCCTAAAAAGGTCCTTAAGCCTGAATGCCCAAATATTTCCCTAATATTAAAAGAAAATAAAGTCGATGAACGAAAATGAGAAAAATAGAAAAAGACGGATCATCCTATTTTTTATTTTTCTAGACTCAAAGAAAATGGAAAATGGAATAAAAAATAAAATAAAAGAATTTCGATCTTTTTTTTATTTTTTGATTTTTTTTTTATTTTGATTCTCGGCGCCCCTTTTTTCATTTTTGCCGATTTTTTGTTTTTGATTTTTCTTTTTTGACCGAATCTGAATTACATCAAAAGAAAAAGGAAAATAATGAAATAGAAAAAAAAGGAGAGGGGAGATTGGGAGACTGACTCTTTTTTTTCGCTAAAAGATCCTAGAAAATTGTTCATGGCTTTTTAGAATATATCATTGGGAAAATGATGAGTGTTCATTGAATTTGAATTCTCGCACTATCTTCGGGCATTAGGAACTAGCTAAAAAAGAAAAGACTCCTAGCACGTAAGTACATGTTGGCACATAGTCATGATAATCATGCATTCAAGCAGGCATTATAATATCGCAGTTTACAGGCAAACATGTGATCAGACGGGCATTACAACGACACATGCACAACAAGCAAGCGAATGCACGAATGTGGGTTAGAGGCTTTTGGCTCCTGTGAGGATACCATGACAAATTACAGTTTTCGTTCGGCGGATGGTTGACACATTAATTGTAATTCTTTTCATCAACAAGGATTGATGAGTCATGGGTGAGGAAGCGTTGATTTGCACGATATGACAACTGTATATTCCTTTAGATGTACGGGTTGTCTACGAGTTGCGACACAAACTTCCTCGAGGGTTGGTAAGGGTCAAAAGGTCGTGCCAAGGCACATGCAAATGATGCAAATGATGCAAAAGTATGGAACATGTTATTAAACAATTAAGCAAACTTGACTTTTGAGTCTCACCCTCTTAAATCCCCTGTGAAATCGGCACTGTAAGGACCCGGGATTTTCGTCCAATCCTTTATAAATGTATTGGTTTCTACGGAGTGCGTCCTTATAGAAATTTTATAAGTTGGGGGTTTAGATAAGTTCAAGGGACCATCAACTTAGAAAAGCTTTTGAAAAGACTTGAATTGAATAAAAACCATGAAAGAGGTCACAAATCTGCTATCGGTGTTTTATCGAAGGGACAAACCGAAGGGACAATCCGAAGGGACAACCCAATAGCGCGATAAGTGAACTGATCATGTTTTTGGAAAGACTCCCACTCATATAGAACATATGAGTACCCAAGAATAATAGGTTCGGGGGCGAAGGTACAAGGTGGGAAGGTGTTAGGCAATCAACTCGCCCGTATTATGACGGCCTCTACTAACTCAAGTTTGCTTCATAATTTAAAGACATGATTCCCACACAAACCGGATTAACAACCTAGAGTTAGACTATTAATTGGTTCATCACAAGCATCACAACATTTATGTTTAACCCTTATTTAGACATGCATTCGATTGACAAGTTGAGCAGCACAACGACTAGACATGCTTGGAAGGACAATATGTAGAAAGCAATAAAAACGTTATTCTAGCATGATATCTACATTATGACTACTAGAAAAATAAACAATTAAAAAATTAATTTAATTTGAGCCCTCAGGAATTTGTACCTGAACTGTAGGCTATATTTGACAAGAATAGTAAAAATAGATCTTAAGTTTGGAAGAAAGAAGGGGAAGCTCGGTGTCAATACTCCCGAGAATAGAGGTTGTCAACAGTAAACGGTGTGTTTTGAACTGAGAGAGGAGGGTCGTATTTATAGGCGTGGAGAAGTAGGTTTGGACTACTGAAAAGGAGTCGAGAATCGAATTGGGCTTGAAAAAAGAGTCGGGCCAGAAGCCACATCAGCGCCGCTAGCGGCCCTGAAAATTTTGTCAGGGCCGCTGACGGCTGTCAGCTACCAGCTGTGACGACATCCAGTCCATTTTTATTTTTCGGAGGAATTTAAATATTCCAAAAAATGTGAAAAGACCGTTTTACCCCTGAACGGTAAAAGACGGTTATACCCTTAAATCGCAATTTGGCGACCGGGAGTCGGAAAGAGGCATGAGACGTGTCGATGGAAAGCTCTTGAACGGGGCTTTTGAATGGGATTGGAATGAATGAGTGTTTGGAGGAAAAACCTGAGACCTTATCTTAACTATTAAAGCAAAAATAGCGTTCAAGTTTATAAATTACTCCTTTCATCATCGGGCTTTTGCGGAGAAATCTGAAGGCGATTTTTTGGCGTCTACACAAATCTACTATCGGCATTTTATCGAATGGACAACCCGAAGGGACAACCCAATAGCAGGATACGTGAACTAATCACGTTTTTAAAAAGACTCCCGCTCATATTGAACATATGAGTACCCAAGAGTAAAAGGTTCGGGGGCGAAGGTACGAGGTGGAAAGGTGTTAGGCACCCAACTCGCCGTTTAATGTCGGCCTCTACTAACTCAAGTTTGCTTAATATTTTACAGACATGACTCCCACACAAACCGGATTAACAACCTAGTCTTAGACTATTAATTGGTTCATCACAAGCATCCAATATTTATTATTGACCCTTATTTAGACATGCATTCGATTGGAAAGTTGAGCATTACAACGACTAGACATGCTTGGAATTGAAAGACAATATTTAGTAAGCAATAAAAGACATGATTTGCATGATATCTACATTTTGACTACTAGAAAATAAACGGTTAAGAAATTAATTTAATTTGATCCCTCAGGAGTTAATAACTGAACTGTAGGCTATTTAGCAAATCAATAGTAAAGACAAGATTTCAAGTAAAGAATAAATTTGGAAGAAAGAGGGGGAAGTTTAGTGTTAATACTCCTGAGAATAGAGGTTGTCAACTATAGACTGTGAGTTTTGAACTGAGGGAGGAGGATCGTATTAATAGGCGAAGGAATACGGTTAGACGGGTGGAGAATGGCCGAAATTCGGAGTTGGGCTTCAAAAAGACAGGCTTCAGAAGACTCTGCGAGCGCCGCAGTGGGTGTGAGCGTGGCAGCTGAAACTTTACCGGGCCATATCTCACTTGTTTGTGATCCTAATTGGATGATTCAAGATACGTTGGAAAGCTTATTAAATCTAGTTTAAAATGGCTTTAGTTTCAGGATCAAATATTTTGTGGATCTCGAGATATACCCAAAAGAGTAAGGAGAGGTCAGTTTTGGAGTACGCGTCAATCTTGGGCTCGTAACACCTCGGTTGGAAATGTCAATCTTGGGCTCGTGGTGTGGACTCATGATATGTCATTAGAAAGCTATTTGAATAAAGAATCCAGAAATATAAGGATTGCAAATTAAATCAACCAAGTGAACCCCCAAATTGGGTTGGAAACACGATCTACAATATTCGGCTACATCTATTTTGACTCTTAACTTTGTTTGACCATAACTCTTAGGTGCGGAATCGTATTTTTACACGGAAGGAAGCAATGGAAAGCTCTTCAAAGGAGATTTTAAATGAAGTGGAAATGGAAGAAACTTTCATAATACTTGATATCTCATTTAATTAACAAAGCATAATAGCACACAGGTACAAAATTTACTCATTTCATCATCGGGCATTTGGAGACATATGAGGACACTTTTTTGGCATCTACATAAGCTGGGGGCTTAGATAAGTTCAAAGAACCGTTGAGTTAGAAAAGCATTTAAAAAGACTTGAATTGAATTTGAATAAAAACAATGAAAGAGGCCACAATTCTGCTACCAGCGTTTTACCAAAAGGACAAATCGAAGGGACAACCCAGTAGCTCGAAAAGTGAACTAATCATGTTTTTAGAAAGATTTCCGCTCATATAAAACATATGAGTACCCAAGAATAAAGGGTTTGGGGGCGAAGGTACGAGGTGGGAAGGTCTTAGACACCCAACTCGCTCGTTTTATGATGGCCTCTATTAACTCAAGTTTGCTTAATAATTTAAAGACATGATTCCCACACAAAACTAGATTAATCATCTAGATTAGACTATTAATTGGTTCATCACAAGTATCACGACATTGATTATTTTTTGGATGATTTGCATCAATACATTTTGACTAGTAGGAAATAAACATTTAAGCAATTAATTTGATTTGAGCCCTCGGGAGTTTAGTACCTGAACTGTAGGCTATTTAGCAATTGAATAGTAAAAATAAATCTCAAGTATAGAAAAAGGGAAAGCTCGGTGTTAATACTCTTGAGAATAGATGTGTTTATGGAAGAAAGAGGGAGAAGCTCAGGAATACTCAACTGAGAATAGAGGTTGTCAACTGTAGACTGTGTGTTCTGAAATGAGAGTGGAGAGCTGTATTTATAGTGGACGGAGTAGGGATGCTCGGCTGAAAAGATAGAGCGAAAACTGAAGAAATCGGGTGAAAAGGATGGCGCCAGCTGGCTCAGCATGAGCTGCTAGCGGCTCTGAAAATTCATCTAGAGCCACTGGCGGCTCTCGCTAAGCCGTTGGCGGCTCTCGAGCTACCAATTGGATGTCGTCATCCACTCATTTTTCGGATGAATTTGAATATTCCAAAAATGCAAACAGACTGTTTTACCCTTCTGCGGTGAAAGACTGTTTTACCCTTGATTGGCAACTTTGCAACCGAGGGTCGGAAAAAGACACGAGAGGTGTCGTCAGACAGCTCTTGAGCGAGGCTTTTGAATATGATCGAAATAAAGGAGTGATCGAGGAAGAACTTGAGACCTTATTTTACCTATCAAAGCAAAAATAGCATTCAAGTGTATAAATTACTCTTTTCATCATCGGGCTTTTGCGGAGAAATCTGACGACGCTTTTTATGCGTATACATATACCTCGTAACCTTACCTCTGAATCCTATCTCTTGCCTCATCCATTCAGCCATGAGAATCATGTATTTCCCCACTCGGGATCGTAGGGGGTTCTTTTCATTAAAATTGTTTTCCTTCCATTTAAAAGATCAAAATATTAATTTCTTATAAAAGTTAAGTAGCGACTCTGATTACACAAGTGCAATACTTACAACAGTTGAACCTGACCAACTTATTGGCACACCCTCCTTGTAAATGGGCATTCATGTGAAACTCTAAACCTTTTGCCGCAAACGAGATTCAAAACTCGTTCGTTCGTCGCTCATCGAGGGAATCTGCGCATACTTCACGCGTTTAGACCCGCGCCCGGGAAAAAAACCATTGGGATATCGTTTCCAAACGAGGTTTCTACAGCATGTTGTTGTTTCTATAAATCATGATGAATTTGGATATTGAATCAAATTGTTGAGCATTGAAGGATGTATAAGGTATAATGTGATTGTGGTAGTGAATCGAGAATTAGATTGTTCTTTCATGTGTATACCATTAGACTTATTGACTGGACTGAAATTGTTCTTGTTAAATTTGTAACCTTGAAATGGTTATTGAGATCTCTGCCAAGAAATGTGAATTTACATGTTATGTGACCACTACATTAAATTGAATGGAGAGTTAATGCTTGTTTGGTATGGATTCACCAAGGGACGCAAACATTGAGCATTGTACTATGACAGGATTATTTACTACGGTTAGTAGGGGTCCTACATGTACTACACAAATCGCATCCATACATGAGTAATTGGGCGAAATAGCTAATACCATGGATTTGGTGAACAGTTCTTTTTATAAACCGGATTGGATGAGATAGGATATGCATATTTCGAAATGAGTATACTAATATTGGATTATTAAACTTTAGGACTGGGTCCCACTGCTATCATGCACAAGACTATTGATTCTATTGAGTTGAGTTAATAAATACTTGACTGGCTAAGCTTGTTTACTTCTCTCTAATGGATCTTGACTAATGGAATGTTAGTTATAACTGATTGGCTTTTGATTTAAAACATAATTGTTGATTTACTTATAGAATAATAATGTTGTGGTTTAAGCAGGATGGCTTAATGATGAAGATTAAAATGGATTGATTGTGTTATGAATTACTCAGTTTATCTGATTCGATATTTTTATTTTATTTTTATTTTTTTTGTTTGTGTGTGTTGTCTACTTTCTTCTTTGGTGGGCCTATGATGAACCTATGTAAAATTCGTTTGCATATGGGGAGTAGATTGACAGGTTGTGAAGTCAATATAAGTCTTTGGAGCTTCGTTGGGATTAAAGGCGAAGAGAAGAATATCGTATGTCTTCTAACTTTATTTGTTTTTGAGAGACTATTGTTATTATGGATCATTGTAACTTTTATTAATTCCTTTGTATATGAAATGTGTTGCATTATTATCAGTTTGTTATGGTTATGTGTTTGGAGTTTTATAGTCGAAGATAGTTATTGTTTAATTATCATAGATATCATTTTTTTCTAGTTGGGATATTATACATATTTTTTAGTTTCTTTAGCCTTGTATTTAATTAATTTTAAATACGAAGGTAACGCTTTCGAATTTCCCATACTTTTTCGCTTTTATCTTTTGTTTTATTTATGATGGAAATTTGGTGGTATTACAGAAGCTTACTAAACTCAAGAACACAATTAGTTTCACTCAAATCCTACAAAATACAGGATCAAGTTAGATAATGTTTTCTTATAAATCTAATATGATTTTTTCTCCTAAAATAAATCTGATCCAATCTGATTTCTTTCTTAGATGTATATCAATATGTTGTTTATTAGGAATAACAACTAGATTGGAAAACAAATCAATAATATGAAATGTTTCTTCACTTGTTGGAGAAAAAGTTATTTATATTCTTCTCCTTAAATAAATGATTGATTACTTTACATGTATATGGTTTATTGTCTGGAAAGACAAATAGATCGGGTAACAAATCATTAATATGAACAAATCAAAGTAATACGATATGTTTCTCCATTAAGATTATATATTAAATGTTTCATGTTATAAATTGAAGCTTTATATTGTATGAGTACTATATTAGTTCCTCTCATTTGGTGAATCATTTCATGCCCACAAGCCCAACAGTAACGAAAAATGACTCTCACAAGCATTATTTTGTTTCTTACAATTATATGTTTTATTGTTTATGCTAACGGAATCGGAAGGGTGTTGTCGTAAGAGCATAAAACTGCAATTGTAAAGAGCATTAAGGTCCGAATAATCCTCCTCAGCTCATATGTATTTCAATTCCTTTATGTCAATTTGTTTAATTTTGCTTTGTCTTGAGTAGATTTGTGATAATGGTACAATCAACAACTAAAAGTAATGTATATTTCTGTTACTGGCCAATTAAAAATTAGCATCAATTGCATTGAGTTACAATAAGGTTCTAGCGATATTAAAGTGCGGCATAGTGACGTATGCAAAATTATATCAAAGTACTAGATTTCGTGTCCGTGCAATACAAGGGTTTCTTGTTTATTATCTTCCATTATTAGAATCAATATAATAAAGAAATTTAATCACATCAATATATAAAGTTGAATAATAGGAGTCTATCAAGGAGCAATAATAATTTTTTATCAAGAAAAAAAAACTCTTTTAACAAAGAATTTTTATTTTTAGTGAATATATAATTTTTTTAGGATAATAAATATAATTATTATCATCTTTTATGTTAAGTAGTAGCTAGCTAGTATTGCGAAAAGATAAGTTCGTATAAACTTGACTAACCATTTCTCTCCCCTCATCACAAATTAAACCACCCCTTTCCCTTGCCTTTCACGGCTGTTTTACAGCCCAACACTACAAGAAAAAGTAGAAATAGTGGCTTTTTTTTGCCACAATAAAACCAAAAATTGCCACAAAAACCTTTTGTAACAAAATTAAAATTTGCCACAAGGTTGTCACAAATACTCCGACACAATATCTATTTGTGGCATTTTTCATTTTTGCCACTATATATTGGCTTATAAGTGGCAAAATATTTTTTACCACAAAAGAGTATAGTGGCAAATTGTAACTATGTCACAAAAATATTTAGTGGCAAATTGTAATTTTGCCACAAAATATCTAGTGGCAAATTGTAATATTGCTACAAAAATATTTAGTGGCATTTCAATTTGGCACAAAGCACATTAGTGGCAATTTAACATACTAAATACTAAACATTAATATTAGAACTTTTAATCAAACTATTAAATCAATAGGTTTAAAACTAAACTGGGCTAATTTGATAAAGGCCCTACGGGTCTTTTCAAGCCAAGCCTACTTGTAGCTAGCTCTAATTAGGCCATTACTACATTTTTATTGACCTATCTCAACTCCTATTTTCAACTTATAGAGCAAGATGGGAGCCCATTGTATCAGATTGCGATGTGGAATGTACAGCGCGAACCATTGGCAGTTATAATCATACACCAAGATGCTCAGCAGCCATTAAGTATAATCCTGCGAACCATTATCTCTAAAATGATTCGCTAACTTGGGAAAAGGAAACAAAGGTAGTTCTAGTTAAAGAACTGTCAAGACCCTTCACCTCACTATCTCTTTTACAAAACCCAGTCACCTGGTCACTTCGGAAGATATCAATAGCTTAATTAATCATGGAGCTACAGAGATGATCCATATTTCTTATTTGATTTTGTTCTTGCGATGAATTCTGACTCTTTGTTGCTTGCTTCAACTTTGCGGGAATGTATACAAGTAGAGATTGTCATTTACTCTGTGTTCTTATGTTCTTGGGAAATTTAGGTTTCTATTTTTTTTACCAGATCATCCTCCTCCTTATTAAATGTATGCAACATATTGTGGCATTTTTTAGAAATTGCCACAAAATGCCACCAACTTGTGGCAATTTTTATTTTGTCACTTGTATAATTTTTTTTGTGGCTAAATATTTATTGCCACAAAGTTTTTTGCCACTAAATCTAAATTTTCTTGTAGTGCAATAAGGTACCCGTAATGTTGCTCATCCTAATTTTAAGCATTTTTTTGTTGAAAACTACATTCGTTTTTACACTTTTTGTGGGAAACTACCTTACTTTCTTAAATGTGTGGGGAACTACTTTGTTTCCATTTTTTTGTCAAAGACTACCATTTGACAGAATTACGTGTAACGGAGTTAACTTTTCTAGTAAAAGACCTTATTGCCCCTCACGTAAGTATGTTGACTGAACTCAAATTTATTTCCCTCTCTTTGACCATATTCTCTCTAACTTTCCCCCATTTTTTTCTTATCTCACTATCTGTCTCCTTTTATATGCTCTATTTTTCTCTGCCCTCTCGAATTTTTGCCAAGCAATGACCAACATTCTGGCTAGAGAGAAAGCCATGGTGATTGCATTGAAACAAGATGCAAAAACCAAAAAAGGGGAGGATTCCGGTTACCAACCAACAACAATTATACATCCAAAAGGAAGAAGAAATCATTTTCTTAGAAAGGTACTAAAATTACTCACTAACAACCCCAATAACTTTCAGCTTGAGGGAAATGGAAAAGAAAAATGAGAAAAATTTAAAAAAAAAAAAAAATCCAATAACTAACACTAAGGGCTTGTTTTTTTCGACTGGAAACTGGTGATTGGTAACTGGGAGAAACTGGGCAAAACTGGTGAAAACTGGTAAATCTAACTGATAACTGGGAGAAACTGGTGAAAACTGGGTCAAATTGGGCAAAACTGAGAGAAAATGGGGAAAACTAGGACAAACTGGAAATTTTATATTTTTAAGTGTTTAATAATAATAATAATAATAATAATAATAATAATAATAATAATAATAATAATAATAATAATAATAATAATAATAATAATAATAATAATAATAATAATAATTAGTATTTGTATTACTACTACTACTACTACTACTACTACTACTACTACTAATAATAATAATAATAATAATAATAAATAATAATAATAATAATAATAATAATAATAAATATTATTATTATTATTATTATTATTGTTGTTGTTGTTGTTGTTGTTGTTGTTGTTGTTGTTGTTGTTGTTGTTGTTGTTGTTGTTATAAGGACTTTTTAGTCATGTTTAAATATTAGTCGATGCATTTATTTATATCTATATTTTGATATAACATATAGTATATTTAATTATTATGTTTAATGTGTATAAATATCAAAACTGGGAGAAATTGGGCAAAATTGGGAGAAACTGGGGAAAACTGTATTTTGTAACTGGTAACTGGGAAAAAACTGGGAAAAACTGAGGAGAACTGGTCAAAACTGGGCAAAACTGGAAACCAGTTGAAAAGAACATGCCCTAACAACCCTAATAACTCAATTTAATCGGAGAAAGAGAGCAACTAAGAGGAGAGAGAAAGTGAGATAAGAAAAAAGGGGGGAAGTTAGAGAGAGAATACGGTCAAAGAGAGGAAATGAACTTGTGTTCAGTCAACATATTTAAGTGAGGGGCGATAAGGTCTTTTATAAAAAAAGTTAACCCCGTTGTACGAATTTCTGTCAATTGGTAGTCTTTGATAAAAAAAAAATTGGAAACAAAGTAGTTCCCCACAAATTTAGGAAAGTAAGGTAGTTCTCCACAAAAGTGTAAAAACGAAGGTAGTTTTTAACAAAAAAAATCTAACCAATATAAATAAATAAATAAATATATATATATATATATATATATATATATATATATATATATATATATATATATATATATATATATATATATATATATATATATATATATATATATATATATATATATATATATATATATATATAATTGAGTTCTCACCAAGGTGCCATTGAATACATAATAAATAGTCATAAATGCATGGGTGATTAAAAAGAAATAAAAATATTTTAATTTTATTTTAATAAAAATAAGTAACATAATTATCCTAAAAAATATTATATATTCACTAAAAATAAAAATTCTTTGTTAAAAGAGTTTTTTTTCTTGATAAAGAAATTATTATTGTTCCTTGCTAGACTCCTATTATTCAACTTTATATATTGATGTGATTAAATTTTTTTTATTATATTGATTGTCATAACGGAGGATGATAAACAAGAACCCGTGCATTGCACGAGCACGAAATCTAGTATATGTGTATAATTGAGTTCTCACCAAGGTGGCATTGAATAAGTAATAAATAGTCATAAATGCATGGGTGATTAAAAAAAAATTAAAAATAGTTTGATTTTATTTTAATAAAAAAAAGTAAGATAAGTATTATATTTATTATCCTAAAAAAATATTATATATCCACTAAAAATGAAATTTCTTTGTTAAATGTGTGTTTTTGGTTGATAAAAAAATTATTATTGTTCCTTGCTACTCCTGTTTTTCAACTTATATATTGATATGATTAATTTTTGTATTATTATTTCAATTCTAATAACGGGATATGATAAACAAGAACCCGTGCATCGCACGGACACGAAATCTAGTTTTAACTATAAAATCCATGATTCGCCAATGTGGTTGAACCCTGTTGAACTAGATTTGAGGGTAGAAAATAAATAAATAATAAAACGAGCTTGCGTCATCCTTCTTTTGGCCTTAAAACTTAAATGAACGTAAGAGTCAGCTCCTTCCGTGTGGATACCGTACTACAATTTGTATGGTGGCTACCAATTTTTGTAGCCACCATAATATTATAGAGTTAGAATTGTTGATTTCAGGGACGAAGTCAGAAATTAACGTTAAAGGGGGCCAAAATATACCATACATCTTCTTATTTGTGTTAGGAGGGGCCATAACAATAAAAACATACGTAATTTTGTTGCTCAAGTATGCTTTTCTTTATAATTGCATCTGTACAACAAAAAATTAGGAGGGGTCATGGCCTGCCCATGCCCCTTAATACCTTCGTCCCTAGTTGATTTGCTAAGATGAAATCTGAGCCCTTCACTACTTTGACCTCATTAGAAGCTTTTTCAAATTTTTAGTTTATAAAATTAATTACGCAACAAGTATAATAATTAGATTAGGAAGGGGCTTGTTTGGGGTGAGTGATTGAGGGGGAAGGCGGCTAGCTGCAATCACCGGAAAACTAATGGTCGGTGATCGACTGATCGGTGCGATTCAGTAGTTGGTTTACGGGGAATTAAGTGCAAAAGTTGAGAGACATCATGGCTGATTGGCTGTTACGGTAGCCTTCCAACACCAGATAAGAAAAAAGTTCGGGCATCGGGCATCGACGGCGATCTCGCAAAGCTGCTGTCGGACACGAAGGGAGATTGGCTGCCCAACCTTGATTTTGTTCTTTGCCTTTTCCTTCTAATTGTTTTACCAGAATCACATCGTAATCATAATGGCAATTCGTTAGTCGGTTGATTCTTTTGATTCATTTGCATAATCCATGGTGATTTGGTTTTTTTTATTTATAATTAGAATACATGGTGACTTCGAACCTTTAAAGGGGTATTCTTTTCCACTTACTCAATAATTGATTTAGTTCAATTAAGTTAAGTAGAATTCACTTTGGTGGAAGTAAATGGCGACCGAGGCACCCCATTACGTCATGTTCGGACTCTCGTGTTCAATAGCGAACATATCAGAGCAGCTGAACAAAGGACTAGTATAGTTCCTAGAAGCCAGCACACACAAGACATGAAGGAATGGAGATTCGAACCTATGACATTGCCTTACCAAACCATTTGGGAGTAATTTTGGAACCATAGACCACCACCCTTTCAATTAAATGATAACTTTTTCCTCTAACTAAGTATTATATTTGTTGTAACTAAAGGATCGCAATGATAAGATTTGTGTGCATGCATTGATGAACTATGTTCAATTAATGAATATATACACACTAATTATTTAAATTATAAATAAACTATTTCTACTTATACTCACATTGAAAATTATCATTAAAATGTCACATATTTGGTTATAAATAATAGAAAATTTGGTAATGATCAATTAAAAAAAAAAAAAGAAGTTCCGCCACTTCGATCATTTAATGTTTCCGTCCAATTTCATTTATTTAGCTAAACTAAAAAAAGAAATATTATTCATAGGTAAATGATCTCTTCATGAGCACATATAACATACATGACTAAATTTTAAATTTGTCATGCCTAAAGTTTGGGATGAGTTCACACAATAATCTATCTAATTTGTTGACTCACATGACTCGGTACAAAAACAATATGTATCTATTAAATCATATCGATTATAGTTAGCTTGTTACGGGATATTAGTGTGGTTGAATGTAATCATTTTTGTTCATCAATAATATTTTATTTAGTTGTGACTATATATTTCACCAAGTCTAACCATTTTTGATAAGTGATACGTGACAGATTTATGCTTGTTCATAGATGTGATTATCTTCCTTCATATTTTCTTTGTACATTACTTGTTAAACACAATTTTTTTTAGCTTGATAAAAATAAATAATTAATTATCTAGCAGAGAAAGTAAAGAAAGGAAAAAAAAAAACACAAATGAAGACGAAAGTAAAACAATTCACTTAGCTGGAGAAGGATTTTTCAATGGTGATTGAGTAGGTGGTACACAACAACATATAAGAACATTGAAACACAAGTTAATTGTTTAAAAGATTTTAAATATGTATATATTTTTTTATTATAGTATTAAACCCGTTTCTTATAATAACATTTAAATATTATACGAAATTATCCCACATCCAATTGAAAATTAGTCATGACTTAGATTACCCGATAAATATGTTTCTTAATTAAATAATTTATTTGTTTTAACAAGTTTAAGGAAGATTTTGCCTTCAATGGATGAGGTCGGAGAAGTGTATACATATACAAATTCTATATTTGGTTACGATTATTTTGCCACTTGGTTGTGACTAATTGACAATCGTCATTGGTAAAATATCAATGGTTGGGGGAAAAAGGTCAAAATGGTGTGTGATAATTTAGGGTGTGTTATTTGTAATTAAAAGTCACTGAATTGAATTGAACTTAACTCAACTTTTTAGTGAATTGAACTGAAGAAATATAAATATTTGAGAAAAAAAAGTGTGTAGCAAAATTGAACCAAAGTGAGCTGAACTAATCTAATCTAAACTAAATCGAAAACTAAACAGAGAAGGAGAAAAGAACATAGCCTTCAATGTATGCTTTCCCAATTACTAGGAATACTTTTTTTTTTAATTTTATATAATGGTAAGGAAATGGTGACATGAGGAGCGTCCAATGATAGCTTCCAACCGTATCCACATTACTAGAAATATGGCTGAGAGGAAAAACACTTTATGTTTAACTATCTAAAGTTTTCATCAATGTTTTTAGTGAAATGATTAATTAAAAAATACAAAATGTTGAAAGTAGAGGATTACGAAAAAGATATTGAAAAGAATGTGAAGCAAGTTTGAGACCGTGCACATTCCCTACCAACAACTGTGCAAGGAACCAAATTTCTGGAACTTAACTGTAACGGTAACACATCTGCAATGCCTTAGAAAGATTTCCAATCACCGCTGTAAGTCGGAATCAGACATCTCCTACCTTTCGCCAATCCCAGTCATACTCACCAGTATCAAATGAATTGAAGAAAGACGGATTGCTTGATCCAAGTTAACCGTGACAGCCCGGTTGGCCGCCTTACACCAACCGACGTCCACCCAGTTGGCTGACTTGCATCCTCTTCCTTTACTGGTTATACCTTATTTTCTTTTTTCTTTTTTATTATTTGAATGCTATTATACCTCAAATTTCGATCATCTTCCCAGCCGCCGGCAAAATGTTCGTTCTCCGGCATAAGGACTCTATCCGATTTTCCCATTCTATTACTTCCAAACAAACCCTTCTTAATTAATATCTACAGTTTTTAATTGATTATTTTTACTTTATAAAACTATTAAAATTACTATTTTTGGGGTCAAACTAATAAAGGGTCCAAATTTAATGATAGCTAATCAATGGTCACAATTAAATATTGTGGTGGCTAAAAAAAGTGGTAGCCACTATACATGTACCGATACCTTACTGGCTTAGATTAATTATCATGCGATTTGTGTACTCCATCCGAGAAAGAGAGACGGGTCCCATTGCTTCAATTTATTCTTTTGTTATAATGTACAAGTAATGGATTTGCCTCTGAGTCATATGGCACAATAATAAATGACAAATTTTATAAGGATAGCATCAAGGGACGCTATAGTCCCGGATTCGATTCCTGATAGCAATGTTGTATTTGGCGACTGACTCCTCACTCCATCAGACTATAAGAGTCCACAAGAGGGTTCATGAGGGGGCTTAGACGGTGCATAATCTATCACTTTTTATAAGTAGTGGTCGGACTAACCTAATCCGAGAAATGACATAGCTCATATGTTACACGGTTAGTCTTTGAAAGTGTATAAAGATGTTTAATTTATTAAATTAGGATTCATGAAGAAAATAACCGACTTGCCGATGTTTTTGGAATAGAGAATGACACGCAAAATGACTTGAAACATAGATATCGTCAGAATTGATCTAACCAGAATAGTTCGTAAATCAAACAATCTGAGATAGTATTATTTAGTCTAACTTCTGAATAACTTCTATTTTTTACCCTATTTTTCGTCACAAACCACCCCTTCCACCTCCTCCGATCCGATCTTCACCCTCCTTTTCAGTTTTAAATAAAAAGTTCAAAACACCCATTTAATTATCCTTAAAAATGGAGAGTATTTCAAACCTTTTTAGAAATTGAAATTGAGAGTGATGAGGAATTAAAAGGGGTAAGTTGCGAGAAAAAATAGGGTAAAAAGAAAAAACGGCTCATAAAGTAAGTGAAACATGCTCCAAGTGAACTCAACTACGAAATAGTATGTGTTAATTATTAGTCTTCGAGCTAGCTCGTAGACATCCTTACATAATGTTTTTATCCATATCATGTCTTGGCCTACCATTCGCTTACATAAGTTTTTCCTTTATGTGAGTAATTGGTGATGAAATTAAAATATATTGTTGATGTACATTACGTCACAAACAACGGAGGAAGTTGGTACCGCGTACCTGGTTGGTTTACATGTACACGTCTTCCATCTTTACTTTGATCAAGACTATCAAATTCTAAGTCAACCAATTATAAGACGTCCGAAAAAATATCTATTTGATGACATTATTTTGGTGTGGGTTTTCCTTATTTCTTTTTTTTTTTTGGTTCACGACTAAGGGTATCCACCGTCGACCACAGTGACTATCCTCCGCGATGGCTTGTAGGCACCTCAAAGGATTTTCCTTATTTCTTTAGTAGTCTGTTCGATACACATCATTTTCATACATGAATTGCTATATTTATTGAGATGCTACCACGTCTATAATAAAGTTATACTAGTAGCTATTGCTAGTTACCCTGTGTTATGCACGGACATGTAAATAAGATTATGATCTATAATAAAAGAAAGTGGTAAAATAGTAGTTGATATTGTAATTCCCACATGGGTAAATATGTGAATGACTCAAAGTAAGGCAATAATTGAGTTTTATTATACAAGCATTTTTTTTTTAAGATAACATGTGCCCTTAAGTTAACGACCGAGAACCTCCAGTGGCCCTGAGAGGACTCGAATCTGGAACCTCTGAAATATTTCTCAAAGTTCTTACAAGCATAGTAACTCTCATTTCTACTTGCCTTTAAATAGACCTATGTTGTAACAAGAAAACATAACCGAGTGAAAGCAATAAAAAGCAACGAATACTTTCACTACTTTGAGCTTCCTTTCTAAGCTATCTCTTAACACGTTATCAACACCACCTAACTCCATACTCAAAAGGTAAAATACAAACTCATTGCAAAATATTCTAAGTTTTGAAGTAGTATGCTTTGTTGTTGCCGAATATAATTTGGATCCTGTACATCAGAAACTCAAAACTAGATTACTAAATTTTCTAGCCATATAGTTTTACGTTAGTTTTGATACCACTTTGAGGGTAGACGCCTAAAAAGCGTCCTCAGATTCCTCCGCAAAAGCCCGATGATGAAAGGAGTAAATTATACACTTGAATGCTATTTTTGCTTTGATAGGTAAAATGAGGTCTCAAGTTTTCTCAATCACTCCTTTATCTCGATCACATTCAAAAGCCTCGTTCAAGAGCTTTCCAGCGATACCTCTCGTGTCCTTTTCCGACCCTCGATTACAAAGTTGTCAATCGAGGGTAAAATCATCTTTCACCGCAGAAGGGTAAAACGATTATTTCACATTTTCTGAATATATATTCAATTTCATCCGAAAAATCCCAAAAATGACTGGATGTCGTCATATGCCGACATCCAGCTGGCAGCTCGAGGGCCGCCAAAGGCTCAGATATAACCGCTAGCGGTTGTGGATGAAATTCCAAAGCCGCTAGCGGCTCTTGTTGAGCTAGCTGGCGCCAACTTTTCACTCGATCTTTTCACTTTTCGGCTCTATATATCTTTTCACCCGATCAACTCTATTCCGTCCACTATACATACGATCATCCACCTTCACTTCAAAACACACAGTCTACAGTTGACAACCTTTATTCTCGGGAGTATTAATACTGAGCTTCTCCCTGTTTCTTCCAAATCTATTATTTGCTTGAGATCTAATTTTACTATTCATTTGCTAAATAGCCTATAGTTCAGGTACAAAACTCCTGAGGGTTCAAATCAAATTAATTGCTTAACTGTTTATTTCCTACTAGTCAGAATGTAGGTATCATGCTAATCATGCATTTTATTGCTTAGTAAATATTGTCTTTCAATTGTGTGAACAAGCATGTCTAGTTGTCGTAATGCTCAACTTTCCAATCAAATGCATGTCTAAATATGGGTTAATAATCAATGTCGTGATGCTTGTGGAGAAACAATTAATAGTCTAAATCTAGGTTGTTAATCTGATTTTGTGTGAGAATCATGTCTTTAAATTATTAAGCAAACTTGAGTTAGTAGAGGCCGTCATAAAACTGGCGAGTTTGGTGCTTAAGACCTTCCCACTTCGTACCTTCGCCCCCAAACCCTTTATTTTTGGGTACTCATATGTTCTATATGAGCGGGAGTCTTTCTAAAAATATGATTAGTTCACTTTTCGCTCTACTGGGTTGTCCCTTCGATTTTTTCCTCCAGTAAAACGTCGGTAGCAGAATTTTGACCTCTTTCATAGTTTTTACTCAATTCAAGTCTTTTCAAATGTTTTTTTAAGTCAACGGTTCCTTGAACTTATCTAAACCCCTTACAAATTTTCCATAAGGACACACTCTGAGGCGAAGAAAGTCCCGGGTCCTTACAATGGCGACTTCACTGAGGGCTATTTAAGAGGGTGAGACTCGAAAGTCAAGTTTGCTTAATTGTTTAATAACATATTCCATATATTGCATCATTTGCATGTGCCTTGGCACAACTTTTGACCCATATCGACCATCGAGTATGTAAGAGCCGTAACTCGTAGACAACCCGTATATCGATCTAAAGGAACATACAGTTGTCTTATCATGCAAACCGACGCTTTCTCACCCACGACACATCAACTCTTGTTGGTGAAAAGAATTACAATTGATGTGTCGACCATCCACCGGATGAAAAACGTAATTTGTTGTGGTAACCTCGCAGAAGCCAAAAGTCTCTAGCCCATATCGCGCATTCGCTTGCTTGTTGTGCACATGTCGTTGTAATGCCCGTCTGATCACATGTTTGCTTGTAAATGCGTCGTTGTAATGCTTGCCTGAATGCATGAATGTCGTGACTATGTGCCAACATGTACTTACGTGCTAGGCGATTTTTTCTTAGGTAGTTCCTAATGCCCAAAAATAGTGCGACAATTCAATGAGCACTCGTTTCGCCGATGATAAATTTTCATATAGCGTCAAAGTCATGAACAATTTTCTAAGAACTTTTAGCAAAAAAAAAAAAAGAGTCGGTCTCTCTAATATCCCCTCTCCCATTTTTTTTTCTTTTTTTTTCCTTTCTCAATGTAATTCAATTCGGCCAAAAAAAAGAAAGAAAAGAAAAATAAATAAATAAAAAAAAAAAAAACAAAATGGCGTAAAAAAAAGGGCACCGTAAATTTTAAAAACAAAAGAGAGAAAAATAAATGCCGAATTTCTTTTCTTTATCCCATTTTTCATTTTCCTTGAGTCTAGAAAAATAAAAAAAAGAAATAAAAAAAAAAGGATAGTCCGGCTTTTTCTATTTTTCTCATTTTCGTTCATCGACTTCATTTTTCCTTTGATATTAGGGGAAATATTTGGGCATTTAGGCTTAGGACCTTTTCTTTAGGACAATGTGTTTTTCTATGTATGGGTTGTTCTTTTTCTTAGATGAGAGTGTCATGGTCTTCTTGTTGCTAAGTGCTCCATGCTTCCCATTCAGGATAGGGGGTCCGAAGAAGAAAGAAAACACTGAGAGAGGTCCAACTCAACTTTAAACGAGACATCAAGCGTCAAGCACTTGTCAATCCATCTCAACCGTATCATGATCCGAACCGTTCAAGAATACCTCGTTGAAATGACAAACAGAGTTGATAGGATGGAAACCGACATCAGCAACATCAAGTCCAGGCAACTATGGGACACACCAATGTTTGTACCCTCATCTGAAGATCGAAGATCTGTGTCTCAAGGGAAGCCCAAAGCTATTCTCAGTGAACAAGAAAAGAAATGCAAGAATGGGGAGTCATCCTTAAGTGTTTCGCCAAGGGAAAGTCAAATGACCAGAACCAAGTAAAGAAGAGACTTTGCCCCATTGGGAGTAACTCTCAGTACAGCTCGGGAAAGGTTAATCGACAAGGAGATACTGCAACCCTTAGGTCCCACTCCGGACCCTGAACTAAGAAGTCGCAGTTGGAATGTCAACCAATAATGCAATTATCACCAAGGCAAAGGGTACAACACTGATAACTGTTGGGCCTTCAAACATGCTATTCAAGATAGGATCGACAATGGCACTCTACCATTGCCCAAAAATGAACAAGACTCTGAGGATACTGATGACCTCCTGGGCGCCATTAATCACATTACTACTAAAGATGCCAAAGCTCATTCTACCTCATTTATGAGGGAGAAGTTGCTTTGATTTCACTAAAGTCATTCGAAGAAGGATCGAATCTGGAAGGTGACAATGGAGATGAGATATGAAAGAGCCTGGATTGCATAATCAAGAGCATTCATGAAATAAAGGAAAAAGTCGTTATTTTGAAAGAGCGCACGTCTAGGCGCAAGAGCGCGATTCTCTTGACTAGAGAAGAAACATGGTGGCGTCAAGACCTCCTCTACCACAAAATGGCCAAATATGGATACGTCCACAAAAGGGCTCCCACGTCGAGACTTATCCTAAGGGACGGGAACCCATTTTTAAGCTGCACCTACTACGCTTATCATTCAATGCAAACGTTTCATGGGAGTCATCCTACGTTTCATAGACCAAGAAACAATGTGGCCGCCATATACTTGGACCATCGGCTGGTGTCGTTTGGCCAAGAGCGATACACTCCCCTCTTTGCACCAATGGAAGTTGTCATGAACGCACTAGTATGGAGAGGCGACATTCAGCCTCTTGTCCCCTCGGAAGATGCCAAGACTACACAGGAGGAGAATCGCTCTTATTGCAAGTACCACCGAATCTCCGGACACCATACAGATGACTGTATCCGCCTAAAGGATGACATTCAAGAGGTCATAAACAGGGGAGAAGCTCCACTGCCACTGAGAGAAGGCAATGCTGAGGATAATGCCTGGTTATATATAATTGGCCGTAGACAAAAGCTAGAGGAGTCGAGTTTGAGTCTCAACTTTTATTGAGTTAGGAACCTAGCTAAATCCGTAGGCTGAGTCATGGACGAGGAGAGTTTTCCTCTTTACTGCTTTCTAAGTCTAGTTTCTTTCTTTTTATGGGAGTTAAAGACCCTTTTTCCTAAAGTCATGTGTGCTTATTTTCTGCAATTGAATAGAAATTCCTCTTGCTCATTTCTTCCTTTGTTTAGCTATTGATAAACCCGATGAACTCAAAGTTCCACAACTCATCAATTAATCAATTTAATCAATGTAAGCAAACTTCGCAAAGTGAGAATAAAAATTACTCCTTTTAAACAAAGAATTGAGCAAAATGAACTCTCTCAACGATGCCCCAAAGGAGGAACGAGCCAGCTTTCTGCAACAACCTCAATATGTGCCTAATCCTAACTCCAATTAAAAAAGATCCTTGGTACCAAGACTTTAATAACTATATCACCAAGGACACTGTTGAGTCCAAATTTACACATATTTATAACCTTCAATTTGGTGTTTTTGCTCAAGTACTCATGTTATTTTGGTACTTTTGTTTGTTTTGTAGGAATAAACTCTCTAGCAAGACCATCATGAAGAAAGGGATCAAATTGTCAAATTTGGTGTCGTATATGTCAAATGAACATGCACCTACGAAATACAAAGATTCAAGCCCAATTGTTGATTTCTACTGATATTTTACTAGTACAAGATAAGCAAAAGAAGGAGCTAGAGAAACATTAAATGACATTCATTGATTAGTGGGCTAAGTTGATTCATACATACTACAAAAGCAAAGCTTTGGCTATTTATCTCAGCTCATCTACGTACGAGAAGTCGGTGGTGGACTTATGCCTAAGGTGGAAAAGAATTCAGGCCAATGACTTTAAAAAGAGAACAACAGTTTAGCCGAACCTGGAGTTCCGTTTTACAGTAGTCTTTAGACTAGTTTAGTTTAACCGTAATTTAGGTTTAGTTCTAGTTTAGGATTCCAACTTTAAATTTTATTATTCGTTCTAGCATTTTAATTTTAGCACATTAATTCTTAGTTTCAATTATTGTTCTTCGTGCTCTTTGTTTACAATTGCAACCTTAATCATTCAAGTAAGTATTTTCTTTTATTGTTCAATTTATCGTTCTATGTAACCAATTACTATTTTATATCTTTCTTTTACTAGTTAACTCTGATTTGGGTGACACAATTGAATTGTAATTGGTAAAAAGATACTACCTTTTACTTGTTTACGTTTTTGTTTGTTCCTTTTCATAATCATTTTCATGTTTTATATTAATTATTTTTCTTTTAGTTCAGTTCGTTAATTTATAATTAGTAGTGGCATAACTGTGTAAATCCATCCTCGTGGGATCGACCCGTATTTGCCTGTGCTAGCTACAACTACACCGTGTACTTGCGGTATTTTAACTCAACAGACACATATCCTCCAGACGTACCAATAAGAGCTCAACGGACCATCCGTCTTTTAGCGGCACAATACATAGAATACAAGGAGGTTTTGTACAAAAAATCCCACAACAGAGTCAACCTCAAATGTATGAATGTTGAAGAAGCTGCGGACATCATAGATGAGTTACATAATGGCGTGTGCGGACCACACATGAATGGTCGAATGCTCTCTAGAAAAATCCTGTGACTTGGGTATTACTGGACCACCATGGAGAAAAAATGCTACGACTATCTCAAAAAGTGCAAGAAATGCCAAATATATACCAACCTACAACACATGCCACCCTCAATGCTACATAACTTCACGTCGCCTTCACCTTTTTCTGCATGAGAATCGACATCATTGGCAAGATCGCCCCCAGGGCTCTGGAGAACAAGAATATATCCACTACAACAAATATGCTAATAGATGACTCTTTTTTCCACACTTGTGTGGAAGTGTGGTTAAAAGGACGGAGCTTCTCCACGCTTTTAATATGTGGAAAATAAATTCGCTAGGTTTTTACGCTCGTCTTCGTGGGATTGGATACAAAAACTACCAAAACGAGAAATTCTTGTGCGGTTAGCCGGTTAGTGGGTAACGCGACTAATTTTCATAATAAAAAAAAGTTAATTAAACGAAAAAAATAAAAAGAAGTTGGCAGAAGCCCAGAGACCTAGTACGCTCAAGCTCAACTGCTAAAAACTTTTGCCCCCCTTTTTTTCTCTCACTCTCTCTCAAACATGGTGCTACTGGAAGAATTGGTCAAGGATCTGGGATATGGTGGTACTCTTTCTCTCTCGCTTTGTTGCCAATAATGCTACTTTATATATTTATAATCATGTTTTGGGGCTCAATTTCATGTATTTGGGGCTGATTTTCATTTTTTTGGTTGACTAATTCTTTAAGCGCTGATTCCATTTCATGTATTTGGTCATGCGATGCAAAGAGAATTTTGGGAGAACTTACAATTACCGGAAAAACGAACTTGAAGCTCAAAAGTGATATTATCGATTTGCTGTTTAGAATCAATGGGCAATCAAGCCATTTTTTTGCAGGTAATTTCCTTTTTCTTTTTTGTTGGTATGTTGTTGGAGGAAATTCTTGGATCTGCAGATTAATGAGAGACATTGATTGTTGCTAGCTATCACTAGTTATATGGTTCTAATTGCTATTTGTTAATGAGTGCAAACACAAATGATTTTTAAATTTATTTATTAAAAATGTTTATGTTGTTTGGCAATTGATCTGTTGATTATTTGGCAATGCCATATGTTTTAGGTTCACGTTTCTCCCTTTTTATGATTTTGTTGCTAGTAACTATGTTGGGTTTTGTTTGACAATTGTCAATGGTACTAAGGCCCTTATCAATGGATGCTTGTTTCATTGCTTATGGAATCTCATTCATCCTTCAGTGCGAGCTATCCTTTCTAATCCTAGTTTTATTTTTGTAAGTGTTTTAATTTTAGCTCATGGAACTACTTTAGATACTTTTTATGCTAGTCTTAAGACTAAGGTGGTTAGTTTTCAAGAATTCAGTTGCTTTTGGCTCTACAGGTTTTTGGTGTGAACATATTCAAATCACAACTCATTCATGCTATGCAGAAACATCTTTTTGCTGTAATTTCTCTCGGAAAGTTCAAATTTCAGAGAGTCTAATTGGTAGTTCTATGATCTTGTTCATGACGTTATTTTTTGTTCTCTATATAGACAATTCACAATCCATTAAAATAGACTTGAGAAATAATCATACATATGCCTTTGATTGACTATGATAGCAATACTGTGTAATTGTTGCACTGATTGAAACTCTGTGAAGCACTAATTCTCAACAATCACATTGTATTAACAAAATTCTATAGGCAATCATTTTATTTGTTTTTCTTTGTCTAATGAACTCTTGATGACCATTGTTTCTTTGTATATGTTTCTCTCAAACGCAGACTTTGCTGACTTAGCTATTTGAGAATAAATGATGTCTTTTGTTTACAAAATCATCTATATTGTCGGTGAAACGACCTTTTTTTAATATCTGTTTATGTACAATGTACGAAGGAAACAATTTAGGGAACAATATGCAGACCAAGTTTTATTTTACTTTAGCAGCTGTTTATGTTCATTTTGATATTTAATGTGTATCATTTATGCATTACACAATTTTTCAAACACAACAGTGGCATTAGAATGGGCCAAAGGCTTTGAAGCCTACTTCTTTGATCCGGTGCAAGTAAGGCTTTTTTAATCTTATGTTTATCAAAATCTTGTTCTGTAAAAAGTGAAAATAGATTCATGTTTGTGAACTTGTTTTGTTTTGGATTATGCAGGACCACACAAATATATCAAGAGAATTAACTTGAAGTGGGAATTTGACCATTTTAATGGTCATATCTGTCATGAATCTAAATCTGTAGGATCTCTCTTTCGATGCACCCTATCTACTGAAATCTAGTTTGATATCTTGAAATGGCTTGGCATTACTCGTAGACCCATGGGGCTTAGACAGGAAGCTCAAATGGTACCAGTGTCACTTTGATCAAAACTTATTGCATCAAGCTACAAGGGCAGCTATTTCAGCATAATTTTACAAAATATTAAGGGGGCGAAATTTCAGACTCGTCAACAACTCCTCAGATCCGTTATTCAAATCTGCAATTTGATACAATTCAAATTGTATTGTAATCTTTTCTGTCTATTTGGATTTCATTGGCCTGTGTGAGTTGTTATCTGGGTTGGCGTTGGGAGGTGTGATTGTTTGTCCTTTGAAGTTTTTTGCAAGGGCAAAATTGTATGCTACACTTTCTCTTTTTCCCCGTAGTGGATGAATAATAAGAGCTTGTTTATTGTCCAAAGATTTTTTTTATTATACATTTTCCCGCCAAAATTTGTGATGCTTTATGTGTAGTTCAAATTCCCGCCATAATTGCCACACTATTAAGTGAGGTAAAAATTCTTCTCACCTTGCAAGTAATTGGAAATATCTGACACCTACAAGTGTAGAAAGAGTTAAATTTTCTGCAATCAAAAGTGTGGAAAATGTGACAGCTAAAAGCGTGGAAAATCTCCACATTGATTTTTTCCACACTTATAAGTGTAAAATATCAAGTTTTTCAGCGTGGGTAATTAGCTTTTTTGTTGTAGTATCCTAGTAGCCATAGACTACTTTACCAAATGGGTTGAAGCACAATCCTATGCCATCCTCACATCCAAACAAGTGTCCAAGTTCATAAGGAATAACATCATCTGCCGATATAGCGTTCCACATGAAATCATTAGTGACCACGGATCCCACTTCAAAGCCGAAATAACCACCTTACTAAAAAACTTCAAAATCCAACACCACAAATCATCCCCTTATCGACCCAAATCAATGGTGCGATAGAAGCCGCCAACAAGAACCTCAAAACCATATCGAGAAAATGGTGAAAAACTACAAAGATTGGCCAATCAAACTCCCATTTGCACTTTAGGGATACATAACATCTATAAGGTCATCAACAGGAGCTACACCTTATTCCTTAGTCTACGGGATGGAAGCGGTAGTACCCATACAGATTCAGCTACCCTCTATGCGTTTAGCTTTAGAAGGTGAACTTTCGAAAACACAATGGATGCAAGCCCGTTATGATGAACTCATGTTCATGGATGAAAGACGTTTACGGGCTCTAGACCATTCACATATGTACCAACAACGCATGGCAAGAGCATTTAACAAAAATGTTCGACCCCAGAATCTGAAAGAACGCGATTTAGTTTTGATGGAATTGAGTGCTACAGTTACTGACACCAGGGGAAAATTCCGACCAAATTGGTCTGGTCCATTCATCATCAAAGACATTCTATCAGGAGGTGCAATCCGTCTAATGGATATTGATGGCATCGAGTTCAGTCAACTCACAAATTTGGATCAACTAAAGAAGTGCTACGTCTAAAAAAGAAATCCGAAAAAAATGACGTACACAGATTGAACAAACAACGCTGGCCTGATTCCACACTGGATACTTAGGTCACCCTTTTAAGGGGCCCAGCCAAATAAGTCCAAAAACCATTCAACTCGTTCAAAAAAGGACAATTTTTATTCAAACTGAACGAATAAGCTTACATTGCGTAAATTGAATCTCCTAAGGTTACAAAAAAAAAGGGGGCAATTAATGAGGGTTTAAGCTAAACGAATTCTTATTACTTTTTTTTTTAAACTAGACTTGCTTTCTAATGAAAACTAATTTAATCCTTCTTCTCTTTACAAGGCTGCGTTGAAGACTTCTTCTTTGAAGGACCTTGGCTTGAGGACAACCTATGATTGCTTTCTTGAGTTGGGGGCTTGCCTAAAACATGATAATGTTTTTGATAAGGCCCTTCCTTTCTTTTCTTGCTCTCTGTTCCTGAGTCATACCTAGGTACTAGCTGGTTCCACTCCTCATGACGAAGGTCTCGCCTTGTTTCTCCATCAATGCAAGAAAGCCAGGACAAATAAATTTCAGAAACTTGAGTTGGGGCAATTATCTTAGGCATTGTCCAACGGTCCCTGCCTCACCAGTATACACTCCAACTCTGAGCAAAATCAGTTGTCAAAGCAATAACAGTTTGTTTCGTAGTCTCCTAACGAGGGATAACCTGTTTCAACCCATATTGCCTCATGATCCTAAAAGCAAAGAAAAATGTACCCCTTTACAAACTTATTATCCTAGTGTATGGGATGTTCTTACATCAAGAAACCAGAGAAGTCAAACCCCACCAGGGTACATACCAACGGATAGCAGGTCCAGCACTGAAAAAGTTGTCCCATCAGCAAGGGTCTTCTCATCATACAACCTTTTCCTGATTAGAAAGCTAGCAGCGGTATAGGTTCTTCTCCTCCAAGAATTAGGAGCACGAGCTATCATCTTTTCTGGTGACTCTATCAACCTCAAGTGCTCACATAGCCAAATTTGAAGCAACAGGGGGCCGCCAGAAAATGCTTCCCTAGGCAATATCTTCAACCTGTCAAGCCCTAGAATGGTTTCTCCTACAACCAGATGCAAAGGAGAATGCCCTTCAGCAATTTGATCTACTACTCGCAACAATGAGGCTCTACCCAGATCAGATGATTATGCATTGACAAACAATAGACGGTTCAACAAACAGAGTACAAAGGCTCGTCGACGACAACGCCTGAATATTACATCCTGCTTAGAAGAGGAAGCAAATTTCTCACAAATCTTGACTAAGTCAACATCAACACCGAGGATCATGCTTTTGGCTTCGGTAGATGACAAGCCTAGAGACTTCCTATATTGACTGCTAAAATCATCCCTCAAATAAGGCAAAGCTGGGGGAAGAACATCAGACATGTTAATGATAACAACAAATTCTTCTGTTAATGGACATAGTTCAGAATTACCAAAGCGGAAGACATGCAATTCTGGATCCCAATAGTTCAGAGCAGATCGTAAAAGAGGCCACAGAATTTTAATTGGTTTCAAAGCCAACAAGGTGGAAATATGATACGAAGCCAATTCTAGTTTATCTTCAACGGTTAGATTTTTGCACCAAGCATCGAACGGATTTTCAAAGGATTTCACCATGATAAAAACTTTGTGAAATTTGGGAGTTAATGTTTGAAAAAAGATACGACATTGAACATCCCGTCAATCCTATTTATAGGCAAAAAGTGGTGCCAAAAAAAAATTCAAAGTTCGCAAACAGCCCAAAACCAAAGCCGTCAGTGGCCCTCAGCACAGGCCCAGAGCCGCCAACGGTTGTGCCCAGGGCTGCTCTTTTTCTCTTGCTCTCGTCCATTCGACCTGTCCATTCAACACAGGCCCCAAGTCCGAGTCAAAAAACAAACAACACTGTTATAGGCCCGAGAATCTCTTAGTTTTGACCTTTTTCCATTTTCTTTCTTTTCTTTTTTCTTTTTTATTTTTTTAGGGGGTATAATATGTGTAATTTTTGCTTTTCTTTTGCAATTTTTACCTTATTTTCTATTTGTTCCCTAATTTTTTTCCTTCTCTTTACTGCATCATATATTGTATACTTAAACATCAGACGGGCATAATTGAGTCATAATAGCATGCACAGTCATAAAAATGCATAAAACACAGGTGTTCAAATCTCAAAGATCAAAAGTCTATAAGTCAAGTCTACACTACTCAAATGGCGTCACTTGGGCTATCATCGCCATTGCTATCAACCTCATCCTCAACAGTTGGCCCATGACTAAAGTTCCCCACCGAATAGTGGAAAGGCCCTGAGTACTGAACGAGCTGTATATCGGCCTGCTGTAACTAGGCCTCATATCTCGGCCATCAAACAAAGGCGTATGCATGGGGGTACCTGCCGAAGGCCCCGATCCAAAAATATTCTGTACGGCCTGGCTAGCAGAATTCATAACAACATTCTAATGCGAAGGCCCAGCTTGAGGCACGTCCCATCCAGGAGCATCTGCCAACCTCCACTCACAGGAGTCATGACATACCTACTACTCATAGAAAACAGAAAATCCACTGCATGAAACATCTTTGGCACATGAAGGTGTGGCCTAGATGGCACAGACACCTCAGCAGGAGGAGATCTAGCCATCCCAGCAGAATTCATAACCTCCACGCTTGCCCCGCATCAAGCGCCTATCCCCCACCGTGGACCTGGTTTATGGCTGCCCTGCGCGCCAGCCCCTCCGCCCCCGCAGAAACCACTACTACTTTGTCACAGGTTCTTAATACTATGTCTTTGCAGGACCCGGGTGTCGGATGGTACATGGATACTGGTGCCACAACTCACTTAACGTCCCAGTTAGGTAACTTGAGTAATATTTTTAATAGAACATTAATAATTCGCTTATTGTTGGTGCCAGTTCTGTGATTCCTATGACATGCATGGGCAATTCCCATATCCAATCCCTTTCCCGTCCCCTTCACCTCAAAAATATATGTGTTGCCCCCGACATCATTAAAAATCTTGTGTTTGTTCGTCATTTCAGTGTCGATAATCTTCAGTGTGATAGCACTGGCGACCTCTATCCCGTCACCTTCAACTCCACCTCTACATCACCTACCGCTCTCCTCACCAGTAGCTCTTCCACTTGGCATCAACGTTTGGGACACCCGGGCGAGTCTGTCTTAAAGTCTTTAGTTTCTAATAGTTTTATTGAGTGTAATAGAGACAAAGCATCCTCTCTATGTCAGGCTTGTCAATTGGGCAAACATGTTATACTTCCTTTCTATAAGTCTGACTCTGTGGTCAACTCTCCTTTTGATATTGTGCACTCTGATGTTTGGACTTCTCCTATTTCTAGTATTAGCGGCACACGCTACTATGTCATCTTTTTAGATTATTTCTCTCAATTTCTATGGGTTTATCCATTACATCGTAAAAGTGATGTTTTCTCCAAATTCCTCCACTTTCGCTCTTATATACATACCCAATTTAATTGTGAGATTAAGGCCTTTCATTGTGACCACAAAGGCGAGTTTGACCACACAACCCTTCACGACTTGTTTGCCTTTCGCGGCATGGTCGTTCGTTTTTCATGTCCCCGTACCTCTCAACAAAATGGAAAATCTGAATGCATGATTCGCACCATAAACAATATTGTGCGAACCCTTCTCTTTAAAGCTCACATTCCATCAACCTATTGGATCGAAGCCCTCTATATGGCCATCCACCTCCTAAATCTTCTTCCCTCCACCGCCATCTCTAATAAAACTCCCTTCACTCGTCTCTTCAAAAAAAATCCCTCCTACTCTCATCTTTGGGTCTTTGGGTGCCTCTGCTACCCCAACCTCACGTCCTCTGCCCCTCACAAATTCGCCCCTCTCTCTACTCCTTGTGTCTTTCTTGGGTACCCAGCCAACCACCGGGGCTACAGGTGCCTAGATCTTGCTAGCAGGAAAATCATTATCTCTCGACATACAGTCTTTGATGAGTCGTCCTTCCCTTTCTCCACTGTGGATCCATCTCCCCCTACATCCTATGATTTTCTCGATGTCACCACCACAAACTCCCCTTTCTCTCTCCCTCTACCCGATCCCCACCAGGCTGCCCCAGCTGCGTCCCCCTCCCCCCTCCTACCACCACTAACAAAATGACCACCCGCGGTCAGCTTGGCGCGTTCAAGCCCCACAAAATATTCAACCTCCATGCAAGCACCTACCTTCCCCTCTTCCCCGCTCGCATGTCCGGGCTCTTAAGGACCCTTATTGGCGGGCTGCTATGCAATCCGCATATGATGCTCTTATTAAAAATGACAATTGGGAACTGACACCCCAACCCCGACCCCTCCTTCATCGACACCGTCCGCCAATACTGCCTCCACCACCTCCTCTCCTCACACACACCCACCGTCCCCTCCCCTCTACGGCTTCCCCCTCTCCGTCCCCCCTCCCCCCTCCCACCACCACTAACAAAATGACCACCCGCGGTCAGCTTGGAGCGTTCAAACCCCACAAATATTCGACCTCCATGCAACCACCTACCTTCCCCTCTTCCCCGCTCGCATGTCCAGGCTCTTAAGGACCCTCATTGGCGGGCTGCTATGCAGTCCACATATGATGCTCTTATTAAATATGACAATTGGGAACTGACACCCCAACCCCCAAGGATCAATGTGGTTCGTTCTATGTGGCTATACAAGCACAAACTTAACTCCGATGGTTCTCTTGAGCGCTGCAAAGCGCGCATGGTTGCTAACGGCAGGTCCCTGCGCCCAGGTATTGATTGTGATGAGACCTTCAGTCCAGTGGTCAAACCTGCCACCATTCGCACTGTCCTTAGCCTTGCCCTCTCCCGGGCATGGCCAAGCCATCAACTTGACGTTAAGAATGTCTTCCTCCATGACACTCTTAACGAGACAGTATACATGCATCAGCCACCCGACTTTGTTGACTCTGTGCATCCTGACTATGTCTGCCGGCTCTGGAACTCCCTCTATGGCCTGAAACAGGCCCTCCGAGTTTGGTACCAGCGGTTCGCGGAATTTATGACCCGTGTCGGTTTTTGTCATAGCAAGTCCGACACCTCCTTGTTAATTTATAAACAAGGTTCTGACATGGCCTATTTGCTCTTGTATGTTTATGATATTGTGCTCATCGCCTCCTCTCTCGCCCTCCTCCATCGGTCATCTCTGCTCTCAGCTCCGAGTTTGTCATGATTGACCTTGGCCCACTGCACTATTTCCTTGGGATCACGGCCACTCGCTCAGGGCCTATTTCTCTCCCAGAAGAAATATGCTCTTGAGATCCTTGACCGTGCCCACATGTCCGATTGCAAGCCTTGCACTACCCATGTGGACACTAAGTTCAAGCTTGGTCCTGAAGCCCCGCCTGTTGTGGATCCATCCCTATACCGCAGCCTTGCAGGTGCCCTCCAGTATCTCACATTCACTAGGCCCGATATTTCTTATGGTGTTCAGTAGGTGTGTCTCTTCATGCATGATCCTCGAGAGCCTTACTTCTAGGCTGTCAAGCGCATCTTGCGCTATATACAGGGAACCTAGGACTTTGGCCTTCAACTTTATTCCTCACCTGCCACTGGTCTTATTGTTTACTCTGACACGGATTGGGCCGATTGCCCCAATTCCGGTCGGATCACATCTGGCTGCTGTGTGTTCTTGGGTGATAATCTTATCTCATGGTCTTCAAAATGCCAAGGAACAGTCTCTCATTCCAGTGTCGAGGCTGAGTATCGTGATGTCGCCAATGCGGTTGCCGAAACCTGCTAGCTTTGCAACCTCCTTGTTGAGCTCCATTGCCCACTCACCCGGGCTACTTTGGTATATTGTGACAATGTAAGTGATGTGTACCTCTCCACTAACCCGGTGCAACACCAACGCACCAAAACATATTGAGATCGACATTCATTTCGTTCGCGAGAAGGTCGCTTTTGGTCATGTCCGAGTTCTTCATGTCTCATCCAGCTCTCAGTATGCGGACATCTTCACGAAGGGTCTCCCTTCGTCTCTATTTACTGATTTTTGCTCCAGCATTAGCGTTCGTCATCCTCTCGCTCCGACTGCGGGGGTGTGATAGATAATGTAATTAGAATAATTCATTTGTAATTATTTAGGGCTTGTGTATTTAGGCCCAGTTACTTGTATTAGGGTGAGGCTCTTTCTCTGTAACCAGTATATATTCTTAATGATAATAAGGTAACCCTCAAGGGGAATTTAACCTAATCACAGTTAGAAGAAGTGCTTCTCTCAAAGCCAGAAGCTCAGCCATAAGTACATTATGAACCTTGACCTGCCTTGCAAAACCAATCCACTTTCCAGTATCATCTCTCACACAGCCTGCAATTCCTGCACTAGTAGAAGGTGTTGCCATAGAAGCATACATTAATATTACACTTCAACATGCCTCTGGAAGGGGGAACCCAGTGGCAGTATTGATCAGTAAAGTTGCTTGCAACAGAAGTATTTATGGGTTGGTTGGATAGAAATTCAGAGACAGAGAAGATAGAAGTCGTGATCCAACACTGGAGAGGGGAAACAGACCCTTCAAAAATGGTTTTTTTCCTCCTTCTCCAAATGTCCCAAATGATTAAAGCGAAGACATTAGCTTTCGCTTTGGACTCAAAGGTTCCCTTAGCTAGGAGATTTTGTTTGAGCCACTCTCTAATAACTCTCAACATTCATAGGCAGAAACATTATTACAACTTAAGAGCAAAGAAGCTATACAGTACCATGTTTTGACATACATCAATATAATATCTCCTATCCTTATGCATACATCTATGGATCTCAAGAGCATCTGAAGAGAACACAACAGAGCGAAACTACGAGTTGTGGTTAAAAAGAATTAAAAACATAATATTGACAGAGAAAGGCAAATATAAACACAAACCCAAGTTCAACACAATCAAGAAACAACTTGATCCGGTTTTGTGTGGGAATAATGTCATTAAATTATTAAGCAAACTTGAGTTAGTAGATGTCGTCATAAACAGGGGAATTGAGTGCCTAACACCTTCCCAATTCTTACATTGGCCCCCAAACCCTTATTTTTGGGTACGCATATGTTCTAAACAAGTCATCAAATACCTTAGGTTCATGCATCTTCTGTTAAACCTATTTAATACTTATCTTAATGTCATAATCTTTAATGAAAATTCTTTTCACCTATATGTCTATTAGGAAATGTATCTAACAAATTACTACATTGATAAATCAATTACATAAAAATTATTTTTATATGAAACCAAATATATTTGTATACAATCGTGCACCGCACTAGGCATGCAACTAGAATTAAATAGGAAAGTAAAATAGTCGATTTGAGTATATAAAGAAAGAGATCCATAGATTAGGAATTTTGTAACAAGATGTAACACAGTTACACATGTGAATGTTTTGTTGCAAGTTTGTACTAATAAGAATATTTTAATTGTTATAAAATACACAAACTGTACATTACACTACAATATTTCAGCTCAAAGTTGGCGTTTTATATTAATTAAATAGGGCATTTTGAACATGCCTTAATAGAAGGTATCAAATAGGGCAGTTTATATTTTGCCCTCTTTGAGCATATCAAATAGGGCATTTCTAAAAAAATGCCCTTCCTCTCTATTATGCATTATCTAATAGGCAACTTTCAAAAAAAGTGTCATTCCTCTCTATTATGCATTATCTAATAGGAGTATAGGACACTTTAAAAAAAATGTCCTCTTAGTTACTACTAAAATTTCAAAGGTTGCTTCTTTTCAAAAAAAAATTCAAAGGTTGCTATGTACTATATGCTGCGGTAATTGTAATTTTTTTTTTGGTGCATTCATTTTACTTTGATTCGATCGGAATCGTCGGCTTGTCATTTTTTGTAACTTATCATTTTGATCATGTTCTCACGGAATTGTATGTAATTAAATACACTCTGAAATAGATCTTTGATAGTATGATTTTTGTTGTGTCGTGTTCTTTTTTTGTTGCGTTTGTAAAGAGGGTGCATGACTGCATGTGGAGAGAGAGGGAACAGAGAGAGGAGAGAGTGAGAGGCAGAGGAGGGATGTCTGATGTGAGAGAGGGGGCACACCCGGGTGTGATACTGATATCACTAAACTTTTGCTGTCCCACATCGACAAAGGGGAGGAGATTTGTGCTCCACGAAGTCTATAAGTAAACGTCTGGAGACCTTGAACAATGGTAATTATGCAGCGCATTTGAAAAAAAAATTGCCCTAATAACCTAAGACATCGCGACAAATAAGGCATTTTAAGGGCATTTTAAAAAAACGCCTTCTTAGCCTAATAGGGCGTTTTTTCGATTAAATAAGGCGTTTTAAAACGCCTTTTTTGTACTGAAATATTGTAGTGTCAGCACTGGGATATAACTAGTTATAAGAAAAGAAGAAAAATCATAAGGAGCAAAAGTTTTAGAGGTAATGGCTTGTCTCCTACCTCTAGAAAGACCATATCCTTATCCTTATTTGACAAGCTTGAGATGATCTATAAGTCTAGAACTTCGATAAATCCCTTATGGATATCGTTTCAATAATTGCATTGTCTCAAAGGAAGTAACGCAATCACTGCTAAAGCAAAGTTTTGCATAAAGCAATTTTGGCAGTTTTTGTATTTCCTTTCTTATAATGCTATATGTGAAACACTCATGCTAATTACTAGTTAATGATAAATAAAGTGAGTTATGATTCGTCATGTTTAATTCTGAACCATCCCTATATGGATCATTACATCACCAATTTTTATTTTTATTTTTTAAATTTCTTCATTCTTAAGTATCCTTCTCTCTTGCTGACATACTTGTAAACTGATGAAGCCATCATCAACTCATTAAGAAAAAAAATAGTTTCATATTACATGCATGGACATGTAATGACCCAGTTTAGGTTCTTGGCTAAAAGGATATGTTGACTTGTACTACTATTTGTAAATTGTCGTTATACTATGCCAAGTTTAAGGGAATGATTTTGTTGTGCTTGATTGCGTCATATACTTTACTCCTTTGATTTGGCATTTAAAATGTGTATAGTTGCTTCTGTGTTGCCATTAGTGGGAGCTGAAAAACTAACAACTTGATTATACAAGGGTTTTTTTGTTGGCCTCCCGCCATCTTTCAATGTCCAAATTGAAACCTAACCTTAAGGAAAGCAAAACACTCCTAAATTAGGTCGTTTCATTTTAAATCGTCATGCTTGATTTACTTTGTTTATTGAAAATATCTGTCACCCTTAAGTATATGTTTGTTAGTCAGATATCATTTACAATAGCAAGTGTTGAATACAGGTTAAGGATACATGATTTACCAAATGACACATGTGTAGCTTTGGATCACATATGCATGGAGAATATCCAATCATTTAACATTTGGTGCGTTCTTTAGATGTGAACATATCTGAACTGAACTGATTTGAATTCAACACCACTTAATAATACCACTGAACAGAACTGGACACCACTGAACTAAATTGGACACCACTTAATATATGAGACAATAAGTATGTTTCTAAACTGAGCACCATTGAACCGAAATGAACATCCCTGAACTGAACTAAAACTCACTAACTGACATGAAATCACTCCTGAACTGAATTGATTGTGTAAACTCTAAACAACGCACCCATTATAACGGCTCGTTTGGTTCAACTGGAAACTAGCTACTGACTAGTAATTGTCAAAAAGTAGAAAAAATTGGGATAAATTATTGGAGATAACTAGAAAAAAATTTCTGAAAATTGAGAAAAATTGATGAAATTTGGGAGAATTTGGAGAAATTTGGGAAAAATTGGGAAAATTTGGAAGAAAATTAGAATAAATTAGAGAAAATAGAAAATATTCTAATTTTTATTGTGTTCTTAATAAATAAAATAATAATAATTATACAATAATAATAATAATAATTTTAATAATAATAATAATAATAATAATAATAATAATAATAATTATTATTATTATTATTATTATTATTATTATTATTATTATTATTATTATTATTATTATTATTATTATTATTATTATTATTATTATTATTATTATGACAAGAGATTTATACTCATTAGGTTTATATACATAGAATTTTTTTTATTTGATATAATATGTTGTGTATCTAACTATCATGCTTAATATCTCAAATTATTCAAAAATATGTACCACGAAAAATTGGAGTTTATTGGGAAAAACTAAAGTACAAAGGGTAAAATTTGAAAAATTAGGAAGAATTGGGTCAAATTAGAAAAAATTAGACCAAATTAGAAAAATTTTGGCGAAATTAGGAGAAATTGTGAAAAATAGAAAAAAATTGTATTTTATAATTGAAAACTGGTGAATATTGAGCGAAATTGGACAAAACTAGTTAAAAATAGGCAAAATTAAAATCAAGTTGAAAAGAACATGGTGTAAGACTTGCGAGCTTAGAATACACACAAATCCAATCCGATTATGTAGAATTGAAAACATCGGGGGGGTATCATGGGGATGGAAGTTAAAGGTGCCTGTGTTAGATTAGCTGAAATCCTCTCAAAGTGCCATGTTAATGCGGATTTGCGAACGTACCCTGCGAAACAATAACTTGTAAGGGAGGACGACGGAGACCCAACGTACTCTCTCCTTTTTGTCAAAATGTTTATTATGAGGCTCCCTCAATATGAGACTACCTTTATAATCAAGCATGACATAATGCTTACTTGAAGGGTCTCATGTTGACCGAGACCGCTTCATATGAGTTTTTGTGCTTTTTTATTCTAACTAAAGATTACTAAGATGGATTTTTGAAGCAATTGACGAAGTGCCCTGATTTCAATTTTAACCCTAATAGTGGAAAGGGACCATGATACACATACATTAAATATATATCTCAATTATATACACAAACTTTCTTAACCGTACATGTGGCAAGATTGGTAGAATATTCTTTTACCTCACTTGTGCAATAAATATAGTAGTAGAATCTTTTTCAACTCAACTTTGAACTTAAGATTGAATTTCAGTTTTTAAATTTCAAATGGAAAAGGGTGTCTTATTAATTACTCTCTCATTCCCCATGCATTGGTAACAGCATACATCTAATCACCTATTAAATAAAAATAAAAATAAAAACGCTCATCCATCTAAACACCGATCACCATGAATGAAGGACCTACGTACCACCCTATCTGCGATAACTTTTCCGCTAGACAAATTTACCGGCAACAAATTTTCCGATTACACAACGCAACATGAAAGAGGAGAAGTTGATCCCTTTAATACCCGACCCAACGTTTTTTTGGCGAGACATTACAAATTGTTTGGAAATTAAAATTCTAGTGAGACAACACAAATTTAGTTGAGAATTACAAGTATGTTGATCAATTAGAGAACATGTTGTCAAGGGTTTAGACTTTGGAGTGTGATTTTGAGTTTACAGTATAAAAGGATTTAGTTTAGGACAAGGGTAAATCTTTAGTCGATAAATAAAAAAGGGTAAACCGTAAAAAGATTATGATCATTTACCGTATACCTAATTTTGCTACTAAAATTGAATGTTAATGTCACAATTGAATAGCCAAATATAATATTTCAAACTTTACTAAATCAAAAACATTGTTCCAAAAATAATATTTTATTAGTATACTATAAAATTTCAATATCACAATTATTTAATTGATATTGTGAAACAATAATTGAAAAATATGTACTAATTTCCTATAAATTTTCAATTATGTTAAATATACCAAGTATGTGTTACTAGTATTACTAACCTTTTATATATACCCTAAAAAAAACCCTAAAAAACCTTCACGAAAAATAACCTTATTTTATATATTGGTAATTGTAATAGTTTAGTTCAAAGTTAAGATTTTCACTCAATCGCGTGCCTTACGTACTCTAAGAAATTTGACCTAAGATACCGTGTTACTATAATATGAACTTTAATCGCATGATCAGGATATCTCTTACAAAAATCTCAATATTTCACGATTGTTATATTCTTTTATGATTATTCGGTTGAACCAATTTTTTTTAATCAAACACGTGATTTAGTATTAAGAGATTAACATTAGTAGATATTTTACTCTTATAATAATTTTAATCTGTCAATATTGTATTTATTGACATTTATAAAGAGATGACTTGTGAGTATAAGGTTGACAATACTTCCTCGACCTAATGTTTAAAATGTTTATTAAATTTGAACAATATTATTGAAATGATGGTTATATTAAAATTAAATTATATAGCGTGATCTCTCAAAATATACCATTGTGTATGGGTTAAGTAAACTGACACGATAAAAGAAAAGACTAATGTATGATGTACTAAACAATAATAGTCGTTGAATACTAATGTTAGCTAACTTTGATGTGTTAAATATCGTCTTTATATATATATATATATATATATATATATATATATATATATATATATATATATATATATATATATATATATATATATATATTATAGTGAAACAATTACCTAATAAAAATTGACGTTCATAACATTTGTAACTTAGCAAATTGTTAGTATTATTTTTTTTAGTTGTTAAATCAATATGATTATATGGCGTACGGTAAAGTTTAGGTTATAGGTTATAGGGTATAGGGCATAGGGTATAGGGTATCACTGTTTAGCATATAATTCATTTTGCTACTAATATTGCAATCAATGTATGTATATGGTTCATGACCTTATTGAAATTATGCTACCAACATTGATATTAACATTAAAATAGTTTATAAGCCTCATTTTGCTATTAAGATTGACATTTATATTGACGATGATTTACATTACTTGTTGGTCGGAAAAATAATAGAACTCATATATTACGATTGCTGCCATTTTTTCCTTTTGTCTCTCATCCCAAAAAAAAATTAGTAATTGTTGTTGCCTCTTCAATTTTTTTTAGCTTTTCCATGCACTACTAAATTCATTTTGGCTCCAAGTGACTTTTCTCTCTCCTCTAGTGAAAAAATTGGCTTCAAAACTCCCTTCATTTTTGTCACATTTATCAAAAATTGATTACTTTAACTTGACATGTGGAGGATTGGAATGAATTGTGTATATTTTGTTACATACACTTAGTATACATATAGCCTTTTCCAGTGGAAAGCTTAATATCACTCGTGATTATTTTGCGGATGATTTACTCATGTTAGGTGGGGGTGATTTAATTTCAGTTTAGTTACCATATATATAATGCTTTGGATCACTTTTCTCAAGCATTTGGGCACAAGGCTATCACTGAGAAAAGTGCTCTTTATTTTTGTTGTATTTCACCTACTCACAGATATACCTGGATAATGGTTTAGACGGGTCGGGTTCAGGTCAAATCGAATACGGTCAGGTCAAAATATTTGGATCAATATTGGTTTTCGGTGACCTAACGAGTTTGACAAATGCTATCTCACAATTTTCAACTTCAGTTCGGTCGGGTCATTTTAATCTCGGGTCAAAATGGATCCATTTATTTCTGATTTGAACCTTTTCAGATCGGGTTTGGTCGGATCTGTAACGGATCTGGTTCAGATCGGGTCAGTTTGGCTTTTTGACAGCTCTACTGACAGAGATAGCAGTGCATAGGCTTTGGAGTTTTTCGTTGGTACTGAACTTCCTTTTTTTGAATATCAGGGACTTCCTTTTTGTCAGTCATGTATTGAAGCCCTTAGGTTACTTGGTAGAGTAATTGTGGCAAGAACAGCTAGTTTTGTGTGGACTAATCCATCGTGGATCAAGTATATTTAAGGGGTGGTTCTAAATAAAATAGGGGATGATTTCATTATTAGAGGGGTGGCTCCAGATGAAGTATGGGACAGCTCCACTATTAGAGGGGTGACGTGAAGAGGGTGGCTCCACTAGAAGTAGAGGGTAGTTTCAGGTGAAGTATGGGGTAGCATTTAGACCATTGGTCCACCATAAACTAATTCCACACAAGTTTTTGTAGGCAAAAATTAGTTATTAGGCTTCGCATTTCCTATGTTATGGGGGAGCGTTCAACTCATCAAAAGTGCCTTGTTTAATTTGGGCTTCAAACTTACTGCTCTCACATTTTTCTACTACCTAAAATAGCCATCCAGCTAGTCAATGCTTACTGTAGAACATTCTTGTGGACACGGGGCCGGATGTCTCTTTATCAAAGAGAGCTCCAAAATCCATCATACTAGAGTTGGTTGTTGAAAGTTTCGCATAAGTGAGTTCCTAATGCGCGTTTGATTGGCTAGCTTCAATGAGTTAGAGTTATCAATGATAAAAATAGTCATTAAAATCCTTCAAGTATTGCTTTTTCAACCTTTGTGAATCGCAAAAGATTTTCCATGTAAATCACGAGCTTGCTAAGACAGAAATAGTCACAAAATTATCCTTCAAGTAGTGGTTTTTACCAGGGGTGAGCATGGGTTTTGGGTACCTGGTTCTAGTTCTGGAATTGGTTTGGACCTGACAGGTCCGGACCTGAAATTGGTCCCGCCAATTCCAATTCTGGGTCCAAAAATTTAGACCTGTTTGGAAGCAATTCCAATTCTAGGTATCATTTTTCTGGACCAGGACTCAGTGGGTACCTGGTGGGACCAATTTCAATAACTGGATACCTTGTGGGTCTAATTTACAATGCCTACCAATGCTACTACTACTTTAGTTTTTCTATTGTATATGTTACAATTTTGATCTTTTCAATGTTGTAGTATTTTTTTTAGAATTGTCGCACAATCGTGACTCATAGTATTTGGATAGTATTCCGCTATTCCCATTAAAATTCTACGAGACAAGATGTCAAGCAATTTTTTTCAGTGAGGGATGACGGGAACTGGGTACCTGATATTGGAATTGGACCTGCCAATTCCTAGTCTGGGTATCAGTTTCGAGGAATTGCTCTAAACAATTCCAATTTTGGGTCCCAAATTTGAGAAACTGCTCTAATCAATTCCAATACCAAATCTTAAGATTTCAAGTGGGTACCTGCTTGCGCTCACCCCTAATTTTTACACATTATGAATGTTGCATGTTACTATTTTAGTGTTGGTGGTTATTTCATTATCACGTTCGTATAATACTTTTCTTAATTCCACATATTTGAGGTAAGATAATTCATCTCCGATTGGTGTTCCTTTGTGCTACTAATACTTTGTAGTAATTCATCTTCTTCTTTTTTTTTCTTTTTAATTTGTTTTTATTTATTCAATAATCTTAACGGATTGGGGGCAAAGGAGTGGGAAAAAGTAGCATTAATGTAGTAGTCAAAAAGATTAGCTAGTGGATGCTTTCTTTTGATGCATACATAAGCTTCAATGTCCTTCTCTTCTCTAAAGATTGCTTTTTAGAGTATAATAGACAAAGCCATGGCAATAAGTATGTGATCAAAGGAGCTGACTCTTACGTTCATTTAAGGCCAAAAGTAGGATGACGCAAGCTCTTTTTTTAATTTTCCTTTTTTTTTTTTTTTTTTAATTTTCTTCCCTCAAATCTAAGCTTTAATTGCGTTGATATTGGTATTATGTTGCTGTCCTGTTTCGGTTTTTTTTTACCTTCCTATGATTGCTGTCCTGTTCAATATTTTTATATTTTTCATTGAGATCTCATGCAGGGTGTAAGAAAGGGTTAGGGTGCGTTTGTTAGAACTTACACGGTCAGTTTAGTTCAGTTCAGGTGTCAAATCAATAATTTCAAATTTAGTTAAATGATGTTCAGTTCAGTGCAGTTCAGTTCAGTGGTGTTGAGTTTTGAAACATACGGTACTTTTTATCTCACATATCAAGTTGTGTTTACTTCAGTTCAGTTGTCTCTAGTTCAGTTTAGTAGTGTCCAGTTTAGTGATGTTGAATTGAGTTTAATTTCTGGTAAGTTCAACTCTAGCAAACGCACCCTTAGTCATGCATCCATATGTTTGGATGTTTGATTCTTTGATAGAATAAAATTAGCGTGTACTCTTGCGATGCACGGTGAAAATTTATTTTTGGTTAATTGTTTTATAAACTGAATAGCCGGTTAGAATATTACTTGTATTTTGGAGGGTTCACTACAAGAAATAAGATTAAAGAGGGCATTTTGTATGAATCAAATAGAGCGTTTTGAGTTTACCTTTTATACTCCAATCAAATAGGACGCTTTTGTTTTGCCCTCTTTGTTCCTATCAATTAGGGCATTCCAAAATCATTCTCCCTATTGCTTAATTATGTATTATTTAATAGGACATTTTCTAAAATAATACCCTTTTCATTACTTAATTTTACCATTGCAAAAAAAAAAAAACAATAAATTGATCAGATCGCCATTTTCACAAACCATATCCCCACATTCCTGTAAATTTCATATGTAACCCTCCACATGATACCGATCATTTTATTCGGGTTATTCACATATAAGCTCATCAGTTAACTAATATAAATATTTTCGAAATTAAGCATTCAATTAAAAAATTTAACATAATGAATTTACGCATTATACTTATGGATGATTGCTGCCACATGCATCCTAAGTTTTTTTTACATATTTTACAATACTATTTCTTTTATTTATAAGCTGCTTAACACACGACAAACATCCACAATTGCACAAAACCACAAGTGTAACGCGTAAATGAGGAAAATAAGATATTGGAGAAGATTCTAATCTGCATATGTCATGGTCCTTATAAGAGTAATTATTAGCTACTTCTTGTCCAGGCTGTATGAGTACGGGCAGAATCTGTAAGAATTTGAGAGATGTACAACCTACAAATTGGAATCTATTTTAACAATTCTGAAGAAGTACTAGAACATATTCTGTTATAGTAAGAATTGGTTGTCATTAGCAAGCAGATTTTGTGCATCTGATCTGATGATCTCCGATACTTTTGTCTCTTTGACTTGCTGAGCACACACTTATATGATTAACCTCCCTCTTAGAGCTTCTAAAGGTTATTAGGTTGCCCTTTTTGAACTCCAAGCTGTTACTTACTTAAGATGTCTTTAAGTTACATTGTAAGTGAAACTTTGTGTTTAAATTAGTTGAATTTCATCGAATGTACGAATTAAGGGGACCATGCATCAAAGTGACTGCCAGTACAAAGAATAATGTAATATAGACTAATAATAGGACTTATTACTGATTGCTACTTGGTTTCCATTTTCCCAATTCAGAAGCTTTACCATTTTTATTTATTTATCTGTACATTTGATAGTGAGTCTGGTTTTGACTTTAGGTGTGGATATCTACCTGGCTTAGATAAATTGTCATGCGATTTGTGTACTCCCATAAAAGAAAAAGAGAGGGAGTCTACTTTGTTAGAATCAAGGCTAATGATAGAACAAACTTATCTCGAATGAAAGTCGTGGCGTGATAAATCACTGCCCTAAAGTCGAATTTGCCCCCACACGTACACTAGGGAATTTTCGGCAACCGACCTCCAGGGATACACGGCAACCAAAGCTCCGGTGTACTACGGTGCAATGGTTTTGAAAGCAAACTGAACTACTGCCAAACGAATCAGAAACAGAGTATTTTGTGTGTTTGTCTTTGTGAAGTGGGAAGTCTCCAATATATAGAGGAAAAAAGAGGAGAATCATAATGGCAAAGAAAATAAATTTGGAGGTCATAAAGGGTGAATATCAAGGGAATTAATATTTGTAACGGAAATCACTTATTGATTTGTGTAACAGAAAGCAATTATTCTTCTCCAGTCAAACTTCATCAATGTGGGGAATAATATTGTCCAACATCTTTTCTTTGAAGCAAATATTCCAACAATCCCCCACATGATTCAAAGGAAAGATAGAAAGGAACAAGGTTCGAATGTTAGTAGGAGGTCGCACGTTACGATACTAATGTCTTGTGCACTTGAATTAGTACCTTATGCATACAAGTTTTGCCCAACAACCATTTAGGTGGAAAAAATTCCTTGAACCATCACGGTATTTATTCAGTACAAACTGCGCACTTGTTTAACCTCAAAATCAGATTTACTCTCGCGAAAACATATATACATTAGCCCCTTACGTGCCTGGATATTTCTGTGAACGCTCTAGAGAGTCATTAGCCCAAATGCTCTCATAGGGGGTGGGCAATTCCCCCACATTCACATAGGTGAGTTCATCAAGTGTGTACTGTCTCACACCACCTTTCAAGGCTATGAACTCATTAAGAGCTAAAATGCTCAACCTCACACACATGACAGTATACGAAAAATACTACATCATTTTGTTTTGTAGTACATGACTGGAGTTGTTTTGTGATATCGTTTGACCCATTGAACCTGGACATAGTTCAAGTTGGGTATCCATCACAATTCACTCCCACTGGGCTGAAGCCTCATTCCTAGTGCTGACTCAAGCATTATCTTTCCACAAAGGCCTTTGGAAGAGGATTTGCAAGTTCCTCTCCAGCTTAACACACTCGAGTGATATCACATCATATCTGATCAGATTTTTCACAATTCCATGTCTAAGGCGTACATGCCTTCTCTTTCAATTGAAAGAATAGTTGTGGGCTACTTTATTAGCCACTTGACAAACGCAATTGACAATCACAACATATGGATGCTAGCGGAGCCGGTCTCCCCCACCATGAAATATCTGCAGGCAAACTTCTTAAACATTGGGTTTTGTAACCTGCCACATTCTTGAATAAAAACATAGATTCCATTGTGAAACTTTGCAACACAAAAATGTTTGGAAGCTTTCCAAAATATAGTAGTACTAGCAAGAGTATTTCATCATTCTTGCAGATTTAGTTGGCATGGCAAATTCCTTCAAACACAAGGAAAGTTCTTGTAGTGCAAATTAAACCCCAATTAATAGTATCTTACAAATACCTCAATAATATTATCAAAGTATCCTAATAATCACGATTGGGCTTATGAGTATATCTACTCAACCTGCATACGTCATATGCTATATTTGGTATGGTATAACTCATCAAAAACATAACACTTCCGACACTCTTAATATATTCCCCTTGTAATACACTATTACATCTATTCTTTTCTAACTGAATGTTAGAATCATAAAGAGGTTTTAACGAGAGTAGAATCAAAATTGACTAAATTCTCAACTTAATGAGACTGACTCAAACTCAAACTTAAACTCTCAGACGTTCTAGTGATATTAATGCCAATAATGAATTACAACATCTTTACCCTTATCTTTCATAGCATAGCATGATTTCAAGAAAGTTCATATTGTGTTTATCACAACAATACTTATACTGAAATCAAACATGTCGTCCACAACAGGATAATTTGTAGCATATTCATGCTCATCATATTTATAATCAACACAAGAATTATAATCATCAACCTTGAAACCATCAAAATCAAAGTGCAATGGAATTTATCATACCATTGTTTGGGTGCATATTGAGTAATCTCATGGCTTCGTTTGACCACTTTGAACCAATGTCCACCATGATTTTCTCAATCTAAGGGCTTTAAGACTCATCCCTTCGACGATTCAACAACAAAACCAAGAACACTTTTTCTTTAATTTGTATGGTTACTTGATACAGTTTGTCTATTGCAAACGAGTAATCTCTTACCATTACACACTGATTTTGACAAATCACAATTAAAAGAAATTGGCACACTTAGCTTTCCGCAATGTATTTTCACATGTCTCTAAATCATATGCCATGATAACATGCTATATAAATCAAGTTTTAGAGACAACACCCCAACAAAGGGAAAGACATATTCACTTGTACAAGTATATATATTATTAACTTGTCACATAATTTGCACCAATATACCCATCAAACACGATAAAGATGTCTATGAAAGTGCAAACACAAGTTAATGTATATCATATTAATTCAATAACTCTAGCATACACAAAATAAAAATAAAAAATATTTAGAACCTTAGTTGTTCTTATGTGATATGCTATCATGAGTTCCTCACATCGAGAACATAAAAATACTGGCCTCTTTCAATATATGATAAATCCATATATAAATAATATGGTTTTATCTAGCACAAACACATAGTGCCAAAAATTAGATTACCCTTTGCACATTGCATATAAACTATACAAGAATAATAAATGATTTCACTAAAATCATCATTTTTATGCTCAAGATATCTCTAGAATTATATGTAACATTTTACGAGTATAAAAGAAATATACATAAACATTCAAATATCTTAGGTCTCATACAAAACCCAAAAAGGTTTCGGTAAACTAAATTTTAATTAGTTACCCCACATTTTCAAAGAATCGGGTTCGACCAAGTTATATTGAGAACACCAACAATAACTATAAATATAGTTATACAACTTTCCTCACATGTTCTCAATATACATACCAAAAATCATATTCTTCCTCATCAATTTAATATCAATGTCTTTAATTTGATAGAAATATTAACATAATAAATATCAATATACTACACGTTGATAATATCAAAGAACCAGAAAATGTGAATTTTGTAGCATGTCGTGAACTACAACTACCATCACTATTCACACAATGTTCCCAAATATTAAAAAAATTATTTAATTTAATAAACTCACAAAAACTCGTAACGATTTTCAAACTAAAGAAACAATATTTAATCACAATAAATAAGGCTCAATTATAGTACTCATATAACTCTCACACTAACAATTACTCCTTCCGTCCCGGATTATTTTTCCTTACGCTGCTAAATGGACCAAATACCAAGAAAAGTAAACTTTAATACAGACATTCCCAACATACCCTCTATCTCACGTCTCCCTTTACTGATTCATCTACCCCTCCCTCTCTCTCCTCTAAACCCCACCCTGGCAAGCGGCAACCACTACAACCTCCTTCTCCCCTGCTTCACTTTCACCACCAACTCCATCTCCATCTCCACCGCCCTAAGATCAGACCTCGACTTCCCTCCCACCTCCACCACCGGTCTACTTTCTCTCTTTTCCACCGTCGTGTTCCACCCTTGGAAGCCACGATCTGCGGCGTCCAACTCGACTCCCATCAAACACCTCCATTTTCGATTTTTCTGGAAATTGGAGCTTATCCAACCGATTTGGGAGGATTTAATAATGAGATGGATGTGGCTCAAAATTTGGCTTTGGCTGGACATTTTTTGTAGGTATTAGTAAAAAAAGAGTTTGAGAGGGGATTTCTGTGAGTTTACTGATTAGTGAATTGCCCATAAAAATTGGCAAAAAAAAGTTGAGAGAAGAGAGAATGTGTGTATGGTTTGGACTTTAACTTGGTGGTGTACAGAAGGTGGACAAGAGAGAATATTTGAGGAGGTGGTGGTGGTAGGTGATGGTGGTGGTGGTGATGGGTGGTGGGCGCCTGGGCAGCCCTAGCGGGTGAGTGGGTATATGATGTTTCTGATGTTGGCTGTGGGTGGTAATGAGGAGAGAGAACCAGAATAGTTGTGTGGGTTTTGTCACAGAAAAATACAAGGGTACTATGGTTTTTTTTCACTCAAAATTTGCTAAATAAGGTAACGTAAGGAAGATTGGGGGACATCCAAAAAAAAAAAAAGGTAAGGAAGAACTTGGGACGGAGGGAGTACTTACCTTTGTAAACACACAAACATGGGAAAATATTTTTCCTTTGATTCTATCTCACACAAAAAGCATGTAAACTCTTATTAAAAAAGAAGCAAAATTTCCAAATTGCAAATTGGACAAGGTATTCCCAATACAAGGAGAGATAATCAAATCCACTGAATTACCGTTAATTGACACCACTAGACCCCCAATCTTAATGTGCCAGTGGCTAACAAACTTAAAGTCATACTCAGTGAGTTTACAAATAAACCAACTGTGTAAAAATCTCAAGAGCTTCAGTTTTCCAACGAATAGACAAGCCTCCGACCAAAAAGCACAAATTATAATTATAGTGCTCACCAATCACATTAAACTGATGTGAAGTAATACCTTTGTAAATTATAGTGCATACCTTTGAAGAAGAAATTGACCGCCAAACCATTCGTGTAGAACATATTCATACAGATCCATTCGACACTTTGGACCATTATTCAAATAGTAGATAATTCAATTAGACTTTCATACCAATTAAATAAGAACAAGTTTTTACTCTGTAACAGTATATAATTCCATAAGCTGAAATTTAGTACTCCACAAGATTTTAAGTTTGAAACCCAAAACCAACTGACCCGCAATTTTAATATCCCGATCAAAGATAAACTACCCGCATCACAACTTTGCAGATGCGGATCATTTTTTTTTTATTGCATCAGACTCCATGGGCTAATCAAATTAATAACTAGAGTTGAAACAAATATGCACAATGCATACTACAATTTATTGATTCCACCAGTAGAATGAGAATGGCTAAAACAAAGAAAACCAATATGGCCTAATATCCTTAAGCCAAATAATGTGAACGAGCTTTCCCATTGAAGACAAAAGGTCAAAGGGATTAGAGACTAAATTGATCAAACCTAATTAAACGTTATAAACTAGTCTCAACTCCCGAATACTAGCAGCACATTAATTCATGGGGCCCAACTCATTTAAAAGGAGAAATATGTATTTAAAAGGACAACAATGGTGGATCAAAACCAGAATAATAATCTCTACAAAAAATTCAGACGTTTGTTAAAACGGTAAGCGAACACACAAATTTATCCAGATGTTAAGACCGAATAAAATACAAATCTTGAGCACGGAAATAGCAAATATGGATCCATTTGTTAGTTCAAGACAAAATACTAAACACGTAAATATTGAACACAATATTATTCTTAATAATAAGTCCATCATCAATTGCCATAGTATAAAACAAAAATTCGACTTTAGAATGTTAGAATCAAGGCTAATGATAGAACAAACTTTCTCGAACGAAAGTCGTGGCGTGATAAATCACTGCCCTAAAGTCGAATTTTCCCCCACACGTACACTAGGGAATTTCCAGCAACCGACCTCCAGGGATACACGGCAACCAAAGCTTCGGTGTACTACGGTGCAATGGTTTTGAAAGCAAATTGAACTACTGCCAAAGGAATCAGAAAGAGAGTATTTTGTGTGTCTGTCTTTGTGAAGTGGAAAGTCTCCAATATATAAAGGAAAAAAGAGGAGAATCATAATGGCTAAGACAATAAATTTGGAGGTCATAAAGGGTGAATATCAAGGGAATTGATATTTGTAACGGAAATCACTTATTGATTTGTGTAACGGAAAGCAATTATTCTTCTTCAGTCAAACTTCATCAATGTGGGGAATAATATTATCCAACATCTTTTCTTTGAAGCAAATATTCCAACATACTTTCCCATTTCTTCAATTTACTCTTTTACTACTATCATGCTGTACAAGTAAGTTGAGTTACCTTATCCGAGAAGTGAGATATGTAGCTCATATGTAGATGGTTATTGTCTCGATACTTGGTACCCAATATTTCTACTCATCGAATATGACATCTTCTTTTAGGTATGGTTAGGCGTCGGTAGATGAATTGGTATTATTAGAGGAAATAATCAATTAATTGCCCAACTTCCAGAGATTTAAAGCCTCATTCAATCAATTTGACTCTCGTTCAAAATTATATCAAAAGCTATCTTGACCAACACATAGTTCCTTAAATCAAACAATCTGAATAAAAAATGTTGATTTTTTATTTTCTCACAATTAATAAAACGGTCATATGCAAGATATTAATTGAATTATAGGGAAAGTGGAATATTTGTAATAACCAGTAAATTAAACACTACAAAAACTCAAAGCTGATCAGCTATTGCTCGTAGACCTTCTATCATAATGTTTTTATCCATACCATGTCTGGGCCTACCATTCGTTTAACAGAAGTTTTTATTGTATGTGAGTAATTATTGGTGATGAAATTATTAAAATACATTGTTGATGAACATTACGTCACAAACAAAGGAGGAAGTTGGTACATATACCTGGTTGGTTTACACATGGCTTCCATCTTTAATTTGATCAGACTATCAAATTCTAAGTCAACCAATTATAAGACATTCGAAAAATATCTATATGATGACATGCATTGCTGTGGGTTTTCCTTTACTTGTTTACTAGCCAGTTCGATACACATCATTTTCATACGTACGTGAATTGCTTTATTTAAAGAGAAGCATCACGTCCAATTTAAGTTATACTAGTAGCTAGTTACTAGTTTCCTCGTGCTATGCACAGACTCGTAAAATACGATGTATTATTTCAATTAGTAAAAATGGTTTAATGTAGTGATCAATGTATTATAATAATCATTATTAATAATAAGATTGATTCGGTAATGTATTACAATGATCATAATTAGTAATAATATTAATTCACTAATCGAATGTGTTACACTCGTCATTAGGACTCCTAATAAGACCACAATGATCATCATTAGGGAATCAATGTTATTACTCTAATGATGAGCTTTGTATCACATTAGATTAGTAAATCAATCTTATTACTAACGAATTTTATTGCTAATTGTTACAGCTACGTGTTCACTCGCTCTAACAATAAATTTATACTAAAAAAGGTGGTAAATGTTTTTTTTCATCGTTAAGAAAAAGAACACTTATTTTTAATTTGTATGAGAATAGTAGACAATTTAAAGAACTTTAGATTGAATTTTTAAGATATTAGAGAGTTGGTGTATTGTTTTATATAACTACTAGATCTCGTGTCCGTGCGATGCACGGGTTCTTGTTTATCATGCATACTCTGTTATTAGAAGAAATATAATAAATTTTTTAATCATATCAATATGTAAAGTTGAATAATTGGAGTAGCAAAACAATAATAATATTTTTATCAACAAAAAAAAAAACACATTTAACAAAGAAATTATATTTTTAGTGAATGTATAATATATATTTTTTTGGATAATAAATATAATAATTATATTACTTATTTCTTATTAAAATAAAATAAAGTTATTTTTAATTTCTTTTTAATCGCCCATGAGTTTATGACTATTTATTACCTATTCAATGCTTGGTGAGAACTCAATTTTATTCACTATATATATATATATATATATATATATATATATATATATATATATATACACACACATTATGATTAGTGAATGTATAATATATATTTTTTTGGATAATAAATATAATACGTATGTTACTTATTTCTTATTAAAATAAAATAAAACTATTTTTAATTTGTTTTTAATCACCCATGAATTTATGGCTATTTATTACCCATTCAATGCTTGGTGAGAACTCAATTTTACATATATACAAGATTTAGTGCCCGTGCGATGCACGGGTTCTTGTTCATCATCCTCTGTTATTAGAATCAATATAATAAAAAAATTTAATCATATCAATATATAAAGTTGAATAATAGGAGTAGCAAGGAACAATAATACTCTTTTTCACACATTTAACAAAGAAATTTCATTTTTAGTGAATAAATAATATACCTTTTTTAGGATAATAAATATAATACTTATGTTACTTTTTTTATTAAAATAAAATAAAAGTATTTTTTATTTCTTTTTAATCACCCATGCATTTATTACTATTTATTATTTATTCAATGCCACCTTGGTGAGAACTCAATTATACATACATATATATATATATATATATATATATATATATATATATATATATATATATATATATTGACTAGATTTTGTGTCCGTGCGATGCACGGGTTCTTGTTTATCATCCTTAGTTATTAGAATAAATATAATATATTTTTTAATCAAATCAATATACAATATAAAGCTTAATAATAAGAGTAGCAAGGAACAATAACAATCTTTTTATCAACAAATAAAAAAACACATTTAACAAAGAAATTACAATTTTAGTGAATGTGTAATATAATTTTTTTAGGATAATAAATATAATACTTATGTTACTTATTTCCTATTAAAATAAAATAAAAATATCTTTAATTTCCTTTTAATCATCATGCATTTATGGATATTTATTACCTATTCAATGCTCGGTGAGAACTTAATCCGTGCGATGCACGGGTTCTTGTTTATCATGCACACTCTGTTATTAGAAGAAATATGATAAAATATTTTAATCGTATCAATATATAAAGTTGCATAATAAGAGTAGCAAAGAACAATAATAATCTTTTCATAAAAAAAATATATTTAACGAAGAAATTACATTTTTAGTGAACTTATTTATAATAATAAATATAATACTTATGTTACTTATTTCTTATTAAAATAAAATAAAATTATTTTTAGTTTTTTTTAATCACCCATGCATTTATGGCTATTTATTACTTATTCATTGCTTGGTGAGAACTCAATTTTACATATATATATATATATAAAATATATTTAACAAAGAAATTATATTTTTATTGAATTTATAATTTTTTTAGGGTAATAAATATAATGCTTTTGTTACTTATTTTTTATTAAAATAAAATAAAACTATTTTTAGTTTCTTTTTAATCACCCATACATTTATGACTATTTATTATTTATTCAATGCTTGGTGAGAATTTAATTTTACATATATATATATATTGATATTGACTACTACATAATTTATATGTTCATCTCATGAAAGGCAGTGCATTTCATTCTCCAAAAACTTATAAAATTATGTTAGTCAAGATAGGTTTCCTGCTCTCATCATAACTCATGCTCTCAACGACCTGAACTTGAAGCGCCGCAACAAATAATAAAAAAAACATAACAGTCAACTAATTTCAAGCTAATGTCGATTCAATTAAGAAAATTTTTAATTTTTGAACAAATCATTTTATACGTGATTAGTTTGCTTAGGCGAATAACTCTAAAAAACTTGTTTAGATGGATAGTCCAATTCTTAGGCTCTGTTTGATTCACCTTAATTTTACTTAAATATATTATTCAGTTTAATTCAGTTCAGTTCAGTTCAGTTCAATGTGTAACTTTATCACTAATATAACTTTTTATTCCGAAATAATTTCATGATGATAATTATGTCAACGAAAAGATCTCAAGGCATACTTTCAAATGAGTCCGGTATTGACTATGTTTGGACGAATTTTAAATGGTTAACGTTCAAGCGCAAAAAAATCAATTCAATTCAGTTTATTTCAGTTCAGTTCAGCTCAGATCAGTTTTATCCAGGTGAATCAAACGGAGCCTAGTGTATAAGATATATGAAAAATCACGCTCTTGATATCAGTTCTGTTTTAAAGTACATTCCGCGCTCTTGTCAATGGTGTAAGATATTTGAAATTTTGAAGCGTGAAACAAAATTTATAGGCCTCTTATTTGTTATCTGTAATGATTTAGGCCATGTTGTCTTCAACTTCTCTCTGAAGTATTCAGTAAATTTCAGTAAAAAGAAAGTTTATAGTAATTCAAAAAAAATTAGTTCAGTTCGATAAACCGAAGTACAAATTTACTCTTTTTTATTGTAGATGCAGTAATAATAAGTTTAGTTAAGGAAAATTCAGTTCAATTCAGTAAATTTCATTTCAGTTCAGTTTTGTGCAGATAAGCTCAATAAAAAAACTAAAAATAAGGTGAAGAGAACAGGGTCTTACTGCTATAACTCTAAGGCATGTTTTCTTAGATTCAAAACTTGATACCGAAATTGGAGAAAACTAGAACAAATGTAAATGAAGAAAATTGAAACTTTTAATTGAAAACTGGAACAAACTGAAAAAAGTTGGAACATAATGAAACTTACTGGAACAAACGGGAGAAAACTTGAACTTACTAAAACTTTTGCTTATATATATATATATATATATATATATATATATATATATATATATATATATATATATATATATATATATATATATATATATTATCTATCAGAATTGAATTTTATAATAATAATAATAATAATAATAATAATACTATTATTATTATTGTTCATTAGATAATAAATATGGGAATTTCTCAAAACTGATTTAAATATATATGAAAAACATTTTTATTTTTAATATTTAGATATAGCACACTTAATTACTACACTTATTATGTGAAATTCTAAAATTATTAAATTGGAACAAACTGAAATAAATAAAATGGAGAAAATTGAAACAAACTGGAGAATACTGGAACAAACTAGAGTAGAATGGAACAAATTGGAGAAAATTTGAAAGAAACTGAAAATTTTAACTCGAAACTGGAAAAAGCCTAACTGGAACAAAATGGAGAAAACTGAAACTTAATGAAAACCAGTCTGAAAAAACATGCCCGGATATTCTCTCGTTACTAACTTTTATATATGATTTAATTTATTATTGTTTTTCAATTCTAAAAAAGCTTTCGATTAGGTGGAGATATCCCATGTTGTTAGAAACTTTTTTATAGATATTATGATCAGGAAAATGTTTAGTTGACCCAGTGGGTGGGTAACCATATTTCCTTTGTATCTCTCTCTCTCCTAGCTTAAATATGTCATTTTTTGGAAATAGAGGAGAGAGAAATTGAAAATAGAGGAGAGAGATAGATACAAATGGAAGGTGGATTGCCAACCTAGTGGATGAATGTATCATTCTCCCTATGATCAGAAGGAAAAACATACAACTTCAAGACGTTCAAGAAAGCGTTGGATACAATAATGCAATCATATACTAGATTGGGACCAACGAAAGAATCGAGAAACTCTAAAAGGTCAATACATCAATCAAAATTTAAACCAAGCTATAAAATCTCACTCCCTATATATGTATCCCTTGCTTAGCTAACTTATTATCAATTACACCATTTGCTCCTTTAGGTCTATGCTTCACGGACAACTTCGGCCAACACTTTTTGACATGTCTAATGAAGTTCGAATCGAATCTTGTGTTCCACATATCACCTCTTTATTGTGTATTTGATCAATTGACCGGATTTTCTGAGTCTGATTCAATAATTATTTATGAAAATAAGACAGTCATTCTTTTGATAAGGACTCTTGGATAGCTCTACCAATTGCTAATATCTCTGCCTAATTAATCTCATTCACTTTCACTCTATAAAAAAATACACATCTAAATTTCCCTTTCCAGTCGATCTCTTAACACATATTATACCGCTCCTTTTCCATCCATACAGAATGCGTCTGCGTTTCAATAAGTAAAAATGAACACACCCACACCCACACCCAATCGTGAAATGAAACAATCGCAAAGTTATGAAGCTATTGCTAGGCCCAAACGGCCAAGATTATTGTATATTATTACTGAAAGAGGTCTCTTACTTGCTTATCCTCTGGTCCATCCCAAAATATGTTATGTACTATAAAAAGTCTACCTTTCTTAGACGCCTTTTCTTAGGATTATACAAAGATCGACAAATTATACAAAGAGAAAGCACATGGGTTACGCGGAGAAGTGAAAGAAAGGTGTAAAAAGTATATACAAGTACATGATGTACATATGTACATGCATGTTTTAGTAGTTTTCATTTCATTGACAGCCGATTTTATGTACTTTCCACAAACGGTGATCGATAAGTACTATACGCACAAGTAGTTTCATCACTTTGCAAATCTAATTAAGCTCTTACTTTTAACGAAATTTTAGTAAGTAGCAATAGCCAATTTGCAATATACCCCCTAGGCCCTAGGCCCTAGGCCCTAGGCTAGGGCTTTTCTATGTGCTTAGATGGCTAGCTAGGTCACTTGGCCACCACCAGGCACATGGCCACGGAGAATCCAAAATGTAGGCTATATACCTTTTGTAATTCATTAGTCCTTATATATAATAATATATTGATATTTGGATTCTTCTTGTTTTGGTTATTAATTAATGAAGGCAGCAATGGGTGACTGTTTTGTTAAGGGGGCTTTAGGATTTTGTAAAACTTCATCGGTAAGACAATTGTATTACATTAATAGTAGTGTGGAAATATAGTGGGCTTCTATCACATTGACAATGTAGAAGGTTTTGGACATACATTTTTGAGAGATTAGTTAGGGTACATTCTTTAAAGCTTACATGATTAGTTTATTTAAGTTCAGTTCAGGTTTTTGTTCAGTGATTTTTAATTTAGTAAAGTGAGGTTCAGTTTAGCTCATTGGTGCCGAGTTTAGATAGATACTTTTTGTCTCACATATTAAGTACTTGTGTTAAATTCAATTCAGTTCAATGCACTGATGTTGAATTCAGTTCAATTCAGTTCTGATAAGTTTAGCTCTAAAGGACGCACCCTTAGTAATTATCTTCAATTCCCTCCCTTTATTCAAGTTTTAGGGTGTGTTATTTTTCACTTATTGGATATTATCCAATCAATTAAAATTAGTGGCGTGACCTTATCCAATCAGTATGAATAAGTAGCAGGACCTTAGTGAATCAGTGAGATCAAGTTGTTACCCAATTAATGAGACTCTGTGGCAGGACCTTACCGAATCAGCAGAGTGTATTCTTTAGGGTTATACTAATCTACACTGAATTGAATTGAATTCAACACCACCAAATTGAATTGAAGTGGACACCACTGGATCGAACTGTACACCACTGAATTGAATTGAACACAACTTGATATGTGAGACAAAAAGTATGTTTCTGAACTCAACACCGCTGAACTGAACTGAACATTATTTAACTGAATTGGAAATCACTGAATTGACATGAGATCACCCTTGAATTGTATTGAACTGATCGTTAAGCTCTAAAGAATGCACCCTCCGTGTTGATCATAGTGAAAAAGAACACATCTCTACTCACATAATTAATGGCAAAATCTTACTAATCTAGTCAATAAAAATTAGTGGCAGAATCTTACCAGATTAATAGAAATCAATATATAGCATCAACACCTTATCCAATCGAAAAGAAAAATCAGTGAGAATCGACGGTCGAAAAAACATACCCTTAGTATGCTGTATATAGAAGGTATATGTACTCCAAAATACACCACCGACATAGGACAAGTATCTTTACTATTGTAGTCATCGTTGTCCTTTTCCAATCTACATACATGACGCGGAAAAAGGTATTTGATGCTAACCAACGTCAGCGTCCGTATAAACAATATGCCGTTCTCCAGTTAAAATAGAACTAGGAAAAAGAAATTGAAACAGAAGAAACAAGAAATTAAAACTAAATTGCTGGCCTCTAATCTCTAGACACAATACTGATGTTAACAAGAACCAACCCTAAAAATTAAAGTGGATTCTGAGTTAGAATTAACTAATTATGGGGGGAGCATGAAACAAACACACTCCTAAATTAATCTAGTGGAGGAGCTTGTCATCTGGTCTGTTGTTGTGGTCCTTGTAAACCATTTAAATTGCTGGGGATAAAAAACAGAAAATTGCCAATAATAATCTCTTTTCCTTTATCCAAACAAATTTATACATACATATTCTTAAGTCACACGAGAATTTTCTTAAAAATTATACAACACATTTTCTTAAATGAGACGATCTTATTACTGTAACTTTTGGTGATAAGTGAGTCATTTCTTAGTGAAATCAGGCTCACTTAGGCCCTGTTCTCTTCAACCGAACGGAACAGAACGAAATGCAGCATGAAGATGACGAAAAGAATAGGGCCTTACATTTCTGAATAGAAATCGCGTTTTATTGTGAGTTGGTCTCAAATAATACTTGCTCATGTATGTACACTTTACAAATCCTTTTTAAATACACATATTAGGATAATATTTATATGGATTGAAATAATAGATATCTTAGATTCCGAATACTCATACGCATTTTTGTGCCTTAAAAGTTGACACAAAAAAAAAAAAAATGTTCAAAGAAATTTTCCTAATGTAACAAAATCATTTTTGGCCATTTTTTGGTCTATTAAGAAATCATAAATATTGGTGAGTTTTGTAAGAAAATAATACGATTATCAAAAGGAGACAAGTATTCTCCCTAGCTAGCATCCCAACTCAATGTGAGACAGTGGTCCTCAACCACATAATAAATTGTCCCTATAACTGGGAAAGGCTTGGCTTAATTAGCATCAAACTCGTTTTCTGTTGGATCAAATAGAATCCAACGTCAGTTTAGGTCATGTCAAGTTGAATCCACATAGAAGGAGATGCATGCCTATCAACATACTTTATATACTAGGACTATAAATTTTGCTTGTTATTTTAATCAACTGAAGTGTCTTTTTCATTGGGGGCCAAAGCCTCGACAATAGTCTTACAATTTATTAATCTTGTCCTTTTTATATTAGTAATTTTTGTCATGCAATGAAATATCTTTTCTCATTTAGCCTATGGATTATATTAACTTTGCTTGTTAGAGGTAAATAATAAATTTTATGCATTTACCTAATTCAACACCTTCCAATGGAGATAACTCAAAAACTTGTTTAAAACGATTTTTTAGTAACACTTTCGGTAAGATAAGAGTCACGTTTTAAAAAAACGAGACTACAACAAAACGGGTCAAAGAAGGCAACAAAAGTCGCCCTCTTTGATAAAAAAAATTCGCTTCCTTGGCCTACTAGGGCAACTTTTGTCACCTTCCCAATCGCCCTGTTAGGCCCTCCTCATTAACCTATTGGGGTGCTCCTTTGAGGGTTGCTCTTCTTGTTTTAGCTCAAAAAAGGCGAGCAAAGTCGCCTTATTTGATAAAAATTAGACAAGGCAAGGAGAGTCGTCTTCTTTGTTTCATATCAAACAAGACAACTGCAAACCAAATGAGGCGCATCCACTCGCCCTTTTTGCTTTAATCAGATAAGCCAATATAACCTCATTTTTCTGTGAGTTATTCTCACACAAGACTTGCTTGCGACATAGGCAATATTAATTTATATTTCTTAGTTCACACCAATGTTATCTTCTCTCAACGACAATGACTATCTATCCATGCTAATTTATAGGCTTCATAAAGAACGAGACCACTGACGAAGAGATTTAAATCTGGTTCATGCCCAATGCAAAATTTGAACCACCATTAACCTTGAATAAGCCATATGTATTTGTGATATTATTATTCGATCTTGTCAATTGAATATATAAACCAACATAATTCTGACATTATATTGTAGTTTTTCTTTTTTTTCTTGCTTTCTTCAGGAAAACGTGTTTCTACAATTCAAACTTCAAAGGCATGTCGCAGCACCAAAAAGACAATGGAAAACAGAATTATGGGCATGTCTTATTATGCGATTTGTGACTATGGTTCTCAGAAATTCAAGGCTGCTTTGCTAGAGTTTTCATTCTTTCAACTTTTAGATTTATTTCTTGCCGCACGAGTTTGACAACAAAAAAAAAAAGGAAATAAAAAAGTGTTTTTCTTTTTCCCATACGGATTTTTTTTTTTTTTTCCTTTTCCTTTTCCAGTGAAAAGAGGTGGACCAATCACCATCAAGAATATTTGACAAAATCCTTTGGTTTTGTTGGCTTTCTTTAGGAAAGGAGGTAACAAAGGCGCATATAGGCCGGGCATGCAAGCTTTGTACCCCTATCTAATCTGTCCCCTGCATTTTTTTCTTCTTCTTCTTTTCTACAGTTTTACTGCGCGCAGTAGAAAGTAAATCACACTTTTAAGAGGTATATCTGTCCTGATATTTATAACAAACTAGATTTCGTGCCCGTGCGATGCACGGGTTCTTATTCATCATCCTCTGTTATTCGAATCAATATAATAAAAAAATATTAATCACATCAATATATAAAGTTGAATAATAGGAGTAGCAAGGAACAATAATAATCTTTTTCACACATTTAACAAAGAAACTACATTTTTAGTGAATAAATAATATACCTTTTTTAGGATTATAAATATAATACTTAATTACTTTTTTTATTAAAATAAAATAAAAGTATTTTTAATTTCTTTTTAATCACCCATGCATTTATGACTATTTATTATTTATTCATGCTCGTGCGATGCACGGGTTCTTGTTTATGATGCACACTCTGTTATTAGAAGAAATTTCAATATATAAAGTTGAATAATAGGAGTAGTAAAGAATAATAATAATCTTTTTATCAAAAAAAATAAATATTTAACAAAGAAATTACATTTTTAGTGAATTTATAATTTTTTAGGAAAATAAATATAATACTTATTTCTTATTAAAATAAAATAAAACTATTTTTAGTTTCTTTTTAATCACCCATGCATTTATGACTATTTATTACTTATTCAATGCTTGGTGAGAATTCAATTTTACATATATATATATTGATATTGATAAAACTATTTTTATTTTCTTTTTAATCACCCATGCATTTATGGCTATTTATTACTTATTCAATGTTTGGTGAGAACTCAATTTTACATATATACTAGATTTCGTGCCCGTGCGATGCACGGGTTCTTGTTCATCATCCTCTGTTAGTAGAATCAATATAAGAAAAAAAATTTAATCACATCAATATATAAAGCTGAATAATAGGAGTAGCAAGGAACAACAATAAACTTTTTCACACATTTAACAAAGAAATTACTTTTTTAGTGAATAAATAATATACCTTTTTTAGGATAATAAATATGATACTTACGTTACTTTTTTTATTAAAATAAAATAAAAGTATTTTTTATTTTTTTTAATCACCCATGCATTTATGACCATTTATTATTTATTCATGCCCGTGCGATGCACGGGTTCTTGTTTATCATGCACACTCTGTTATTAGAAAAAATTTCAATATATAAAGTTGAATAATAGGAGTAGCAAAGAACAATAATAATTTTTTTATATAAAAAAATATATTTAACAAAGAAATTACATTTTTAGTGAATTTATAATTTTTTTAGGATAATAAATATAATACTTTTGTTACTTATTTCTTATTAGAAAAATAAAACTATTTTTAGTTTCTTTTTAATCACCCATTCATATATGGCTATTTATTACTTATTCAATTCCTTGTGAGAACTCAATTTTACATATTGACTAGATTTCGTGCCCGTACAATGCACGGGTTCTTATTTATTGTCATCCGTTATTAGAATTAATATAATAATAAAAAATTTAATCACATCAATATATAAAGTTGAATAATAGGAGTCTAGCAAGGAACAATAATAATTTTTTTTTATCAAGAAAAAAAAAACTCTTTTAAAAAAGAATTTTTATTTTTAGTGAATATATAAATTTTTTAGGATAATAAATATAATACTTATGTTACTTATTTTTATTAAAATAAATTCAAAATATTTTTAATTTCTTTTTAATCACCCATGTATTTATGACTATTTATTACGTATTCAATGCCACCTTGGTGAGAACTCAATTATATATATATATATATATATATATATATATATATATATATATATATATATATATATATATATATATATATATATATATATATATATATATATATATTGATAATAATACGATGACTCTGCAGCATTAGATTGAATTTCTATTTTTCTAGAGAGTATTCTAGAATTTTATTTATAAAATATGGGCCTCATTTTGAAGCGGCCGCCAGGCCCGTCCTTGCCCACATGCAGCAAGGGCGACCGCACAGGGCCTCCAAATTTTAGGGGGCCCATTTTTTTCAAAAAAAAAATAAAAAAAAGAAAAAAATTTAAACACATTAAGCGTGCAATTGGGTAACTGGAAAGGAAAAGAAACTAATGAAACTAATTAATAGGCTTTAGTTTCAAATACACAACCGTTTCCTTTTCCATCTCTCTCTCTCTCTCCCCTATCAATCTCATTGACTGGCATACTGCTCTAAACGTTTCTTCTCATTTTCTCTCTCCTCTTAATCTCATTTATTGGCTTGCTATAATCTCGCCGCCGATCTACATGCCCAAGGCCTAAAAAATGGTTAAATCATTGATGATTATAATGGATTTCTTTTTCTCCCTCAACCATTTATTGTGTGATAAAGAGAAGAAATTTCTCAAGTTTTCAAGAATTTTACCATCAATCTCAACTCTCAACAAGTTTTCTTTGTTACTACTCTACTTTTCCGGTCGCCGGCACCGCTATAGAGCCACCGCCAAACCAATTTCGCAACCCATCTGAAATTTAGAAGGTAAAAGTGTTTCTCCCCTTTTTTTTTCTTTTTTTTCGATTTCTGGTACTGTAGTATTTTTTCTAATTGGTTTTTTTTTTCGAGTTCTGCTACAATTTCGATTTTACTTTTCTGCTTTTTAGGTTAGGGAGTTTTTTTTTTTTTTTTTTTTTTTTTGTTAGGTTAGCAATTTTCGGTTTTTCTTTTCTTTGTTTTTAGCTTAGCAAATTCCGAATCTGAATGATTTTTTTTTTTTGGTTACATCCAAATCTGAATGATTAAATGTATGGTTTCTTTTAATTTGATTGATGATTGTTAATTATATGATGTTGATATAATTTGTAAGCAATAATTCTGAATGTTCATTTGAGTTTTTTTTTTTATTTTAAATTTTTATTATTATTGTGATTTGAATTTGATTGTGTGAAGTCTCAATCTGTCTACCGTGTAGGTTATATTCACTTTCAAGAATCAAAATTATATTTATTGAGGTCGAAGGAATTCTGAAGAATTGATGGAATTGGAATCCAGGTTGTTTCTTTCTTTTATATTAGCACTTTAATATTTGTATTAACTGTTTTTGTTTTTCCTTAATATTTGTTTATCAATTATGTTGCCTAAAACTAGAAAACATGAATCCGGATATGAAAAGCGTAAAAAGAAAAAAAAGAATTGAAGAGTTAACTCAATCTCAAAGAGGAGCTCTTGATAGGTTTATCATAAAAGAATCAAATGTTACTTCTCAAAATGAAAATCAAAATTTTGATGATGTTGCTAATATTGATGGTAATGTTGGTGGTGCTAATGTTGATGGTGTTAATGTTGATGATGCTCACATTGATAGTGCTCATGTTGATGGTGTTAATGTTGATGGTGTTTATGTTGAAAATGCACATGTTGATAATGCTCATGTTGACAGTGGTGATAATGTTGATGTCGACAGTGGCGATGATGTTGATTTAAATGATGATATTAATGCTAATATTGATGATTTTGAGGATGATGAATGTGTTGATGCTAATGTTGATGAGCCCTTGTTTATGTTTGATATATTTGATCCAAGAATTTGGGATGCTCTTGATTCGAAAGTGATTGATGTTTTAGCGGTTAAAGGTCCTAAAAGAGATTATTTCATTCAAAAAGGGCTTAAAGATAAATTTTCTAGACGATTTAATGCACAATTTTATACTAGAGTTTTACCAAATGGAGAGAAGTGCGATAGAGATTTGCTTGTGTATTCGAAAGAGCTGGATAAAGTATTTTGTTTTAGTTGTAAAAATTTTAGTAAAGGGTATGGTAAAGGTCAATTAGCAAATGAAGGTTATGAGGATTGGGGATATCTTAGTAGTAGACTTAGAGAGCATGAAATAAGCTTGGAACATGTTAAGAATATAGCTACTTGGTATGATTTGCGTATGAGATTACTAAAGAATCAAACTATTGATAAAGTGGCTCAAACACGACTCCAGAGAGAAAAGGATCATTGGAAAAAAGTGTTATTAAGAATCGTTTCTATTGTGAAATTTCTTGCAAAACATAATCTAGCATTCCAAGGTACTTATGCAAAATTTTTTCAAAGTAGTAATGGAAATTTCTTGGGGTTGATTGAAATGTTGACTGAATTTGACCCTGTTATTCAAGAGCATGTTCGGCGTATTACAAATGATAATATTCAGTACATTATCTTTGTCCTAGAGTTCAGAATGAGTTAATACATTTGCTTGCTTCTGCAATTAAATCTGAAATCATAAAAAAAGTAAAGCATGTAAAGTATTTCTCTGTAATATGATTGTAGTCCCGATGTAAGCCACCAAGAACAAATGTCTTTAATTTGAAGATATATGAATGTCTCTTCAAATTCTATTAGTATTGAGGAATCCTTTTTGGGATTTTTGGATGTGAATGATACAACTGGGCAAGGACTTTTTGATGTTTTGCAAAATGAATTAAAGTTGCTTGATCTTGATATTGATAATGTGAGAGGACAAGGCTATGACAATGGTTCAAATATGAAAGGAAAACATCAAGGAGTACAAAAAAAACTTTTAGATTTAAATCCTAGAGCATTTTATACTCCTTGTGGTTGTCATAGTCTTAATTTACTGTTATGTGACATGGCTGACTCTTGTGGTAAAGCTAAAGACTTTTTTGGAGTCATACAACGCATCTACACAATATTTGCTAATTCTAATAAAAGATGGGATATCTTGAAAGATAATGTTAGAGGATGGACTCTTAAACCATTATCGACTACCCGTTGGGAGAGTCGTATTGATAGTGTGAAAGCTATTAGATTTCAAATTTTGGAAATACGAGAAGCTTTACTTTAAGTAGGTGAAACTGATAATGATTCAAAAATAAGAAGTGAAGCTACATCGTTAGCGAAAAATGAGCTTGGTGATTTTGAGTTTCCAGTGGCAATAGTCATTTGGTTTGATATATTGTATGCGGTGAATTTAGTCAGCAAGCTTTTACAATCAAAAGATATGCTTATTGATGTTGCCATTGAAAAAGTAAGGGGCTTGATTTCTTTTTTTGAGGGGTATAGGTTAACGGATTTTGAAAACGCTGTGCAAACTGCCGAGGAAATTGCCACTGAATTGGATGTTGATAAGGTTTTTCCTAAAAGGCGAGAAATAAAAAGGAAAAGACATTTTGATGACAAATCAGATGATCTATCCTCACTTCCAAAATCTGCAAAGGAAATATTTAGGATTAATTATTTTGTATGCGTTGTTGACCAAGCGATTGTTTCACTTAGTAGAAGGTTTGAACAATATCAAGCATATGAAAATATTTTTGGTTTCTTATTTTCATCTAGTAAGTTGCAGTCATTAGATGATACAAGTCTAAAGTCCTGTTGTACTCATCTCGAAATAGCACTTAACAATCATGAGCAATCTGATATTGTCGGCAATGAACTCTATGTGGAGTTGAAGTTACTCCAAGAGTTTTTGCCTAAGGAAAACATGGGGCCAATTGATATTTTGAAGTTTCTAATATATTTAAATTGTTTTCCTAATGCAATTATTGCATATAGAATTTTGTTGACTATTCCTGTGACTGTTGCATCTGCAGAAAGGAGCTTTTCTAAATTATTGAAGTTGTTGAAATCCTACTTGCGTTCTACAATGACACAAAAAAGACTCAATGGATTAGCTTTGATTGCAATTGAGAATGATTTTTTGGAGAAAATTGAGTATCAAGATCTATTTGAAGATTTTGTTTCAAGAAATGGTACAAGGATATCACGCTTCAAGTGAAAGTTTGACAGTTTTATAGTTGCTAAGGACTAAAGAGTTTAATAGGTATATGTAATGGTCGATATGGATTAAATTTAGTAAAAGTTTGTGATAATTGCTTTTCTTCTTCTTTGTTTATTTTTTTTAAAGTAGTCGGTACTTGCTCTTTGTACGTAATTTTCATTTAAGTTATAAAAATTTCATTTACTAATTTTTTTTTTAAGTGAGGGCCTCATCTTAAATTTAGCACAGGGCCTCCAAAGTTACAGGGACGGCCCTGGCGGCCGCCTCATACAACGTTTTGTTTAAAACATCTAAGCAAAGTACATGGCTTACACATTGGATGATGATGCTTCAAAATATACATGTATGCAGAGTGGGACACCGAGATACAGGGCCACCAGATTTTCCGAAATCTAGACAAAATTGGTAAAAAAGAAACAAAAAAAATTGATATTCCTAAAATTATATATCTTCTATAATTTTATTATCACATTATTATCTTTCTGAATCCACCATTAATTCTATGGATTATATTACCGCTCTCTGGTACAGTGATTGTACCAATAACGACGGCCAATAAGTTTAAATAGTTTAGGAATAATATTGAAAATATTATATTATAAATGTTTAGCTATTATTTTCTTAATGGTCACTACTTATTAAAGTTAATCAATTTATGATTATTTCTGAGAACGAACATTATGAAATACTTTCACTTGTCATATCACTAAATAATTCTACGCAAGAATTTTCGTAATAGCTATAAATGGCTTTAATTAGGGTCATCCATGCATGAAAGTTTTGTTTGTAAACCAAAAAAAAAAAAAAAAATAGAAAAAGAATTATTGACTAATATTTTAAATCTTTCACCATCTATCACACATTCACACCCTACAATGAGAAGGGGGGAATTGTGGTTGATTCTTTGAGAATTTTCTAAGTATATATATATATATATATATATATATATATATATATATATATATATATATATATATATATATATATATATATATATATATATATATAAAGGAGGCATATTTCGGGCGCAATAGAGCGTGCCACGTAGGAGAGAATTTTAATAGCGCGCCACCTAAGCGAAGATAAAGACAAAAATTAACTGGTTGTGAAATATTTAGGACTCTCAGCATCCTAAACGATGTAAATTTAGATATTAATAAACCACTAGAATTTTATGATTGTTATAATAGATGTTCATCAAATATTCAAAATTATTTATAACGTTTTATGTACATCTCTCAAAATAACAAAAATTACACCATTAAATTCGGATCGAAAAATACTTTAGAATGAGATGCATTACAATATGTTTAGTACATATAAGCGTAGCAAATTTATTCGCACGCACGCCACATAAGCAAAAATATTGTTTATTATTATTTTATTTTTTTTGGCGGATTTTTAGTTGATGTATTTTAATAGGAGTGGAGTTTTATGATCTGATCTAAATACCCTATACAAACGGGTTAAGGAACTTAAAGGAGTATTGTGTTTTGATCATGATACATATCCAATCCATAGTGTTCTACATAAACCAAATTCATGCCATAACTTGATTATAAAATCTCCACGAGATTGCCAGTCTAAAACCTACCACAAAAAGATTACGTACAATCAGCACCATTGCTGCCAATTACTCATATCTCCTCTTCGTTTCTTTAGTGTAGTCATATATTCTTTAGTTGTTCTTTTCCCTTTGTTTACTTTTTCTCTCTCCTTCTCCTTTGAATTAAATCCCTACTTATGTTTGCCTACATGGTCAAGCATAGTTGTAAACTTACTAATAAAATTGTATCTATCTTATGCAATATTGAAAATTACATGGTCAAGTAAGCATTCTTTAGAAATTTCTATTTTACTAGCTAATTCATGGTCCTAAATTTAATTTATTTGTTGTAGATCATATATTTATTTAAACTTCTTTAATATTAGATTTATATTTTCTTCATGTTCTATCAGTTTTGTGATTTTATTGATTTTGTAGCAAGTCGCCCCTGAAGAAGCCACACCTTAAAATTCTTACCCAATCCAGTCTGTAAGATCGATCATAATCCTCGCTCGCCGGCTCCTCAGTGCTCTTTTACTCACTTCTTCGCTTTTTATACACTCCCATGTATTTGTATCATGAAAGTTAATTTATGCACAATGAAAGCTTTTGAGTTATTCTCACAAATTTGTTAGTCTATTGTTCAGCATATAAATCTCATTGATAATTATTTAGGTGATACTTATTAATTATAATGCATATCTTAGTTGTTCCAATGGTATAATGTTTTTTCTGTTTAACTACATGTTCACCTAAACCCTTTAGGCCTAAGCTAATCATGTTCGCACCGGGCCGGCCCACAAAATGGTAAAGTGCTCGCACTAAATAGTTTTTCCATTCACAAGATTCGAACCCTTGATAATGCTTAAGGGATGAGAGTGCTGAACCACTCATACCAACCACTTATTGGTATATATATAAATATTTTTAGGGAGTAATGAGGCATGCCACGTAAGGGAGAATTTTAAGAGCGCGTCACCTAGGCGAATATAATGAAAAAAAATAAAGTTTGATTGCAATGGTATATTAGGACTAAAACTATATCTTATTGAATTTTGAACCAAATATACAATTCAAAAAAATCTCAAAATTTATACCATAAGTTTTGGCTCTAAAAGTACTTTAAAATAAAATTCATATATATGATATGATTAGTCATTTATAAAGGAGACATTTAGCATTGAGCCACGCCACCTAAGCAAATAGCATTAAACGCGCCATCTAAGTAAATATATAATAGAAAACTTATGAGAAGTAAAAACAATCAGAATTTTTATGTGAGTATAATTGTGGACAACGTCCGATACTCCTATCAGAAAAAGATAACAACAAAAAGTGATATAGTAGCCCCAAAAAGAAAGGAAACAACATTCCTCTCAATTGAGGAAATATCTGTTTCATTGGATCTTAATCAAATTCTAATGAGGAAATATTCGTTTCATTGGCTCTTAATCAAATTCTAACGTAACTACAATTCTATTCATTAGTATTGATAATGGTACTCAACCAAAAAAAAAAAAAAAAAAAAAAAGAGGCATTTTTCGGGAGCATTAAGGCATGTCACCTAAGTTAGAATTTTAGGAGTACGTCATCTAAGCAAAGATAAAGACAAAAAATAACTGGTGTAAAACGTTTAGGACTCTTACCATCCCTACTCTTTAGGATTCTTGAGTTGTGATAGACCTCTAGAGTTTTATAAGAATTATACTAGATCTCTGTCAAATCTTTGAAATCAAATATAATTTTTTCTGCAAATCTCAGAAATAATAACATTTATACCATCAAATTCGCATAAAAAAATACTTTAGAACATTATGCATTTACAATATGTATAAGAATCATGTAAGATTGCATGTATATGTTGGTTCCCATGAATAAGTAAAAATAATAATATTAACAATAAAATTAAGGCTGAAAATAAAAAATGAGCAAATATCTTTAGCCACCTAAATGATACATTTAAGAGTATGCCACATAAGAGAGAATATTAAACAATAAAATTAAAGTAACATATACCCATAACACATACTTTGAAAAAAATAATAATAAATAGAAATAGAAATAAGAAAAGAAAAAGAAGTTTTTTTCACACATTTAATAACTTATTAATTAGTATACCAAACTCAATTACCAAATAAAACTATTTTTAACATATCAATCAATATATAATATAAAGAAGTTTCGTAGTAATAAAGTTTCAGATAATGAAAAAGAGAGATTGAATTGTGCTAAATAGTTAGAGTTTTATTGACGTCATAACTACTTTATCTTTGTCTAATATTCAAACTCGGATATAACTATCCTACACCTCTTTTAAAAATAATAATATTTACACCATCATATTTGTATCGAAAAGTACTTTAAAATGAGAGGCATTTATAATATGTTTACAAAAAAGTGGAGAATGTGATATATGTCTCTCCTCATGATCATATTTCACCTTTTATTACTTTGCCTCTCTACTTGCTATCTGCGAGACTGCAAGGCCAAAAGTTGACATGAATATAATATGAGACTAATGAAAGTTGAATGCTACATGTATATCTATATTTATTAACAGGTTATCGCATTAATTTAAGGCAGCTCCTATAGGATATGTAGTGTTTGAACATCGATCTAACAACTATTATAACGTAACCATTTTCGTACGTGCAATTTGGTTAGAACTCTAATTGTATTTTAGGAGAATTATGATAACTAATATTTTTTTTATTAAACACCTCACATAATTACTTCTCCAATTTTTGTATATTTTATCACCCTTTATTCTCCCTACATATCTTTGCTTTCAAGTTTTCTTATTTATTCTAGCAAATCTTGATGATTTGAGGGGCGTGAAAAATAAAAGAGAGATCGACGATCTAAATCACTAAGGATAGCATGAAACTAGCATCACCATATAGTATGCAACGTAATTATAATCTATTAGAAATTATTTATGATTTCTTTTTTATAATAGGTATGTTAGTGCGCATATCGAACTTAACCAAATGAATATTAATATACAGATATTTCACTTAATCTGTATAACACACGGACTTTAAAACTAGTATAAAAATAAACGAGAGTATATTTTTTGTTTCCCCATGATTTTTTTAGGACCATTTCATTAGTTTATTAAGCTAAAAATAGTACTATTTCGTTACATATTCAACTGGTGCAAAAAGCTACCGTCTCCCCACACTTCCCCTCTCTCTCTCTCTCTCTTACGTTTGAAAACTTTACGAGGGTCATGACTTTTTAGTGGCCTATAAATACACTCTCTCACCATCCCTCTCTTCACTACTACTTCATCTTCACTCATACTAGCTAATTCCTAAAACCCCCTCAAAACCTCCCTTTTAATTTCGTTCACTAAACCACACACAAAAACACCATTTTATACCCAAAATAGAAAAAAATCGAAAATGTCAACGATTGTTTATCAAGAGTTATTGCAATCTAATAGTTACGAGTCCCACATCGGTGAGAAGACGACATTGAGTCTAAAACTCACCAATTTAAATACCCGATCTATACCAGCTCCTAATACTAAGGCTTGGGGCGCAATTGAAGCGCTAACGAGCAGTAGCATTATTAATGGAGGACAGAGAGAAAAAGAAGCGGTTTATGTTCACCCGCTAACGAAACGGTCTTCAAGTATGCTCAGTGATAAGAGCTTGGAAATGTGTACGGAGAGCTTAGGTAGTGAAACTGGTGCTTATATTATGGAGAGTAGCTTATTTAGCTTCTCATCCTCCACTACAAATACAAATACAAAGCCACGTCTAGTAAAAACGACCTCGTCTTTGGAGACGAGAAATAATAATAATAATAGTAAGTCATTTCCACCACCCTTGACGACGATGAGCGGTTCAAATTCGATTCAAGTTCGACCGTACAGGGAAGACGGGCGGTTGGTGATCAAGGCGGTATCGGCTCCGCCTACGCAGAGTTACTTGCAGGCAGAGCGAAGTGATGGGAGGTTAAGGTTGTCGATGGTCAGAGACTGTTGTTCTGTCTCTGATGATATCGACAACCAGGATGATGAAAGCCCCTCCGACGATCAAGTGAGATGTGAAAATGTGGATGTAATGAAAAATGATGGAGAAAAAGAAGAGGTGGTAAATGAGGAGGATGTTGTTGTAAAAGAGGAGGGACACATATTGGAGGGAAAAGTGGGGAAAGTGGGAAAAGTAGTAAGTGATGGTGTTCATTTTGGGGTGGGTGAGGATATGAATGGGATAAAATTAGAGTTTGGGGTTAAAATGGGAAGGACAGATTTCCACCAAAGGTTGAGCAGGTGCAAAGAAAGTGGGAGGGGGAATAATCTGAGATTAATCAATTGGGAGACTTTTTGGGTGGCTACTTAATTAAAAACAAAATTAAATTAAACCATTTTTTGTTGAATGACTTTTGGGTTTATAATTTGGTTTTCGGTCATCTTTTGTATCTTTCGAATTCGATCTACCTCTTTTGATTTGGTAGAGTACACAATTTTGGTTTATCCAATTAGCTTATTGCTGTTTTTCTCATGAAATATGCTAACTGCCAGTAGTTATTGCAGTTTTGATGAATGAAACTGACCTTTCTAATTCAACTCGAAATAAATGCATCTAGATTTTAGACGACGTTTACTTGTTAGTAATGTGATGCAATCATTTTATTATTATTGAAAATGAATCTACAATATTTTCTTATTCCCTAATATCTATCCTCAATCTGTTGATTAAATCGCAAATGTGACGTGCTCTACCCCAAAAAACAAACAAATACTCGTAAAAACAAATCCATTCACTTCAATTGCATTGACATAGTAATATTAGTTTCTAGTTAGCGCGGCTAAACTATTGTCTAAGCTAAGGTATGATGTCAATGTACCTAAACATTTACCATAATTGTTTATTTGAATGTAAAATAAAGTAAGCTTTATTAGTAAAAGGACAAGTTTACAGGAAAAAATTAGGCCAGGGGCGCATAACTACTTTTACAAACTAGAACTTTTTTCCACCCCTAACTCAATAGGATTGGGAATACGTTCTAGGAAGGGCCCTTCTAATATTATTGAAGACAATAGAACCCTTAAAGCTCACTCTTACTACATACACACCACCTTCAAATCTTCAATACAAAAACAAAGCTAAGCGTGCAAACTCATTAACCACTGTCTATCTATCCACTGAACTAGCTTTTCCAAGTATATTGCGTATGCCCAAGTTTAATACAGACTTTACAATGAGGATCATCTCCAATACACATTTTTCCGCATTTACGCATTATATATTTATAACATATCAAGCATTATAAGTATAATGCGTGTACAAAAAATAATGTAATGGGGAGGATTCTAATAAATCGCACTGCAAAAAGGGCTTCCATCATATGTTCCATAATGTTACATTTCATATGGTCGGTCAAAGGTTTATTCGCTTATAACTTACGGAGTAATTGGTATGCTGATGCACTAATATAATGCTAGTTAAGTAATAAGTGGTTGGTGTGAGTGGTTTGGTATTCTCATCCTTTAAGTAAGGTCATGACCGGGTTCGAATCTTGTGAATAAAGAAACTACTTACTAGCAACATTTTATTTACCCCTTTGTAGGCCGACCTGATGCGTACATGATTAGTCTTGACTTAAAAAACTTAGGTCCTGAACTTGTGGTTAAAAAAAAAAAAAAACAAAATATATAACTAGCTAATTGGTACAGGTTTTTAATTCCGTTTTCAATGATTTACACATGTCACTTCGTCAAGAAGTAGAAAATTTGATCAAAATAAATCAAAATAGAAAAGAAAGTCATTAATCCTGTGTCAACCTAGCTTATGCATCATTACAAACACACTTTTTGTCATCATGATGGTTTAAGGCATCATTTGTCTTTCCATGCATGGTCTATTTTAGATCTTCTTTAGCACAGTAATAGTACACGGAGTATTAATTTAGTATGTATTTTGATGCCTAGACTCTCATTAACACCTTTTGTAAGGCACCTTACTAGCTCATTCAAACGGTCATTGGAATATTGAAAATGATTTTCTGAGCTATGTAATTGTACGTAGTTCAATTGTTCAAGAATTTTTCATATTTTTTTATATACTCATTAGTCATTACTCATATGTCTCTTGTACGTAGTTGAGTTTTCCCTACTTTGAACAGTTTCTGGTCACGAATTGGGTAACTAATTGAGCCGGATTGAGAGGTTAACAAGAAACTCTCATGTGAGACAGGAGACAGCCTCATACATGGCATATTACTTTATTTGGTGGTATCACATTTTATGTACAATGGTATTAACTTTTTTTGTTATTTGGTATCAGATCTCATGTATGAGGTCGACTCATACTACCTCTGAATCATAAATAATATTATGTTGGACTTTTTGAATTCAAAGTTAACAAACTTTGACCATTGTGAATGGAAAAAAGTTTTACAACATAAATATACTTTTGCTAAATTCATTACTTCAAACACAAAAAAATCTATAAGACGGTCTTTCCGTAACTTTTGGTAAGACGGGAGTTACTTTTCAATGAAACAAGGATCACTGCTCACATCAAGGCTATGTTTGGCAAAATTAGATGTAGCAGTAGCTGTCAAATGTAAATTAAGGAGAGAATTGAGTAGAAAACTGGTAAAAAGTGCTACAAAATGTTAAGAAACTAGCTGTAGCTGCAGGTGAAAGCTTGCAAGGATAGCTTTCACAAAATTAGTTGTAGCTGTATGTAGCTGCAAAGTGAAAATATAATGACAAACTGTTTGGTAGCAGAGAGTAAAAACTACTAGCTGCAAGTTTCAAATAAAGCTGTAACTTTTACTGAAAAGCTAGCTGTTCGTGATGCTATGTTTAAAAGTTAGTTGTTCGTGCCAAATATAGCCTAAGTGACCCCCATATTTCTATATAGCGACCCCATTTTTTTGTGAGTTGGTCTCATACAAGACTTACTCAAGTTGTGTCTTGAAATCCGCGAAAAATCCAATATACTGTTATTTGTGGTTTGGAGGGAGTATGATTTTTTGTGAATAAGAATATAACACAACTAGTTAGGATTCGAACTTGTTTGAAAGGGTCATTGCTCAAGCATATTATAGGATTCGAACTCTAGCCGTTTCTATTTGTTCTTCACTGTTGAAATCTCTGCATTATAGTGAGGAAGTTAAGACCATTATTACGATTTACGTATATTAACCACGCACACTTTAATCGAATAAGCATCTTACTCTTACATTACATATTTTAGAAACACTCACTTCACGTGCATTAAAAAAAGGAATTGAAACCAATGAGCAAAGGAAGAAACTTTTTCAAATCAAACTTGGACTTAAATACAATATAGGATTTCATCCATGTTACACTTTTGCCCACTCAAAACATGTTTTGGTGTCCCTAATCCATCATTGAACTTGCTTGCTTTATACTTCAAAGTTCAACCATGGACTCGCGACTCTAGTCACTCTACCATACACTTTAATTTAAACAGATTTTTTTCAAAGCATGTTAAGAAATAAGAACCATATGTGAATGTCTTACATTGCAAGATTTGTAGAGACATCACTTATACTTAATTTAGTGGACTCCCTCTATCTAAGTGGTTGTTTGGTTGGCAATGAGTAATGTGGGCGGTGCAACAACTTTCTGAGAAGTAGAAAAGTGCAAAGTTGTTTGGTTGATAAAATTGTGGAAAGTGACACTTATTCTCAGAAGTTCTACTTCCCTCAAAATGGGGGAAGTCACTTACCTTGTCCCTCCTAGTTAAGTGAGACTTCCTGCAGCAAGTTCTAATTCCCATGTCAACCAAATAACTTTGCCCACTTCACAATAAGTTCTACTTCATGAAAAATTACCAGTTTCCAGAAAATTGCACTTCCCACATTCAACCAAACGGCCACTAATAAGACAAAGTGATTTCAGGATAGAACCCCATTCGACTTGTATATAATATATGTCTCCTCCATGTTCATAATAGACCCGTTGAAATTAAATTTCAATGAAGCATATTTAGGCCACATATTAATTTTGGCCATAAAATTTCTAAGCTACGGCCTAAGTAGGCATTAAGGGTCTGTTCTCCCAAACTGAAAAATGTTTATATTTATTGCTAAAAATTTCTTTTTGTTGAACTTTGTTAAACTTCGTTGAACTTTGTTTATTCTTATTGAATCTTGTTGATTCAAGTGTTTTTTATAACTAGTTTGTATATTGATTTGTTTAACTTTGTTGAACTCTGTTTAACTTTATTAACTTTGTTGAAGTTTGTTGAAATTTGCTGAAATATACAGAAATTAACAGAAATAAGTTGTAGAACAGACACTAAATCAAAGAGGAGGCAAATACCAAACAAATATACACTAGACCAGGTAAAAATTTGATTACTGTTCTCGCCTCCCATAGTTACATGCAAATTAAGGATTTACTTTTTCATCGTCTCTAATGTGCATTTCGTTCTACTATTCCATGTTGTTTCCAATTGCGTGTTTTGTTTCGTTTTGCACTCATTTTATCTTGCATTGTAAATTTTGTTTTGTTTTGTTTTGCACCATTATACATTTTGTTTCATTGAAAAGAATAGAACATGACTAATTCAGTAATACTATTTCACTACAAAAAGGATCTCACCCAGTGGATAGGAAATAGTCTATAGCTTCTACTCTCTCTGTTTGGAAAAAATCTTAACATTTACTTTTTCACGGTTCCTAATGCACTACTTTAACCGTAAATATTTATACCTATATGAATATATAAATAACAAAAATAAATAATTTCCAAAATACTATTTTAAATGAATAATCCAACTATAACATTTTTTAAATTGTAAATCCTTATATTTTTTTCATGAATCAATGATCAAAGTAATGAAAATTTTAAATGAAAAAATCTTTAAAAACAAAATATTAAAATTTTCCCGAAAACGAAGGGAGCACCTAGTTAGTAATATACCTTGTGCCATACGCTTATGTGACCACACCTTAATTATGTTGAATGGTGTGAAACCAGTGTGGGTAAGAAATAAAGCTTGTTCTATATGCAAATTATTCCTCAGACTTCTTTAGAAACACACGTCACCTACATCAAAAATGTGAAACCAGTGTGTGTAAGAAATTAATTTAGAACTTAATATTAATCAAACTTGGACAACATTTAACAAAAATAGATTTTGACCATAGAAACTAATTAGTGGAAGACAATTTTTAGATTTGGTGTTGTTTTCCCACTCAACAAAACATATTTAGGTGTTCCTACCCTAATGAACTTGGTTCTTCTTGTTATTTGGTATAATTTCGTGAGGATTATTTCTGTTGTATTAACAATATATACCGAGTGTTTATAGAAGAGTAGCTGGGCCTTAGCCCTAATACAAACCTAAGGGCCTGACTATACAGAAGCCTAATATGAATAACTAAATATTTACATATTTCAGTATATTCTATCACACCCCCGCAGTCGGAGTGGGAGGAGGACGAACGCTCAGGCTGGAGCGAAAGTCAGTAAAAAGAGACGAACGAAGGCCCTTAGTGAAAATATCTGCATACTGCGAACTGGATGGAACATGGAGCACACGAACATGACCAAGAGCGACTTTTTCGCGCACAAAGTGGATGTCGATCTCAATGTGTTTGGTACGCTGATGTTGCACCGGGTTAGTGGAGAGGTAGACTGCACTAACATTGTCACAATATACAAGTGTTGCCCGTGAGACAGGGCAGTGGAGCTCGAGCAACAAGTTGCGTAGCCAACACGTTTCGGCAACAGCGTTGGCGACGCCGCGATATTCCGCCTCGGCGCTGGAGCGGGATACAGTGCCTTGGCGTTTTGAAGACCAAGACAGGAGATTGTCACCAAGGAACACACAATAGCCCAAAGTGGAGCGGTGGCTATCCGGACAGCCGGCCCAGTCAGCATCGGAGTAGGCAGTGAGACCAGTGGTGGCGGATGGGTAGAGATGCAGGCCATGCTCAAGGGTGCCCTGGATGTAGCGCAGGATGCGCTTGAGGGCCTGTAAGTGGGGTTCCTGAGGATCATGCATGTAGAGGCAAATCTGCTGGACCCCATAGGAGATGTCCGGACGGGTGAAGGTGAGGTACTGCAGTGCACCAGCTAAGCTGTGGTAAAGGGAAGGGTCAGCCACAGGGGGACCATCGGGACCATCGGGACCAAGTTTTGACTTGGTGTCGACGGGAGTGGTGCAGGGTTTACAGTCAGCCATGTGGGCACGACCAAGAATCTCAGTGGCGTATTTCTTTTGGAAAAGAAATAGGCTCTGGGGAGTGCGGGCGGCGGTGATGCCAAGGAAGTAGTGGAGAGGTCCAAGGTCGGTCATGGAGAACTCAGCACTAAGGGAGGTGATGATATGGCGAAGGAGAGAGTCTGAGGAGGCGGTGAGAACGATCTCATCCACATAGAGGAGGATGTAGGCAGTATGTGGCCCATTTTTGTAGATGAAGAGGGATGTGTCGGACTTGCTGTGGTTAAAACCAAGGCGAGTCATAAACTCGGCAAACCGCTGGTACCAAGCACGAGGGGCTTGTTTGAGGCCATAGAGGGATTTGCGGAGGCGACACACATAGTCTGGGTGAGCAGGGTCTACAAACCCGGGGGGTTGATGCATGTAGACTGTATTCTTGTAGGTGACCATGAAGGAAGGCATTTTGACATCAAGTTGGTGAATGGGCCATGAGTGGGAAAGAGCCAGGCTAAGGACGGTGCGAATGGTGGCCGGTTTGACAACCGGATTGAAGGTCTCATCACAATCAATCCCGGGGCGTTGAGATTTGCCATTAGCAACCTTGCGGGCTTTATACCGCTCAAGAGTGTCGTCGGAGTTGAATTTGTGCTTATAGAGCCACATCGAATGTACAACATTAACCCCTTTGGGTTGGGATTCCAAGGTCCAAGTATCATTTTTAATTAAAGCATCAAATTCAGACTGCATAGCAGTCCGCCAGTTAGGATCCTTGAGTGCCTGGACATGTGAGCGAGGGTGAGGGGAGGGGGTGGAGGCATGAAGGGTGAAGATTTTCTTTGGCTTGAATACCCCCAACTGACCGCGGGTGGTCATTTGGTGGGTGACGGGAGGTGGGGGGGGGGATGGGGATGGGGATGGGGAGGGGTTGGCGTGGGAGAGGGAGATTGCGGTGGGGTGGGGTCAGTTTGAGGTGGTGGCGGTAGGAGTAGGTGGGCCTGCGGTAGGGGCCGCAGGAGCGGTGAGAAGGTGATGGAGAGGGGAGGGTTCGGACTCGAGGTCTAAGAAATCATAGGTGGTGGGAGGAGAGGTAGAGAAGGTGGAGAAGGGGAATGTGGTCTCGTCAAAGGTGACATGGCGAGAGATGATGATTTTTTGGGTAACTAAGTCAAGACAACGATAGCCCCTATGATTGGCTGGGTAGCCTAAGAAGACGCAGGGTGAGGAGCGAGGAGAAAGTTTGTGAGGTGTTGAGGATGAGAGGTTAGGATAGCAGAGGCACCCAAAGGTGTGTAGGTGAGAGTGGGATGAGGGTTTTTTGAAGAGACGGGTGAAAGGTATTTCATTGGAGATGGTGGAGGAGGGGTGTAGGTTAAGAAGATTGGTCGCTATGTGGAGAGCTTCGACCCAATAGGTAGGTGGGATTTGGGCTTGGAAGAGTAAGGTGCGGATTATATTATTGATGGTGCGGAGCATACGCTCGGATTTTCCATTTTGTTGTGAGGTGCGGGGACAAGAAAAGCGGATTTGAATACCGTTAGCAGCAAAGAGGTCATGAAGAGGTGTGTTGTCAAATTCCCCCCATGGTTGCATTGAAAGGCTTTGAGTTCACAATTGAATTGGGTTTTAACAAAAGCCCTAAAGTGTAAAAATTTAGAGAATGCATCACTTTTGCGACGAAGGGGGTAGACCCATAAAAATTGGGAGTAATGGTCCAAAAAAATGACATAGTAGCGGATTCTGCTCACACTAGGGACAGGGGAGGTCCAAATATCTGAGTGAACAATTTCAAAAGGGGAGCTAACAGTAGATAGGGAATTAGAAAAGAGGAGTCTAACATGCTTGCCTAATTGACAAGCATGGCACAATTGAGATTGTTTATCCTTATTACACTCAATCAAACCACTAGAAATTAAAGTCTGCATAATAGAGTCGCCTGGATGACCTAAGCGGCGATGCCAAGTGGAGCGGGAACTGGTGATGAGGGCGGTGGGATGGCCGAGATTTGTGGTGGTGGAGGTGAGTGGATAGAGTTCCCCGTCACTATCACATCGGAGTAGAGGTGCCCAAGTCTGAAAATCATAGACAGAAAAACCATATTGGTCAAAGGCAACACGACAATAGTTATCCCTAACGAAACGACGTACAGAGACTAGATTTTTAATAATTTGTAGTGCAACAAGGATATTTTGGAGATGGAGGGGACGGGAAGTGGAGGGGAGGAGAGAGTAGCCCATACATGTCACAGGAATCGAGGATCCATTACCAACAGTTACAGAATTATGATGACTTGAATTAAAAATAGTACTCAGATTACCTGTATGGGCCGTGAGATGGGCCGTGGCACCGGTGTCCATATACCAACCATTGTCACCCGGATCCTGCAAAGTCAAAGTGTTAAACATCTGGGGCAAAGAGGTTGTGGGCTCGGGCTGAGCTGGCACCGCGGGGGCGGTGGGGGCCTCTGCGAACCAGGTCCAAGGTGGGGGGACCTGGTACGAGGGGCTGGACGCCGCAGGTGCGGGGCCATGGGCGGCGGTCTAAACCAGGTGGGCCGCGGGCTGCAACTCAGGGCACAGGCCCAGGATGCCCGCACCACCACTGTTACCAGCAGGGGCAAGGGCGGCGAGAGGGGCCGTAGCAGGCGGAGCGGGGAGGGTCGGTGGTGTGTACGACCACCCTCCCGGCGGGTACCAAAACACCGCATTGGGCGGGCTGGCGGCTGCAGTGGCGGGGGCGGGCTGCTGGGCGGTTGCTGGCGATGCCGTGACCTGTCCACCATGCCCGTTCTCGCCCTTGTTCTTCCCTTTGTGATTGCGGCTACCGCGGGGTTGCTGGGCCTTGGGCTGGGTGGTGGTGGCTGTGATTTGTGGGTTAGAGGGAGAAGGCGGGGCGGGCTGGACAGGAGGGGACGGGTACGGGTATAGGTAAGGGTGGGGTTATTGGTAGGGGGAGGTCGGGTAGAGCGGTTGAGAGGCCGCCTGGTAGTAGGCTTGGGCAGGTGGGGTGGGGAGGAGGTTGAAGGCCACGGGCGGTGGTACGGCCGTGGGGTGAGGGGAGGTGGGGTAGGGATAGGTTGGGTATGGGTGAGAGTAGAGGACCATAGAGTTTGAGGAGTGGTCGGTATGACGGGGTATGACCTTGGGTTGTTTGTCGAGACGTTGCTCCTCGAGGGTGAGCATAGATCGACACTGGAGAAAGGTAGGAAAGGGTTTGTGGTGTTGGATGACATTGGTGATGTTTTCAAACTTGTCGGAAAGGCCGTTTATGGTGCCATAAATCCATAATTTAACTATGCCATCAAGTTTCTTCCATTCATTATCATCCTCCCCGGTAGGTTTAGAGGTTCCATTAAGGTTCCCGAGAACACCAAAGCTAAGACAATGAGTTTCAAATAATTCACGCCAAGCATCATAATTTAAAGCATTTAGGTGAAGTTGAAGGGGTATGTAAGTTTTGATGTTGGTTATGCCATAGGCTTGGGGTGGTGGTTAGGGTGGGTCAACAGCCATGACAAACACAAAAGAAACAACAAAACACGATTAAAGGCAAGGAGGAAAGGAAAAAGATGAAGGATGACGGAATCGTTACCTACACCCGACAATAGGCGGGTGTGAGTGAGGATCGGCGCGGGCGGCGCAAGTTGGCAGCGGAAGCGATTTGAGCGGCCCAGGAGCACGGACGGCAACCCGAGGACGTGACCGGCGACGGGAGGAAGCGACAGCCGACGGAGGAAGAGGACGACGTCGGTTGGCTCGACGGTCGGCTAGGTCGGTCGTGAGGTGGACGACCGTTTGAGAGAGGGTATGGTTAGGGTTAGGGTTTTCAGAGAAAATGCTCTGATACCATGTTATCTGGTATAATTCCGTGAGGATTACCTCTGTTGTATTAACAATATATAACGAGTGTTTACAGAAGAGTAGCTGGGTCTTAGCCCTAATACAAACCTAAGGGCCTGACTATACAGAAGCCTAATATGAATAACTAAATATTTACATATTTCAGTATATTCTATCACTTCTATGAAAGAATTAGCCATGGCTTGGTGGCCCTACCAAAGTGTACATAGATATTTTTCAAAATGTATAACAAGAGATATTGTATACGATAATAATCAAGGATTTCTTGGCCTAGTGGCACGTTAAGATCAGATTGAGGTGTTGAGTATATTATGTTTCAGGTTTAAAGCCTATTTTCTCCATGTATGTATATTGTATCGGCCTTTGTGCCTCATCCGAAAAAAAAAAGAAGAAGAAGAAGATACGCCGCATATTCGATTATCCTAGTCTCCTAACACATGTAGGATGTTAAACCGAGGATGCTAGCAAGGGCCAAAACCGTTCAACACCTCACTTCCCAGCATTTTAACAATAAAGTCACCAAAATCAACTTGAGGCCATGTTTCTGTTGAGTGTGTTAACAAGCACAAAAGCATAAGACTTTTGGCAACCTTATACGGAGTATATGCGAACAAATTAAATTAAAAGCGTGTCGCTTACTTCATATCGGGAAAAAAGAAATTTGTCTAAGAATTTGTTCATTACTCTTATCAAAAAAGAATTTGTTCATTACGTTACTCTGGGATCAACAAGAATCGCACCTACGCGCCAATGGAATGAAAGGCATGCAATAAACTTGATTCAACCTAGTTAGTAGTTAGCAATTGGACGGTAGATACCTTAAATCACAACGTGTATCAAATACGCATTTAATTTCCACGCAATGAGAAATGCAAATATTAAAGGAATAGTACCTAAATAATTATTAGGACCATATAATTTCATCACCCGTACATTATTAAAAAAATAAAAGGTACGCTTCCTTTGAACACCCCCATAAATCTTGTCCTTAGCAGTTGAGCCTTCTAGAGAAGTCAATCGCGTGACGTACAACACCAAAAATTGAACGCGCAACTTTTTAGGCAGCCTTTATATTACCTTATAGATTCACCTTTTGCCACTATATCAAATAACTCGGGCAGAAGTATCAATCATTTATTTGTGAAAAACAAATAAAGTATAAGGTTATATTATGCCTTGAATTTGGAAAGTATTTATTTATTTTCCTAAATTCTATTGTCAATACTTTTCATAATACCAATATATTATTGGTGGGAAATATTTATGGATAGACGAGATTTTTTTCCGTTTCCTAATTGTATTGGGATTAGGTCTCTTGGTGTCTATATAAACTCCACGAGACATTCAATTTAGGTGTGAGAGATAGCCACCACCATTGACATGTGAAGATGAAAGAGTTCCAAAAATAAGTGTGTGCGAAAGTTTCATGTTTGTATTCTCCATTAATATAGTGAAATCTTATCTTCCTCCGTGCTTTTCCCCCAAATTCGGGGTTTTACACATAAATCTTGTGCCTTGTGTTCTCCTTTATTGTTTATTTTGCTCTTTTCAATATTTTCAGTTATTTATTTATTTATTGTCATTGCAATGACTCCTAGAATTAAACAAGAGTAAATTCATAACCCTATATATGATATACAAGGTGTATGACTACCATTTTTCTGTTACTAATTATACCTGAGGTGCATTGTAGTAGCCTGATACCCACAGCAATAGTTTATGTTTATGATGGATTATGTTACAATCCCTAAATTTGTAGCATTTTAGTTTAGATTTTCCCCCAATTTTAATCTTCTTTATCCATACCAAATTTGTAATGTCCTTACACGTATGTTTATTTTTTGAAATAATAGTGTACCGAATAATTGGATTCTAGGTAGGTCGTTGTTAGATACCAACCAAGTGCCAGACATCCAATTTAGACAGGGATGAATATGAAAATGTCTAGCCATAATGATGGTGGGGCGGGAGTGGGTGGAGCATATCGATAGTGAACACGAGGGTGGATAAGACATCCCCCTCGCCTGCCCGTCCCATAGACATCGATCTACTCCTGCGCCCCGGCCAATGGGAGAGGCATGCAATAAACAAGATTCTACCAAGTTAGTAGTTATAATACGTGAAGTGCAATACGAAAACATATGAGCACACCTTGTTATGTATTGAATGGTGTGTGCATGTCCCTTATCACTCCACAATCTAATTGATGGTCAATAGATACCGACAAGACACGTGAACATGATACACTATCTAACGAGGGATTTGGTACCAGTACCGTACCCTCACCTTTATTAATTTCAGACAAAACAAAATGTGTCACATTTTTGAGAATATTTTTCGCATCATATGAAGAAGATCTAAAAGCCAATAAGACCCCAGTAGCATTACTCTATCTTTTCTATCCCTTTGTTTGTAGGGTAGGTATCCCTTAAAATTGGATGCCCACAATTCAGAGGTAAGGTAACTAGCACAAGTTGCTATGTGGAAAAAAGTTGACTTTATTTAGGATCGGAGTTAGGGCCCTATTATTTCATATGCCATATATGGGGTAGGTTTAAGGACTGTATATTGCTATTTTGCTAGTTGCTAATAATGTCATCTTTGGTTGAGCCTTAAACGTATCTTTCTCATATCCTCTTGCCAGGCTTTATTCTTGTCCTTGAATGAAGGCTCTGATTTTGCCTTTTGGGACGTATATTTCTTGGGATATCATACCCATATGCTTGGTTGTATGTAAATGCCTGATGAGAATGCCTGATATATATGACTTCGGAGCGTCGAGGTAGATTTAGGGATATTTCTTCTCAGGTTTTGTCTCCACATATGACAATGTCACAAGTCTCCTTCGGTGTGTATTTAGAACTGAACTGAATTAAATTGAACTAAAATTAATTGAACACACTAAACTGAAGTGAAGTGAATTGAATATCATTTGATATTTAAGAAAAAATGTATGTTTCTTAACTGATACACATTACTGAGTTGAGTTGAATTGAAAATCACAAAACTTACACGAGATCACTTCTAAATTAAAGAACACATCCTAAGTAGGCATATCTATCATCACATTATCAAGTCGTAGATATTTTTGTTTATTTAGTTGTAATAGTGATATCTGCGAAGGCACAAAGTCATGTGCACAAGGATATGGAGAGAAAGACACTACTACAAAAGAGGATTACAAGTCACCCTTTTGGTCTTTTTTGGGCGTTAGAAATCGGTTTTAAAAGCGACTTGATAGTGAATGATATTATAAGAAATCAGAGGGTGTTTAGCAATAAACAAGGGGATGTGCCTAGGATTGTTAGGCAAATCCAGGTTGATTTGTGTTGTCGACTTGGTCACTTATATGGTGACAAGGCGTTAAGCTAAGAGTTATATTAAGGTATATGTAATTGAACGCTTTTCAGGAGGTATGTCTCCGGTGTTTACATTGTAAGGATCATTTGGCTTTGCGGGTGACATCCTTTTGGCGAATGGAATATATTAACCGCTTCCCCAAAAAGAAGGCATGGGTACTCTTGGTGTTTAAACACAACACCCTAAAGACACACAATGAGCCGCACACACACAAGTCCATCAATCGTCTTCCTCCACAGACCTAAAACTACTTGGTGTATTGTAGACGGAGTTTATGGAATGGAGTAATGGAACCAACTCATTCAATAGTATAAGTTAATGGATAGAGACATAGCTAAAATGGTTAATTTATTCATATTAATTATTGTCTCGTCACACGAATGTCCACTAGATTTAACGTGTAAATAATGCAAAATTGTTTTTCATACCTTGCAGTGATTAATTAGTAATATAATTAAAAAATAATGTTATTGTCAAGTCGTAAAACACTATTGTAAGGTGATTTTATGTCATATATGGATACAAAAAAGCTAATCTTTTGATATTGGACCTGAGAGTAGTGTTTATTGATTAACATATCCTAATATAATGGTGCAACTATAAGCTAATCCTCCCTCCGTCCCACAATATAAGTCGTTCTAGAAAATTGATTTTTTCCCATATTATAAGTTATTTTAGAGTTCCAATAAAGCATGTATTATTGTTTGTCTATTCTACCATTCTTTCACATTACCTCATTAATTACTCACTTTTTAGCTAAATACAAAGTCAAGGGGTAAACTAGTCAATTTTAATTATTTTTGATAAAATTGAGACTATTTAATAACTTTCTTAATTCCTGTGCAAAAATCTTAAACGACTTATATTGTGGGACGGAGGGAGTACAAAACACATATACATGATATGTATAGAAATTAAAGGATCATGATTAATGAGAGAGATGAAAATGTGGATCCCAATCTACATCATCATTTTTCCTCATAACCAATGCACTAGACTTCCAATGCATTACTACTCTCTCTGTTCCATTATATAAGCCGTTCTCTAAAAAATTATTATTTTCCCATAATAAAAGTCATTTTAGAGTTCCAATGAAACATTTATTACTTTTTACCCCTTTTACCCTTCTTTTACATTACTTCATTAATTGTTCACTTTCTTTATCAAATCTAAAATCAAAGAGTAATCTAATAAAAGAAAACAATCTTTTATTAGAATTGAGACTATTTAATGTATATCTTAATTCTTGTGCACAAATCTTAAACGCTCTATGTAATGAAATGAAGAGAGTACTTACTAGAGAGGATCTTTATCCTCATAGAAATGGGTAGGTCGGGGCACCATAAAGTCTAAGTTGAAATAGTTTTGAGGAGAAAATATGCATGTTGGATGATTATGTTAGATTAGGTGGAGGTTGACATCCTTTTAGTGTTTGAAAGTTGTATATGGGTGAGGGTTCAGTGAATATTTCCCGTACGAAATTAGTTGCATTGATGATTACATTATTTACACTACTATAACAAAACTGAGATTATTACTCAAACAAAAGGTAAACCAAATTAATTATGTTGTCAAATACTTACTATAACAAAATTTAAACCACAACACCGAGACTATGTTGTCAAATATACATGTGTTAAAAAGTATTTTTATTTTATTGATAAGGATCCAGCAGCCACCATTTGAATGATAAAGTGGTAATTTCAAATTGTGAGTTATGAGAATTGAACCAATATATATTGTGGGTGAAAAATGGTTTGGTAGTACCACCACATACACCACCTCATAAACAAACTAATTAATACCCCATTTCTTTGTAAAATATGAAATTAAAGCGTAATTAACTATTTGTACACAATTTAAGACATGGTTAGTACTCCATGCATGGTTAAAGGCCCAACAACAAATGATCTTGTATCTTATTACACCTTCTCAAGCGAATGTGTTAAAACGTATATAGATGATGCAGATTTCTCTCTATGCCTTCCTACTATATGCCTATAATATTATTTGGGTTTATGACCCAACCAATGATTTTGGGTGTGTTTGATAGAGCTTATACGGTTAGTTCAGTTCAGTTCAGTTCAGTTCATGTGTTAATTCAGTGATTTGAAATTCAGTTAAATGATGATGTTCAGTTCAGTTCAGTAGTGTTGAGTTCAGAATCATACTTTTTGTCTCACATATCAACTTGTGTTTAATTCAGTTCAGTTGTGTCCAGTTCAGTTTAGTAATGTTGAATTCAGTTCAGTTCAGTTCAGTTCTGGTAAGTTCAGCTCTATCAAACGCACCCTTTGTACCTTACTGCTATATATTCATTTGTTGCTATAAAACAAATTACATGTAAATTAGTTGGAAGACCTAATGTCGCATGTGTAATCTTTTCCACTACTCAATAATTGGTTTAGTTTAGTTTAGTTCATTTCAGTAATCTACTTTTTCTCTCACAAATTACTATTTAGTTGAGTTCAATGAAAAAGTACACACTATGGGTGCGTTTGTTAGAACTTACATGGTCAGTTCAGTCCAGTTCAGTTCAAGTGCCAATTCAGAGATTTCAAATTCAGGTAAATGATGTTTAATTCAGTTCAATGGTGTTGAGTTCAGAAATATACTTTTTGTCTCACAATCACATATCAAGTTGTGTTCAATTCAGTTCATTTGTGTCCAGATCAGTTCAGTAGTGTCCAGTTTAATGATGTTGAATTCAGTTCAATTCAATTCATTTCTGCTAAGTTCAGCTCTAACAAACGCACCCTATTGTCTTCCACGTAAAATGCTTAAACATATATGACACTGCTGAAATACGTACTTATTGTTTGTCCGGTTAGTATCATGCTTAAACATATGGGACATTCGGATTCACTAATTACACAGCAATCAATAACGAATCTTTCTAGAGACATATGGAGATTTTGGCTAACAGAATTGTGGATTGCAGGGAGCTCGATCATTAAAACCATTGAAGAGTGACATATGGAGATTTTGGCTAACACAATTTTGGGACATTAATCAAGTGACAGATTCATTGTTAAGAGCTGCACAAAATACATTTGTGTGTCTAGCATTCCTTTTATGTGCTCAAATAATGATTTCCAAAGTGATGCCAATGGCAAACACTAGCTCGTTTACCTGCTTGTAATTAAATGCAATGTAATGCAATCATTTTATAGGGTAGATGTGAGGTGGAAAAGAAAGGAAGGGGAAGAATGAGATGAGAAAGTGGGGTTGATTACATTGTTCAATGTAATCACAATTGCTCAAATTTTCCCATGTAATGATGATTACTTTGAATGGTGTAATCAATCTCACTTTTTTCATCTCATTCTTCCCCTTCCTTTCTTTTCCACCTCACATCTACCCTATAAAATGATTGCATTACATTGCTTTCGATTGCAAGCAAGTAAATCCCACCTATGTGAGACTGCCTGTAAGTTATAGTTTATTATTCTGCTTTACTAGCTACCTAGCTAGATAACAACCGGTAAATAGTACGCTCAAGAATACATAGTTAAATATTTTCAAGTTAAATAGATTGGACCTTTGTCAATTTTAAAGCATGGGTCACAAAACATATTATGACTTGAGCATATTTTTAAAACGCACGGGTCTACCTATCTAGGTAAACCCAAATGCATCAAAATAATTGCACATATATGATATTTAACAAAATATAAATCTTTCTCTACTTATACAACTTACATACTCGTTATTTATCTTAGCTTTTCTTTTAGTCTAAGTACTATATATTTGTATAACAAAAACTTATTTTTTGTGAAAAACACATTCAATTAACAAAGAAGCGAAGATTCATCTATGTTTTTTTTTGGAGGAAAAGATTCATCCATGTTAGATGGTGTCAACTTTAATTTTAACCGTTTGTATTGTGATTACTATCTTTTTGTAACTACCATAATCATTAAAAGTACTCAGTATATGTTAAGAGTTACACCTACTTTCATAATTGATCAGACCATGTTATAATTAGAAATTAGTTACCACTCACAATTGGTTTCCACCATCGACGTAATAATTATTTGTTTACACCATGGTAATTTCTCAATTAAAAGATTTTAAATTAAGTTAGGAGAGTTGAACTTTAGTGTAGGGTGCGTTTGTTAGAGTTTAAACAGCCAGTTCAGTTTAGTTTAGTTCATCTGTCAATTCAGTGATTTCAAATTCATTTAAATGATGTTCAATTCAGTTCAGTGGTGTTGAGTTCAGAAACATACTTTTTATCTCACATATCAAGTTGTGTTCAATTCTGTTCATTTGTGTCCAGTTAAGTTCAGTAGTGCCCAGTGTAGTGATGTTGAATTCAGTTTAGTTCAGTTCAGTTCTGATAAGTTCAGCTCTAACAAACGCATCCTTAGTTCAGTTGTGTCCAATTTTGTTCAGTGGTGTCCTGTTTACTGATGTTGAGTTTAGTTCAGTTCAGTTCTAGTAAGTTCACCCTAACAAACGCACTCTAACAAAAGCTGATACTAAGTATTATATATAATAGGTTATAACCAAATTAAAACTAAAATTGAATCGAAATGGGTATGTAGTAAATATGAAGTTAATCTACCCAATCTTATTGTAACTGATTACCGAATTAATATCATGGTAACTAAGAGGTGGTAACCAACAATACAAATACTAGTCAACTTTTCCTTGTTTTAACCATATTCCTTTCTTCTTTCTTTTTTTGGTTTAATAAAGGTTTACCCAAGTTTTTTGGGTCTTAATCTTGTTCGCACGGGATTGACCCACAAAGAGGTAAAATGCTTCCAGTAAGTATTCACAAGATTCAAACCCTCAACCTTGCTTAAGGAATAATAATAGTACCGAACCATTCACACCAACTTTTCCTAGTTTTAACTATATTCACATATATATTGCCATGCATGTTTATTATTCAAGTTTAGGACCACATAAACTAACCAATGAAAATATGCCGTCCTTACTTGCATAATTTCACTTCTAAAAGGGTAACTACTTGTAATAGGAGAACTATGTATGCTATATAGTTCACATGCTTTACAAGGGGAAACCAGTGATCAATCGTGGAGTTGTGGCATCCATTCAACTGTGGATATGCCATATTTACCTTCAATTCATCTAATTGGCTAGCATACTCATGAGTTGATAACTTGGGAATAACCATTCTCTTGTACCAGTACTAATCTGATGACATATCCACATATAGAAGAATCATGCAATGCATGGTAGACAAATGGATAAAGAATCCCTGTGGATGGGAGACATGTATGCAAAACACAGTACACACTAAGGTGTGGTAGTGAAATTGTGCACTCTCTTAGAATATGTTCCAATTTTGATGTGTGTCATTGTATTTGAGAACTTGTAAGTGCTGTAATTTTAATGGATGTTTGATCATTCATGTTATTGGAAATGTGACAGAAGTGAATAATTATATTCTTTCATCCATTAACTATCATTAGAAAGAAATCTTTAGAAAGGATCAAATATATATTAGGCAGTATTTTCCGCTTCATAGATAATTCACACTAACCATATAAATACGACATTAGTTTATATATATACATGTTTACTAAATACCACTAACAAAAATATTAAATGTCATATAGAAAGTAGAAATGTCCTTTGAAGAATTAGTAATAATTTTGGCTTTAAGCTTATGCAAAGTCCATGGTTAAAGAGCAAATCATTAACCTATTAGTCAAATTGGATATATATTAAACCTAGACGATGTAAGAAATAGAAAACAAGTATTTGAACACTGCAAAAATAGTAGTGTGCATAAACTAAACACAATCAAGCTTTTGAAAGGTTTCAAATAATTCACGTTGTATTATAACTCTTATTACTAGAAGTGTTAAAGATTGAATTATTCCTTTGTGTTTCATGTTAAGAGAAAGCAACCAAATAGTTTATTTGCATTCAGTTGAGTGTGAAACTTACCAAATCACAAGTCTTCTATTAAACATGTAAACCTTTGAGATTAATCCTCTCATTGTAATTGAACTGTATGAGCAAAAAGTTAAAGGATGTTTCCAAGTACATACACACAAGTTTTAAATCAAATTGTTGACTGGCAGTTCACGTTGTATTATACCTCTTATGACTAGGAGTGTTAGACGATATTGAATTCTTTTGTGTTCGTTCTATGTCAAAAAAAATTGCCCACGTGCTTTGTTTGTATTTATTTGAGTATAAAACTATACCAAAGTAGAAACCCTTATAAAACACCTATGAGATTAATCTTCTCCTTTTAATTGAACTGTATGAGCAAAGAGTTAAACAAATATGTTTGCGAGTACACACAATTTTTAAATCAGGTTTAGAATGGATTCACATTATTGTATTATTCAAATGTGTAGATGTATTATTCTCATTGAACTGTGCCATTCCTAAGGAAGGATAAATACTGAGTAATAAATTCAAATCAAAACCAATCAAAAGTCAGCAAATCAAATAATGGCGCGTAAAGATCTGAAATATCTATGGTTTAATTTTGCAACTGTCCCCACTTCCCTACAATTGAAGGAGAAAAAGAAAAGGAAGAAAAAAAGAAATCAAAGAAGGGTCATGATCAAATATATTTGCAAAGACTTCTCATGTTTTCTTTTTTTTTGAGGGCCAGACTTCTCATGTTGTTGCATATGGAAATAATGTGAGAAAATAAGGCCAATTGTTAGAGAACACATACTCAAAAGTGAAATCCATTGCAAATCCTAACTTTTGGCAAAAAGTCATTTTCTACACTGGATAAGTCCTTCCCCTCATCCTATATATTTGTCCCAACACAAATGCAAAAAGAGGGAGGACCATTGTATCTCTTTCTTTTTCCAAAGGGCTTACAAGTGCATCATGCTTTTTATTATAAGCTTTTTGTTATATGTTTTTTGGTTTATATGGGCATCAATAATTATAATGTGAATACTTACTGTGTGGTGAGAGAAACATGCATGAGAGATAGTCATCTAAGCTAAGATTGCTGATATGGCTTTTTCTTGCATGGTGCTAGCTATCACTTAAAAACTAACACCTCAAAATAAAAGAGCATAAAAGTAATAGTTGTTGATTCTTTGACACCCACTATTTTGATATATTGTGACTTATGGATTGTGTTGTCCACAACAATCATGCAAAATTTTGACCAATTGGGTAATAGGTTGTTGTTAGATGGAAAAGTAGTCTAGGAAGGGCATAAGAGGGGGGACAACAAAAATCAAAAGTACTCTTGGTTGGTAGTCGCTTAAAATGACTAGCGCATTTGGAATGAAACTATTGGTGTATAATACTCTCCCTTTTTTTTTTGATTTTTGGTGTGTAATACTCATGAGCTACTTTTACCTCTAACTATGTTACAACCACCAAAGAACTTGAGTTTAGGGCAATTTTTTGGTTACTCCTGATTCAACATATCATATACTCCATGAAAAATAAACTAGAAAACCATTTATTCTTATCTTTTTTTACCACACATATTTTAAGTAGGGAGTACTGGAGTATCCATCTAACTATCCTCATGTGTATGTATCTAAGAATCATTGAGTTTAGGTACTACTAAATTGTCTCCTCTACTAGTGGTGAAGAAAAGAAAAAAGTCTCCTCTACCTTTCTACTCTCAATATTTCTCGCTCATCTGTTTTACAAAATTTGTCAAATTAACTTTTTAAGTTAACTTTCACCAATATTTAAAATTAATGTATATACATGAAAATTAATCTATAGAAAGGTTATCCTATTAAAGCATCGATCATGAACAAATCTAAACAAATCAATGATTTGTAAATCGTAAGTGAAGTTTTTTTTTTTCCAAATATTAAGGCCAAAGTCAAAGTGTGTTAACCCTTTTTTTGTGCAAAAAATGTATTAACATCTTTAAATAAGCAAGAACACAAAATTATTGCAAGTGAGCAAATTAACAAGAAACTCAGTTCGATTGAGGAGAATAAAATGAATAGATTTAAATTATATATTTATATACATACATATATAGAGGATCAAGTACTAACCATGCTTATGATAATCTATTATAGGCGTACGTGGTTTTCTATGGTTCATAAATTTATTGTACCAGTTTCTATGCTTTTAATTAATATAAAAAAAAATTGATTGATAAAAATCTCAACTTAAAGCGAGTTGGAGAAAATAATCCCAATTTTTTTTTGTGTTGCACGAATACATCTTAGTTGACAGGGTTAGTTTTTCAGTTAACTATTTCAATTTTATTTTATTTTTTATATTATTTGAATTGAAATAATACTAATAAGCCTATGCCCCTATCCCATCACTAAAAATCTAAAATTGTTTAATTCACCCTAAATAAATTATCTCTCTTCCCCTCCAACTTTTCTCTCTCCCCTCTCCACCCTCCCCCTTTTTCTTCATACAACAAACACCAAGATGATCAAGAATGGTATGATGGAGATAACTTAGACACTAATACGTAATTGTCCAATCTACCAAAGCCAAATTAAAAATACTTCTCCCTCCCCTCTTAATACAACAACGAGCAAATCAAAAGTTCAAAATTTTGATTTTGAGTAATGGGCAATGAGTTAGACTAAGACCTCGTTTACTAGCTTGCAATCAAAAGTAATGCAATGCAATCATTTTGTAGAGTAAATGTGGTGTGAAAAGTGAAGGAGTGGGAGGAGAGGGGAGGGAAAAGTGGGGTTGATTGCATCATTCAATTTAATCACAATTGCTCAACTTTTCCCATGTAATGTTGATTACTTTGAATTATGTAATCAGCCTCCCTTTTCCCATCTCCTTCCTCCCCCTCCTTCATTTTCCACCTTACAATTACCCTATAAAATAATTGCATTGCAAGCATTTGATTGCAAGCTAGTAAACACCACCTAATTGTTAATATATCAATTAAAATAATAAGAAAACAAAAGGAAATTGAAATAGTGAACGAAAAATTAACTCGGTCAACTAAGGTATATTTTGTGCAACACGAAATAATTTGGGATTTTTGGCGCAAATTATTCAAAAGTTAGGATTATTTTCTCCAACTCGCTTGAAGTTGGGATGATTATTGGTAACCAATAAGGAGCGTTCATTGTATTCTTGAAGAGATCGAAGTTCTCAAACTACTTGCAGGGAAGGATCTCGGTAAGAACGTCAACAAGCTTATTAAGCTGATGTTGTGTGCGTAGGAAGATAACAGGGCTGCAAAAGCCCTCCCAAGACTTTATCCATTTGTGGAGTATGCTCAAAGAGTATGAAAAGATCACTTTGATCATTTTTTTTTTTTGATCATAAGATCACTTGATCATTACCACACCGAAGAGCCACAAGTTCCAAATTGAAGATACCCGGCCAATTCCTTCAGCAATCAAACTAGCCATGCTGCTTGTGCACAATACTTAAAAATTGTGGCTAGCTTGTTTCTTAAACTTCTAATTTACAGGAAGTTCCTTATAAGAACCTTTTGGAACAAGGGTATGAAGCGCAATTTAAGGCTCTGTTTGGTTGGGCGAAAAATCGTTTTCGACCGAAAAGTATTTTCAGCAGAAAATCATTTTCAGTGTAAAATATTTTTCCGTTCACATTTTCCGTTGTTTGGTTACAACGGAAAATAATTTTCCTGAAAAATAATTTTTTATAAAAAATAAAATCTACTAACATAGTTGCATCGATCTCGAAAAGTTAGATGGATTAAAAAACAATCACCGCAAACGCATATCGGAGTCAAAATTCTACTTATTTGAAAAGAAAAAAAAATATTGAGAAAGTGACCCGAAAGTTCAGCCCGAGAACCAATCAAGTCGGGTGCGAGTTTGTCTTTATGACCCGATGTCCCGACAACCAAACCCCATTATCAAGTCCACTATTAGTGCTCCGGGGACATAGTGTCCCACCAACGGAAAACCGTTTTCCATTCATTTTGAAGGGAAAATATTTACACCTATATAGGTGAAAATACTTTTCCTAGTGAAAACTATTTTCGTTCTCATTGTAAACCAAACAACGAAAAATGGAAAAACTGTTTTTCAGGAAAACTGTTTTCACCCTAACCAAACGGAGCCTAAATCACTAAGGGCTCGTTCTTTTCAACTGGAAACTAGAACTGGTAACTGGGAGAAACTGGACAAAACTGGAAAGTCTAACTGGTAACTGGGGAAAACTGGGTGAAACTGGGGAAATTTGGGAGAAACTGGGAAACACTGGGAGAAACTGAAAATTGTTTAATTTTCACGGTTAATAATAATAATAATAATAATAATAATAATAATAATAATAATAATAATAATAATAATAATAATAATAATAATAATAATAATAATAATAATAATAATAATAATAATAATATGTATTAATAATTATAATAACAGTAAAAAAATAATAATAATAATAATATATTAAAAATAAAAATAAAAATAAAAATAAAAATAATAATAATAATAAAAAATTATTATTATTATTATTATTATTATTATTATTATTATTATTATTATTATTATTATTATTATTATTATTATTATTATTATTATTAAAACTGGGCAAAACTGGACAGAACTGGATTTTGTAACTGGTAACTGAACAAAACTGGGCAAAACTGGACAAAACTGGAAACCAGTTGAAAAGAACATGCCCTAAGGCTTGCAATTGGAGCTGATGAAAATACTCAAAACTCGAATCTCGATATATCGCACGAGTTGCCAAATCATAATATCTATATATTTGAGGCATTTTCTGACAGCATTAGAGGCGTCCACCTAAGCAAACCATTGTAATAATATTTTAATATAAACATAAAATAAAAATATATGTTTTGGCATAAAATATATATTAGAGTTGTACTTTCCTAGATCATTAAAGAGTATACTATTAGAGATTTTGGTATAGAATATACACTAAAGTTATACTTTCCTAAATCGTTAAAGAGTATAATATTAGAGGTCTTGGTATAAAAATATATATAAAGTTGTATTTTCCTAAATCGTTAAAGATCAGACTATTAGATTCTAACTAGCATATAACTTTACTTCCACTACTTAAAAAATTAAATGTCTTACACCATTGGAACGAGTACGAAATATCCTTTTTAATGAGAATCATTTGTAGTATGTTAATAAATTTACAACATAAGATGCGTCCACCGAAAATGGTAATTACTAATTAGCTTGACAAGCTGACACAACGAAAGAGTTGCAATGTAAAAATAAGAAAAAATATACGTATATTAGTTATAAAACTTTAAAAAGCAATCTCAAGGTAAAATATAATAAAAAGAGTATGTGTAGAATAAAGAAATAAACGATGAATCTAAAATGACTCTTGGTCCAATCTTTAATAGGAAACTTTACCATTAATCATTGATAATTTTATAACTGTACGTAATATACTGATCCCCCATGTTATTTAAAGGTTCCAATTTATACTCCCTTCAACTTTATAATTATTAATGTACTCCCTCCGGACCACAAATAAAATTACATTGGACTTTTTGCGTTCTTCAAGGAATTACTTTGACTGCATATGACTTTGAAAAAACAAGCAAGCATTAAAATTTATTTTGGTATTCTAAGGTTTACGTCTAAAACTTCTTTATTTTTTAAAAAGTAGTTATGTTTACATTAGATATTTAAACTGATTTTACCATAAAAGAATCATATATTTGGAAGGTTAGTTGTACACTTATATCAACATAAGAGCATTGACGTACCATCATAGAAAGACTTTGAAACTATTACCTCTTGGATCATGTAACATATGAGATGAGTTAATTAATAGTTAATTGAAATTGATAATAAGAGTTATAAATTAGATAAGATGCCTTATAATGTCATAGTAATCTTATTATATGGCATTCGTGATATTAAATAGATTATATAAATTTTTATGCATATATTACTAATAATTTTTCATAAGTGACAATTACCCTTTGATTTTTCGATGAGATTAACAATCACGTTATATTAGTTTTATTATATAATCACAGACCGTGCAACGCATGAGCGTACTCAGGGGCATCCACCTAGTATCTATATATTAGAGGCATTTTCTGACAGCATTGGAGGCGTCCACCTAAGCAAGCCATTGTAATTAAATTTAATATAAATATATATATTTTGGTATAAAATAAATAGTAAATTTGTACTTTCCTAAATCCGTTAAATAGTAGACTATTAGAGGTCTTGGTATGGAATATATACTAAAGTTGTACTTTCCTAAATCATTAAAGAGTACACTTTTAGATTTTAACAAACATATAACTTTACTTCTACCACTTAAAAAATTAAATTTCTTACACCATTGAAAAGAGTACGAAATATCCTTTAAAATGAGACTCAATTGTAGTATGTTTTATCAATTAAAAAAATAAAGTATGAGCATATAAAAGATGCATAATTTTTACAATAAGATGCGCCCAACTAAAAAGATAATTAGCTTGATACAACTAAAGAGTTGCAATGTAAAAATAAGAGAAAAGATACGTATATTAGTTATAGAAATTTTAAAAAAAAAAAATCAAAATAAAATAAAAAGAGTATGCAGAGAATAAAGAAATAAACAATGAATTTAAAATGATTCTAAGTCCACTCTTTAATAGGAAACTTGACCATTATTAACTTTGTCATTATTAATGTAAACAAGTTTGAAAAACAGTCAAGCAAGCATTAAAATATATGTTTAGCTAATCTAAGGTTTACGTCTTAACTTTCTTTATTTTTTGAAAAGTAGTTATGTATAAATTACACATTTAGACTAATTTTGCATAAAAGAATGATCATACCTTTGGAAGCTTAGTTGTACACTCATATCAACATAAGAGCATTGACGTACCAACATCAAGCATAGAAAGACTTTGAAAGTATTACCGCTTGGCTCATGTAACATATGGGGTGAGTTAATTAAAAATTAATTAAAATTGGTGATAAGAGTTTAAATTAGATAAGATGCCCTATAAAGTCATAGTAATCTTATTATATGGCATTCATGATACTAAATGGGTTATATTAATATTTATCCATATATTACTAATATTTTTTCAAAAGTGACAATTAACTTTGACTTTTTGATGAGACTAATAATCACGTTATATTAATTTTATTATATAATCACAGACCGTGCAACGCATGTAAACGAGCCAAATGGTCAAGTAAATAGATTTATTTTGGTGCAAAAAAGGGGCGCTTCTATTCTGCCAGGCGTTAGAATACCGAGAGCGTGAGAGAGCGAGTGGAAAAAACTACGCGCGTCGCACTGTGAACGATGGAGAGCGCATGTTTTTCGGGGCACTTTTTCACAGGTAATTGAAGGTTGCAACCGGTTTGAGTGTGGGCCCACTACCGACGGCATTCGAACTTATTACCGTTTACATAGAGTTGTATTACCTGTATATGTAGCACACTGCTCGAGCATATTTTGCCAGCGTAATGTATTGACTCCACATAAAGTTGTATTACCTGTACTTATACCTCTGTGATTCTTTGTCATATTTTAGCCGTCGATAACTCTGCACCATTTCACAAATATATCTTACGTCACAAACATATTAAATGGCCAATAAATCAGTTGTAGCTGCCAGCATCCCTATTTTTTAACTTTTCCTTCTTAATACCTAAATAAATACATAATTTAAATCAAATTCAACTATACATATTCTGAATGCGTATTACTTCTTGCATAAGCGTCTGTAAATTCAACTATTTAAAATCTATAAATTCCCTTATTCTTATAGGTTTGAAGATATTTTCCTTATCTAGTGTCACATTTTAATTATTTAGAGTCACTTTTTTTTTCATCGAAGGTATAAGGCAAGGTCATGGGTTCGAATCCGTATTCCCCCATGCCCTGTGTCTGCAGGCTTCTAGGAACTATACTAGCCTCTTGTTGGTGCTACGTTGCCGGGGCCAGTGCTTGCGCTGGTTGTTCAGCTAGTCTGATAAGTTCGCTATTGAGCACTAGAGTCCGACATGACGTAGCAGGGGGTACCTCGGTCGCCATTCGCATTCTGCTTACAGATATTTTTGCCTTCTTCAGTAGATTACCAGAATAATACAAGTCTCTTGGTCACTTTATTGTTATCGAACGTCATTTTGTTATCTAGTGTCACATTTTAATTGTTTAGAGTCACTTGTAGTTTTCTACCGCGCTGTTTTAAGGGTCACTGAAGCATGTTATATATTAAATCATACGGTGACTTCTTTAGTTGTAAAAGTGACACTAGTATAACTCTGTTGGTATTTGTATCGTCCTAAGTGTCAGTACAAATGACCGCGAATGTACACACATACCAAAGGGTTCACATCTATCATGTTAAGCTACATTCCCTGCCATTCCCTTTCGGGATACAAAAGAGTCGTTCCGATCACTTCTATAGTTCATTACATTTCATGTTCTATAGCGGTCTTTTCAAGTGATAAACTATTTTCAAATTGTAATATTTTAGGATCACTCCCCTTGATCTGAAATGTAGGTTTAAAGGGTCACTTCTACTGCTGTTTAGGGTCACTTATAATGTTGAGAGTTCACAGGACACTTTTCTTCAGTATGAATTAGGGTCACGTTTTAGTCATTCAGGGTCACTTTATTATTATCTGATGTCATTTTATTATTTTCTAGTGTCACGTTTTCATTTTTCTAGAGTCACTTTTTATACATTAAAGGTACATATATATTATCTAGGGTCACTATACCATATTGTCATAGTAAAGTTCATAACATTGGGTCGGTTACAATCAGGTGACTTCTAGAGATTTCAGCGTCACTTTATAACTGTTTGTTTAAGGATCAACTCTTGTTTTATCTATGTGGTGGTTAAAAAGGGATCATTTCACCGATCGAATTATTACACTGCCTTCCGGGCTACAGAAATTGAGAAAGGGGTCACTTTTTTTGTGCTAAGAGATCTGTAATGCAGGTTTAAATGGTCACTTCTGTTGTATAATAGGGTTACTTGTAATGTTGAGTGTCCCACAGGTGCTACTTTCGAGTAGTTTTTCATCAGGGTCAAGTTTTAGTTATATTGGGTCACTCTATTATTATATAATGATGTGGCCACAAATTTTTTGAACAGCAACTAATTGCCACAATGTTATCATAACAAGGCTCTTTAGACCTGGGCTTAGTACAGGATATATCAGCCTCACTATTCTGAAATTTAATTGATTTAGCCTTCTCGCTAATTAATGCATTGCAAGAATCGATATCAATTGCAAGAGATATATATTGCAAGAGACCCGATCAAACAATGGAGGTGCAATTATTGAATATACGCCTCCAGTTATACAAGTCTATTTCTTCGAGACCCATTTGGGACATTGCGTTGAATTAAGTTCGAAGGTTGAGAGAGATAAGAGAGTTATGAGCAATGTCGTGCAGGAGACTAACAGTAACAAAATGCTCGATCGATCACTACTTGAAGTATGTACTGACATCGGCAAGTGACTCCACTTTCACATGGTTCTACCATAAGGAAGCTGAATACGTCCTTGGAAACATACATGGAAGAAGATATGTGACAAATCTGGCGAATGTCACTGGCCTATGTTTGAGCCGGTTGACAATCATCACAACGATCCACAATTGGTGACATGCGACTTTTGCATGGTTCAACTTCAGATGTTCATTTTGAGCCAACGCGATGGGTTAGAAACATAAGTACAAGAATCATCAATTAGTAGCCAAATTAGTTTGTTTCGTTGTTTAATTTGGGAGGATTTAGAGGATATGGAGGACCTAGCTCAGGCTCTGATAGTCAACCAACGAAAGTACAAAGACGAGTTGTTAGATGCACGCAATGTGTTAATCAACGTCAGTGGTTTCTTCTGGCCTTAACATTCCAATGATAGTTGAGCAAGCATAATGAATCCTCCATCACGAGTTGGAATATCAAGAACGATGTCAGAAAATCGAGTTGGGATCCTCTTCATTTGCTAAAAGAAAGACATTTTAACACCCATATAGTTTCTTCAGAAAGTCGTTTTAACATCCATATACTCTATAATAAGGGTGATAGAAAAATATGATCAGGTGAATAAAGAAAGGAGAAGAAAGCATATCATTTTTGGAAGCTTTTTGGTAGTTTCTTTGCTAATCTATGTGTCAAACTGAAATGATATAAGTTAGAGTATTGGCTTTTTAGATCTTGCATTTAGAAGGAAGAAAACAGAAATGAAAATAGCTTTTTGAATTGTTGATGATCTTGGTGATGAAGATGAAGTGAACGATGAGGGAATTTTTATACCTGTGAAACTGCTATTGATTCTGTGTATTCAACTATGTAATTAATAGGATGTGTTGACTAGGCCGGATGAATTTGGACGGTGCAAACTCTATTTTTCAGGGCTTTTCAGTATCCTAAAAGTTCCTAACCTTGAGCAATTTACATTGAGTAATATGTGATTTACATTGAGCGATTCGCGAAATTTGTAGTCTATGTTCATACTCTTTGTTTAGTCTTCCAAAACGTTTGACTGGAAAAAAAATGTAATAAATTATAATTAATGGTTACAGATTTGCACAGTAAAAAAAATCAACTACCCAGGACTCATCGGAGCAACTACAATGGTGACTTCTTAATGGGTAAAGTACGAGAGAGAGTGAGGTCAAGTGAGAGTCACTATTGTGGGGGAAGAGGTCAGGAAAAGGATGATTTTTCTTTCATGGAGACTCTTTATGTTGAGAGTCACTTGGTTCAGCAAATCAGAATAGTGGTCGACGGTGGATAACCCCCCAAAAAAAAAAAAAAAAATCAACTACCCTACTGACACCTAAGCCTTTGAAACCGTCCATATTCAAAAATTTATTAATTAGGTTACAGATTCAATAGTAGTTTCAGCCCCTTATAAATAACCCCCCTCATTGTTAACTTCACCTTCATCCCTAAACACAAAAACAAACGTTCCTCTTTTCTTCAGAAAGCCATAGCCCCCCTGATCAGTTTTACACCAAAGAAACTACCAAAATATTTTCGAAAAGATTGGTTTAGTTTTACACCAAAAGAAACTACCAAAAGAAAAATCAAAATATGATTTCTTTTCGTCTCCTTCATTCGCTGTACATAATTTATTTCCCCCCTAATCATATTTTCTCTGCCTGTTTATCTTATGGGATTAAAAAGTGGGAATAGAGGTCTTTTTATCCCCGTCTCTAACCTCTCTCTGTTCCTCTTTCCTACCACCAAACATGGAATTTTAAAATCCTAATCTTCTAATCCCTATCCCCACCTTCTATTCCCACTAAACAAATGCCTCATATATGTCCTAAATTAACTATGGGTGATAAAATGTCTTTCTAAATTAACTATGAGTGATAAAATGACTTTCTAACATCGCTCATAATGAGATATGGTGCAAGAGGCTGGCGGTTCTCCACGAAGTCGGCGAGTCTCCTCCATTTCTCGGTCTCTTTTTCTCTCTCTCTCTCTCTCACAAAAGAAAACTTGATGTCGAGTGTATAGTCATCAATTTCGTATGTGTTGACGTTTTGTTGTTCAATCCTCTATTCGTGAAGATATCGTCTAACCAATATTCAGTGGAGTGGAGTTACCTTGGATATTGGTTAGACGATATCTTCACGAATAGAGGATTGAACAAGAAGACATCAACGCATACGAAGTTGATGACTATACACACGACATCAAGTTTTCTTTTGTGAGAGAGAGAGAAAAAGAGACCGAGAAATGGAGGAGAGTCGTCGACGTCGTGGAGAAAGGGATGCTTTGTGTTTTGTTGAGGATTTTGTTTGTCTGATCGATACATTATCCCCTGCAGAGGAGAAAGGATTTTCTTCTTCACTTAATAAGCAATCAACTTTTACATTTGAACTACATGTACCGTTTAGTTGAAAATATTGCGGCAACGTCAGGTGATCAGAATCATCTTCAGATTCCACCCCTTTTATTTTGGGAGAACTAGGAGTAGCATCCTCCACATTCATCTCCATTCTGGTCCCAGAACCTGCAGGAGATGCTTTACACCTCTTTGAGCTAGGTCCATCATAGGAAAGATCCGTAATCACCCTTTTGGAACATACATGAAAGAAGATATGTGACAAATCTGGCGAAGGCCACTGGCCTATGTTTGAGCCGGTTGACAATCATGACAACGATCCACAATTGGTGACATGCGACTTTTGCATGGTTCAACTTCAGATGTTCATTTTGAACCAACGCGATGGGTTTGAAACATAAGTACAAGAATCATCAATTAGTAGCCAAATTAGTTTGTTTCGTTGTTTAATTTTGGAGGGTTATGACACTTTAATGTCATTCGCCATCAATACTATTACAGTATAGTTTGATTGCAAAATATGTTTTATGGAATACATATTGTTATTCGCCATCAATACTAATATATGTTTATTGTTATCAAGGGTCACTGAACCACAATGTCATAGTAAATTTCATAACATACATGTAGGATAATGCTATTTCTAAAGCATATGATAAACAATTTTATACATAGATGATAGAACTGTAGAAGTAATGTGAAATTAAGAATAAAATTGGTGGAAAAGATACACAATTGTGATCAACGAACACAAATTTTATTGATATAGTATTGAAGCAAAACTTGAACCCACAGAAGACTGAAATTTTGGATTGAAGGTTGCTCTAATTGATTAGATATTAGTACATTGAGTACTCCCAATTGTAAACTGTAGTTTTTCGGAACTAACACATCATTATCAGCATCATCATCATGCCAAGCTTCGAACCTGGGTATGTTGGTTGGAACATCATTTTTCCGTTCAAAACCTGTGTAAGATTCAGGACTATCATTTGTATCTGATCCTCCTCTGTTGACCGGTTCATGACAGGGGAGGCTTTTGCCCTCATCTAGCAATGAAGGTAGTGAAAGTCTCGTTTGGGTACTGGTAGGTCATTTCGAGATGGCTTTGTGAGGAAGACAAGCTTCCAGCCAACACACTCATTCCAATTCCCCTCCCCCCGCCCAAGAAAATAAAACTAAAGAAATAAAAAGGTAAAAAAACCTGTTTGAGTACTCTAGTAGACTGAAAAACAAAATGTAGAGATTAGTACAATGAGTAGTCCCAAATGTACAGTTTTCTGGAACTAACATCATCACACTATTTTCCATCTACCAATGAAGGTAGTGAAAGTCTCATTTAGGTAGAGATGCTCCCTGTGTAGCGAAAAAAAGGTAGAGATGCTCCCAAAGTAATTTTTGTTTGTTATTGGTTAAGGAGCTTTGAAATGGTTAAGATATGTTGTGATGAGAGCTTCGACCATGATACTCGTTGTCGGCGGCGATGAGAATCTCCTATTTTGTGTTTCTTTATCCTCTGTTTTTGAGTAATAGTCTTCTTGTCAATGAATACTGAAATAGAGATGCAACAAAGCTGTTCATGTTCAATTTCAAGAAGGTGTTATTAGTTAAAAGAGAGAGAAAGAGAGATACAAGTGCTCGAACCTGGAGGTGGTGGGTACAAGTTCTGGCCCTCACCCACCAGCCCAATGGTGGCATTACTGAGGGCCAGAACTTGTACCCACCAGCTCCAGGTTCGAGCATTGGTATCTCTCTTTGTCTCTTTGTTAACTCATAACTCCAGAACAACCTTCTTGAAATTTAGCGTGAACAGCTTTGTTACATCTCTAATTCTGTATACATTGACAAGATTATAACTCAAAAACAGAGGATAGAGAAACACAAAATGGGAGATTCTCATCGCCGCCGACAACGAGTATCATGATCAAAACTCTCATCACAACAAATCTTAACCATTTCAAAGCTCCTTAACCAATATCTTTTTGAAATTCTTGATCTTTGTGTTTACTTTAATATGTGATAATGTGAACTAGAGATGTTGCGGATAATGGAACTTATTAGGGGGTTGTGGTGATGTATAAGTAATAAAGTTGGCACTGTAGTGGACAGCTAATCCTGCAGTTGAATTTCTTTTACTTTAACTGAATGCATTTACCACAGTGTTGGCCGATCAAGAATTACTCAATTAACTCTACGCAATGAAGATCCGTAGGCCTCACCGCCTCACCCTACTCTCCTAGACCCTCTACGCCTTAATCATTGTGACATGCTTTTCTGAAAAGTAAAAGTAGACAAGACAATTCACTGTAATCTACATTTTCCACTTCTTTCTTTCCTCGTTAACTGTGACCTTCTTACCCAGTTTCCAAATTGTTTCGTCTTTTCTTGCTATCGAAATTGTTGAAAGTGACACAATTACATTTGGACTCAGGTGGTCACTTTGTACAGTAATTATTTAGGGTCATAATCAAAGGGTGAACTTGTAATGTTGAAATAATAATGTAATACCTTAACAACCACCATTTGTAGGATAATGTTATTTCTAGGCATATGATAAACAATTTTATACATAGAACGGTGTATGTAGAAGTAATGTGAAATTAAGAATAATAACGGTGGAAAAGATACACAATTGTGAACAACGAGTACAAATTTTATTGATATATAGTATTGAAGCAAAACTTGAACCCACAAAAGACTGAACTTTTGGATTGAAGGTTGCTCAAATTGATAAGATATTAATAGTACATTGAGTACTCCAAATTGTATAGTTTTTTGGAACTATACAAAATAAGTTTACCAATTTTCGCCTAGCCTAAGCACCGCACTAAATGTAGATATGAAGTGGAGAATTTGGACGGTGCAAACTCTATTTTTCAGGGATTTTTCAGTATCCTAAAAGTTCCTAACCTTATTTCCTTGTGTGGCTATGAGTTAGACTTACATATTTTTGTTTTATCTAACATGTTTACTAGAGTGGTCACATCTGTAGTTCCAGGCGTCACTTTAAAACGGTATAAGGATCAGTTCTTGTTCAATGTATTTTAAAGGGTCACTTCATAGAACGTAGTAGGGTTATTAATAGTTATGTTGATGACGGTGTGAACATTGACTAACTTCTCTGATAGAGTCTCAAACTCTCAAATGAACCTTAATGTTTCTATCTCAATGTTTCTGTCTTAAGAGAGAAACATAAAGGGTGAACTCACTTCTCCCAAGTGTCACTTTTATTGTTTTTAGGGTCACAAAAGCATCGCTCCCTCTGTAATGGATGTTTAAAGAGCCACTTTTACGGTATTGTCTCAATGTACTTGGGATGAACGTTGCAATGTACTTGAGCTCCCTGATGTTGTGCTCATACTAAAGGGTCATTTTCAAATGTTTGAGGATCACTCCACTCGATCTGTAATGTAGGTTTAAAGGGTCACTTTCGAAGACTATTCTCAAACAAGTTACAATAAGCCCGTGTCAAACAAGTTTACCACTTTTTGCCTAGCCTAATCAGTACCACTATAATTAAAGCACCACAACAAATGTAGATATGAAGGTGAAATATGTTTAAGGATCATATTAATTTTATTTTTTTTTGAGAAGAAAGGATAATATTATTTAGGGTCCTTGAACCATATAATGTCAATATGTCATCATTAACATACCTTTGGAATCAGGGTGACGTTACTATTATTATTATTTAGGGCCACTTACTCTATAAATTTTGCGTGGCTTTATAATTGTTTCAATCTTACCGTCTAATCACACCTACCAACTTGCACCGTCCAAAACTTCCCCCAGCACCACCAATTCCCAGTCCCCAGACAACAGTAGTCAACAATTTCCTACTTGTATTAATTAAAAGTTTAAATGTGGGTAAATCCATAAAAACAAGTACTCAAGGAAAGGAATTGGTGGTAGTGGGAAAACTTACATGTTTTATTGACCCAGTGGGTGACCAACCAAGTGGGTAGATGTAAGTAATAATACCCCTAAATTCTTCACTTGTCTGCCAAAAACAATACAACATATATCAAAACACACCAGTCTCTACAACCAAAAAAAAAAAAAAAAAACAGTCTCTCTTCTATAGCAAAATAACCATAGAAAAATACAAAAAAATAAATTAAAACCTTCAAAAATGATTTCTTTTATCATCATTTCTTCATCGTACATATTTTGTTTTCCACCAGATCATATTTTTTCTTTGTCGGTTACTATATATAGCCAAAAATATGAGTGATAAAATGTTTTTCTAACATCACTCATAGTTGAAATCGGATGATCGGCTTTAACGTAAGGGCATGGCATAGTTGATATCCATGGATACATTGGAGTTCTCAATTACAGTCATATTACAAGCTTCGAGGACCACATCATCTTAATAGATGAGCTGGCTAAAGAATGCGCATGATGAGCTCCATCGATTCATCATATCAAGTGGAGCTACTACCAACTTTGTTGCAGCCAGAATATGTTACTCCATGCTCATCTACTGAAAGACACTAATCCTACTTTCGTAGCTGGAATCATCCTTGAGAGTGATGAGACCGTCGGTATATTTCCTGGTGCGCACTCCCTGCTACCTTTGAAGCTGAATTTGCGATTTGGTAAAAGAGCCTGAATTCCCTCAAGGTTTTTGGGATGAACGTTGGATTTCTTCCCTTCCATTTGCGGAAAAACAACCAGATACTTCAGGGGTCACTTTCTACCTTTATAGCATTAGACCTCAACGGCCAAGAATTCATTTGGAATCAGGGTGACGTTATTATTATTATTTTTTCGTGTGTGGCTTTATTATTGTTTTTTTTTGGTTTCGCAAAGGGCAACTTCCTAACGTAAGGCCTCGGATATTCTACGAATTAATTCGTGTAGGTGCGCCTCAGGAAGTTTGAACCCATAACCTGGTATACAAATTGCAACTTATTTACCAGTGAGCCAACACCTCTTGGGTGGTTTTATAATTGTTTAAGGCTTTGTTTCTCTTCGAGTCTTCAATGTATGTATATTAAAAGGTCACCTTTTATTATTATATCGTGGGGTCTTTTATTTTGCGTGACTTTTACTATAATTGTTTAAGGATCCCTTCTTCTTACTTCACTTCTTTATTATATATGGTTACCCAACCATAATAATTAAAATGGGAATCATGGAGACTATTATTTCTGCAGGTCAAAATAATCAGATATTGCAGGAAAATAACATTGCTGTAGTCACACACATATCACACGGGTCACTTCATTCGTGTCCAAATACAACTTCGATACGCATTAATCTACCTAATTAAATCTACCCAATAAAGCCCTCAGACGATCAGACACTCAGACACTCAGACCCTCATCCTACTCTCCTAGACCCTCTAAACGCCATAATCACTTTGTCAGCTTCTCTCAGCAAAAGTAACAGTAGACTAGACAATTCACTGTAACCTACTTTTTCCGCCTTTTTTTTTTACCTCGTCATGTTTAAGCGCAAGCTAATAAAGTAAATACACCAAAACTTCCGGTTCTTCTGTACATGCAATGTCCGTATTCATTGAAGAATCCTCGATCGGCTTTTCCCATGATAATTCATTTCACCCTTTAATGGTTCAAGTAGGAGAAAGAGTAGTGTAGGTCAGGTGAGAGTGGGAAAGGGCCTGAGGGGTCAAGCTAAGGATGATTGATAGTATTGACGCAAAACATGAACTTCTATAGTTTTAACGTTTTAAACGTCGCTTTATAATTAATGGTTTAAAACTTTAATAAAGATCACTTCTTTGTCAATGTATTCTTGTAATCCAATCAAAATGAAAAGGAACATATAAAAAAAGACGTTCATGTATAATAAGGAGCGTCACTTTATCAAAGTTTAAGGATTACGTCGTACTCATTTTATTTTTGCGCCACTTGTAATAATAATGTTTAATGATCACATCTACGATCTACAGTGCTGTATAAGATCAGAGCATAAGCAATGGTGCATGTCAATTGTCAATTTGTCATGCATGCGCACCAATTCCTTTATCTTGCTTCCACCTCATTTTTCATTCTCTCTCCTTTTCCTCCTTCCCTAATCAGTAATCTCTAGTTCTCTACCCACTATGGACTATGCTGTCAAAAGCTGACACGACACGACAACACGACACGAACGGGACACGAATGTAGCGGGTTAGTGTGAGAGGTTTCGACCCGTTTAATTAAATGGGTCGACACGAGTAACACGTTTAGTTAAATGGGATAGGTTAAGGTTGAGATTTTTGACACGAAAGCAACCTGCTTATGACATGTTTAATTTTAATTGTCAAATTTATGTTCAATATAATTGTAACAAGTAAATAATGTAATAGAATCTCACCTATATATGTTGAGCATTTTAATTATTTTAGACTGTTGAATATACACTTATATGGTTAAAACTTTAAATTTGTAGGTTAAATTTATGTTTTTTTTCTCATATTTCAATTAGTTTAGAATATAAGTAAAGATAAACAGGTTAACAGGTCATTAAACAGGTAACACGATTATTAAACAGGTCAGGTGCAGGTCAAGGATTTTCGACACGATTAATAAATGGGTTAGGTTTGGGTCAAGGGATTCTCGACACGTTCAACCTTGATATGAACACGAACACGACACAACCTGACCTATTTGACAGCTCTAGTAATTGGTGCGTGCATCCAATATACACACTTTTCTACTTTTTGGTTAAATTATATGATTTCTTATCTTCCCATCTAAACTAATTAAATATCATATCATTTTGTACAATTTCGCTACAATACATGACACTTATCCGTATGCTTGTTGATTGGTATTTGGTGGAGGTGTATGATGTGTTAGCTACATACCATGTTTCATTGCAAAATTTCGGTACAATACATGACACTTATCCTTTTTGCTACATTACATAACATTAGACATTGCCTACAGTATGAAACCACAAAACTTCCCTAGCGCTTCTGCAAACTGGACATGAGGACGAGTGTCTTCTAATTCAGCATTGTAACAGTCGTATTCGTCCAATCCTTGATCAGGTTCATGTATATGGCTCTGGGGGAAGGGCAAAAAGGGCAACCAAAAATCGCTGATCTAATTCAACCGCCTAATTTTATAATAGGGACAAAAGCGAGACATAATTCTCCTTCCAGCAACTAGTTTGATAGGGACAAAAGCGATACATATGCATATACTATATCTTATGTTGAAACGTTTTTCAAATTCAATCCAACGGAGTCGATTTATAATTTTCTGACATAAGTAAATAAAGTTAATAATAGTATACTTCTAGGTTTTATCCACGTGTTTCGCACGAGCTCATAAAATAATTTTATAAAAAATTTAATAATAAAATGCTTAAAATATTTGAAGTGAAATTATTAATGTTATTGATAAAATATATTTTATTTTATTATTGCAAAGCTTTCTATCCGTAGGATGCATGCTAATCCTTGAGAATGATATTTTTGTGAGATAATAGAATGCATGATTATTATTGATGTAAACGATCCCTATTTATAGGTAGGGAGTCCTAGTTTTTTTTTTTTTTTTTTGATAAGAAGGGAGTCCTAGTGTTATTAAAACTCTAGATTACACAATCTCTATAATATTCCTAAGAGTACTAAAATAATATTCCTAAGAGTACTAGAATAATATTCCCTAACACTCCCCCGCAATTCTAGCGGTAGATGAACGAACGTTACGATTGGAGTTACAAAATAAATAATTAAAAAAAACTATAATAAACAGGGAGATCTTGAAGTTCAGCCAAGTATGAAATCTAGCCGAAACAAAACTCTCGTGTTGCCACCCACTTCATAGCCAATCGTGAGCAAGGGGAAGGAACGCGTCAGCGGAAGACTATAGTGATTGACAGCAGCAGATCACGCGGTAGAAAGGGTCGGCACTTGGCGGTCGGCGGTCGGCGGTGGAAGGGAGGTTCGCAAGCAACCGTGAGGTAACCAATATTCAGTGGAGCTACCATGGATTGAGATATCGTCGAAGTGTTCATAGGTGTGAAACTCTATTAAGTGATCAGCACTCGAAACTGACTATCACTATTGTTCGTGTCCACCATCAACCCGGCGTTGGGGGTGGAAGGGTAGGTTCGCAAGCAACCGTGAGGGCAGTCCTACAGCCCTTAAAAAGGTCCTAATCAAACAAGGTCGAGGACTATCTTAATTAGGGCAGGCTGGTCCCTATTCGAACCTCCCTTCCACCCCCAACGCTGGGTTTACATTGGACACGAACAACAGTGATAGTTAGTTTCGAGTACTGGTCACCTAATAGAAGTCCACACCTATGAACACTTTGACGATATATCAATCCATGGTAACTCCACTGAATATCGGTCACAATCATCATATTTCTGATGGGTGACTTCTAGAGATTTAAGCGTCACTTTATACTAACTGTCTAAGGATCAACTATTGTTCTATCAATGTGGCGATTAAAAAGTGAACATTTCACCGGTTGAATTATTACACTCCCTTCCGGGCTACTAAAGAAACTTTTGGTACAAATATTAAGAAAGGGTCACTTCCATCGTGCTAAGAGAACTGTAATGCAGGTTTAAAGGGTCACTGAACCACAATGTCATAGTAAAGTTCATAACATGGTCATAATGTCCTGGTAAAGTTCTTAACAACATGGTCACTATATTATTATGACGTGACTTCTATAGATATACGCGTCTTTTTATAACTGTATGTTTCAGCAGCATCAACTCTTGTTCATTGTTGATGGCCACTATTTTTTATCGTACCAGCCCATACCACTCAGCCCTAAGCGATAGTATGAGAGGTAAATTCTGAGGATTGTAATTTGGGAGAATGAATAGTAGAATGTGAAGAAAGGCTCACAAAGTGATCATAAGAAGGCTCTTTAGACCCGAGCTTAGTACCGGATGTATCATCTTCACTATTCTGAAACGTCTACATAATTTTTCTGTTTGTGAAAACAACAAGAATTTGTTTGGGAAGGAGTATATAGAGGCTATGGCAGGTTTGCATATGGTGATGGTACCGCCTACAAGCCAGCGCGGGGAAATAGTCACTGTGGTCGACAGTGGATACCCTTGGTCGTAACTCGTGAACCAAAAAGCAAAAAAACAAAAAACAAGGCAACTAGTGCTCTAGTCACTAGTGCTTTTTTTTTTTTTTTTTTTTTTTGAGTGAGTAGTGCACGTTTGTAACAAAGGAGTTAATCCCTTTAAAAACTAAAATAGCCCTCCCACAAATATTAACTTGGTTAATCCCCCCGCCCCTCCCACCCACCCCCCCCCCCCCGCACTCTCTCGCTCAAAAACTACCCTCCTTCCAAGGTGCACCACCGCATCGCCTCAGTCATCACACCCACCCTTACTAACAAAGTCCCCACAACGGGAAGACCGGAGGAACTTTTTCCATAGTTCTACAGAATTAACAGGTTTTGTTTTCCACCCCTTTTGTCCTAGTACAATTTTTTCATTTCATTTAGGGAATTTACTTCGATATGGTTCTCAAATTAAGATTTTTATTACTATATGTTTTAGATATGTTTTATGTTGTCCACTCCACTTTTTTCAGTCTGATTTTGCTTTTTTTTTTCATTCAATTTGTTGCCTTTGGAGAGAGGGGTAGGGAATAGCAGCGTTTGTTTTATGTTCAAAAACTTTAAATTCATGATAAGGATAGTCGATTACGACAGATACGTATTGATTAGTCTTTGTGTTGCCAATTCAATAGAGTGCTCACCAACTGCTCTCTGTTTTATGTTGTCTTTGTGTAATTAGTCCAAGTATCAGTCTTTGTGTAATTAGTCCAAGTATCAATCTTTGTGTTGCCAAATGTTTATCTATGTAAAATGTCTCCACTCATGAGTTATTGTAATACTAATCCTTTGCAGTCATGGAAGATGAAATCATATCTTCTCCATCACAAACATCACCCATATCTTCTGCAACGTCGTCACCAATTTTGTCGCTTCGACTTTCCCCACCACCTTCCCTATCACTGAGTGACTACCTCCCATTAAAATACTCTGAGGTCATTATGGCTTCATTTTGCTCGGCCCCAGCTCCCACACCACTACAAGTGGACCTGAATACAATGTCATTTCACTATAGAGGGAAGGGTGGTTTGAAGAAACAGGTTCCTGAAAAAATTGTGAGATCGATGATTCTGTCACTGAAAACCGCAATGCCACCGTATAAGGATCTTCGTATGGTTGACTTCTACTCTAGGGAAGCACCAGCACACCTCCTAGGCCTGGATGATCTAGTGAATGATTCATTTTTCCTGGGGATTGTTTTAAATGGATTCAAAGGTCTTGAAAAGAGAAACTCTCTTCTCATTCTGCCCCCACTTGCGAAAGCAGATGTGGACCCAGCCCCAATTCCCCTTCCAAGACCGACAGGTCTTAAGTTAAGTTCTCCCAAATCAGATATCAAAATAGCAAGCTTTGCAAACGTTCTTCTGGTGTACCAGCCGACCTCAATGTTGAAGCAGATAGAGATGATGATCACAACAAAGGAGGAAGTGCTGCTGTCAAAGAAAACTAGGGTCCACAACCTTCGTTTGGAACCAAGAGACTTAGTTTGGAGAGTCCCTGGAAGGAACTGCTATGTGAGATCATGGGATCATCAAACATATGAGGATCATCCTGTATTTCACAGTATGCCAAGCCTAGATGCCGATATGAAGATAGTAGCTTGGAATGCTAGGGGCATTGCAAGGCCCTCATTCGAAGGACATTTCATTGAGGTGTGTCGGACCTTCAAGCCTGAAATATTTATCATCACTGAAACCCGTGTGAGCTCCTTAAACACCAGCTTAATTGTGCATGATCTGCCTTTCCCAAACTGGTTTCTTCTGGAGCCGAATGGAATTGCTGGGGGGGTTCTGGTTCTTTGGAGCTCAAGTGTCAAGTTTGACGTCATCAACGAAGATAAGGAGGGACTTCATGTCATACTTAAGGTACATCTACAAAACCTTGCTTGTCGATTTCGTTTCTTGTGTTTTCCATGGTTTCAATCAATGAGAGCAACTTGGATTGAAATTGTTGGACTTGAATCCGTAACATGATGTCTCTAATTAAGTGCACTGCAAATAGATCAAACATAATGACTGAAGTTTTGCTTTACCACCTGATTGCAGGTTGCTTAGAGTGAATGGGAGATGCCAACCGAGTAAAAATGTTGCGGATAGGATGTCATATTTTGAATTCTGACTTGGTCACTTGGATGTATTTTAAATCGTGATGATTATCCCAAAACAATGAATGTTAAAAAATGGAGTATTAGGTTTTTTGGATGGGCTGTTTTGGACGAACATAATGTGGTATTGTTTTGTTTATGCCCGCGAGTGGTGATGAGACTTTTCACTTATTTGCTATAAACATTCCTAGTTCCTACGACATACGCTCAAGAATTGGTATTAAAACCTTTTCTTTTTTTTTATCACCATATTAAAACCTTTTCACTTATTTGCTATATACGAACATTCCTAGTTCCTACGACATACGCTCAAGAACTGGTATTAAAACCAAGCATTTTTCTATGCTGCTCTACACATTAGCGCCGATGAACAAATTACAATGCAAATAAAACTGTCAGTATTTAAAATAAGTACAAATATGTACAATGCGGTCATTCTATACTGTTAAGCGATATCCGATCCTTTCGAGTATCCTCAAGGCGGACGAGCAAAAGGGTCACTGGGGATCACTTCTATTATTTGAAGCGTCACTTTTTATAAATGGTTTACATTTCATGCTTTCTAAAATTGATCGCGAGGAATAGAATTGATACTTTAAAATCCTCAAGGCGGACGAGCAAAAGGGTCATACTTTAAAATTGATCGCAAGGAGGAATTGAATTGATTTTTTTAAACTGAGGGTCATCACTTATACGTTCAATGTGCATATTCGCTTCGTTTGAAAGCAGTGCTCAAAAGGTTGCATTTTTTTTAGTTTAGTAAACAACACTTAAAAATTAAATTGTACTAGTATGGAATATGTGAACCCGCGTGAATCATCAGTGCTAACTACAGTTGTAGTACCGCACCAAAAAAAAAAAACTATAGTTGTAGTAAACTTGACATGAATATATATATATATATATATAATATATATATACCAACAAAGGGAACTTCTACTTGTCTAGAGAGTCATTTCACTTCTTCTAGAATTTTTATAATAAGGGTCATTCGTCTTCCTTGCATCTTTTGTTATCCTCTTTCTTTTGTAATCCTTCAACAGCATGACTAAAATATGGTATCAAGAGAGAATTGCCACTTACAGTAATTACATTGAAGAAGTGCACAATGAGGTGTATGTCCTCATAGGCTGCCTACTAGAGATATTGCAGGGTGATGAGGTACATGATTTAATGAATGCTGAACCTCCGTTACTGAAGCTGGAGGAAAAATTCTTTGAGCGGCGGGGAGGAAATATAATTTGGTAAACGCCTAGTTGGTCCAGTATATGTTCCTGATGTAAGAAATTACTATGAAATTAATGGTAATGGTAACTGTTTGATTTGGTTATATTGATGACTGTTTTTTTTTCTTCTTTTTTTCTGAGAAACATTAATGACTGTTATATACTCCGTACTATACATCTAAAAATTTCTTAATTGCGAATATGGAAACGATAATATTTAAGTAGTTCGAATGGTACAAATTAAAGCGCAATTTTTTGAAGCACAATAATTTAAGATGATGGGATAAACCATCACTGCCACCCCCCCCCCCCCAAACTATCACTGTCAGATCATCTATCCAAGTCGTCCGACCCATTCGACCTTTCGAAATCTTCGTCATGAAGCCTCTCCTCCCAGCTTTCTTCATACGCCTCCTGTTCCAAATGTGAGTTAAATATCTCTTTCAACTTTGGTAGTGATCGAGTCTGTGGTCGAAGTATACGACCATCACCAGACCATCGGTCATGAAGTACAAGTGTGCTGAACTTGTCAGATAGACGTTCCATTAGGATGGCCACCTCTGTCCTAATGTCATTGTACAGTTTGACCTTCTCCTGATACTGTTTATCAAGAACAGGAAATGTAATACCAAATCCAGAAAATTTTAGCGCCATTAATTTATAAAAGAGATTTAATTACACGTGTATTGTAATTACTACCTTGGCATTATTGTTACGTTACCTTGGTTGAGGGCACTATTGTTACCTTGGCTGTGGGCACCATTGTTACCTTGGTTGTGGGCTCCATTGTTACCTTGGGAGGCAGCTTCGACGTCGTTATGATCCATTTTAGCGTCAGTTTTAAGTTTTTGGGTTTTTTGTTTTTTTTTTTTTCTCGTGAATGGAGTTTCTGCTGGTTAGATTTATGCTTGGTAGTGCTTCGTTGTCGTGACTCGTGAATTGTGATAAAAAAAAAGGATTGAAATTCAAATTTGATTGTGGCGTTCGAATTGACACTAATTTCAAATTGAAATTTATTTTGGCGTTCCAAATTGACACTAGTTTCAAATTTCAAAAGGACTGAGGAAGAGTATGAGAAGGAGAAATGTGAGTTGGCATTGCCGATTTTGGCAATGTATAGCCTATAGGTACCCTTGCTAATTTTTTACAAATTGCAGAGATGCCCGTATGTAATCTTGTGCAGTGTGTAGACCTGGCAAACGGGTCGGGTCGAGTCAGGTTCGGGTCTGGTAACTTCGGGTTCGGTCATTAGCGGGTCGGGTCAATATCAGGTCGGGTCAAAAACTGGTCGGCCAAATCGGATTTGGGTCGGTTTCGGGTCGGGTGAGCGGGTCACGAGCGCATTTTCAAGTAAAATTTTGTGCGCAATTTCCACAGTTAAGAACGTCTTTTCCGGTACAATTTTTAGTGCAAATTTCACTACTTGTTCTGTACTTAAAATCTTAAAATTTAAAAAAAAATAAAAAAAATAGCAGTGATACCAATCACTCTAATCTAAATTATAGAACATCCAAAAATAATCCATAAAGTACAAAATATTTGGACAAACGCCTGAAGCATTATGTTAGGGTCTGTTCTCCCCAACTGAAAAACGTTTATATTTATTACTGAAAATTTATTTTTGTTGAACTTTGCTGAACTTTGCTGAACTTCGTTGAACTTTATTTAACTTTGTTGAATTTCGTTGAACTTTGTTTATTTTTGTTGAATCTTGTTGATAGTTTGTATATTGGTTTGTTGAATCTTGTCGATAGTTTGTATATTGGTTTGTTTAAGTTTGTTGAATTTTGTTTAACTTTATTTAACTTTATTTAACTTTGTTGAAGTTTGCTGAAGTTTGTTGAATTTTGCTGAAATTTGTTGAATTTTGCTGAAATTTGTTGAAGTTGGCTGAAATAAACAGAAATAAACAAAAATAAGCTGGGGAGAACAGACCCTTAATCTGCATTCCGTAATGTTATTACAAAAGTGGCTCAGGATCTAATGTTGGTAGATATACAAAACATTTCAACAGGTAACTTGTGGAACAAAGGATGAGCTAAAAAGGGGATGTTTGTGAACTAGAAAGGAGATGTTTATCTTTGTAACAACATTACACGAATTGCCCAAAGCAAAAGATTTTGTTAGAGGCCCTTCCACATGTTGACAGCCTAATACTAATATTGGAGATTAGTTATCATCTTGAGTGAAGATCATCGAGTAAGAAGCTAACTATGTGCAACAGAGTTCAAGATCAGGCTCAGTTTTTTGAACAAGCTTTTGCTGATTCCTTGCGTTTATCATCCATTTACAATTAACCTGTCATCCAGCAGCCAGCAGGGTCAATGTCTGCAAGTGATGATCTAATGTCAACATATGCCCTCAACAAAAACAGAATGTAAATATTGCATACTAATTCATATGTAGAAGTTAAGTGATATGCAACTTTAAGTCCCTAATCTTATCAAGTTATTCAGAAAATTTGGTGTTCCAAATTTAGTCTACTCACAAAAGACATTATGTACAGCCTATATGATCTTCCAAAAGTTGGTGCTGCTTCAGCCAAACCAACAAGGCTATACAAACACTTGGCAAATGCAATCAGTTAACAGGATGAATGATGCTTAAAATCTTCTCACAAGGCCATTCTGTACACTGCCAGCTGAATTAGACAGATGCGATTTAAACTGATTCAATACATCACCACAAGAAAACCAAATCTTTAGCAGACAACAAACTCCAATGCAAATCTAAGTGCTACATTCCACGAAATCAAACAGGCTTTATAGTAATAAATAAACACCATCAAACAGGCTACATTCCACAACTGTCACCACATATTTAAATTACCCTTTGATTTTCTTGCACACCATGTGTTCGAAGAAATGCTCATCTGAATGGCTATCTGGAAACTTAAGATTGATCTTCTAACACGAAAGTACCTGGAAAACCAATAAGATAAAGCAATGAGGATTAGCATTAACAATTAAAATTTCCCATTTTGCTCTTTTTTATGTCTGACCATGAAACACTATTAATAAAGTCTGGCTAACTCTTCAATACCAAATTTCTAATTAGCAAAAATGATGAAAGGACCCATTGTCAAAACCTAATTCCAGTCTAGAACTCCATATGTCATGAAAAAGATGCATGAAACTACCAATTGTTCGAATTTTTCAACAACCACGCAACTTAAACCCTAAAACCCTCATCAATTTAATCATTAACCATTAATAGTGTTTGAAACACCGTTAATTAGGTCACAAACTCGCAAAAACAGACTGAATAAAAATTTTACGCTGTGACATTGAGGTTAAGCTAGGAAATTACAAAGAAATGGGTAACAATTTAAAGGCTTCGAAGATAAATCTATGGCGAAAAACAATGAGTGCATTAATCATAATAATAACATGAAATTAGAGAACTTAAAAGAGAGGAGAAGATGATGAAGAAGCTTACCTTCATATGCTTTAATGGCCTCCAACAAGCTATGTAAATCATCGCCTGCTGCCTGCGTGAGTAGGAGAGAGAGAGAGAGAGAGGAGGAGGAGCGGCTTAGGGTTTGAACATGGAGGGTCTGGCCGTCTGAGACTCTGAGTGTGTAAGGTTTCTTATTTTCTTTTGCCATTCGACAAAACGCGAGACATACAACGTTTCACTTCCCAAAAAAAAAAAGTCAAACCCGTTGGGTAAGACCCGACCCGACCCGACCCGGGATTTTCGGGTTTTGCTCGGGTTCGGTCATTTTCGGGTGTCGGATCGAGTTTTCGGGTTTCGGTCGGGTTAAAAGCAGGCCGGGTTCGGGTCGGGTCGGTTTTTGCCAGCTTTAGTAGTGTGTATTACTGCACATACTGCAATTGGCAAGAGCATTGTCCATGGCAAAAGCAACTTATTTTGAAACTGATCATCGAACTGATGTTTGACCATTCAAGAAGAAAAAAAGAAGAAGAAAACTTCATGGTTTGGATAGACGTTCCATTTAGGATGACAACTCTGTCCTAATGTCTTTGTTCATTCGTTTTTCTATAGGAATTACTCATATAAAACATGGAAGTAGGTGCAATGTTTGTACTGTATGTGCTATATGTGTATGGATATACTCGTATATGGGTATGTGAATTAGGAGTTTAGGACAAGTACCATTTCTCTTCCAATAGTTGCAAATCTTTAATGTCAATTGGTAAATTGGTAAATTGTTCATTAATCAAAATGCTTTAGTGGTCAAACGCCTAGTCAAAGATGATGTAAGCTTTGTGAAGGATAGTATATCAACATTGTGTTGTCTTATCAAGTATTGGGAGTTCGCCACTTTGGAGTTTGGATGTACATCAAATCTTTTTGGAGGATCTTTATGCAAAATTGGTGGGACAAACCATTCTCCTAAAACAATTATATCAATAAAAATGGATTCCCTTTGATACTGACTTTTTTTAGCCTTTGAGCCGTTTGAGGCTTAGTGGGGCAACTGCAGGAAAAAAACAAAATAGACTGTGCTATATTTTCTCGAATATAATTTATCAGACTGAATTCTCGACTGTCGAAACATAAAGGCTGTTGAAAATTGAAATCAATACGCATCCCCATTGGAGCTCTTTGGAAGAGGTTTTTGCAGATTTTCAAGCCTATGAAAAACAATTTTATACATAGAAATGTAGAGGTAATGTGAAATTACGAATAATAACGGTGGAAAAGATACACAATTGTGAACAACGAACACTAAATTTATAGTATTGAACCAATCTTGAACCCACGAAAGACTGAACTTTTGGATTGAAGGTTGCTCAAATTGATAAGATATTAATAGTACATTGAGTACTCCAAATTGTATAGTTTTTTGGAACTATACAAAATAGACTGAATTTTCGACTGTTGAAACATAAGGCTGTTGAAAATTGAAATCAATATGTGTCCCCGCTGGAGCTCTTTGGAAGAGATTTTTGCAGATTTTCAATGGCGTGTGAACAACCTGACTAACTAAAGTTCCTTACAGGGTCACTTCTACTGCATTATAGGGTCACTTGTAATGTTCAAACCATCACGTAATACATTAACAACCACCATTTGTAAATGCTATTTCTAACGCATATGATAAACAATTTTATACATATATGATAGAACTGTAGAAGTAATGTGAAATTAAGAATAATAACGGTGGAAAAGATACACAATTGTGAACAACGAACACAAATTTTATTGATATAGTATTGAAGCAAAACTTGAACCCACAAAAGACTGAACTTTTGGATTGAAGGTTTCTCTAATTGATTAGATATTAATACATTGAGTACTCCAAATTGTATAGTTTTTTGGAACCATACAAAATAGACTGAATTTTCGACTGTTGAAACATAAGGCTGTTGAAAATTGAACTGTAGTGGACCGCTAATCCTGAAGTTGAATTTCTTTTACTTTAACTGTATTCATTTACCACAGTGTTGGCCGATCAAGAATTACTCAATTAACTCTACCCAATGAAGACCCTCAGGCCTCAGCCACACTGCTTCCCCCGACTCTCCTAGACTACCCTCTTCACGCCGTAATCATGATTCTAGCTTTACTAAAAAGTAAAAGTAGACAAGAAAATTCACTGTAATCTTCTTTTCCCCTCTTTCTTTCCTCGTTAACTGTAACCTTCTTACCTAGTTTCCAAATTGGTTCGTCTGTTCTTGCGATCGAAATTGTTGAAAGTGACACAATTACATTTGGACTCAGGTGGTCACTTTGTAATTATTTAGGGTCATTATCAAAGGGTGAACTTGTAATGTTGAAACAATAATGTAATACCTTAACAACCACCATGCTAGGATAATGTTATTTCTAAGCGTATGATAAACAATTTTATATATAGAACTGTGTATGTAGAAGTAATGTGAAATTAAGAACAATAACACTGGAAAAGATACAACCTGTGAACAACGAGCATAAATTTTATTGATATTTAGTATTGAAGCAAAACTTGAACCCACAAAAGACTGAACTTTTGGATTGAAGGTTGCTCAAATTGATAAGATATTAATAGTACATTGAGTACTCCAAATTGTATAGTTTTTTGGATCTATACAAAATAGACTGAATTATCGACTGTTGAAACATAAGGGAGTTGAAAATTGAAATCAATACTCGTCCCCACTGGAGCTCTTTGGAAGAGGTTTTTGCAGATTTTCAATGGCGTTGAAGTAATGTGAATTTAAGAATAATAACGATACAATTGTGAACATCGAACACAAATTTTATGGACATAGTATTGAAGCAAAACTGGGAGGCGATAGAAAAGTTACTTTTAAATTTTATTATCATTATTATGTTACTTTAAATTTGAATTGCACTTTCACCACATTAGATAACTAACTGAATTCCATTGATAACCTTCTTGAATTTCCAAAATGGAACACAGACCGATTTCGCCATACATCGGACTTTGCTTACTGCAATTTTTAAAAATTAAACTAAAAACAAAAAACTACACCAAGCCAACAGCATAATCCCAAGACCACCCAACATTAACATCAAGACGCCATCGTTTCCCAGCATCATCCTCGTCATTATCATCATCGTCGTCGTCGTCGTCGACGTCGTCTTCGTCGTCGCCGACGTCGTCTTCGTCGTCATCACCATCATCGTCACCAACAGCATGACCACCATCATCCTTATCCTCATATTTCTGAATCCTCCCCCTCAGATTCCAATTTTCCTCCTCCATCAAGGCAACTTGGTCATTCAATCCCTTATATTGACGTTTTTGCTTCTTCATCGCCCTTACTTGCTTCTTCAATTCCTTCACCTGCTGCAGAATTTTGTCTCCCATTGAGGATTGAACTCTCTAGATCTCACTGATATAAGGGGGCGGAGCAACAAAATCTGATAGAAACGAAAAAATCACTATGTTAGTGGAAAAACATTACTATCTACTTTGTTACGGCAGAAAAATAATATGATGAAGTCCAGAAAATAGGACCACTGGAAAATTTATACCGGGTCTAGAGTCATGGCTACGTCTTTGATGTTCCCGTATCAACTCAGTTATATCATCGTTACGGGTGGGGATCTTCAATATTCTATGTTATTCTGGTACGCTTGAGATATCGTATACAGTTCTACTTCTAGGGCTTGACATGGTTGAAGGTTGAACAGGAAAGTGAAGGTAGTAAAGGAAGTCGGTGGGGAAGGTGAAGAACGGATTGATCTCCTTTTATATCCAACCTTCAGCACTGTTAATACTAATAGGGTAGCATAATTCGTAATAACTGCAGGGTTTTTATTTATTTTTGGTGAATGTAATAACTGCAGTTAGGTGGAAAGTACTGATACTCTTTAGTAGTGTTGAACAATTTCTTAATTTTACACTTCTTGGTTTTGTAAACCATTTCTTTTAGACAATCTACATTCAATTTTGCATTAATTGCAGATTTATTTCTCATTTGACAGGGACCATTTTGCTCAATTTGTGCTACAGTTCATGAATATGATTCATAGTATTGTGATTAATGCCTTATAGTATTCACGCTTAAAAATATGGCACATTCGCATATCCTCTTTCTTATCTAAGCATTCGTTTTCCCAACTATTCTGATATTTATCACGCTGTTCATAGGTTTCGTGGTATCCAAATTCCGATCTAAATTCCCTTTCTATGAGATTATTGATTTTTCCTTCATCCATCTTTGATAAGGATTAAGGAGTAAAATATTTCAAAAAACAAAATATACTCCTCCATTCCAATGAAACACTACCATTTGCTTTTCGCACACAGACCAAGGAAAACTGATTTTGGCACTTGCTTTCCCCTTATACCCTCAACATTGCTTTGTTAATGAGTTGTATGAGGGTATGGGGAGGTTTTTAATTTACAAAAAGTAAGGGTGAACTGGTATTTGACTAGCAAATTATTGCTTACAAAATAGAGAAATGATAGTGTTTGTATGAAACAACCAAATTAGGAAAATGGTAGTGTTTCATCGTAACGGGTGGAGCAATCTACTTTGAAAGAGAGATATTCGAATGGAGGTGCGATTTATTGAATATACATACACCACCAGTTGTACAAGTCTCTTTCTTCGACACCCATTTGGGACATTGCTAGAAACACTTTCGAAGACAATTTTCCTTTTAAATAGTGAAATAGTACAATAGATTTTACAACTTCTATTGTAAACTACAATTGAATAACAAGAAGCAAGGTTTAGAGAGACGATATAGGTATATTGCTACAAAGGGTAACGCACAAACCATGATAAATGTTGAGGGTTTACATGGGTCAGTTTCTTTCCTTTGACCCTGGGTCATTAAGTATTTAAGGTCACTTATTATTAGGATCGGAAAATGTTTTATTCACCCTGATTCATCACGCCACGGCTTTAGTTCGAGATAAGTTTTTTCCTTCATTAGCTTTCTTTCCAACATCATTCAATACTCTCTCTCTGATTTCGACATTCAATTTGTTGGCCTCACAGGTCAGAAGCTGTATCAAAATACTGAGCCTTTTTTTTTAACAGATCTACGTCCTGCAAATTTGCAGATTGCAATTCTAAGTAACAAAATTATTCACACTTAATTGCGGAAAACTGTATAAATATTATGCGTAGCTTACTTCAAAATCTTCCTGGGCCAACTTGTTTTAGTACTTTCCGGCCCCTATTAACTCCATGCAAAATATGCCACAATCGCAACTGAAAGACACAACTCCAATCAGTACCACAATACCGTTTTCGTAATGCGTAGTACTAATCAAGTGAACATTAATTATTACTTGTTCTTTTGCGTGGGGGTCTTATTCGAAACTTCAATTTCAAACTCTTTCATCTCACTTAAATTTTCATATCTGTCATCCCTCTTCACGTACCCCTCCACATACGTAACCTGCATGTCATTATAATTTCTTAAATGGGCACAAACGATGTCTTTAATCAAGAACATACATGACGCGAATTGCCCAAACTTGCTATTGTCTTGGCTGCCTGTATCCAAAACTCGGTTGTTCTCTCTGATCTCAATGATTCAGCCACGAACGTTCTTTTCTTCGCAACATCCACTATGCATAACGTCCAGTGATTCTGCTGGTTCATCGGGATGAATATCTAAACACTACACGAGGATGAGGAGATTAGAATATAATGTTGGTTTTTCTCTTTACTTAGAGACCACTTGATGTGGACTTTAACTAGACTATAATGCACGCAGAAGCATAACTATAAAGAACACAAGATATACGTGAAAAATCGCTCCTTGAACATGAGGGATAAAAACCACCGCACGGGTTAAACTTTACTATACTTTGGCACTTGACATACTGAACTTGGTGATAGAGCACCAGGCTTTAACTTCATGGAGTCGGGGACAACTCCCCCGATCACACATACCTTTTTCCTTCTCCTATATGACCTCTTTATATAGGCCACAACTAGAATTCAACTAGACAAGCAAAAAAAAAAAAACTAGAATTCAACTAGGTCATTTTAACCTAACTTGACTCCTAACATAAAAAAAAAAAACTACTGCTAAGTAATAAAAAAAACTGTTAAAAGTAGTGCTTCAAATTAATTATGAAAAATAAAAGGAAAAATTTCCTTTAGGTGCTTTGAGGTTTCGTGTATTATTTTTTAGGTTACATGTGGTTTGAATAATTTCACTTCGGTGACACAAGCTTTTCTCAATAATTTCACATAGGTGACAGGTGATGGCGGAGGCTAACATCTGTTAACTTTTGCTGACGTGTAGAGGTGGCAATCGGGCAGATCAGGTCGGGTTTAGGTCGGGTCTTTCGGTTTCGGGTCATTACGGGTTCCGGTAATATCAGGTCAGAAGAGTAATCGGGTCGGGTTGGGTCGAGTCGGATTGAATCGGATTTATGCTGATGTCGGGTTACGGGTCAACTTGGGTCGGGTTAGCTCGGGTTTCGGTTAAGTCGGATTCGGGTTAGTTTAATTTTTGGGTTATATCAGGTCAAATTTCATTCATGTTTTAGAGCATATATAGTCAAAAATAATATGAAAAACTCAATTTTATATGAAAATTTTCAATAATATGGACTACATGTGTGTTAAGTTAGTGCTTTTTCAATCATTTTGAATATTATGTCATTATAAGTCGGATGTACTCGGGTTTCGAGTAGAGTCGGTTCTAGTTGATTTTAGTTTCGGGTAACTTCGGGTCGGGTGTTATCAGTTTCGGGTCAATTCGGATAACGAGTGTTGTTGGGTGTCGGGTTGGACCAGTTCGGGTCGGGTCGGTTTCGGATAATGATAATTGATACATTTTCGAGTGTCGGGCGGTTCGGGTCGATTATCTCGGGTCGGGTCGGAATTTGTATTGACGTGTGAAGGACGATTATCCTTGAACACCCGATTAATATTGATCAACTTGCTAAAATATTTATTCTATATGCTAGACTCTATACTTAACACTACTACATGCTGGACACTTTTTGGTATTAGGCGTAGAAGCCTTTTTGTGCTTTCTTAAACTAAGCCTTTTTGTGCTAGACAATACTTGGAGAAAGAAACGACAATGGCTTCCTTCAATGCTTTGTTCTTACTTGCTTATTAAATATTGCTTGGCTTGACTTCCTTAATATTGAGCGTGGTTAGGTCCACCAGATAATGTAGGAGAAAGTAACTCATCCACCACCTACTAATTTAAGGGGACTTACTTGATCGATAGCATACGGATGGAGATACGTTTCCGCCACACTTTTCATCATTTTATCAAAAGTTTCCTGTGATGGAAGCCTGTCGTTGACCCACAGTGTAGACTGGATAATCAAGCTGGATTACCTACCGCACTTTTGTTTGTAGTAGTACTACCCAAACGCAAAACAGATACTAAATCATTACATACCGAGAGGTTTGTTGGTAAGCAGACTTCTGTGTATTTTGAAGCGCGGTGATTTACATCATGTAGCATAGAAATCCGGCAATCCATTTCCTGAAACATAACACCATCGATACTTTAGTGGAATGATGCAAAATAAACCCATTCTGAAACGAACTACATCACCATATAATTACCGTGGATCCGATCCATCCTCTGGGAAAGAAGTTCCTGAAATCAATTCGTTGTGCAGTCACCTTCCCATTCTGAAATAGCTTCTCACTGCAAGTTGGAGTTTAATTTGGTCAGATAACTTGTTGCAGGAGTTGCAGTTAAGGGGATTGAGTATATATATGAGACGTACTCATCAGAGAAACTTATGTTGTCAAACACATATTCCAACAACTCAACTTGATGAACTTGTAAGTTAAGCATAGCCACCCTTTCCTTTATGAGTTCAAAAGAGGTTACCGAGATTTTTTGCTTGGGTAACACCCGTTCACTATCACTTGACCCAAATTCTATTATTTCTTTGGGATGCCCTTCTTCTTCGAAGGATTTTGTTGGCTGGCTGCGCGTCTTGCACAATGTCGAATTTGGAAGTTTTCTCGGCCTGCCTCGCTTCTTGGCAACGGACTGCCCATTTGAGAAATGGCGTCTTTGTAATCTTCTTCTGGAGCTTGAGCCTTTTTTGGAAGGCCTCTCTTATTGGCCTTCCCCCCATCTCCCGCTACTTCACCACGGTTAGGCTTATCATTCGTAGAACCCTCATTCTCGTATCTGCCTTTTTTCTTGGACATGTTCCCCGCTACTTTACCAAGCGATGGCTTAGCACTAGCAAACAACTCATTCCCGCAGCCCCATTCTTGTTCGTTTTCTTCCCCTTCATGTAAGACTTTCTTGGGGATTGTTGAGTTATTGTTTTTCTTCCGAATAGTCTTCTTCCGAACACTCTTCTTTTTCTTTTTCTTCGCAGGACTTTTCCAATAGGTATTTAAGTGTGGAAACTCATTGTCAGGGTTTACATGCAGTATTCTCTCGGACGGCCCAGGCGGGGGAGTATGGATAGGAGCAGGCGACGAATGAGCGTAAGGCCATACTGAAGCAGCCACATCATATTGTAGATGGGAGCCGTCATTTTTCTTGTCAGGGGTTGGTATTATTATAGGGGAAGTACATTCTTCATCATCTTTATTGGTCTTTATAGGGGAAGTGTACTCTTCATCATTTGTATCTTTTTTGGGCATCTTGCCTTCGCTGCATCCTTTCACTGTACCAACCGGGCTGCCCTCCTATTTTTCTACTCCTTTTTTCGCCTCTGGTCTGACGTTTGCTTTGTCCTCACCCCTAAATCCTGGAGTCCCCGCCACAGCCTTTGACACATTCTCCAACAGCTTCCTATCCAAAAAGTTCCATTTTATTCTCAAGTGCATCAATCTTAGTAGAAGTGGCTAATTCACGAACTACTTCAGTTGAACCACTTTTACTTTGCAAGGAAGTTTCAACGTCATCCAACCTTTGAGTGAACTCCTCCATCTTCTTGGAAAGAATTCTAATCTCCTCCACCACAGTGACACCATCTGCTGAGGATGGTCTTCGTGCATTATCTTCGCAACCTAATTGGAATTGAACAACTTCAATCCCTTGCATCATCCACATAGTGGGACATCATCACAGTTACAAGCCGTGAGCACTACCATAGTGGGCTATTATGTTAAGGATGCTACCATTGAATATTTTATAAGTCTTATTATGCATGTAAGTTGTAACTATGTAAGGTCTCGGTTGTAGAAATTCAAAAATAGTAGTGCACTCACATATGTTATCATAATTTGTGTGTAGTGAATCAGAGTCAGTTTCTAAGTATCTTGCATCACTTTATAAGTATTTGGGCACACTTTATAAGCATCTGCTATAGATCGGACTCTTTAAAAATTTAAACCTATGTAAAGAGGTACAATAATCTTCGCAGCTTATCTAATAAACAATGAATCCAGATACTATAGGAACAAGATCAGTTACGTGCATACATTCTTAACTTTTATGGACCTATTAAAAATTTATAACATACGGTGACTTTATTATTATAAAGGGTCTCTCAGGATTTGTAGATTAAAAAGTTCTACAAACTAGAGTAATTAATAATGTTAGCTTTAACTTTATATTTCCATCTTTAAGATAACCATTGATTCAGTCCAGCTTCGTCTTTACATTCGCCTCTCTCCAGTGCCGCCATTGCGGATTTTCCCGCTCCTTCAAGGGTCAGGCAATACTCTCGTCCATGGCATACTCTAGGAAAAATATCTGCCACAAACAAGTCAATATTAATTCTTTGTGATTTTATGACTGTAAACTAAGGTCCTCATATAAACGTAAAACTTTTCAAGGATACTGTACAAACCATTAAAAAGTGACAGCACCCTTGAATTCCCTTCATGTTGCCCTGTTTATGCCGAAGCAGCCCGTTGCTTAGGCTTTGGAGAACATATGCCCAGTTAAATTTTGGCATAGAGTCACCTATGTTACTCAGGATGTGCATGAAAGCTTTCCTTGGCTTCGGATGAAGTGTTGGGTTTAAGTAAAATGCCAACACATAAAGCACGATATATAATCTAAACTCCCGGACACCCTTAACCTCCTGAAGGGACAGTTCCACCATCTTTTTCTCCATGTCTTCCTTACCTAGGTCCCCATAGGTGGCAAAGAGAAGTTCAACTTCCTTTTCAGAAGCACTCTCATGAATTTCATCCCCCTCATCCCTAATACCTAACCGGACCTCCACATCCTTAGGGATGACACCAATGCTCCGGCTGCCTAAATCAATGGTATGTGCTACAGGATCATACACCTCTACCATGAATCTCACCACATCTTTCCTCATGAAGTGTGGAGGCATGTCCACCATGCTACTTAATCCAAGTTCCCTCACCATCAGTTTCTTAACATCATGTAGGCTTGATAGGAATTTCACCACTGATTTAGGGCAACATTTGATATTGTCTTGAATCTTAACTTTCTTCATTGATTTATAAAGCTCTGAACCTTTCTTCTGTTTCTCCTTCCAACACTGCTTTTCTTCCGCGGGTAAGAGGTTCCATGCTTCCGTTGAATATTTGTTCTATGGCAAAGCAACTTAATATTTAGAATTGACAAACAACATTTGACTATTAAATGAATTTAATCTTACCTTCTCAATCAGGGACTTCCCGATAAATGCGGGGTCAGTTTTGTTTTGGGAAAAATAGTACTCCCTACACCAAAAATTGAATTGTTTCACAACAGTCAATTAGGATTAATTTCTTTTGGTAGTGATTCATCATCGTTTCTTACCTAAACAATTGCATTGAGTTCTTTGGCTTCGTTGCCCCTTCGTCATGAAGACGTTCTTTCCTATTTTGTATCTTTTTCGAACTACTACTCATCTTCACGTTGTAGACAAACTAAGTTCAACCAGATTCAATTCAGTGCTGAATGTTAAACTTTTACATTACTCAAGAAAGAAAGAAAAAAACAGAGTAAAAACACAATGCCAATGAAAAAACAGACAGAACAACTCATAGATTCACTTACAAAATTCTCCTCAGCACTGTGTACATGCCCAATGAAACTTCTTTCAAACATTACTACTAATAATCACTTACCAATGTTGTATCATCATTTACAATTGCGTAAGGTTTGTTTTACATATCCCAAACACGGAGACGAATACAACAGAAATGACCAATTCAATTGCATAGTACTGGCAACAAGCAAGTTTGAGAGTGACAGGAGAGATATTATCAATGTTGTATACCTTATTGTCGATCGAATTTCTACTTTGAATATTGAGGTTCGAATTTGAGTTTTGGATTCCTGAAAATTGAGGGAGTGTCTAACGGTTATTTTCCTTTTCAAGTGAAATACTAGTACGACTGAATAACAACAAGCAAGGCTTAGAGAGACAAGATGCTGACCGTGAAGGTTCGAATTTGAGTTTTGAATTCCTTGGGAGAATAAAAGATGAAGTGTCTAACGGGTATTATTCCTTTTGAAGTGAAACTGTACAAGTCTCTCTGTGATATAATTCAACCTTTTTGTCATATAATATCATTCTGTTTACAGGCATTTTCGTGTACTTTATTAGATTACCAGAATAATACAAGTCTATTGCCTCATATGATACAACCTGTTGTTCATATAATATCACTCTGTTTACAGATATTTTCGTGTACTTTATTAGTAGATTCTTAGAATAATACAAGTCTCTTTCTCATATAACACAACCTCTCGATCCTATAATATCATTTTGTTTACAGATATTTTCGTGTACTTTAGTAGATTACCAGAATAATACAAGTCTCCTGGTCCCTAAAAAGCGAAAGGTACATAGGAAAACTTGCAAACTCGCACGCGCAGGGGCCCACAAGAACCCTCTATACGCAAAACCGTCTTTATTTCAAGTATATACGCGTTGGAAATACTTCCTTTCTGTTAAAAATGCGATAATAATGATATTATTGCCATAACTGGTTTGGGGGGTTGCACTATTTTCCAGCATGCCCTGGGGACTGGGAAGACACGCCTAGATATATCTGTAAACAATACACCCCAATTCGAAGCCTGTCACAATTGCTCCTAAGAGCATGCTTTTGACCTGGGAAGAGGAGTTCGCCAGGTGGTCGAAATCTGACCTGGTAAGGGGAAAGGTGGTTCTTCGAAGAGCGAAAAATTCAACTTTGCAAATTGCAATGGTGTCGATGAGGACAGAAGAATTAAGGAGCTGAGAGAAAAGATCATGGTGATACCTATACGTAAGAAAGACATTTTAACATTCACAGTTTCTTCAAAAAGATATATCCAAAATGAAGTATGTACAAGAAAGAAAGGAGAAGAAAGCAATGGAAGCTTTAAAGATCACTCTTGTTCAATGTATTTTATTTTGCCAACCCAGTATTCACTCCTGAGTCATTTATAAAGATTCATTGAGAAAACGATCAAGTGTGTCTAAAAGAATAATCCCCACTGAAGTAGTTTTCGATGTTTGAACGTTTTCAATCCTATGAACACGGCCTTTATGGACGAGCTCCAAATCTTGTTAAGTGATATTCGATCCTCCCGAGTATCCTCAAGGCGGACACGGAAGAGAGCCATTGGGATCACTTCTATCGTTCGAAATCATTGGGATCATTTCTATCCTTTGAAGCGTCACTTTTTATATTTGATTACATTTCATGCTCTCTAGCGGTATTTTGGAATTCTAAAACTATTTTCAAATATGCACGTTTAAATGGTCACTTCTACTGCATAATTGGGGTAACATCTATAGTTTTAGGCGTCACTTGATAATTCGTCTAAGGATCTTTTCTTGTTCAATGTGTTTTAAAGGGTCACTTGATAGAGTAGTAGGGTTATTTTATATAATTAAATTTCGGTAGGCGACCGGCAGTTAGGGTGGTTCTATTTGTGACGTGGAAGTGGTGAATGTATATATAGTAGGAGTATATAGTCAGGGTAGTTCTATTTATGACGTGGAAGTTTATTTTTAAAACTTGCAGTCTCAATTTTGCACAAGTAATCCTTCTGTTCTATCATCATTACCCATAACTCCATTAGACAATAATCACGGTCCCTCAAGATTACTTGTGTGATTTGAACCTCAACCTGCAAAGCCCCACATATCAAAGCTACTTTCCCAAAATTGCTATCAGGTAGGCAAACAAAGGAAAAGGAAAAGAAACAAAAGGATTCTCAAATCAATTCAGCACCCATAAAATTGCTATCAACTACTCTACTAAAGATGGAAACTTTGCCTTCTAAGTATCTCAAATTTTGCAAGACTAACTAACTAAAATATGCAAAACTTATAAGCAAAATTCCGAAATAGAGAGCATTATGTATACTTTCTATAGTCACAACACGTACAACCCATTGCCTGATATATACATGGTGATACCACGGTAACGGTGTTAGGAATAAGAATATAAGAGAAGAGAAATTAGCAGTGAGAGGATGACATGTTGAGTGGCATTGTGGATGTAGTCTATAGGGACATATAAGGCAACACTATGAACTATGAAGGGGCATGTATATCAATAGCTTTCTCAACCCTCCCTTACTGTTGCTCAATCATCTTCCATGGAAGAAATTTATTCTCTTCATGATCATGATAGTGCCGATGGTCGAGCATGGAGAGAAAGTGGAGATGGAGGGTTAAAACTTCGCCAAATGAGCAATTTGTAGTCCAAATATATATTTAGTGATTGATGGGAAGGGGTGTGGTTTTGATTAATGGCTATTGAATACTACTAATCCATATAAGGAGAAAGAATGTGAAGGGCCACATCGATTTAAGGAGAAAGAATGTGAAGGGCCACATCGATTTAAGGAGAAAGAATGTGAAGGGCGCCAAATCGGTTTGAGGAGAACCAGCCAAATCGAAAGGGTCGGGATACATGAACATGTCATCAGGTAGTGAAAATGGAGAGCAATAAACTCTACACTTAAGGATTATTCACCACTTCTTTTTAGAAGTCACCTGTAGCTAATAAGTAATATCTTCATTAATGAGTCATAAATTCATCACTATTTAGAACTCAATTATACATATATATATTGTTATATTGATTGATTGATAACATTCATATATATCAAGCAAAAACAAGGCAAATGAAAGCTGTAAAACAATTATAGCATATGAAAAAGAAAAATAAATGGCAATAATCCGAGCATTGCACAGGGTGCATACTAGTCACGAGTACATACGTAACACAATATATATGGACAGTAATTTAATATTGTTTTTCTTTGTCAACAATTCTACTCCTTCCCATCAATCGCTTTCCATCTTATTTGTCACATCTTCTGAAAAAAAACCCCTTAAATTCAAGTGCTTACCATCTTCTTCTTCTTCTTTTCTTTCCTTCATTAACTTCATCCCCAAATCTATAACCACTTGTTTGTATTCATTCAAATCACTCATCAACATTGCCGCGCAATACTTTGCTCTTAGATTAACCAACTGCTTCTTCTGTGCAGGAAAAAAAACATAACAATTTGAGTCAGAATATCTACTGTTTATTTCATTTGAAAAGAATAGTACTGTGATCTATTTGAAAGTCATGTACTACATCATTCTTTTTCAGGCCACACTCCCAGTTTGATTCATCTCCGTAATGTCTCCATGTGCCTCATGCAGTAAATCCCACAATCTTTTACGTTGTCCAAATCTTGCCATGGCGTTGTTAACAAATGTTCTTCAAAATCATATATTTCTGCACCCTTTTCAATTCCTTTGCTGGTCAAGTAACGTGCATAAGCATAAGCCTAAAAAAAGATAAAAATCAATAAATAAACAACCAATAGTTAATTACTAATAAACTATAGTATTATATGTTCATCAATACGAAAATTTTATCTTACCAAAACTTTCGCACATGTATCATACTTATCAACAGGCTCCACACCACTTGGGAGTGGTCTGTTGTCAATAATCTCATATTGTTTTGTCTTAAAGTTTGTGACAACCAAAAAGAAATGATCATGTCTACACACGGGAAAGAAGACCTGAGAAATAACATAGCAATAAGATAAGAAAAAAAATTCACTCAAAGGAAAGTAAATAACTACTGTGAATTAGAGTATAGAATATTCGAACTTTATACTTCAAACAAAGGTATCATAGTTCTTACAATATCGATAGATTTCAAGTCAGGATTCTCATATAACTCATCCAACTCCGTATTGATCCTTGAAACGAAATTTTCATGGCAAACTTCGACATCTGCAGACGCCATGCCAATCACCGTTTGATTTAACATAACCTGTAAAATATACTAAGAGCATTAGACAATTTGTTCATAATAAGTAATGGTTCATTACTGGAACTCATAATCTGCTTGATTGTTGGACTCACATAAGGAGAAATTGAGAAAAAAAGTCTATTTGGCTTTGATAAGTCACGATCCTCCTTTTCTAAATTCAACTTGAGAGCCCATGCATCAACCAAATCATCGTGTACGTATTGCCCGATATTGAAAGTTTTGAGGCTTTCTCTTGAGATCCACTTGTCTTTGTATTTAATTAAGCAAGTACTATACGGGAACAGTTTTATAGGTGAATAGAAGGGATGCCACAAAATTTTATTAAGGTAAAATAGATGTTTTTTGAACCCAACTCTACTCAAAAAGAAATTTCAAAAAGAACTTACGAATCTTCATGCATGGTATGATCCTGAACAAAAGCAACTTCTGTGATGATTTGCTCAGTTTCGCTCATATATTTCAATAATCCCTTTGTTTCATTGCTTGTCCAGAAGTGTGAACGCATCAATATTGGAATATCGCTGGACTTCCTTTTCGGATAAGCATTTACCACTTTATCAGGTTTCTCACCATCAGAAATATCTATGGAACTGCAACAACAAATGTAATGTAATTTAGAGAATTTCAGTCACTAATTGTTAATGTTAAATTTTATAGTATTACTCTAAATTTTATGTATGTTAAAACATACTCAGGCTGTCCTAGTTGTTTCTTCTCACTTTAATCCATTTGATGTGTCTGCTTTCTCGATGGATGACAAACTAATTGATTCATGCTAGATGCAGTGCTATTGTCATCCATTTGCGGGCTCATTTGTGGAATCTCAGCATCGGTATACGCCTCCATTATTGTTGGTGTGAGGCCAACAGAAAAGGTTGTTGCAGCGAACACAACCAGTTAGCACTCAAATATTTTTGGGAAGAAGGGGAGAATGTTTTGTTAAAAAAAACGTTCTTTTCATCTCAATCTTTTTGGTATATACTAAGTACTTATATCATATTTATACGGCATACACTGCATGGGGCAAGCAGCAGTCATCCCAAAAACTTTGAGTAATAACTCCCTTGTCCGTTGTTATTCATTAGGAGTATTTTTTATTTTGTATTTTAATTTGTTCACATCATGGAAATGGAAATTGAAGCGGAGGATGTGAGGAGGGAGAGGCGGCATTTCATGTTTACACGTAAGCATACATTTAGCAAAAGTCAAACTTGAACCAAAGTGTGAATGTAATCTATATATCTATCTATATAATAATAATTATGATTAGTTTAAAACACATTATATTATAATTATAATTAGTTTAAAACACAGATATTAAACTATGACTTTACAAATCAGCGGATGATGTGTACGCTGAGTTGTACGTTTCTTTGCCTACTCAGCCAACCGAAAAAAAAACATAAAAAGAAAAGGAAAAAAAAAGCCCCAACCGAGCCCTGATTGTAAATTTGTAACCGCCTAAGGCCAAAACAGTAGCAGTTGTAAACTTGTAATCAATTCCCATCGGTTACAATAAGATGCCTCTCTCTCTCTCTCTCTCTATCTCCCGTCTCTCAAAGAAAATAAAACGCCTCTCTCTCTCTCTCTCTCTCTAAATTAGATTAGGATATCATTTACATGTGGCATATGATACTGATGTAGATGCCTAAGTGGATGCACATGTGTGATTATAGCAAGTATTTTTCTTATATATTTTAACTAGCAAACGAACACGAACAAGAGAATCAACCATATTCGAAGAAAACTGTGTGTTATTTGTTGTCTAGATTTACACAAGAAGGCTGACTGTTCAACGCTGACATGCTCACTAATTGGCCAGTAGACCCGATAGATATTTTTCAGGGAAAGGTCAAAGTATCTGACTACTTATCCCGATGCAGTTGTCTTTACTTATACTCAAAGATAGTTTTGTTTTTACTCACCAAAAAAAAAGATAGTTTAGTTTTTCAAGGCAATTTTCTATTCATATGGGGGGATTGTTGGAAAATACGAGTAGTTCTTTTGTATGAATTGGAAAATTCTTTTGAGTATTGACATGGTGTATTCTCTGGGGCTTTAATGGATTGAAGTACCACTTCCATTAGAGAGAAGAATCCGTTCTATCCTGGGAGGGATAGATTATAGATAATTTTAAGTAGCTTTCATAGAATGTTTTTGCTATTCTTCAGCTACTTTTCAGCCAAATCCCAAGAGGGGTAGATTATAGATAGTAGATACTTCACTGTGGGAGATGGGATTCGAACCCGGGCCTTCCCGGAATTCGAGTGGAGTAGTTACCATCTCGAGTTCTCAGACTCACACTCCAATCCCAACCGACATCCTAGTTAGCTTGAGTCAAAGCTGTCAAACAGATGCATCATTTTATCTGATGGACATTCACAAGTAAAGATGTGAAAATTATTGTTACAAGTTACAACCTGTGCATTACCCTCAGATTCGGGGTGGGAGAAATGTTACAACTTGTCCATTACCCTCTCATTCGGAGGTAACTGACATGACATTCAGAAAACAAATTTCATCAACAAACAGGGGTCAACGTCTTTACTACCTTGCTGATAATAGTCTGAACAGAATAGACGGTATGCAAGTTCGATACCCAGAGAATATTTCCGCTACAATAAATATCCCTTTACATAAGCCACAAAAACAGATTTCATAGAGTACATGTAGCTTTGGAGGGAAGAGATGAATTATTGGTGCTTAGTATACAGAAACCATTTGAAATGCCTCCTACTTGCAATCCTGACGCCTAATAGATTGAATGTTTCACCCTGCACTGAAACAACACCACATCAAGTAAGTTCGTCATGCGAAAGATGTTAACCAATAATAGCAGTTAAATATAGATTGCATGAACTCATGGATACACTGCCATGGCTTGAGAGAAAAGGCCGAGGTTTCTAAAAGCGCTATTGTTTCTTCGCTGCCTCCCTCACTCATCTTTCTCCCTAAGAACAAAATGATGAATCCTCGCTCCCTAATGGGCCGAATGGTTTTCTTCATCCATAGATTAAAGCAAGAAAGTAATTAGCTTAACAATACATTAGACAAATTAAAGAAAACAACTATGGAACTAAAATTAGTGGCAACATATGTATAAATGCCATACACTCCTCCCCCCCCCCCCCCTCCTCCTTCCTCTTTTTCATCCCCTTCTTCCTCTTCTTTTATTTCTTTATCCCCTTCTTCCTCTCCTTTTCTATGCAGGACTCGACTACCACAAAAGCTGAGAGAGGCTATCAGTTTCAGTACCAACTAGTCAACTACCAACTGAACTTGTAACAAAGAGAGGCCCGGATCAAGAAATTCATTATTCATGAAATTCACTTAAATCATTGTGCATAAAACCCCACACAGATGCAGACATATGCTTAGGTTAACTGTATAGATAAAAGCAACATCAAGCAGATACGGACCTCCAAGTCATCCCCTTTGACGTCTATACTCCTTCCATGTATTCAATATATATGAGACACCTTCCTGCAATGTGGCCTTCCTTCCCTCCTTGTTCCACAGTTCAGTAATAATGTATCTCCCACTAGGGTTATACTCATTAATTTCCTTCAATGAAGTTGCAACAACATTGTATACATCATCACCCCACTCCTCCTTCAGGTCTCTTAGTTTTTCATCCTCTAAATCTATTATTTCCTGTACCAAGCAACTCAGAATTCATTAGATCTCAATATCATTTGAACAAACTGAGGATACATTTACAATGCTCAGCAGATAGCTAGCTTGAAGTCCCCCATGTTTATGTTACAGGCAGAATGCAAAGAACACAATGCTCTTAAAGGGTCTACTTCATGTCTGCATCTACTACCAGTTGAACATCTCTCAAAAACAGTCCAGCTTCTTTGAAGCCTAGAAGATATAATCAACCAACCCCAAACATGGGGGGGGGGGGGGAGGAATTAATAATTATCCTAGATACTGAGCAGTGATACTTTGCTCAAGCATCGGTAGAGATCAACCCTTGAATCAATACAAGACAGCCAAATCTTTAAGTAGATACAAGAAATAACATACCTTATGCTCTCCAGACATCCCAATCACCTTAAAAGGATGCCATTCAGGATGCCTAAGATACTCATCCCACAATGAGCACAACTCTGCAGCTTTATCCACTGCTATTTCTTCGGGATACCTTCTCTGGCAAGTTACCTGGAAAATAGAAGTATCCAATTCTCCCATCTTCTTGGTGCCAATATTCCCATGATTGGGCAGTTCATTCAAACCCTTGAATCCAAAACAGCATTGCAAAATCGTTATTAGGAATATAAAATAGATAAGCTATTATGCATGAGAATATGTAGTAAGTAGCTAGTCAAATCTTCAAAGATTACCATTATCAGTTCCTTGCGAGCTTCCTGAAGTTCCTGATTGCTCATCCGCTCCTTAATGATGAGCGTCTGATTTAAAGATTCTACCTCCTCTAGATTTTCTTCTTTCTCTCGAAGATATTTCACCATCTCATCCACCTTTTCAATATCTTCCATATCTCCTTCATCTCCCACATGCTTCATAACATTTAATTTCCCTCTCAGCTGCTCAATTTCCAGCTCAACTGCTTGCTTTGCCTCTAGCTGATTTTGAAGTTGCAAAATTCGTTTCTATAGATCCTCCTTTTGTTTCTGCCATTAAAATATGCCACAATTCATTTGAAATTTCATAAATCTGCAATGACACATTGTTATCATATAGCACAAGCGAACAACCACACTAACCTTCTGCTCTTCTACCAACTTCAACACATTTTTGTCAGCCTTGAGTTGCACATATGCGGCATTCTGAAGTGAACTATTCTTCACAGAATTCTGGAAAGAGCAAGCAACTGCTGTCAACTGAAATATTATAGCAACACTGGCTCTACATAAACAAGTAAGTAACACGCTCCATTGTTACATCATAAGTAACACGCTCAAAATTATTTTAAGATAGAGAGTGGCCTGACTTGTTCAAAGTTGCAATGTTACAGAAAGGGTGGGTGAAAGGAAGGCTAAAACTCTTAGAAACCAGGCCAACAGGCTCTAATGCCCTTCTGTAGTGCTCAAGAATCATATACCTTTTCAATGTCCTCTGAAAGCTTTTTCCTTTCACTTTCATTTCGGGCTTCACGCTTCTCTAACTCTTGCCCACGCAACTCAAGCTCAGTCTTCTGAGATTCCAATTGCAACTTAAGCTTGGCATGGTCATGAAAGATCTTTTGAAAATGTACTCGAGCACTCAGCTGAATCTTTTGAATCTCTGATGAAGACAAACACACATACATATCACAGTTGTAGCCACAATGTACTAGGAAGGAAATACATCAAAGACTATTACAAATTAAAAAGAAGTTTATGAGCACTTCACATTTGTAGCCACAAAGTCTTACCTTCATTATATGCCTGATGAAGCTTGTCCATTTCTTCTGCCACCTTGTTGAAGGAATTGGAGGTCTCTTTGAATCTTGACTCCATTTCTATCAGACTCTTCTTCTTGCTTTCAAGTACATTTGTCAAATTCGACACGAGCTTGTCTGCCTTATGATCTTCTTCTGCTTGCATTTCAGCAATGGTCTTCACGTCTGCAATCTTCCTCAAGTGCTCTCCAATTATCCTAGATGAATTGTAATCATAAGAATGCGCAACCCAAGCATAAAGCCCAGATTTTTCGGTACCCTTGGCTTGCCAATGCTGCTTTCCATGGAGATTCAGTTTGTACTCCTTCTCAAACGACAAGGAGTTATTCAAACCCAACCAATCTTTATTGAATTCTACTACAGCAGAACCTGAATGACCTCTGAAATTCCACAATGGCTGGACTCTCTTGGGATTGAATCCCCTAGCTCTAAGGTCATCCCACAACCTTGAACCACTTTTTCCTACATACCGACCGCCCTTGTAATGAGTTGGTATATTCACCACAATTCCTGTCCAAGGCCACACAAACCTCTCTTCATGGTCACAATAAGATAGAGGGTCCCCATTAGCAGCCTGCTTTGACGAGCTAGCTTGACTTTGCATGTCATGTTCCAAATATTTCGCTAGGCCAAGGTGATTTTCCTTCTCCCTTGCCCTTCTCTTCTGTGAGCTAGCAGTGCCAATCCCAGAAGCATGCTGGAGCAGTTCTTTGAAAAGGTAATCCTGCTTCCTTTTCTTTGGGCAGTATGGACATGTGTATTTGCATTCTGAGACCTTCAACTGGCGATCTCCCTTTTTGAGTTCTTCGAAAGATATTCCTCCATACTCTTCAATTTCTGAATCACTAATATCTGTGTCCTCTTCAGAGCTGAGATCCATGTATTTCTCGGATTCTCAAAATAGCAGTATCAACCCAAAAGGCTGTACATTTTACAACACACGAAACATCAAGATTAACACCAAACACAGTAACAGCGCATCGTTATGTTAGCTATTCATTCCACTAAAACCATCCTAGTGAAGTACCATAAGTTTATTTCTCCCATTTTTCAAAATTGAAAAAAAAAACAAAGCAATAAGAAGACAACAATCCCTAAAAAGTCAAGCTATAAAGAGCTGAGCATACAATCAAAAATCCCAACATGAGCATTTGAAAAATAACACTAAACAACAAACATAGCAAGGGCATCCATTTTTTTATCTTCTAGCTAGTCCACAAAAAAGCATCCTAGAGAAATGACATGAGAGCAGAAAATTTCTCCCCTTTGTCTAAACTCTAAAGCAACATAATAAGTCCACGTCCCCCTAAGATAAATAATACTCGTACATTGTCAATAATCCAAACATGTACTGCCTTTTCCTCAAAACTGATTACATTCTAATCAACACAGAAGCATGTCATTTCAGTAACCGAAGCAACTCATCTGTTCTACATTGTCCCTAAAACTTACAGAATATTAAATGACACTAGTAATTTATGCAAAAACCAAATAAACTTCAACACAACCATAGACTAACATAAGAAATGAACCCCATACCCATTTACACACATGCACACCCACATAACAAGAATAAAGGTTCGATTTTTCAACATTAAATAAAATGGGTATCTTAATTCAACCTTCTCGAATTCAAAAATAACCAACAATAACAATTTAACCTCATTTGGTAGATGGATGGAGAGTACGCATTTGGCAAATTGGTTAGATAACGAATTACATGAACAACATCAATCAAAATGTCATAACAAAATAAACCCCAATATCAAAAATTTGAAATTAAAGGGAAAAATTGGTCACTCACACGAAGAACAGTGCACCCAATTGAGAGAGATAGAGAGATGGGCGACCAAATGGGCTAGGATTTTACAAGCGCATTGTGCTGGAGAGAGAGAAGTAGCTGAAAATTCGAGATGATGATACTGGGACTATGACTCTGTTTGATTCACCTTAATTTTACTTAAATTCAGTTCAGTTTAGTCCAGTTCAGTTCAGTTCAGTTCATGCGTAACTTTAGCACTCATTTAACTTTTTATTCCGAAAGAATTTCATGATGATAATTATGTCATCGGAAAGATCTCAAAGCATACTTTCAAACGAATCCAATGTTGACTATGTTTGCACAAATTTTAAATGGTTAACGATCAAGTTTAAAAAATCAATTCAGTTCAGTTCAGTTCAAATCAATTCAGTTCAGATCAATTTTATCCAAGTGAATCAAACGGAGCCTATGAGAGTAGGTTGTGATCTACGAATTTGAATGCAAAATTGGTACTCCTTAGATTTTATTAATTTAAAGAGGCAAAGAGGTTTAAAGGGTCACTTCTGCTACATAATACGGTCCCCTCTACTGCATAATAGGGGTGACATCTATAGTTTTAGGCGGCGTCACTTGATAATTGGTGTAAGGATCAATGAGTCTTCAATAACCGTTTGACCGCAAGTTACCATAACAAATTCATGTTAACCGTTGATCTATATAAAAATAATCTCGACCGTTAAACATCATCCTTCAGCAAAAGAATTTATAATCATTTTAAAAAATCACCGAAACTAAATTAAAATGGGATATTTTATTATTGAAGAAATTTAGATATTGTTTCCTTTTAACAGTGAATTAATTAACTAGCATTTCCCACGTTAATTCCCATGAATTCGCAATTCCTTTATTCAACCAAACAAGATTGATCACTTCCCATTAACAGTATTGACACGTTCGATCTCTTACCACGAATACTATTCAATCAACTGTCAAATATGAAGCCATTAGTGGGCACTATTATTATTTAGGCATAGTTATGTAGGAGGGTGAATTTGGCTAAACAATGTTCCTGTAACTTTTTAAGTGTGCGGACTTTTGTAATCCCTATCAATGTAATAGACATGCAGACATGCATAGTTATTAAAATGATGTCTATACCATTTCATTTTTCACATCAGTTATATGACCATGAACCCTGCGTTCAATTTATTAGGACACCTGAACAATCAACTTAAAATATGGGTTTACAAATGAACAATCAACAAGTCAATACTGTGTTCAAATTAAACCAGATTTATAAACACTGTCAAATTTTCATTGTTCCAACGAAAACATAATTTACTGACTTATGGGGAGTAAGCATTAATTACAAAAGGTGGCGTGTTAAAGGACAGTCCATTGGACTCGAAAACCACTTGAAGACCCTCACTCTACCCCTTGTATCAAACCCAAAAATAAAACCACCCCTTCTATAGATAATTTGAATAGCAAGGGTTTGTTTGTTACTCTATCCCTTAATTGAAAAGATTAAATACTCTTGCCTTTTTGCCCCTTCTTATCTCTCCCAACATAAATTTCAGTGAAAGTCATCCATGGCTGAAAATAAAATGGTGGTGATAACTCCTCTAAGTAATCTTCACAATGATGTGTTGGGGGAGATAATCGGGAGGGTGGCCGAGGACTCGTTGAAGGATTATTTGAGTTTAACGTCAAGGTAAATTTTGTGAAGTATTTTTTACACAATATGTAATTTTGCCCTGCTTTATATTAAATTTTAATCCATAGATATTACTCTCAGACATATTTATGCATATGTGTGGTAATTTTACATAATATAGTTGATTACACTCATGGATTCGATTAAACACCTTTTGAATTGAACATAACATATGTTCTGAAATTTGGCCTTTTATATTGTTGTATATATATGATGGGAAGCAACCAGTTCTTACTTTCCACATTGTTATATTTAAAAATTTTGTACAAAATGGATGAAAAGGTTTGAGCAAAAATAAATTTTGATTTTGTTTTTTATTTGGTAACAATGCATTACTTGAAACACGCCGTTATCATATTTAATAAGAACAATCGTAAAATTACCCTAACCCACAAACACACCAGGGCCGACAGAATTGCAATCTATTTTGCTCTTCACATTACTCAATTTTTCTTTATTTTTAAAATTGTCCAGTAAACATTAAAGGCGTGTTTATAATATCGCACCTCCTTAATATTGTGTTTACAATATCTGTATTCATATATAAATTGCTTTATAGTAAACATCTGAAATAGAAGGCGTGTTTTAAGATTGTTGAATACTTTTTGATAGTTGCACAAAATTGAAGAAACTTGGTAATGAGAAAAATATCGTTCGGAAAGTGAGGTGGAATGGCATTCATAAGAGTCCTCTGCACAACACACCAATGTGGACATTTTTAACATGGTGCGAAAAGAATCATAACACAGACGCCATGTACTTCAAAGGATTGGTAAGAATTTCATTAAATTCTATATTTTTTTCTCCCAATATATAGCATTGCTTGCAACATCTAATTAAAATCAGGCTTCATTTGTGTGATACTTTTTGCAGTGTTATTATATTAAGTATTTGAGGATGAAATTGGGTGAGCAATGCTTAAAACGTGCATATCAACATGGCCATGACAGGGCAAAATACATTTTGAGTTTAATCCACCTCCTCGCGGACGATGAGGCTAAGTTTAAAGGTGCCTTGTTGATGATGGCTTCTGCTTACGACAAGTTGGGTGAAGATGGTTTACAAGCCGTGAGAAGCACCCTTCCTTATTATAAGTCAGCTTGGACGTGTCCAAAGATTTTCTCTTGGCCAAAACTTGATCCAAAGGAATGTTTGGACGAACCCTCAAAGAAAGTTGTGAACCTATGTAGGCGTGAGTTGAGTCATTTCGCTGAGTTTTTGGGCAATAAGCGATACCGCAAATTCTATTTGGATTGAATGTTTGGGCATAGTATAAAAGTTGTGGTGTTTTTAAGGGAAGTTTTGTTATTTTAAAATCCCCACCCCTGTTTTGTTCATCGTTTAATTTATTAAGACGGTATTTATGGGGTGTGAATATGTTGTATGATGTAGAACATTTAAGTGTTCCGACTTTTGTAACCCTATGAATGGAATACAATTACGTAATATAGAAATGCAGATATATAGTAGAAGTTGTATATCCAGTGTAATATACTCTGATTATACGCATTCCCTTTTGGGATACAAAAGTCATTCCGAATCTGTCATATTCGTTTTGTTCTAACATAGTTGTTCTGTTCATATTTCGCGGACAACTGTATAAATTCTCTTGCACAGTATAATAAAGATTTCTAAGATGAAATAACAAGCCACAGTCTGGATCGTCCAAACTTGGGTAAACTGGGCGAAACATGGCAGAGCGATTAAAAAGTGAGCCTTTAAGCGATTATACGCATTACATTCCCTTCCGGGATACAAAACTCATTCTAATACTTTCTATAATTGATTACATTTCATGCTCTCTAGCGGTCTTTTGAAATGATAAAACTATTTTCAACGTTTGAGGGTCACTCCCCTCGATCTGTAATGTAGGTTTAAAGCGTCACTTCTACTGCAGTATAGGGTCACTTATAATGTTGAGGGTTCACAGGGCCATTTTCTTCAAGTTTGAATCAGGGTCACGTTTTACTTATCCGAGGTTACTTTATTTTTGTAGAACGTCATTGTTTTATTATCTAGTGTTACATTTTACTTATTTAGAGTCACTTGTAGTTTATAGTCACTTGTAGTTTACATCTTATGTATAAGGCAAGGCCATGGATTCGAATCCCCATTCCCCTCAATGCCTTGTGTCTGCTTGCTTCTAGTAGCTATACTAGCCTCTTGTTGGTGCTACGTTGATGGGGCCAGTGTTTGAGCTGGTTGTTCAGCTAGTCTGATAAGTTCGCTATTGAACACGAGAGTCCGAACATGATGTAGCAGGGGGTGCCTCGGTCGCCATTCACTTCCACCCTCTTTTAACAAGCGAGCAAAAAATAAGAGATCTGCAATGCAGGTTTAAAGGGTCACTTCTACTGTACAATCGCGAGAGGTAAATCACGAGCAGAAAAATAAGTTTTGTTCTAGAATGCATCCGTAATATTCGTTTGGTTCTAACGTAGTTGTTCTGTTCATATTCCGTGGACAACTGTATAGTCTCCATGATTCCCATTTTAATTATTATGGTTGAGTAACCATATATAATAAAGAAGTGAAGTAAGAAGAAGGGATCCTTAAACAATTATAGTAAAAGTCACGCAAAAAGACCCCACGATATAATAATAAAAGGTGACCTTTTAATAAACATACATTGAAGACTTGAAGAGAAACAAAGCCTTAAACAATTATAAAATCAGCCAAGAGGTGTTGGCTTACTGGTAAATAAGTTGCAACTTGTATACCAGGTCATGGGTTCAAACTTCCTAAGGCGTACCTACACGAATTAATTCGTAGAATACCTGAGGTCGTGCGTTAGGAAGTTGCCCTTTGCGAAACCAAAAAAAAAACAATAATAAAGCCACGCACAAAATAATAATAATAATAACGTCACCCTGATTCCAAATGAATTCTTGGCCGTTGAGGTCTAATGCTATAAAAGTAGAAAGTGACCCCTGAAGTATCTGGTTGTTTTTCCGCAAATGGGAGGGAAGAAATCCAACGTTCATCCCAAAAACCTTAAGTGAATTCAGACTCTTTTACCAAATCGCAAATTCAGCTTCAAAGGTAGCAGCGAGTGCGCACCAGCAATTATACCGACGGTCTCATCACTCTCAAGGATGATTCCAGGTACGAAAGTAGGATTAGTGTCTTTCAGTAGATGAGCATGGAGTAACATGTTCTGGCTGCAACAAAGTTGGTAGTAGCTCCACTTAATATGATGAATCGAAGGAGCTCATCATGCGCATTCTTTAGCCAGCTCATCTATTAAGATGATGTGGTCCTCGAAGCTTGTAATATGACTTTAATTGAGAACTCCAATGTATCCATGCATCTCTACTATGCCATGCCCTTACGTTAAAGTCGATCATCCGATTTCAACTATGAGTGATGTTAGAAAAACATTTTATCACTCATAGTTAATTTAGAAAAATATTTTATCACTCATAATTTTGGCTATATATAGTAACCGACAAAGAAAAAATATGATCTGGTGGAAAATAAAATATGTACAATAAAGAAATGATGATAAAAGAAAGCATTTTTGAAGGTTTTAATTTTTTTTTGTATTTTTCTATGGTTATTTTGCTATAGAAGAGAGACTGTTTTTTTTTTTTTTTTGGGCTGTAGAGACTGATGTGTTTTTATGTATGTTGTACTCTATTGTTTTTGGCAGACAAGTGAAGAATTTAGGGGTATTAATACTTACATCTACCCACTGGGTTGGCCATCCACTGGGTCAATAAAACATGTAAGTTTTCCCACTACCACCATTTCCTTTTCTTGAGTACTTGTTTTTATGGATTTACCCACATTCAAACTTCTAATTAATACGAGTAGGAAATTGTTGACTACTGTTGTCTGGGGACTGGGAATTGGTGGTGCTGGGGGATGTTTTGGACGGTGCAAGTTGGTAGGTGTGATTAGACGGTAAGATTGAAACAATTATAAAGCCACGCAAAATTTATAGAATAAGTGGCCCTAAATAATAATAATAATAATAATAATAATAATAATAATAATAATAATAATAATAATAATAATAATAATAATAATAATAATAATAATAATAATAATAATAATAATAATAATAATAATAACGTCACCCTGATTCCAAAGGTATGTTAATGATGACATATTGACATTATATGGTTCAAGGACCCTAAATAATATGATCCTTTCTTCTCAAAAAAAAATTAATATGATCCTTAAACATATTTCTCTCCTTCATATCTACATTTGTTGTGGTGCTTTAATTATAGTGGTACTGATTAGGCTAGGCAAAAAGTGGTAAACTTGTTTGACACGGGCTTATTGTAACTTGTTTGAGAATAGTCTTTGAAAGTGACCCTTTAAACCTACATTACAGATCGAGTGGAGTGATCCTCAAACATTTGAAAATGACCCTTTAGTATGAGCATAACATCAGGGAGCTCAAGTACATTGCAACGTTCATCCCAAGTACATTGGGAGAATACCGTAGAAGTAGCCCTTTAAACATCCATTACAGAGGGAGCGATGCTTTTGTGACCCTAAAAACAATAGAAGTGACACTTGGGAGAAGTGAGTTCACCCTTTATGTTTCTCTCTTAAGACAGAAACATTGAGATAGAAACATTAAGGTTCATTTGAGAGTTTGAGACTCTATCAGAGAAGTTAGTCAATGTTCACACCATCATCAACATAACTATTAATAACCCTACTACGTTTTATGAAGTGACCCTTTAAAATACATTGAACAAGAACTGATCCTTAAACCATTTTAAAGTGACGCTTGGAACTACAGATGTGACCACTCTAGTAAACATGTTAGATAAAACAAAAATATGTAAGTCTAACTCATAGCCACACAAGGAAATAAGGTTAGGAACTTTTAGGATACTGAAAACTCCCTGAAAAATAGAGTTTGCACCGTCCAAATTCTCCACTTCATATCTACATTTAGTGTGGTGCTTAGGCTAGGAAAAAAGTGGTAAACTTGTTTTGTATAGTTCCAAAAAACTATACAATTTGGAGTACTTAATGTACTATTAATATCTTATCAATTTGAGCAACCTTCAATCCAAAAGTTCAGTCTTTTGTGGGTTCAAGTTTTGCTTCGATACTATATATCAATAAAATTTGTGCTCGTTGTTCACAATTGTGTATCTTTTCCACCGTTTATTATTCTTAATTTCACATTACTTCTACATACACCGTTCTATGTATAAAATTGTTTATCATATGCTTAGAAATAACATTATCCTGCATATGGTGGTTGTTAAGGTATTACATTATTGTTTCAACATTACAAGTTCACCCTTTGATTATGACCCTAAATAATTACTGTACAAAGTGACCACCTGAGTCCAAATGTAATTGTGTCACTTTCAACAATTTCGATAGCAAGAAAAAACGAAACAATTTGGAAACTAGGTAAGAAGGTCACAGTTAACGAGGAAAGAAAGAAGGGGAAAATGTAGATTACAGTGAATTGTCTTGTCTACTTTTACTTTTCAGGAAAGCCCGTCACAATGATTATGGCGTAGCGGGTCTAGGAGAGTAGGGTGAGGCGGTGAGGCCTACGGGTCTTCATTGCGTAGATTTAATTTCTGTTTTTCTCTTCTATTAGAAGATCTTGTAATATCTTCATTTCGTAGATTTAATTGCCTGTCGTTCCTTTAGTTCTTGTTGATGCGGACGTATCTGTCCTGATCCTGATCGAGTCTCAATGCCTTGTGTCTGCAATAAAGTTCATAACTGATTTCCACTGATTAAATAAGGTCTTGCCACTGATTTTCACTGATTTTCACTGATTCAATAAGGTCCTGCCACTGATTCTGTTAGAAGAAATGCGGGTCCTGCCACTGATTTCCACTGATTGAGTAAGGTCCTGTCACTGATTCTCACTTATTCAATAAGGTCTAGCCACTGATTTCCACTGATTGAGTAAGGTCTTACCCCTTATTTCCACTGATTGAGTAAGGTCCAATAAGTGGAAAAGAACACACCCCTAGTGTCACATTTTACTTATTTAGAGTCCCTTGTAGTTTTCATCGAATGTATAAGGTAAGCCCATGGGGGTTTGGTGTACAAATTGTAACTTGTTTACCAGTGAGCCAACCACCTCTTGGGTATTATTACTGCATTAGTTAATGATTTAGAACCAATTAATCTACAAATTAAAGGAGACCCCATATAGTAATAAAGTGAACCTTTAAACATACATTCAAGAAGGTGTTAAACAGTTACTCTAAGTATAGAATTGACTCCTCAGATTATTGTGATAATGTCACAGAAACAGAAACAGGCCTAAAGTACTTTATAATGTACATAATAAATGTATCTTCGACAAGAACAAAGTGACTCTAAATATTTCAAACGTGACCCTAGATATAATTATATGATTATCAGATCAACTTTATTATGACAATATGGTTATGAACTAAAATTACAATAATAAATGACGTTAAATTGTAACAAAGTGACCCTAAGTAATTAAGACGTGACCTTTTGTTTCAATGGTCGAGAAAAGAAAGAGGTTTTGTCTAAGAGAGTGGGGTGATACGGGGAATAGTTAACGAGGAAAGAAAGAAGGGGAAAATGTAGATTACAGTGAATTGTCTTGTCTACTTTTACTTTTCATGAAAGCCCGTCACAATGATTATGGCGTAGAGGGTCTAGGAGAGTAGGGTGAGGCGGTGAGGCCTACGGGTCTTTATTGCGTAGATTTAATTTCTTTTTTGCTCTTCTATTAGAAGATCTTGTAATATCTTCATTTCGTAGATTTAATTGCTTGTCGTTCTTTTAGTTCTTGTTGATGCGGACGTATCTGTCCTGCCCCTAATCGACGATTGGACGACTATTACAATACTCAACTATCTAGATCCTTTAGTTACTTTATTTCTACTACTTAAGTTCATGGCCATAATTTCATAGTAAAGTTCATATAACTACTTAGTGATATTTATTATTATTATCTACGGCCACGCGCGCTTTAAACATTTAGAACCACTTCACTCAAGTCCAAGGAAATAAACTTAGTATTATCTAGGGTCACTGAACCATAATGTCATAGTAAAGTTCATAATATGAGTATAGCCTACCTGTAGTCATTACATGTTCTTGGCAGAGGTAAGCTCCACGTGGATCGCCAATTGAAAGTGAATAAACATTCTTCAGTGCCGTGTTGGTACAATCAAATCAATTTTCATGGTGGTATTTTGGTACAATTTAAAGAAACATTAACTGAAGTTCGTACACTATAATAATTCTTGAATGCATCCGTAATGTTCGATTTGCTCTAACGTAGTTGTTCTGTTTATATTTCGCGGACAACTATACAAATTCTGTATGCGTATTACTTCCTTTCATAGGCGTCTACTATGCTAGTATTGGATGGCCAACAGTAATCATAATAGTTGCCTCCTTCCAACACTAATAAGAAAACTAATTGAAGTTGGTACACTATAATAATTCTTGAATGCATCCATAATATTCGATTTGCTCTAACGTGAACACACAAAATACAGAATTTTTGGATTGAAGGTTGAGATAGTAGTACACTGAATACTCACAATTGGGTGAGTGTCTTAGAAGTCGTGCAAGTCAGAATTAGAATTTCAACGCAAGATTTTTTTTGTACTTTAATTTCTAGGAAGTTGCACAGAAAATTGGAATCTCTATGCCGACTCGTAAACTATCCCAACAATTTCATCCGGGAATTTGAAGTTAGCCTCAGACATGGTAAGTGTTTTGCATGTGGGGAGAACAACATGCTATGGGCCAACTATCCGTGCCAACATCTTCTGTGGTGCATCAATCGACATCTTCCCCAGTTATTACTTACCTTCCTCTCTTTTTGTGGCACAACGCCTCCATGTTATCATCCTCCAGATGTGATGGTTTGAAGTACCTTCTGTTCTCGTGAGGTGAGATTGTGGTATCTTCCACATCGTTAGAGAGGTATTGTCATGAAGGACCATGAGCAAATTGAGCATGCCCCAAGACCTCTTTCTCAATTATACTCCCATGTTTTTCATTATTAACCAAAAGAACCACTTAGTCCGAATTAACTAGTACTCCCTCCGTCCCACGTTTACTTGGGCACTTTCTATTTCTGTTCGTCCCTCATTTACTTGGGCACTTCCTTATTTAGTAAGAAAAAAGTGATGAAAGTACTTATCTACCCTCTCTTTATTTATCCTTATTATTTATTTACCCTTTTTATTTTTGTTGGCTCTTCTCCCTCACTTTCTCTCTCCTAAAAACCAACAGTAAAATAACACCGGAGAGTAAAGCCGGTGGCCGGAATTGACGTCGGTGGCCGGCAATATGACACCGTAGACGTAAATGCGTCAATCACTCTCTCTCCTCTCACTTTGTCGCGAAGATATGAGGTGGGTTTACAAGGTTGTGGGGTGAGATAGTGGTGGATTCGTGGGCTGGGTGGTGGATTTGAGGGCTGGGTGGGGCTGAATGGTGGTGGATTCGTAGGCTAGGTGGTGGATTTGAGGGCTGGGTGGGGCTGAATAGTGGTGGATTTGTGATTTGTGGTGGCGGCGTTTTGTCGAGCTTCGTTAATGGCGGCGGTTGATCTGACGGTTGGTCGGAATAAATGGTGGGTGGAGTTGGGGCTTCATGGTGGGATTGGGGCTCCAGCAAGGAGGGTGGGAGACAACCGGATGGAGATAGGGATGGAGGAAAGAGAGAGTTGGGTGGTGGTGGAGGTGGAGATGGGCTTGGGGCTGGTGGCTGGTGGGTAAAGGGGAGGAGGAGGAGAGAATATTAAGTCAGGGAGGAGAGAGAGAATGAGAAGGGTCAAGGAGGGTGAGGGTATAATTGGAAAATTTGTGTAAAAGATGAGTCTCATTAAAACCCGTGCCATTTTAATGTGCCCAAGTAAATGCGGGACGGAGGGAGTACTTCCCACATTAATTCCCATGAATTCGCAATTCCTTTATTCAACCAAACAAGATTGATCACTTCCCATTAAAAGTATTGACATGTTCGATTAATGGAACAAAGCAGCAGATGATCGGTACAGAAATAAGGTAAAATCTATGAATGATTTGGCGAGTATTATGCCAATGATATAGCTTGATCCTTAGCTTTCTTTAACTCTAATGGCTTCCAAATGATTTCAGAGTACTCAAGATTGAATGAGATACAAGATGAAGTGAAATGAAGTTTGGATTGCGATTTGTGACATTTGTTGTATTATGTTGCAACCGATTAGAGAGAGAAGAAAAGAGAATAAAGTGCTCTTGCTTTAAAAAAAATCGAATATTACAATTACTTAAGAGGAATGAACTAACAAATTAAAAGAAACTAATAAACCTTCATGTTTAGATAAGAGGAACTAAAAAACATTTGATAATGGAACTTATTAGGGGGTTGTGGACCTGTGGTGGATATTTGATAATGGAACTTATTAGGGGGGTTGTGGACCTGTGGTGGATGTACAAGTAAAAAAGTTGAAGAGAAGGAATCATATTGAGAAGGTTGATGATGTTGTGGGGAGTATGAATGTGAAGAATGAGGGATTTTATAGATGAGAAAGAAAGTCTGGCATTGTAGACTTGTAGTGTAAAGCTAATCTTGACTTTCTTGTCGATCAAAAAAATAATAATAATAATGTTGAATTTCTTGTACTTTGACTAAATTCTCGATTTTTGAGGGGCAAATACAAAAAACCAAGACTGAATTGTCGACTTTGGTCTACCCGGGTGATGTGGACAAGAAATATAAGCATGTACATTAGAACTCAAATAAATTATTTTCAACTAAAAAAACAAAATATCAAAACCCAACCAATCATCAATTCACACATCACCCGGGTAGACTACCCGGTGTGTAAACTAATATTTATCGAAAGCTATTAGCGTTTGGAGAAGTTGAATTACTTTCAACTTTGACTGAATTGAAATCTCCACTTTGAGGGGCAATAATTGAATGCAAAACGAAAAAAAAAAAGACTGATTTCACCACTATCGAAACAAAATGCTACTAAATTCGGTACGCGTCCCACTAAAGCTTGTTTTGGTAGAGTTTGTTTTCAGAGATTCAATGGCGTGTGAACAGCTTGACTAAACATGCAAATTTCTAGGAACACATTGCGTGTGAAACTAAAATTTCACACAAATAGAAGGGTGATATGGGCTATGGCAAATTTCAAGCTCTTTACCGAGATTTTGAAGTTCTAAAACTATTTTCAAATGTTTGAGGATCAATCCCCTCGATCTCTAATGTAGGTTTAAAGAGTCACTTTTACTGAATTCTAGGGTCACTTGTAAAGTAGTCATTTTATTGTGATCTAAGTTCAAAACCATAATGGGAGGGTCACGTTTTAAGTATTTTGAGTCTCTTTATTCTTGTCGAACGTCAATTTATTATTATCTAGAGTCACTGAACCATGATGTGGTAGTAAAGTTCATAACATGCATTGATATTCATTTTTATATAAGGTCGGTCACAATCTATATATATATCTTGGGTGACTTCTACAGATTCTAGTCTCACTATATATTATTGCATATTTGCCCGTAGTCGTTACATGTGGCCCTTTAAACATAAACTAAAAAACAAGTTTGTTTGATTTACAATATGAATCACCCACACGCCGCACCCCTTGTATTATAGTTTGCTTGATTTGGAATAGATGGAAAAGAAACAGATTCCCTAAAAGCCAGTTGTCTAAATGTAGTGTGAGGTCCCAAAACTCTAAAGGGTTGAAAATGGAAATGGCGGGATACAACACTACAAGTTCATAACTATAATAATTCTAGAATGAATCCGTCATATTCGTTTTGTTCTGACATAGTTGTTCGGTTCATTTTTGGCGGACAACTATATAAATTCTCTATGCGTATTACTTCTTGCATCAAAGTCTACTACGCCAGTACTGAATGGCCAACAGTAATCATCATAGTTGTCGGCACAACATTAATAAGAAAAACTAAGTGAACTTAGCACAGGATAATAATCCTATTTTACAGACATAATATCCGTTTTCTGAGAATTATATATGCTCCATGTGTATAACTTCTTGCATAGACGTGTACTATGCTAGTATTGAATGGCCAACTATTATCTAGGGTCACTGAACCATAATGTCATAGTAAAGTTCATAACATGAATATAGCTTACCTGTAGTCGTTACATGTTCTTGGCAGAGGTAAGCTCCATGTGGATCGCCATTTGAAGTGAATAAACATTCTTCAGTGCCGTGTTGGTACAATCAAATCAAGTTTCATGATGGTATATTGGTACAATTTAAAGAAACATTAACTGAAGTTGGTACACTATAATAATTCTTCACTGCATCCATAATATTCGATTTGCTCTAACGTAGTTGTTCTGTTCGTATTTCGCGGACAACTATACAAATTCTCTATGGGTATTACTTCTTGCATAGAAGTCTACTATGCTAGTATTGAATGGCCAAGAGTAATCATCATAGTTGTCTCCTGGTCCAAAAATAATAACAAAACTAATTGAAGTTGCTACACCATAATAATTCTTGAATGCATCCGTAATATTCGATTTGCTCTAACGTAGTCGTTATTCTGTCCATATTTCTTGGACAACTATATAAATTATATTTGCGTATTACCTCTTGCATAGGGTATACTATGCTAGTATTGAATGGCCAAGAGTAATCATGCATTATAGTTGCCTCCTGGCACAAAAATAATAAGAAAAACTAAATGAACTTAGTACGGTATAATAATCCTATATTACAGCCTAATAGTTTTGTTGATATTTATCTGAGAAGTATAGTGTACCAACTTCACTGAATGTTTCTTAAAATTGTACCAAAATATCACCATGAAACATCTTGCATAGACGTGTACTATGCTAGTATTGAATGACCAACGGTAATCATCATAGTAATTTGCCTCCTACACTATAATAATTCTAGAACGCATCCGCAATATTCGATTTGCTCTAACGTAGTTGTTCTGTTCATATTTCGCGGACAACTATATAAATCATGTATGCGTATTACTTGTTTCATAGGTGTCTACTATGCTAGTATTGAATAGCCAACGATAATCATCATAATTGCCTCTTGGCACAGCATGAATAAGAAAAACTAAGTGAATTTAGTACAATATAATAATCCTATATTACAGACATAATATTCGTTTTGCTGTAGCGCGCCTAATAGTTCTGTTGATATTTATCTGAGAACTATAAATGCTCCACACGGTAATCATCATAGTACGTTGCCTCCTATGACTAATGGTAAATTTATCTTTAACAGATTTTTTTATACCCCATGAAGTATTTATTTTGGTACAACCTTGGCTAATTAATGAAGTCCGAAACAACGAGTGAAATTACGACTCATACGAGAATGTTGAGATAAGCGCCAACGACTAAGTGTAGTAGTGCATATATAGACAACATGTAGACATAAGTATATAGAGTTACTTTATTTCTACTCCTTAAGTTCATAGCCATAATTTCATAGTAAAGTTCATATAACTACTTAGTGATATTATTATTATCTACGGCCACGCAAGCTTTTAACATTTAGAGTCACTTCACTCAAGTCGAAGGTAATAAACTTAGTATTATCGAGGGTCACTGAACCATAATGTCATAGTAAAGTTCATAACATGAGTATAACGTAGTTGTTCTGTTCATATTTCGCGGACAATTATACAAATTCTTTATGCGTATTACTTCTTGCATAAGCGTCTACTATGCTAGTATTGAATGGCCAACAGTAATCATCATAGTTGCCTCCTGGACCAAAAATAATAAGAAAACTAATTAAAGTTGGTACACCATAATAATTCTTGAATGCATCCGTAATATTCGATTTGCTCTAACGTAGTCGTTATTCTGTTCATATTTCTTGGACAACTATATTAATTCTATATGCGTATTACCTCTTGCATAGGCGTATACTATGCTAGTATTGAATGGCCAAGAGTAATCATGCATCATGGTTGCCTCCTGGCACAAAAATAATAAGAAAAACTAAATGAAGTTAGTACGGTATAATAATCCTATATTACAGCCTAATAGTTCTGTTGATATTTATCTGGGAAGTATAGTGTACCAACTTCACTGAATGTTTCTTAAAATTGTACCCGGCCGGATATCACCATGAAACTTGATTTGATTTGTACCCACATGGCACTGAAGAATGTTTATTAACTTCAAATGGCGATCCACGTTGAGCTTACCTCTGGCAAGAACATGTAACGATTACGGGTAAGCTATACAGTACACATGTTATGAATAACTTTACTATGACATTATGATTCAGTGACCCTAGATAATACGAAGTTTAATACCTTCGACAAGAGTAAAGTGACTCTAAATGTTTAATCACGCGTGACCGAAGATAATAATAATATAGATTTCTAAGATGAAATCACAAGCCACGGTCTGGATCGTCCAAGCTTGGGAAAACTGGGCGAAACATGGCAGAGCGATTAAAAAGTGAGCCTTTAAACCATTATACGCATTACATTCCCTTCCGGGATACAAAAGAGTCATTCCGATACTTTCTATAATTGATTACATTTCATGCTATCTAGCGGTCTTTTGAAGTGATAAAACTATTTTCAAATGTTTGAGGGTCACTCCCCTCGATCTGTAATGAAGGTTTAAAGGGTCACTTCTACTGCCGTACAGGGTCACTTATATTGTTGAGGGTTCACAGGGACACCTTCTTCCAGTTCGATTCAGGGTCACGTTTTACATATCCGGGGTCACTTTATTGTTATCGAACGTCATATTTTTATTATCTAGTGTCACACTTTACTTATTTAGAGTCCCTTGTAGTTTTCATCGAATGTATAAGGCAAGCCCAGGGGCTTGAATCCCCATTCCCCTCAATGCCTTGTGTCTGCAATAAAGTTCATAACATGTGTATAGCTCACCCGTAGTCGTTACATGTTCATGGCAGATGTAAGCTCCACGTTGATCGCCATTTGAAATGAATAAAACATTCTTCAGTGCCGTGTTGGTACAATCAAATCAAGTTTCATGGTGGTATTTAGGTACAATTTAAAGAAATATTAAGTGAAGTCGGTACAGTATAATAATTCTAGAATGCATCGGTAATATTCGTATTGCTTTAACGTAGTTGTTCTGTTCATTTTGGCGGACAACTATATAAATTCTCTATGCGTATTACTTCTTGCATAGAAGTCTACTATGCTAGTATTGAATGGCCAACAGTAATCATCATAGTTGCCGGAACAACATTAATAACAAAAACTAAGTGAAGTTAGTACAGGATAATAATCCTTTTTTACAGACATAATATCTGTTTTCTGAGAATTATAAATTTTCCAAGTGTATAACTTCTTGCGTAGACGTGTACTATGCTAGTATTGAATGGCCAACTATTATCTAGGGTCACTGAACCATAATGTCATAGTAAAGTTCATAACATGAGTATAGCTTACCTGTAGTCGTTACATGTTCTTGGCAAAGGTAAGCTCCATGTGGATCGCCATTTGAAGTGAATTAACATTCTTCAGTGCCGTGTTGGTACAATCAAATCAAGTTTTTCATGGTGGTATTTTGGTACAATTTCAAGAAACATTAACTGAAGTTGGTACACTATAATAATTCTTCAATGCATCCGTAATTTCGATTTGCTCTAACGTAGTTGTTCTGTTCATATTTTGCGGAATACTATACAAATTCTCTATGCGTATTACTTCTTGCATAGAAGTCTACTATGTTAGGATTGAATGGCCAAGAGTAATCATCATAGTTGCCTCCTGGTCCAAAAATAATAAGAAAACTAATTGAAGTTGCTACACCATAATAATTCTTGAATGCATCCGTAATATTCGATTTGCTCTAACGTAGTCGTTATTCTGTTCAAATTTCTTGGACAACTATATAAATTCTATTTGCGTATTACCTCTTGCATAGGCGTATACTATGCTAGTATTGAATGGCCAAGAGTAAACATGCATTATAGTTGCCTCCTGGCACAAAAATAATAAGAAAAACTAAATGAACTTAGTACGGTATAATAATCCTATATTACAGCCTAATAGTTCTGTTGATATTTATCTGAGAAGTATAGTGTACCAACTTCACTGAATGTTTCTTAAAATTGTACCAAAATATCACCATGAAACATCTTGCATCGACGTGTACTATGCTAGTATTGAATTGCCAACGGTAATCATCATAATACGTTGCCTCCTACACTATAATAATTCTAGAACGCATCCGTAATATTCGATTTGCTATAACGTAGTTGTTCTGTTCATATTTCGCGGACAACTATATAAATCCTGTATGCGTATTACTTGTTTCATAGGCGTCTATTATGCTAGTATTGAATAGCCAACGGTAATCATCATAATTGCCTCGCGGCACAACATGAATAAGAAAAACTAAATGAAGTTAGTACAATATAATAATCCTATATTACAGACATAATATCCGTTTTGCTGTAGCGCGCCTAATAGTTCTGTTGATTTTAACCTGAGAACTATAAATGCTCCAAACGGTAATCATCATAGTATTATTATATGCTAGTATTGAATGGCCAACGGTAATCATCATAGTACGTTTCCTCCTAGGACTAATGATAAATTTATCTTTAAGAAATGTTTTATACCCCATGATGTATTTATTTTGGTACAACCTTGGCTAATTATTGAAGTCCGAAGCAACGAGTGAAATTACGACTCATATGAGAATGTCGAGATAAGCTCTAATGACTAAGTGAAATTACGACTCATATATTGACAACATCTAGAATGAATCAGTCATATTCGTTTTGTTCTAACATAGTTGTTCTGTTCATTTTGGGCGAACAACTATATAAATTCTCTATGCGTATTACTTCTTGCATAGAAGTCTACTACGCCAGTATTGAATGGCCAACAGTAATCATCATAGTTGCCGGCACAACATTAATAAGAATAAAACTAAGTGAAGTTAGTATAGGATAATAATCCTATTTTACAGACATAATATCCGTTTTCTAGGAATTATAAATGCTCCATGTGTATAAGTTCTTGCATAGACGTGTACTATGCTAGTATTGAATGGCCAACTATTATCTAGGGTCACTGAACCATAATGTCATAGTAAAGTTCATAACATGAGTATAGCTTACCTGTAGTCGTTACATGTTCTTGGCAGAGGTAAGCTCCATGTGGATCGCCATTTGAAGTGAATTAACATTCTTCAGTGCCGTGTTGGTACAATCAAATCAAGTTTCATGGTGGTATTTTGGTACAATTTAAAGAAACATTAACTGAAGTTGGTACACTATAATAATTCTTCAATGCATCCGTAATATTCGATTTGCTCTAACGTACTTGTTCTGTTCATATTTCGCGGAAAACTATACAAATTCTCTATGCATATTACTTCTTGCATAGAAGTCTACAATGCTAGTATTGAATGGCCAAGAGTAATCATCATAGTTGCCTCCTGGTCCAAAAATAATAATTAAACTAATTGAAGTTGCTACACCATAATAATTCTTGAATGCATCCGTAATATTCGATTTGCTCTAACGTAGTCGTTATTCTGTTCATATTTCTTGGACAACTATATAAAGTGTATATGCATATTACCTCTTGCATAGGCGTATACTATGCTAGTATTGAATGGCCAAGAGTAATTATGCATTATAGTTGTCTCCTGGCACAAAAACAATAAGAAAAACTAAATGAAGTTAGTACGGTATAATAATCCTATATTACAGCCTAATAGTTCTGTTGATATTTATCTGAGAAGTATAGTGTACCAACTTCACTGAATGTTTCTTAAAATTGTACCAAAATATCACCATGAAACATCTTGCATAGACGTGTACTATGCTAGTATTGAATGGTCAACGGTAATCATCATAGTACGTTGCCTCCTAGGACTAATGGTAAATTTATCTTTAAGAGATGTTTTTATTCCCCCATGATGTATTTATTTTGGTACAACCTTGGCTAATTATTGAAAGCCGAAGCAACGAGTGAAATTATGACTCATATGAGAATGTCGAGAGAAGCGCCAACGACTAAGTGTAGTAGTGCATATATATACAACATGTGACATAAATATATAGAGTTACTTTATTTCTACTCCTTAAGTTCATAGCCATAATTTCATAGAAAAAGTTCATATAACTACTGAGTGATATTATTATTATCTACGGCCACGCGCGCTTTTAACGTTTAGAGTCACTTCACTCAAGTCGAAGGTAATAAACTTAGTATTATCTAGGGTCACTGAACCATAATGTCATAGTAAAGTTCATAACATGAGTATAACGTAGTTGTTCTGTTCATATTTCGCGGACAACTATACAAATTCTGTATGCGTATTACTTCTTGCATAGGCGTCTACTATGCTAGTATTTAATGGCCAACAGTAATCATCATAATTGCCTCGTGGCACAACATGAATAAGAAAAACTAAGTGAAGTTAGTACAATATAATAATCCTATATTACAGAAATAATATCCGTTTTGCTGTAGCGCGCCTAATAGTTCAGTTGATATTTATCTAAGAACTATAAATGCTCCACACGGTAATCATCATAGTATTATATGCTAGTATTGAATGGCCAACGGTAATCATCATAGTACGTTGCCTCCTAGGACTAATGGTAAATTTATCTTTAAGAGATGTTTTTATTCCCCCATGATGTATTTATTTTGGTACAACCTTGGCTAATTATTGAAAGCCGAAGCAACGAGTGAAATTATGACTCATATGAGAATGTCGAGACAAGCGCCAACGACTAAGTGTAGTAGTGCATATATATACAACATGTGACATAAATATATAGAGTTACTTTATTTCTACTCCCTAAGTTCATAGCCATAATTTCATAGAAAAAGTTCATATAACTACTTAGTGATATTATTATTATCTACGGCCACGCGCGCTTTTAACGTTTAGAGTCACTTCACTCAAGTCGAAGGTAATAAACTTAGTATTATCTAGGATCACTGAACCATAATGTCATAGTAAAGTTCATAACATGAGTATAACGTAGTTGTTCTGTTCATATTTCGCGGACAACTATACAAATTCTGTATGCGTATTACTTCTTGCATAGGCGTCTACTATGCTAGTATTTAATGGCCAACAGTAATCATCATAGTTGCCTCCTGGACCAAAAATAATAAGAAAACTAATTGAAGTTGGTACACCATAATAATTCTTGAATGCATCCGTAATATTTGATTTTCTCTAACGTAGTCGTTATTCTGTTCATATTTCTTGGACAACTATATCAATTCTGTATGCGTATTACCTCTTGCATAGGCGTATAATATGCTAGTATTGAATGGCCAAGAGTAATCATGCATCATAGTTGCCTTCTGGCACAAAAATAATAAGAAAAACTAAATGAAGTTAGAACGGTATAATAATCCTATATTACAGCCTAATAGTTCTGTTGATATTTATCTGAGAAGTATAGTGTACCAACTTCACTGAATGTTTCTTAAAATTGTACCCGGCCGGATATCACCATGAAACTTGATCTGATTTGTACCAACACGGCACTGTTGAATGTTTATTCACTTCAAATGGCGATCCACGTTGAACTTACCTCTGGCAAGAACATGTAACGACTATGGGTAAGCTATACAGTACACATGTTATGAATAACTTTACTATGACATTATGGTTCAGTGACCCTAGATAATACGAAGTTTATTACCTTAGACAAGAGTGAAGTGACTCTAAATGTTTAATGCGCACGTGACCGTAGATAATAATAATATAGATTTCTAAGATGAAATAACAAGCCACGGTCTGGATCGTCCAAGCTTGGGAAAACTGGGCGAAACATGACAGAGCGATTAAAAAGTGAGCCTTTAAACGATTATACGCATTACATTCCCTTTCGGGATACAAAAGAGTCATTCCGATACTTTCTATAATTGATTACATTTCATGCTCTCTAGCGGTCTTTTGAAGTGATAAAACTATTTTCAAATGTTTGAAGGCCACTCCCCTCGATCTGTAATGTAGGTTTAAAGGGTCACTTCTACTGCCGTACAGGGTCACTTATACCGTTCAGGGTTCACAGGGACACTTTCTTCCAGTTCGAATCAGGGTCACGTTTTACGTATCCGGGGTCACTTTATTGTTATCGAACGTCATTTTTTTATTATGTAGTGTCACATTTTACTTATTTAGAGTCACTTGTAGTTTTCAACGAATGTATAAGGCAAGCCCATGGGCTCGAGTCTCCATTCCTCTCAATGCCTTGTGTCTGCAATAAAGTTCATAACATGTCTATAGCTCACCCGTAGTCGTTACATGTTCATGGCAGAGGTAAGCTCCACGTTGATCGCCATTTGAAATGAATAAACATTCTTCAATGTCGTGTTGGTATAATCAAATCAAGTTTCATGGTTGTATTTAGGTAAAATTTAAAGAAATATTAAGTGAAGTCGGTACACTATAATAATTCTAGAATGCATCCATAACATTCGTTTTGCTCTAATGTAGTTGTTCTGTTCATTTTTGGCGGACAACTATATAAATTCTCTATGCGTATTGCTTCTTGCATAGAAGTTTACTATGCTTGTATTGAATGGCCAACAGTAATCATCATAGTTGTCGGCACAACATTAATAAGAAAAACTAAGTGAAGTTAGTACAGGATAATAATCCTATTTTAAAGACATAATATCCGTTTTCTGCCACTGATTTCCCCTCATTCAATAAGGTCCTGCCACTGATTTCACTGATTCAATAACGTCCTGTCACTGATTCTGTTAGAAGAAATGTGGGTCCTGCCACTAATTCTCACTTATTCTATAAGGTCTAGCCACTGATTTCCACTGATTGAGTAAGGTCATACCCCTTACTTCCACTGATTGAGTAAGGTCTAATAAGTGGAAAAGAACACACCCCTAGTGTCACATTTTACTTATTTAGAGTCCCTTGCAGTTTTCATCGAATGTATAAGGCAAGCCCATGGGGGTTTGGTGTACAAATTGTAACTTGTTTACCAGTGAGCCAACCACCTCTTGGGTATTATTACTGCATTAGTTAATGATGTAGAACCAATTAATCTACAAATTAAAGGAGACCCCATATAGTAATAAAGTGAACCTTTAAACAAACATTCCAGAAGGTGTTAAATAGTTACTCTATAAAGTATAGAATTGACTCCTTAGATTATAGTGATAAAGTCACAGAAACAGAAGCAGGCCTAAAGTACTTTATAATGTACATAATAAATGTATCTTCGAAAAGAACAAAGTGACTCTAAATATTTCAAACGTGACCCTAGATATAATTATATGATTATCAGATCAACTTTATCATGACAATATGGTTATGAACTAAAATAACAATAATAAATGACGTTAGATTGTAACAAAGTGACCCTAAGTAATTAAGACATGACCTTTTGTTTCAACAATCGAGAAAAAAAAGAGGTTTTGTCTAGGAGAGTAGGGTGAGAGGGGGAATAGTTAACGAGGAAAGAAAGAAGGGGAAAATGTAGATTACAATGAATTGCTTTGTCAACTTTTACTTTTCAAGAAAGCCCGTCACAATGATTATGGCGTGGAGGGTCTAGGAGAGTAGGGTGAGGGGGTGAGGCCTACGGGTCTTCATTGCGTAGATTTAATTTCTTTTTTGCTCTTCTATTAGAAGATCTTGTAATATCTTCATTTCGTAGATTTAATTGCCTGCCGTTCCTTTAGTTCTTGTTGATGCGGACGTATCTATCCTGCCCCTGATCGACGATTGGACGACTATTACAATACTCAACTATCTAGATCCTTTAGTTACTTTATTTCTACTCCTTAAGTTCATGGCCATAATTTCATAGTAAAGTTCATATAACTACTTAGTGATATTATTATTATCTACGGCCACGCACGCTTTAAACATTTAGAGTCACTTCACTCAAGTCGAAAGAAATAAACTTAGTATTATCTAGGGTCACTGAACCATAATGTCATAGTAAAGTTCATAACATGAGTATAGCCTACCTGTAGTCGTTACATGTTCTTGGCAGAGGTAAGCTCCATGTGGATCGCCAATTGAATGTGAATAAACATTCTTCAGTGCCGTGTTGGTACAATCAAATCAAGTTTCATGGTGGTATTTTGGTACAATTTAAAGAAACATTAACTGAAGTTGGTACACTATAATAATTCTTGAATGCATTCGTAATGTTCGATCTACTCTAACGTAGTTGTTCTGTTTATATTTCGCGGACAACTATACAAATTCTGTATGCGTATTACTTCCTTTCATAGGCGTCTACTATGCTAGTATTGGATGGCCAACAGTAATCATAATAGTTGCCTCCTTCCAAAACTAATAAGAAAACTAATTGAAGTTGGTACACTATAATAATTCTTGAATGCATCCGTAATATTCGATTTGCTCTAACGTGAACACACAAAATACAGAATTTTTGGATTGAAGGTTGAGATAGTAGTATACTGAATACTCGCAATTGGGTGAGTGTCTTAGAAGTCGTGCAAGTCGGAATAAGAATTTCAACTCAAGATTTTTTTTTTACTTTAATTTTTATGAAGTTGCACGGAAAATTGGAGTCTCTATGCCGACTCGTAAACTATCTCAACAATTTCATCCGGGAATTTGAAGTTAGCCTCAGACATGGAAAGTGTTTCGCTTGTGGGGAGAACAACATGCTATGGGCCAACCATCCGTGCCAACATCTTCTGTGGTGCATCAATCGACATCTTCCCAAGTTATTACTTACTTTCCTCTCTTTTTGTGACACAACGCCTCCATGTTATCATCCTCCAGATGTGATGGTTTGAAGTGCCTTCTGTTCTCGTGAGGTGAGATTGTGGTATCTTCCACATCGTTAGAGAGGTATTGTCATGAAGGACCATGAGCAAATTAAGCAGGCCCCAAGACCTCTTTCTCAATTATACTCCCATGTTTTTCATTATTAACCAAAACAACCACTTAGTCCGAATTAACTAGCACTTCCCACATTAATCCCCATGAATTCGCAATTCCATTTAACCAAACAAGATTGATCACTTCCCATTAAAAGTACTGATACATTCGATTAATGGAACAAAGCAGCAGATGATCGGTACAGAAATAAGGTAAAAGCTATGAATGATTTGGCGAGTATTATGCCAATGATATAGCTTGATCCTTAGCTTTCTTTAACTCTAATTGCTTCCAAATGATTTCAGAGTACTCAAGATTCAATGAGATACAAGATAAAGTGAAATGAAGTTTGGATTGCGATTTGTGACATTTGTTGTATTATGTTGCAACCGATTAGAGAGAGAAGAAAAGAGAATAAAGTGCTCTTGCTTTAAAAAAAATCAAATATTACAATTACTTAAGAGGAATGAAACTAACAAATTAAAAGGAACTAACAAACCTTCATGTTTAGATAAGAGGAACTAAAAAACTTTTGATAATGGAACTTATTAGGGGGTTGTGGACCTGTGATGGGTATTTGATAATGGAACTTATTAGGGGGGTTGTGGACCTGTGGTGGATGTACAAGTAAAAAAAGTTGAAGAGAAGGAATCATATTGAGAAGGTTGATGATGTTATTGGGAGTATGAATGTGAAGAATGAGGGGTTTTATAGATGAGAAAGAAAGTCTGGCATTGTAGACTTGTAGTGTAAAGCTAATCTTGACTTTCTTGTCGATCAAAAAAATAATAATAATAATAATGTTGAATTTCTTGTACTTTGACTAAATTCTCGACTTTTGAGGGGCAAATACAAAAAACCAAGACTGAATTGTCGACTTTGGTCTACCCGGGTGATGTGGACAAAAAATATAAGCATGTACATTGGAACTCAAATCAATTATTTTCAACTAAAAAAACAAAATATCAAAACCCAACCAATCATCAATTCACACATCACCCGGGTAGACTACCCGGTGTGTAAACTAATATTTATTGAATGCTATTGGCTTTTGGATAAGTTGAATTACTTTCAACTTTGACTGAATTGAAATCTCCACTTTGAGGGGCAATAATTGAATGCAAAATGCAAAAAAGAGACTGATTTCTCGACTATAGAAACAAAAGGCTACTGAATTCGGTACACGTCCCATTGAAGCTTGTTTTGGTATAGTTTTTTGCAGAGATTCAATGGCGTGTGAACAGCTTGACTAAACATGCAAATTTCTAGGAACACATTGCGTGTGAAATTAAATTTCACGCAAATAGAAGGGTGATATGGGCTATGGTAAATTTCATGCTGTCTACCGAGATTTTGAAGTTCTAAAACTATTTTCAAATGTTTGAGGATCAATCCCCTCGATCTCTAATGTAGGTTTAAAGAGTCACTTTTACTGAATTCTAGGGTCACTTGTAAAGTCGTCATTTTATTGTTATCTAAGTTCAAAACCATAATGGGAGGGTCAAGTTTTAAGTATTTTGAGTCTCTTTATTCTCGTCGAACGTCAATTCATTATTATCTAGGGTCACTGAACCATGATGTGGTAGTAAAGTTCATAACATGCATGGATATTCATTTTTATATAAGGTCGGTCACAATCTATATATATCTTGGGTGACTTCTACAGATTCTAGTGTCACTATATATTATTGCATATTTGCCCGTAGTCGTTACATGTGGCCCTTTAAACATAAATTAAAAAGACAAGTTTGTTTGATTTACAATATGAATCACCCACACGCCGCACCCCTTGTATTATAGTTTGTTTGATTTGGAATAGATGAAAAAGAAACAGATTCCCTAAAAGCCAGCTGTCTAAATGTAGTGTGAGGTCCCAAAACTCCAAAGGGTTGAAAATGGAAATGGCGGGATACAACACTACAAGTTCATAACTATAATAATTCTAGAATGAATCCGTCATATTCGTTTTGTTTTAACATAGTTGTTCTATTCATTTTTGGCGGACAACTATATAAATTCTCTATGCGTATTACTTCTTGCATAGAAGTCTACTACGCCAGTATTGAATGGCCAACAGTAATCATCATAGTTGCCTCATGGCACAACATTAATAAGAAAAAATAAGTGAAGTTATCTTTAAGAGATGTTTTTATACCCCATGATCTATATATTTTGGTACAACCTTGGCTAATTATTAAAGTTGGAAACAACGAGTGGAATGACGACTCATATGAGAATTTCGAGACAAGTGCCAACAACTAAGTGTAGTAGTGCGTATATTGACAACATGTAGACATAAATTTATAGAGTTACTTTATTTCTACTGCTTAAGATAACTTAATTATTATTGTTACCTAAGTTCATAACCATAATTTTACAGTAAAGTTCATATAACTACTTAGTGATATTATTATTATCTACGGCCACGCATGCTTTAAACATTTAGAGTCACTTCATTCATATCGAAGGTAATAAACTTATTATTATCTAGGGTCACTGAACCATAATGTCATAGTAAAGTTCATAACATGAGTATAGCTTACCCAGTAGTCGTTACATGTTCTTGGCAGAGGTAAGCTCTATGTGGATCGCCATTTGATGTGAATAAACATTCTTCAGTGCCGTGTTGGTACAATCAAATCAAGTTTCATGGTGGTATTTTGGTACAATTTAAGAAAAAAAATTAAGTGAAGTTGGTACACTATAATAATTCTTGAATACATCCGTAATATTCGATTTGCTCTAACGTAGTTGTTCTGTTCATATTTCGCGGACAACTATACAAATTATGTATGCGTATCACTTCTTGAATAGGCGTCTACTATGCTAGTATTGAATGGCCAACAGTAATCATCATAGTTGCCTCCTGGACCAAAAATAATAAGAAAACTAATTGAAGTTGGTACACCACAATAATTCTTGAATGCATCCGTAATATTCGATATGCTCTAACGTAGTCGTTATTCTATTCATATTTCTTGGACAACTATATAAATTTTATATGTGTATTACCTCTTGCATAGGCGTATACTATGCTAGTATTGAATGGCCAAGAGTAATCATGCATCATAGTTGCCTCCTGACACAAAAATAATAAGAAAAACTTGTTTACCAGTGAGTCAACCACCTCTTGAGTATTATTACTGCATTAGTTAATGATGTAGAACCAATTAATCTACAAATTAAAGGAGACCCAATATAGTAATAAAGTGAACCTTTAAACATACATTCCAGAAGGTGTTAAACAGTTACTCCATAAAGTATAGAATTGACTCCTCAGATTATTGTGATAAAGTCACAGAAACAGAAACAGACCTAAAGTCCATAGAAGACATGTTAAGGGAAACAAGCACATTCTATTCCATTTCTGCCTCTTGTTTATGTTTTATTTCTTTTTAAAAACTGAGCAACGCATATATTTGGGCCTGGGTATGTACTTCCATACCTATGTGCTGGCCTGTATAGAAGTCAAGTTATGGTAGGTAATTATATGCGTGGAGTAGTAGTATTATGTGTGGAAGTTCAGTGTTATCTTTGGTACTGTAGAATTAATCCATTACAAAAACTAGGGTGGACTTAGTCCATGGTGGGTTTGATTGTGCGGATGATTAGAAAGTTCGGCTAATGATGTGGAGGGTTTCTAGCTTTGACCTCAAAAGTTTGGTTATGAAGTGGGGATGGCTTTGTGGCTTTCTAGTGCATAAAGCCATACGTGGGGTAATAGCGTTGAAGGGATGTGACATGTAATGTGAGAGGGGTAGCGTCACTTACTAGCTAGATGAGATTGAGATCTTAGTATTTGAGTGTCTATCGATGTAACTCTATATTTGATGATGATGGGTATGTGTAATTTTGCAGTTGTTTAATGGAAGTGGTGGGTGCATTCAAACACCCTTTAAATATTGTGAGTAGTATGGTAGTGGGTCATAAAATCCCCAACAAATAAATTGGGTTCGCAAAGGTAAAACATCGTATGGCCTAGTAAGCTCCATGTGGATAACCATGTTTTTGGCAAAGGTAAGACATCTTATGGACTAGTTGCCTCCTCATATAATCTTAAAAAATATTAAGCAGTACATTTTTAAGAATTATTAAGTGAAGTTGGTACACTATAGTAATTGTAGAATGCACATCCCAAATACGGAGACGAATACAACAGAAATGACCAATTCATTTGCATATTACTGAGAGAGACAAGAGAGATCTGATCAATGTTGTATAAGGATTGTCCATCGGATTTCTACTTTGAATTGAATATTACTGATTATACTGACAAGAAGCAAGTTTTAGAGAGACAAAAGAAATCTGATCAATTGCAATTAGATTGAAGAACAAGAAGCAAGGTTGTCTAAGGGAGTTTTGAGCTTACCTTAATGTTCTTCGAATTTCTTATTTTGAAAGAGCAGATATTGGATGCAGACCCAATCAATATTACAAGTCTATTGCTCATATAATACAACCTCTTGTTCATATAATATCATTCTGTTTACACATATTTTCGTGTACTTTTGTAGATTAGCAGAATAATACAAGTCTCTTGGTCATATAATACAACCTCTTGGTCAAATAATATCATTCTACTACCGATATTTTCGTGTTCTTCAGTAGATTACCATAATAATAAAAGTCTCTTTCTCATATAATACAACCTCTCGGTCATATAATATCATTCTGCTTACAGACATAATGATACTCACTCATACTGGAAAGATTTGAGATTAATTATTGAAATTCTGAGGATTGTAATTTGGGAGAGTGAATAGCATAATGGGAAGAAAGGCTCACAAAGTTATCATAAGAAGGCTGTTTAGACACGGGCTTAGTACAAGTCTCTTGCTCATATAATACAACCTCTTGGTCATATAATAGCATTCTGCTAACATATATTTTCGCCTACTTCAGTAGATTACCAGAATAATACAAGTCTCTTGCTCATGTAATACAAACTCTTGGTCATATAATAGCATTCTGCTTACAGATATTTTCGTCTACTTCAGTAGATTACCAGAATAATACAATTCTCTTGCTCATGTAATACAAACTCTTGGTCATATAATAGCATTCTGCTTACATATATTTTCGTCTAATTCAGTAGATTACCAGAATAAGCCAATTCTCATGCTCATGTAATACAAACTCTTGGTCATATAATAGCATTCTGCTTACAGATATTTTCGCCTACTTCAGTAGATTACCAGAATAATACAAGTCTCTTGCTCATGTAATACAAACTCTTGGTCATATAATAGCATTCTGCTTACAGATATTTTTGTCTACTTCAGTAGATTACCAGAATAAGCCAAGTCTCTTGCTCATGTAATACAAACTCTTGGTCATATAATAGCATTCTGCTTAAAGATATTTTCGCCTACTTCAGTAGATTACCAGAATAATACAAGTCTCTTGCTCATGTAATACAAACTCTTGGTCATATAATAGCATTCTGCTTACATATATATTCGTCTACTTCAGTAGATTACCAGAATAAGCCAATTCTCTTGCTCATGTAATACAAACTCTTGGTCATATAATAGCATTCTGCTTACAAATATTTTTGGCTACTTCAGTAGATTACCAGAATAAGCCAATTTTCTTGCTCATGTAATACAAACTCTTGGTCATATAATAGCATTCTGCTTACAGATATTTTCGTCTACTTCCTTAGATTACCAGAATAATACAATTCTCTTGCTCATGTAATACAAACTCTTGGTCATATATTAGCAATCTGCTTACAGATATTTTCGCCTACTTTAGTACCAGAATAATACAAGTCTCTTGGTCCCTAATATACTTTACATTGTATTAATGATGGACAATAATCAACTATATATGTATTACCTTATTGTCTCTATCTTTAAGATAACTCTACACAACGAGCCTCTAAATCACGAGTCTCCCGACGCCGAATAGGTCTCGTCACGAGAAATTGAAAAGTGCAAGGTATGTACGTTTCAAAAGTGTATTAAGCAGGCATTAAAAAGCCACAACCACCCTCATAAAAACTACTATGGTCCGTGGGGGCGGAAGCACTAAAGCAACCTTAAATTACATTAAAAATTAAGGATGGTTTACATCCCATATAGAACTACGCTCGACGGCACGTTCAAATTCTTGGAAGGCTGTTGTCCAAGAAGACACCCTCCAGCTCTGGGAAGATAGATTTCTAAGATGAAATAACAAGCACGGTCTGGATCGTCGAAGCTTGGGAAAACAGGGCGAAACATGGCAGAGCGATTAAAAAGTGAGCCTTTAAGCGATTATACGCATTACATTCCCTTCCGGGATACAAAAGAATCATTCATTCCGATACTTTCTATAATTGATTACACTTCATGCTCTCTAGCGGTCTTTTGAAGTGATAAAACTATTTTCAAATGTATGAGGGTCACTTCCCTCGATCTCTAATGTAGGTGTAAAGGGTCACTTCTACTGCAGTATAGGGTCACTTATAATGTTGAGGGTTCACAGGGCCACTTTCTTCCAGTTTGAATCAGGGTCACGTTTTACTTATCCGGGGTCACTTTATTGTCACATTTTAATTACTTAGAGTCACTTGTAGTGTTCATCGAAGGTATAAGGCAAGATCATGGGTTCCAATCCCCATTCCTCCCAATGCCTTGTGTCTGTTGGCTTCTAGGAACTATACAAGCCTCTTGTTGGTGCTATGTTGACGGAGCCAGTCTTTTCGCTGGTTGTTCAGCTAGACTGATAAGTTCGCTATTGAACACGACAGTCCGAACATGACGTAGCAGGGGGTGCCTCGGTCGCCATTCACTTCCACCCTCTTTTAACGAGCGAGCAAAAAAATAAGAGATCCGTAATGCAGGTTTAAAGGGTCACTTCTACTGTGTAATAGGGTTAGTTGTAATGTTGAGGGTCTACAAGTGCTACTTTCGAGTAGTTTTTCATCAGGGTCACGTTTTAGTTATTTTGGGTCACTGTCTTATTATTATTATCTAATGTATGTTTATTGTAATCTAGGGTCGCTGAACCACAATGTCATAGTAAAGTTCATAACACGGTCATAATGTCATGGTAAAGTTCTTAATAACATGGTCCCTTTATTGTTATGACGTGACTTCTACAGATATAAACGTCACTTTATAACTGTATGTTTCAGCAGCATCAACTCTTGTTCAATGTTAATGGCCACTATTTTTTATCGTACCAGTCCATACCGCACCCACCCCTAAGCCATAGTATGAGAGGTAATTCGCGAGAGGACTCAACTGTTCCCACACACTGAGGCAGGCGGCAGGCCAGAGGGGGGAGGGGGATGTTTCGAGCAAGTCTCGAACCCCTGACCTTGGGCAATATTGGCAATGCCCTTAACCCCAACGGTGTTACCATTGAGCATCGATTTTCTACAGATATAATGATACTCGCTCCTACTGGAAAGATTTGAGATTAATTATTGAAATTCTGAGGATTGTAATTTGGGAGAGTGAATAGCATAATGGGAAGAAAGGCTCACAAAGTTATCATAAGAAGGCTGTTTAGACCCGAGCTTAGTACAAGTCTCTTGCTCATGAAATTACAACCTCTTGGTCATATAATAGCATTCTGCTTACAGATATTTTCGTCTACTTTAGTAGATTACCAGAATAAAACAAGTCTCTTGCTCAAATAATACAACCTCTTGGTCATACAATAGCATTGGGCTTACAGATATTTTCGCCTACTTCAGTAGATTACCAGAATAATACAAGTCTCTTGCTCATGTAATACAAACTCTTGGTCATATAATAGCATTCTGCTTATAGATATTTTCGTCTACTTCAGAAGATTACCAGAATAAGCCAATTCTCTTGCTCATGTAATACAAACTCTTGGTCATATAATAGATTACCAGAATAATACAATTCTCTTGGTCCCTAATATATACTTCTTGGGTTATGGAAAAGCATGAGAAAGCTAGGTTTGAGAGGATAGTCAAACATACAAGACCTCTTGGTCATATAATGTCATTCTGTTTACAGATAACTTTGTGTACTTCAGTAGATCTATAACGTTTTGGGGATTTTCGATCTGTAACACTCCCTCGATATGTAATGTATGTTTCAAGGGCCAGTTCTATTGTGTTAAGCTTCACTGAAGCATGTTATGCCATAAGGAAGCTGAATACGAACTACAGGAGACTATAGTAACAAAATGCTCGATCGATAAGTACTTGAAGTATGTACTGGCATCAGCAAGTGACCCCACTTTCACATGACGTACACACATACCAAAGGGGTCACATCTATCGTGTTAAGCTACATTCCCTGCCATTCCCTTCCGGGATACAAAAGAGTCATTCCGATCACTTCTAACGTGTGAAGCGTCACTCTCTATAGTTCATTACATTTCATGCTCTGTAGCGGTCTTTTCAAGTGATAAACTATTTTCAAATTGTAATGTTTTAGAATCACTCCCCTTGATCTGAAATGTAGGTTTAAAGGGTCACTTCTACTGCTGTTTAGGGTCACTTATAATGTTGGGAGTTCACATGACACTTTCCTTCAGTATGAATTAGGGTCACGTTTTAGTCATTCAGGGTCATTTTATTATTATCTGATGTCATTTTATTATTCTAGTGTCACGTTTTCATTTTTCTAGAGTCACTTTTTATTCATCAAAGGTACATTTATATTATCTAGGGTCACTATACCATATTGTCATAGTAAAGTTCATAACATTGGGTCGGTCACAATCATGTGACTTCTAGAGATTTCAGCGTCACTTTATAACTGTTTGTTTAAGGATCAACTCTTGTTTTATCTATGTGGAGATTAAAAAGGGATCATTTCACCGATCGAATTATTACACTGCCTTCCGGACTACAAAAATTGAGAAAGGGGTCACTTCTTTTGTGCTAAGAGATCTGTAATGCAGGTTTAAATGGTCACTTCTGCTGTATAATGGGGTTAAATTTTGTGAACAACAACTAATTGCCACAAAGTTATCATAACAAGGCTCTTTAGACCCGGGCTTAGTACAGGATGTATCAGCCTCACTATTCTGAAATGTAATTGATTTAGCCCTCTCGCTAATTAATGAATTGCAAGAATCAATATCGATTGCAAGAGATATATATTGCAAGAGACCCAATCAAACAATGGAGGTGCAATTATTGAATATACGCCACCGGTTGTACAAATCTATTTCTTCGAGACCCATTTGGGACATTGCGTTGAATTAAGTTTGAAGGTTGAGAGAGATAAGAGAGTTATGAGCAATGTCGTGTTAAGGTTCGAATTAGAGTTTTCAATTCCTTGGGAAAATTAAAGATGAAGTGGTAAAAGGTCATTATTACAACCTTTTGCTCATATAATACTCCTCTCTTGGTCCCTAACATTCTTCATTGGTCAGATATGGTAGAGGATAGTAGCAAACATACAACCTGTTGGTCATTTAATATCATTCTGTTTACATATACACGGTTTCGAATGTATTCGGTAGAGTGTGGTGCCCAATGAGGAGAGAGGAAAGCATGCAAACTCCCACGCGCAGGGACCACAAAGTATCGCTTTAAAAATAAAGCGGAATCAAAATTCTACCGCGTTGTGAGGGTAGAAACGGCCCAAAATGACATTCTACCGGCAGAACCTGTTGAGCCGGTACTTGATTTGAATTTATCTTTTTGAAATTCAAAACCGGTATTCTAACGGCCGGCAGAGTAGAATTTTCCAAATTTTTGGGTGCTTGGAGTTGTACCCATTTGGGTACAACCACCCCTCATAATTTATTAAATGGGTCATTAGAGGACCCAATTATTTTAGAATCCCACTTATGTGTAGATATAAATGGGTATAGTTGCATGTATCCATTACCCATTGCAGAGGCGTTCACTTAAACATGCCACCTAAACGAGCCTTTCCAAATAGATTAATCTAATACCTCACCAAATACTAATCATGAAATCTAAAATGAATGTATCTTAAAAATAATCTAAACATCCTTCCAAATTGAAATTATAATTCCATGATTGAATATAGGCCTATAGTGATAAGATCTTCCCAGTAACATAAAAAGGGAAGCATCTTATTATTTTGCATATATCTATACAAACCTCTGGATGCATGCACCAGTAACTTCTAACTTTTCCTCTCCTTCCATTTTCCTTTTATTTTATAGTTATTCAATGTTAATTTGTTTACCACAATACTGATTTCACAAGAGTTTATTAGTTTGCCATTAATTAAACTAATTTTGATCTTCATCTTATGTAGTTATTTGAGATTATGGAGGTGTTCAATAATGATTAAGGAAGGCATTTCAAGTATATATTTTGAAGGATTATACTCAAGATGTGAGTTCGAAGTACAATATTTTTTTATGTATTATTATCTAATCTATATCTGTTAGATTGCATAATTTTGTGTGCTATATATTCTCTTCACCTTTTTTATCCCCTTTTGTTTTAGTCTTTTTACGCTCCCTAAAGTGACTACATTAGTTTACCATTGCAAATTTGAGTTTAGTGTATTTTCATGTAAGTTTCCAAGTATGATTTACATATGTCTAAGTAAGGTGGTAATTCAGATCATGAGCTATGATTCATTAGTCATGAGTGTAATGTTTTATATCTTAATCAAATCAATATTGATAAATAAGAAAAGGTACTAGAAAATAAATTACTAGAAAAAAAATATAATTTTATCATAAGCCTAGAGGCGAATATATTTAAGACAAATTAAAGAATGTAAATTTTTATGTTCATGTTCTAAGGCCTTATGGGAGTATGAGATATGCATCACGTCTATATTCCTTACTTATATCCTTTTTCTTTTCAGCTTAAAAATTGATAAGTAAGATTTATAGTCCTACTTTAGCTCAAAAATACTAATATATATATGTTTATTGAATGCAAAAATAATAATATTTATGATGAGATAATTACGCTAGAATTTAGAACTAAGATAGTAATTGGATATCTGATAAATTTAATAATTGGGCTTTAGTCAAGTGAGCACATGTAAGACACCTAAAAAAAAGTGAGACAATTGACAATAGGTGGATTAACCAATTGGCAAAACCAAGGATCGAGTTTCAATTAACTCTTACAATAGTCTTCACTGTTTATTTCCACCGTGAAGATGTTTATTTGACTATCATGGTATAATTATTTGATGTAAGTTTTGTGAATATCAATCTACCGGATGGGTAATGAGGTTTAAAACATCACTTTTTACCCTAAGTGAGACTTTTAGAGTTGTGCAACGTAAACAAGCTCCTTACAATTAATAAAAGTTGATGGTCAAATGTAGAATGTAATATACCGTAAAACGGAACAAAATAGGTGATGGTCATCCGCGCCTTGCACGATCATGATAAGATACATTATAATGTTATCACACTGGCATAAGCAATTTTAATATGTATTTTACATATGAGAATAGCAATAAGTTATGTAAATTAGTTTCATATAAATAATTGATTCTAGATTGATATTATTATTCTTATTCTTATATAAATTTTATTAATTTGTTTGTAGACTTTATGGATTATTTCAATTAAACAGACACAAAGGATATTACTAGATGATTGTTTTACATTAAATTGTATATATAGAAATACTTGAAACAATGACCTCATATTATATCATATACAACACATGGGAGTAAATTATGCAAAAAAAAAAACTAATAATTGAAACTTATGATAAGAGTTAAAAGTATACAAGATACGTAATAATCTTATTATATAGTTTTGATAATATTAAATTAGTAATAATTTTTCCAAAATTGATAATTACCCTTTTGTTTTTGGAGGAGATTTAATCACGTCATTTTATTTCATAATATAAACACAAACCTTGCAATACACGAGAATGAATTGAATTGCTAATATATATTCTTCAATATCAAGAATTGACATTAAAATGACCATTCTTTTTGGGTGCAAATGAATTTATTTTCAAAAAAATTAAAAATTTAAAAAAAAATTAATTTATCTTTTATAAAATATAATTAAAATCCAACCCGTGCATCACACCGGCTTCATATCTAGTTAACTCTCTATGACACGAGAGAATGTCTCATTCTCATCAATACCCAATTTCTGTGTATTGCTTATGACAATAACCGATCTAACCTCCGATCTTTCCCAAGTATCGTCTAATACTCTAATTTAAGCTTCACTCTATGAACACATTTATTTGATATACTAGCATTTAATTTTGATGCTCTGCTTACCAGTCTCGTCCAAAAAGGAAAGGAAAAGAATAAAAAATAAAAAATAAAAAATAACCATCCGTAATGGCCATGGGCCAAGAACAAGTTTTTGAGCTATACTAAGAAAGAGGGCAGTTTTATTCATCTACTAGGGGAAAAAATGGAAGATTGTCAGCAAGCCCACATCCAACAAAAGTCACTAATGAAAAGCCTTAGCTAAATAGTAAATCCTCTCTAATCATAGGGAAGGATGTCATTACAAGAAATAAGTCTAACACTGACTATATCTATATGTACTTGATCTGATGGATAATCTGCTGAACGTTCCTGGACTTGGGGATCCCCTTGAACGTACCAATGTTTCTCTTATGCCGGAGCTCGTAAATGGGTGCCAAGAAGATACATCTTCTCTTGTCATTTTTGAGAAGACTCTGCATACCTCATGGAGAGCTTGCAACAGAAAAAGAGATTATAGGTTATTTTAGAGTTACTTTCACACAATGAACATCTATTTACCAAATGTATGATGCATCCCTTCTTGCTTACGTTGTCAATATTTTACGAATGCCAAGACATTGAGATATATGAGTGCGTGGAGAGAGCAAGAGACTCCCAAATAAATAGTTCCACCCAATTCATGTTAGGAGAGGAAACTCTGAAAACATCATAAGCAACATCGACAGTAAATTTTGTATCCTTAGACCATGTTTCAAGAGTATTCTGAGCAAATATGACATATGAGACCACCAACCTAAACTACGATTTAGCAAGATTGGAGAATTTTATTATAATTCATAAACATGAACTAGTGGTGCGGGTATGAGGCGGCTACAAAGCTAAATTTACACCCACCTCACCACCCACGGCGGTTTACACTTTCAAATTCCATCCACCTCCACTCCCACGTCCCACCTCCATGAATATGTTCATAATTATGTCACTCATTTTTCATAACCCATCAGACTAGTTGAATTATTGAACCAACGAACCCATAAAGACATAGAGTAATCTATTCAATGACTGGTCCTGATTTCAAAACATTAATTTTACCATGAGTTTGTTTCTACTTCCTGTTCGGCTATTACAAGGCTTTCTCACAAAGCATGCATGGTAGAGGATTCGATACAGCCGGTGTTACAGTTGCCAAAGGGATTTTTGTTCACATTACAAGGTTTCCGTCATATATTTTACTGTCCTCATATCAAAAGAGAGGGGCAGTTTAGTTACAAATTGTTCAGTAAAAATGGAAAATCAGAAACAGCTCTGGATCTATCATACATCACCTTGTCAATGCCTTTATACATTGCTATAAGATCACAAGTACTCTGCGTTTAAAATTTGCTGAACACAAACCCAATATCACATTCTTTAGTACTCTGCCATCTAAGATACAAATTTCGCGTGGGCAGAAGAAATCGAAATAGAATACAAAGCAACTGTCTAAAGATGATCGGCTGACCCCTCCTCCCGCCTTCTCCCAGAAGATGGGGGCGACTGATCGCCTGCCCCTCTCACCTGCTATTCATGAATATAGCTAGGTAGCCATCTCTAGCCACTATGTATTATTTGACACACAACTTCCACCAAAAATACTGCTAGATACATTTGCGCTTTCATAGCGAGCACGTCCCAACCAAGACATCATGGCTAGACAATAGATACATGTACTCATTTTGACGGGGATGCAAAAGGTAATCGTTCCTTTTGTTGACTGGGGATCCGCTTGTTTGGGGATGAAGTCTTTCCTCCTGCGTGCCGCAATCTTTCTGCAATGCAGTTTCATATAATCACGCGCAGATATAGAGAAAACAGGAACTGAGATGGATTAAAATAAAGTACAAATTACTGCGATGATATTAACAAGATAGATGCATCAGAGTCTAAGTGCAGTAAGATCTAGCATAAACGCAGTCACCAACGGAACATTCTATTTGTTACCCAAAGCTAATGGATTGGTTCAGTCATCAGCAATTAGTAAAGCCAAATCAAATTACCCAAAATCAAACCTCCATAATATAAACCAAAAGCAAAACAGCACTATATAAGTAAGTAAGTTTGACTCCCTCCGCATGCACACATTTCGCAAATTAGCCATTATCCAACTTTTAAGCATGTTAAAGTTCACAAGGATATCTACATTACAATATATTTGTTTCACGTACACATTGTCAACTGAACCGCCAAATCCTTTACATAGATTTCTTATCATCATTTGTTCATTAAATTATTCCAAGAAGCTTCGAATTGAATAAACTTCTCATGAAAAAAGAGCTCAGTAGACCATATCAGTTGTCACTACCAGTTAGCATGCACAAAATCAGATATCATCCAATAACATAAGATACATGAGGAGCACATGGGTAAACCTCTACCAAGAAAATCACGTTGCCAAAAGGAATTCCATCATAGACATTAAATGTACTAGTGTGCATCAGTATAGTAGCATAGCATCTTTATCGTTAGAAATCACTTTGCCATTGACACCATCACATGTTACAGAATTACAATAGTTCATCTTCATTCATCACAGTTCGAGATCAAGAAATAAAGCAATGACTTAAAGAAGAAAACCATATTTAAACATGGTTCGTCTCCAACCTCATAGCCTATATCCACTAACATAATCGCATAATTAATTAATCAACAATACACCCAACACAACCCTCATCCTCTCGATTTGTGTTTGTCGGCTGACGTTTTCCACCATAGTGATTTAACCCTGGTCCCCACCCCCCCCCCTGTGGTGAAGACCACTCCAACCAATGGCTCTCCCTTTACATGGAGACCTTCCCTCACCCTGTCACCCACATAAAGTTTGAGCTTCCTCTATTTATAGACCCCCAACTAGATCTCCCTTAATCGTCTCCCACTCAGGATTAGGTAGTTGCATAAGCTTGCGGGAAACTATGGATTTCCTCCCTTACAAGCAATATCTGAATATCCTATATACATAGTCCCCCACCAATAATTAGAAGATTACATGAAATATGAAACTATTCAAAAATCCTAATCAAACCCTAAAACAGCTCCGTGCACAATTCACCTCAAATTACACTAGGAAGAAGTTGCCCAACTGCGGAATAATGCAAGAATTCTGCCGCAATCATCACCATGTCAAGGGTTCAAGGCACCCACAACACATCTGCCCATCCAGGCAGATTTGAGCACCAAATCTAGGTGGATGCGCATACCATTATATTTCATAGTTAGCTTCCGGAGACTTTCCCTCGTCTTGACCCATCATCCAGACCTCTCAGCAACATTGACCACCATATTGGGGTCCATCCTTGGTTTTAAAAAGCGCGAGGCGCACCGAGGCGCAAGGGGGCCGAAGCGACGAGGCGAGAAGCGCGAAGCGAAAGCGCACGCCTCACGTATGCGAGGCGCATTTTTATTTAAATAAATTTTATAATTTATAAATTAATTTTTACACATTTTTTTCTTCACAAAACACATTTTAAATAACTTTTATCATTTATTTTATATTTATTCTACAAATTTAATATAAGAAATAGACATAAATTATAAAAATTAAAATATGTGAGTCATTTGATGGTGTAGGAGCAATTAAAGCAGCTCACAGTCCCTATCAAAAAGAGATCAGAAACAAGAGAGGAGTAGTAGAAGACAGCTGTAAAGAGACTTGGAATTTTTTTAATAAACAAATAAATAAATAAATCAAATGCTCATATTTTTCTTTACTGACAGAGGAATTAATACCCCCACCCCCCTGCAAATCTCCTCACACACGCACGCATTCTCTCTCTTTCTATCTATCTAATTCTCTCTCTTAAATCATCTGCTACCCCCCATGGAAGATGATAAATGATGAGAGAGAAAAAGTACAGCAGCAGAGAGGGAAAATACAGAACAAGACACAGCAGAAAAAACCAAAACAAAAACAAAGAGAGAGAAAACGAAGAAGGAAACAGAGATGAAATCAGAAAAAGAAAACGAAGAGAAAGAGAGAGAAAACGAACAGAAAGAGAGAGAAAACGAAGAGAAAGAGAGAGAAAACGAAGAAAACGAAGAGAAAGAGAGAGAAAACGAAGAGAAACAGAGAGAAGAAATGAGAAAAAGAAAACGAAGAGAAAGAGAAAAGGACGAAGAGTCAAGAAGATGTGTACCTGGTCGCCGGAGGTCGGAGGTCGGAGGAGTCGCCGGAGAGAAGATGTGTACCTCGATTGCTTGATATGCTAGGGTTTCTTTCGATTTCTCTTCGTTTTCTTCGATTTCTCTCTCTTCGATTTTTCTTCGTTTTCTCTCTCTTCGATTTCTCTTCGTTTTCTCTTCGTTTTCTTTAGCTCGTGCTTGGTTTTGTTCTGAGGTAGCAGCAGGTTGGTGGTCACGTACCCCTTTCTTTTTTTTTTTTTTTTTAATATGTGCGCCTCACGCCAGGAAGCGGCCGCTTCTGGCTGAGGCGCGCTTCTTCGTGAGGCGACCAAAAAGCGCGCTTTTTGGTCGCCTCTTGTAAAACGCGGCGCTTTGGCTTGCTGAAGCGATTTTCTATGCGCCTGAGGTCGCCTCGCACTTAAGCGCGCCTCAGGCGCGCTTTTTAAAACCAAGGGTCCATCCTTACATTAACAAATGATACGTATCTCTTAGAGGTTTACTTTACAAGCCACATCATCATCCAGGAACCCGCAAATATTTGGGTGCTCTCATGAGCACTCTCCTAGGTACATCCACTAGAGTTGTAAAAGTAAGCCCACTTGATTTTGTAAATTTAGCCCTTTTATTTCGCACGTCTAGTTTTAAATGGTTGGTGTACCTAGTTGTGTACACATGGGAGTACCCATAATCCTTTGCCATAAACCCCTCTTCTACTTGCCTCTATTCCCCTACCAAAAACTCCCTAAGAGCTATTATATCATGAAGGCAGCTCAGGATTCTATCCATGGGTCAGGCATTGTATAACTTACTTCCCAGTATCGATCGCTTCATACACAAACACATTATGCCCCTTAATCAGTTTATGAGTTCATCACAATGGGAACGAGGTTTATTCATGAGGTTCTGATAGTAATTAACATTACCATTTCATCTCATGCATATTATTCATCTTTTTCTTAACCCAAATATGTTATTTCCAAGTATAACATGATACCTTTGTTTGCATAAACAGAAAAATCCCAGTACTTTAAACAAAGAAAATAAACCATGCAACCATCATACGAAATCAAGCAGAAAACATAACGTGATTTTTTGATTTGGATTGATAGTGGTCATTCGACTATGGTTATAAGTTATAACTTATCAGTAATGCACCAATGCATGCCTTAAGTTAATGTTAATTACTATCAGAATATGCATATAATAAGACTTACCTCTTTCCATCTCGAGTTCTTTAGCAAGTTCTTCTTTCCACATCCTTTGCCTCTCAGAGAAGCTTGGACTGCCAATGCAACAGATCCTGTTATCCAAAATAGTTCAACAAATGCAAGCAGAAACAGGAAACGAATCTTCACATACCTTGAACTATAGCCTTCCTTTTGTAGTTCTTTGATCTCGGGAAGCTCTCTTGAAGATTGCTCACTAGCACCACCACTATCTGGGACAGCTTTGGTATGGTTCACAGGACTCATAGTCTTGGAAGCATTAACTGCTGTAGATAGTCTTCTGCTGGGTACTCGGCCAGGAGACTTACTTTTCGGAGGCAAATTACTTAAAGCATCATCATCACCCATTGCCCGAACAGCTTTTGGGGAGGCCGTATTTAATGTATTATAGAATTCGTTTTGCAGTTTCTTGAGATCTAAAGCCTACATAGATTATGAAGTAAATAAAGCAATATTATAGGTGAGGTTCAGAATTACACTGCAGTAGCCATTGATAGAGGGAGGAATCCACTGATGATCTATATATACCTTCTCATCCAAGAATGCCCTAATTTTTGACTCAGTAACTTCATCATCCTCATCGGCTAGTGGTTCACTTGGGAATGTGAACTCAGGTTCCCCAGTGCAAGATGCTTCAGCAGTCCCACAATCTTCCCTGGTAAACAAGTCCATATTGCTTCTTCCAACATCAGGGCTATCATCAAACTTACACGGCCAATCATCATTGGGCTCACACATTGGGTTGAAACTCTAGTTTATTTGAAATATCATGTCAGTAAGCTAGTAGGTCTTTTGGAGTATAGAAGTATCACTGCCACTGAATGAACATGAAAAACAACATTACCTTACTAAGGTCATCATCAAGATTTACAGGACTCAGGTGCTGGGATGCACTCGATGTAAAGTCGTCTTTATCATCTATTATACACATATCATCATCACTAGCATTTGTGCCCCAGAGAGGACTTGACCAAGAGAACTTCTCTGGGTAAACTGTTGAGCACCCTACACTACCCATATTGCAGATGTCCTTTAGGCCGCCGCTGATTGTTCTTGTCATATTGCTTCTACTGCAGCATTAACCAAGCCCTTCAGACTCAATACGCATACATTGTCAACTCAAACACTGACCATGGTAGGGCAAAAGGAGAAGCAAATTTACTTACATGCTCTTCTGATCCATTGGTGGAGTTGCAGGCTGGTTTCCAGCATTATCCTGACAACACATAGAATCGTGAGGAAGTGAGAATAGCCAAATATAATTGTACCAAAATCATAGCTATTGAGATCAAACTAACCATAACCGAACGGCGGAAAACAGGTTGAGATTCCCTATATTCCCCTGTGACAAATAAATGCTGCATAAGATAAACCAATCATGCCATCAGTATCCTAGTTAGTACAAAGATATCGTAGAAAAGCTCACTCTAGTCCAAGAAGGTGCAAAGAAGTGCAAACTCAATGTAACTCTCTAGTAGACTACAAACAGAAATTAAGATACTTTTGCCAGCCAGATGATAGAATATCCAGGAACTGCCTCATACTTCACAATTCCGTTTCAAAAGAAAAGAGCAAAAGACAAGGACTACCTGGAGCAGTTCTGTAGCAGAGGCCCTCAAGTCTGGTTCCCTGCCACCAAATTTGAATCAGAAAAGTGTGAGAAAGCAGAGAAAAGCAGGCATTATAGTTTAGTTAATAAAAGGTGTGAAGTATGGAGAAGTAAACAAGAAATGAAATGACAATCATACTTCTGTAGGCACTTGAACAAAAAATCCTTTGCATCCTCAGAGAGGTGTTCAGGGATAGGAGGAGGAGACTTAGTAGTCCCTATATGGAAAAGTGCGGCCACCTAAAAAGAAGAAACTGAAAGTGTAAACAAATGATGGACCAAGCGAACAACTTAACATATATGAAAATATAAATAATATGATGCAAGAATTCATAATGCTGGGATCATGTAGTAAACTTACCTCTTGATACTGGCTCCAAGGAGGCTTTCCAGTGGCCATTTCAATAACGGTACAACCAACACTCCATATATCAGCAGAGCTGAGGTATTATATGAAACCCAGCATTAGCTCCAGATATCAAATTTAGAGCCAAAATACAACCTTTTTTCTTCATTTACCTACTAGGATGATCAATATTTCCATTAACAATTTATTACTTATTGACCTCAAATTATCTACCTAGCTCAATCAAATCCCTAAAATATCCTCTGTCATAAGTCCCACAGTTCCTCTCAAGATGTTCACTATACTACACTGAAGTGTATACACATGAAAAGGGGAGGAGAAAAATATAAGATAACATCATGCATCATAACCTATCAGTGCTAGCAACTGTAAGTACTAAACTAAGACCAAATCTTTAATTTTCTTTTATTCACTTTTTGGGATAAGCTTTCAAAATAAAAAACATGCTACTCAAGGGCCTCTTTCATAATCCATAATGGTAGTCAGTTATTGGAGATTCTTGTCAAGTGCATTTTCCCAATTCCAATCTTACAATAATTTTATCCAGATTCTCAGCAAGCTGATTCCTTCACGACTTCACAGCTGTATCTTGGTATCAGTCTATGACGTGTTATAAGAGGTTGAACCAAAAACTTCGGTTTGTTGAATAAATTATGCGTACCATGACATAGTCAGTAGGCCTACGAGGAATAAAAACTGTTTTTTACAACTTTCATACACTTGTGTATAAAGACATTAACGAAGAATTTGATATCCCGGCATTCTTTACAGAAATTCTGATGCTTGATCCTTTTCAAACTCAGTACCACTGTAATAGCTACATGTTTGCAGAGCTCTAAGGATCATCACTTATTCTTATCATTGACTCAATCTTCTTGCATGATCAGTCATGCATACAGTCCAACTCCAACCACCACAACACAGAGCTCCAATTGTTCAATAAGATATCTACAACAGAAGAACAATCTTGTCTTTTTTCATTTCGTATATGGCAAATAAAATGTAGTTGAGTCTTCAGGCATCAGACCTTCCACCTCGCCCACCATACCAATTCCCTCCATCGCCCCACTCGCCTCTGTATCGTATTTACTTATTGGAGTTATCTCAAACAAACATAAACTCCCAATCTTCATTGCCCAAAGCATCATGATCACTGATCACATGACATAAGAGGATTAACCATCTTACCACTTGATAAGGCCACCCTTACCCTATAAATGGAACCACGTTAAACTTGAGCGGATTACACGTTTAGCTAAACTGCTGTCAATCACAAACTAGACCAACTCTAAGCTTTTATAGTCTTAGGATATAATACCTTCAAGAGCAAATGCTGATTTCAAACAAAAAACTTAATGTGACATCCAACAGACATTATGTATAATTAACTTTTAGAATACTTAAGCATAGAACCTATGTCTCCATCTTGAGTGCTGTTATACCAGAGACTTAATTTGATATACACACTAGAGCACGCACTATTTAGCACTGAACACAAAGATTGCTTTTTAATTGGAAACTGAAAGTAAAGGAAGAGAGATTCAAATAGCATATTGATGACTTCCTCCACACGCATATAGATCTAGGCTGGGTTTGAGTATAAAATTGAGCAATTTACTCACAAGCTATGTCCAGTCTGAAGAATAACTTCAGGAGCCATCCAATATGGAGTACCCTTCATTGACTTTGCCCCTGTCATAGTAGCCTGTCATAGTGCAAAAGTTTATGCATGATGCAAAAGCACCAAGATGCATGGCGTCAGTTACCCATAACCCAAAGTACCATGCAATGATAAAGTATAAATCAGAAGGACGATAGTATAATATAAAACTTACCAGCTCAACAACTTTCTTCGACGCACCAAAATCTGCAAGCTTGATACATCCTTTATTATCAACGAGGATATTTGCACCCTGCAGCACAAAAATAATGGAATTTACAGCAACAGTGAAAAGGGAACACAATATAGAGAGTTAAAAAGAGTGGATCAGCTTAAAGAGTGAAGATAGAAGTCGATAAATCTCAAAGCAATACCTTAATGTCCCTATGCATAATTCCATTCTTGTGAAGATATTCTAGTCCTAACAGCAACTGTTTAGTGTACATCCTTATAACCTGTTTAGCCAAGCAGAAAACAAAACCATTGTCATGATTGTAAACGATTCAATTCCACTCATTGGAAAAAGGTCAAAAAACAACACTTACAGACTCTGGAAATGATCCAAATTTCCCAAGAAGTGATGCTATGGATCCACCAGGAACAAACTCCAATAAGATATTCAAAGCCTCCTCTTCTCTCGCAGTTCCCAGATATCTCTGATAAGCATATTAAGTTCAGAACCTCACACTTCATAACCTCTTAACATAAAAGAAGACAAATGGTACTTACAACAATGTTGGGATGCGATAGATTCTTAAGAAGCTTCACTTCCTCCTCCAATTCCCTTATGTGAGCCTATTTTCAGCCAAAAAAAAGTCATAATAATTGCATAACTACAAATAATATATCGCCTTCTAACAACACTTTAAGCATCAAACCAGCAGAACGAAATGGTTATCCAGTCCACCCATTACAGTACAAAACCCAATTTAGTGTTCCAATGAATTTGGGATCAGCAGAACGAAATTGTTATTCAGTCCACCCATTACAGTACAAAACCCAATTTAGTGTTCCAATGAATTTGGGATCTAATTGATAATTTTCTCAATAAAAGAACAGCCAATTGCATAATCTATAGTAAATTACCAATTATATCAATTCCAATTATTTCTAAAGTAAAAGAACTTAAAAAAGATCAATAAATCTCTACAGCAATCATCAAATTCATCATTTTCCCCATTCTAATTGAAAACTTTCAATAGAGCAGCAAATTACTAACTATATCAATTTAATATTTTCTATAGCATGAAACCTAAGCCAAAGCCAACTATAAAAGTTGATCAATAAATTCCTACTTTTCTACCACAAAACATCCAAGTCCATCATTCTCCCCAATTCTAACCAAGTTTTCTCACATAAAAAACTATTCAAGCATCAAACAAACATAAAGATATTGTCATCCAGTCCACCCAATTTATCCAAAAACCCTTAATTGAAGTTCCAATAAAACTGGAAATCACAGTAATAGCGCATAATCTATAGGGAATTACTTATTATACCAATTCCAATCATATTTAAAGTAATAAACCTAAACCACATTCAATTCTAGCCAGATCAATAAATTACTACCCCAAACATCAAATACATCATTTTCCCCATTCTAGTTAATGTTTTTCAATAAAAAGAGCACCAAATTACTAGTTACATCAATTCAATCATTTCGAAAGTGTGAAGCCAAACCACAGCCAACTCTAAGCAGCTAATTAGCAATTATATCAATTCAATCATTTCGAAAGTATGAAGCCAAAACCACAGCCAACTATAGGTAGATAATTACTAATTATATCAATTCAATCGTTTCGGAAATAAGAAACCTAAACCACAGCCAACTCTAAGCAGATCAAGAAATTTCTATGTTTCTACAACAAAACATCAAATTCCATCATTTCCCCCCGATTCTAACCTGAGTTTTCTCCTTCGAAGCACCACCAGCCGCAATCGAAACCTGACAAATCAAACAAACAACACCCCAATCAAAATCAACAAAAATCCCAATTTACCATTTCAAACCCTAAAACCCTTATATTGTCAACAGCAAAATTGGACCTGCTTAACAGCAAGAAGCTCCCCAGAATCGAGATTCATCCCCATATAAACCCTCCCAAAAGCGCCACAACCAATCAACTCGCCTTTACGCCATCGAATTGCCGAGGTTTCCTCTTTCACCACCGGTGGCATATTCTCCTTAAATGGAAGCGCTCTTAAGGGCGGCGATTTAGTGGCGAATAAGCCGATACGCGATTTACGGATACTCAAACCGATCTTATCGACGAATCCCCCAAAACCGACGCCGTTGTCGTCGGTAGGGGTTGTGGTTGCTGTGGAGGATGGACGGAAAACTAGAGATCGGCGAACTGATCCGAAGAGTTCTTGCATTTGCAATTGTTTGAAGTTTGAAGAACAGTGGTTGTTGAAGTTGTAGTAATGGTGGGTTAGGGTTGTGTGCTAAGTGAAAGTAAAGTTGAAGTTGAAGTTGAAGTTGAAGTTGAGGTTCATTTCAGAGAGAGAGAGAGAGAGAGAGAGAAAGGGGTTTGATTTGAAGAGGGAAAAAGGTGGGGAGGGATCCATTTTCAAAACTTCCAACGTTAGTATTTTCTTTTTTTTAGATTTTATTTTCGCCTTTTGTTTTGCTTTTTTATTTTTGTTTTGGAGGGGCAAAATATTTCTAATTCGCACTTGGGATGTACAATCAGTGAATCACGTCCTGCGCACGTGATTTTTCCTCTCGTTTTGGGTTTTTGGTAGAGCTGTCAAATTTTGATCCGATTTAAAATCCGACCCAAAAATGCAAAATCATGAACACGATTTTATAAACCAATTTTGAAGTATCAGAAATTGTAATCGACCGAACCCGACTTGCTTTTTTAATTTGCATGAGACAATTTGTATTGGGTGTGTATTGGGATGTGTATTTGACTATTTCACTATTCGTGAATTTATGATCTTTGAGTTATGATTCTATTTGTAGGAACTAAATCTTAGTTGGGTGTTATTTTATAAACACTTAAGATGTTGAACAATATAATTGCTTTTGTGAAAAAAAGATAGACTATCTTGGACATAGTAAACAGCTATGTTATATTTGTTTTGCCTTTTGTTTTCAAATTTTTGGGGTAAAATAATTGTTTAGGGATATGAATGTATTCTTTGTAAACTTTTATGTGTTATCAACCCGTTGGTCGACCTAAAAAAAAAATTTTGGGTCTTGAGCGAGCATTTATCACCCGCATCCAAACTGATCGAAACTGAAACTGACTTACCGTTATGTTTGACATCTCTAAATTTGTGTTATTTGTCGGAAACTACCTTATAATACCAAAAAAAAAATGCAAAAATCACCTTTGAATTTTTTTTTTTTCCCAGATTACCACCTTTTATGAGGTTTCAATATTTTAAGTCACCACCTCGATTTATTTACAATCTGACCAAAATTATTAAACAAAAGGACGATTTTGTCCCTAGCTATTTTTTCAAATAAAGGTCATCAATTATAGGGGTAAAAAGGTTAATTTAAGAGAAATTGGCCAAAAATGACTTTAGGTGATAATTTAAAAGTTTAAATTTCATAAAAGTTGATTATTTGAAAGAAAACTTTTAAAAGGTGGCTATTGGAAAAGGCTAGTTTGTAAAATGGTTTTCGTCAATTTTTTCTTATATATTTACAAATTTAATTTCTTTTTCTTTTTTTTCTATAATTCATCTCATTTTTTGTTAATGATCTCAGCTATATTTTAAATAGCTAGTAAACATCCCCTAAATAAATAAGTAGCCTATAAACATCGAGAGTACACATCTTCTTCTTTTTTTGATAAGGCAAGAATCTAGGATAAAACAAATGTTTATCCTAAGGCATCTCTTAATACAAGATTATTAAGAGATTGACAGAATAATTTGACAAAAAAGATGACTGAGAAACTAGATAGCCATAATTGGCCATAAAATCAGCAAAAGTATTGGCTTCACCAAAACAATGTAACACTTCCACACATGACACCTTCATAGGGTCATTCAATCAACTCACTCCCACTTTTTTGAATGGGCCCAGGGAGTTTGGAATCATTTGCTACGATGACGCTAAAAAACTCCCAATTAACTGTTCATAAAATATAGCAAATGTTCAACACAAAAGTACAAGACATGAGATAGCCCACTCTACTACTCCTTGTTATGGTTTGCATTAACCTTGTAAGACAGTCTACCCATGAGATGAAGAAGAGTTGAAGTATAAAAAAAATTTGAAGTGACTTTTTGGGGTTTAAAGTTGTTATTTTGTCTCACATAAGATTGAAACACGTCTTTTTTGTGATATTTTTCCACAAAAGAAAATCCTAACTTTATCTCCGAGATCAAGTGATTACATCCTGAAACATACACCTCTTCGGACTTCTTATAGACGCAGACATGACCAGTAGAAGAAAAGGACAAAACCAAAGAAAGAGGAAAACCTTTACCCTAAAGTTAAACGATACACTCAGGTGTACCTACCCACTACCTCTCCTCCCCTCCCCCAACCACCACCGCCGCACAGGCCACCATTGTGGTTGGCGCTTGTGATACCCCGATATTTTCTATATTTATTATATAGATTTAAATGCAATTTTAAATATATTTATCGTAATTATTTTACGACAATGCAATTCTCGTATTAGAGATTATTCTCGTCATTAAATTTTTGAGATCATAGTAATAAATATTATTGATTTCATAATTTAAATTATTTTAACGATTTAGTATTGAAATCGCTTTACTTATTTGAGAGCAATTACTATTTATAATTTAAATAGTGTACTTTTGAAAATAGAGTTTTTGTGAGTATTTAATTAAATAAATAAAATCTGATTTTGGAGTCCTAATCCAACTAGATTAGGGTGAAGTCAAACTTGGGCAAGAAGAGACTATAAATAGGACCAAGGGGTCACCCTTGGACCCTTTGTTCAGAATTTATTCACTCACCTTGCTCTCTCTCTCACGCACAACTCTATTCTCTCTCTTTGTTCTCTCTCTCACGTAACTCTCTCTCCCTCTCCTTGGTGTTTCCGGTCAGCAACCACCACCACCACCACCTCCAGTGGTGAGTCACCGGCGAGCTGGGCAGCCCCACCGCCTCCTCTCTTTTTCTCTCGCGCTCTCTCTTTCTCTCTCCCCTGTTTTTCCTCTTCTCTCTCTCCTCTGTTTTGGCCGCAAAAACGGTGGGCAAGCGCCGGACTACCGTCGCCATAATCACCCCCCCCTCCGGCGGAGTTGGTGGAGGCACGGGCAAGGTCGCGGCAGCCCAAGTGGCAAGGTGGGTGGACAGACGCAAGTGGGTCCCCTCCGGTGGCCGTGTGTGAGAGTTTTTGTTTTCGGGTTCGAAAATAAAAGAAAAATAAATTCTTTAGTTAAACTAAATTATTATTCGATTTTCAGCAGTTTTGCTTTCTTGTTTTAATTGTTTACGGAGTTTTACAAGTCCGATTATCGGTTTTCAAAAGTCTAGATTGGTTAGAAAAATTCAAAGAATTAAATGATGTTTTCAAATTTAATTTTCGACATCGTTTCGATTTTATAGATTAGATGTACTAATTCGGTAATCTGTTTTAATTAGGATTCGAGACCCGTTCGTGAACTCAACGCTTCGTAGGACTCTTATTACGTTTAGGAGCGTTAGATAAGGTAAGCTAACAACCAACCTTCTTCTAAATCCCAAACAAAATAGTTTGTTGTTGCTACGTGCTAGTTGTGAATAATTATTAAATATATATGCAATGCATGATTTAATTATTCTCTCCCTTAATCATGATTATGATTTATGTTATTTGAGCATGTATGCTGATAGGATTTGTTTATGATGTATAATCATGAATTTTGGATTTATATCATGTTAAATAACTCATATGTTAATTATTAAAGTAATTCATGAATTATGAATTTTAATCCTTCTATGCATGGATTATGTACGTCATATGAAATTATGATGTGTCGCTGGTCGTATAAATTATATGGACCTTATATGTTGATATGATTACTAGATAAAGTGGAATCATGTTATTATGCCGAAGTGCTGTCGGATTTCTATTATAATCCTTTATTTGCCCAATTGCATAAATTGGTTGTCAATCATGTTAACTTGGATATAAGTTAAATTGGACTCTTAGTTCTTTTGTTATTATTATGCTTTTGAGTTCTTATTGAACCTCGCATGTTAAACTGAATTAATAAAGAGAATAAGACTCCTAATGAATCCCTAGGAGTAGTCGAGTTTCGGAGTGCACTAATGAGTGTTACGTAAGGGAGTGATTCCAAAAACTTTTACTCTCTCATTATGGATACAACGATGTTGTATTCGGGATGGATCATTTCCCATTTATTAAGTCCTCTTGACTAACCATGAGTTACCTCGAGGTAGTGTGCACACTAGAGTATTTAACTCCATGGCAAGATTATTATTCAAGGCTTTGCCTTCATAAACGTCGTAGATGGTACGTCCTCGATTTATGTAAAGATGAGTGTCGTATCTTGGTATCCAACCAAACGGCTTGTCTATCTCTCTTATTACTCTTCAAGATGAATTATGTCTTGTGTGATCATTAAATAAGATAATACTGAATGAGGTGTCTTATATGACTATTTGCCTATGTGTGAGTGCAAATGAATTTCAAAGATTTTTCGAAAACCCAGGTAAGCTTTGCGCGCGAAAAGGTTTTTATTGGGTTTGGATGTTAATTAATCAGTTTTCATGATTTTTGTTTTGTTTTCCTTTTCTTCTATTTCCGCCATGAAATTTATTTGTGCAGGTAATGCATAGTGAGGACGTCTTAAGCTTAACGTAGTTATTAAGTTTTCGCTTTTGAACTCTGGTTTAGTTTGGATTGTCGCCCGTGTGTTTTGGGCTACAATTATTGGATAACAATTTAAGTTCACTATATAGACAATGTTGGATAACGTTTTTATTAACCTTAGTTTCGCTTTGGGATACCTAGTTTTTCTTTCTGATTAGCATTTAATCCTTAGCGATAAATGTTGCAGTAGCACCCTTGGGTTTGTGACTGTTCAGTGGTGTCGAGTCATGAATAATGACGTTGATAGTTCCCAGAAAATCGTTGTAAATTCGGGGGTGTTACAGCGCCCACCGGAGACCACGACACTGCCCCCCACTAGCCGACCCAACTCCTCCTCTTATCTCTCATCCCCTCACCCACCAAACATGAAACCCTAACCTCAACTTTCTCCCTCCTCTTTCACGACCCACCCCCACCCCCACCCCCCTCCCCTCCACCTCTACCTTGGCCACGGCGGAGGTCGACTCCGATCGTCGACCTCAGCCTTGACCACCCCCAGCAAACCACCTTCCACCCCGGCCCTGGAAATTTATACGATAATCCCTAAATAAATTTGAAAAATTAAGAAACGAAAATCCTAAGTCCAAAATTGTTAAAAGTTGGAGCATGGTGAGTCCTAGAGGTGATTGATTCGACCTCAATCCAAGTGGGTGCGTGAGATCCACACGCCCACCCAGGTGTACCTTAACCCGAGAGCATACAAAATTATGTTCATGGAACTACATCAATAAACGATTTTTTTTTTTATTTATGTTTTTGACTAAGATATATCTACTTTTTTTTTAATGGGAATATATATCAACTTTTGGCCAAAGCAACCACAATAAACATTACTGTACTAACTTACTTCCCAATCAATTGGTAGGTAAATTCAAAATTTAACTAAAAGAATTACAAGAATAGATCGAACTAAACAAACAAGATTAAGAGAGGGAGGGGAAAAGCTTTGCAAAAAAAAGTTGATGTATCTGCTTCCCCTGGCTATCATACTTGCCTTCCACCTGATGCATGCTCGGGAACATAATCTACTGGTACTGTTTTGAATGAAAGATGGAGTTGCCATAAATTTACTTTGGAGCAATCTTCTCGTGGTACCCCCTTCAATTTAGTCTCATCTTCGACAACTGCTTGTTTGACAAATTTGAGTGAATTCTGCATACCAAAACCACATTATAAACTATACTAAGTACCTGTATAATATAGCAGTCACTTTGCCTTGCTAATTAATTTTCTGTGATCATTTCATTCTTGTGTATCAAAACCATACTAAATTACTAATTACACCTCGCCACTTAGTGGTTGTTTGGTTGACATTGAAAATCATGGGAAGTGCAACTTTGTGGGAAGTAAGAAATCTTGAGTTGTTTGGTTGACAAAAAATACAGAAAGTTGTATTTCTCATGAAGTTCTACTTCTCACGAAATGGGAAAAGTGGCTTACCTACATCCCCATAGGTAAGTGCAATTTCATGCGAGAAGTTACTTCCCATATTCAAACAATTAACTTTTGACACTTCTCAAAAAAATTTAAATCCTAAGAATTACAAATTTCTAATAAGTATTACTTCCCACATTAAACCAAACAATCACTATTTTTCTTTTTGAGTTTTTTTCATTGTGCTTAACTAGAGACTATTGTCAAAGCAAATCGGTTTTGGTCCCACTATCATATATATTTCATCTTTCATGTAGCACCAATTAGGCCCTTCACGATTAAGCCAATTAGCGTCTATATATGTTTATGTCAAGGACAAAATCTCTAATAATATTGTATATTTATTTCGTTCCACTTAATATTATCTCGTTCCGTCTCAAATTATATGACAGCTTTGGAACTTGTGACTCATATTGATGTAAGTCACAAGTCCCAAAATTGTCATATAATTTGGGACAGAGGAAGTAATTTTTTTTGTAGGAAAGATTACATAATATTATAGTTAGGTGATATTAATAGTGTGTTTTAACAATTAATAACTAATGATAGGTTATTCTGTCATGACTAATATGTACAAACAACTTGTATTTTTGTCTTAACTAAACTAAACGTTTAAGATGTTTATATTATACGATTAGTAATTAGGCTAGCCCAATATTATAGTGATTAACAACCAACAAATAGACATCTTTATGTCAAATGATTTTAGATTTTGTAAGGAGTGAGGCCGTGTTGTTTTGAGAGAAGAAATAAATGGTGTTAAGAGGTATATAAACCTGGTTGGTGCCCTCAGACGAAGAGAGACGGCCCCATCGCTCTGGATCCCATAGGATTGAGCTATTGAATCCAAAACTTGAAATGTGAAGTCCCAAATTTTGCATTTCAGAATTTGAATTCTTGAGATGCCACCCAATTACTTGAGAGGATTGGCATACTGGCCCTTCAATTATAGCCTTCTTTCTCTTTGCTGAGAGTTTCGCCAAAGGCCATGTGCCCATTGCCCTGCACAAACAGTTTAAAAGTGTTGCAAGTAAGAAGGTCTAACCATTGCCCAAGTAACAAATACGAGTATCTGAACTATAGAATTGGTTACAAATATAGCTGGTAAAATCTGATACGACCGAAAGCCGACCCGAAAAGGGTCGACCTGCTAATGACCCGAACCCGAAACTACCCGACTCAAGATCTGAAAGGTGTGAGACCATGATTGTTTAACCCGAAAAACTGACCCGTAACGGACCCGCTAAAGACTCGACATGACCAACTTGATATTAACCCAATCAGATAATAACCCGACCTGCTGATGACCGAACCCGGTGTGACCTGACCCGAATCTGATCTTTTTGTCAGGTCTAGTTACACGATGCACATTGTTACTTTTTAATTAGTAATGCGCTTAAGTTTTTAATGATCCCTAATTCTGAAACTTGTCCTAACTTATCACCTGAAACGAAGAAGGATCGGAACCGATAATGAAACGCAGAAGAAGGCTAATGCCTGATTGTTTCATTTTCCATTTTTTGGTTCTTTTTTCTTTCTCCTAAGTCTTAATACTCAGGACTTAGAACTTATCCTCCATCTTGCCTTTTTTTTTTTTCTTGTAGGTGTTCTTTTTTCATTTTGGTTTGTTTTTTTTAGATGTTTAATAACACATGTTTAAGTTTAACAAATGCTTTTTAGTTTGTATCTTTCTCTTTTCTAACATTCAATATGCTCTCTTTCTTTTACAGAAATTCACATCCTACTTTTTAATTTGTAGCGTTTTTGTGTCTTCGTTTTCCTACACTGCATATATACAATATCTTGGGTGAACTTAATTCACGGTGGACTAAAGATCAAATCTTTTTAAAAAATACATTTCATGTCCCTAAAAGATTTGGACTATATCATTGATTCACCCTTCGATCCACGGTGGATTGAGTCCACACAAGACAACCTGCTACATATAAAGTCTCTTTTCATTTATTCTTCACAAAGATAATTATCATGTGTGATGAGATAAGTAATACAAATCTCAAATTGTTTTTTCATGGAAATTGTTTAAGTTGTTCGGAAAGAAAAACGTTTTTTTCAATAAATTTAGATAAAACCGTTCATCGCACGGGTACAAACACTAGTAGTATAACATTTTGAGGGAACTTCAAAAGTTTTGAACTAGTGTTCTTGCCATATTCATCACATTTTGGCATTATCTTGAAATGTCTCACCTACATTTAAATCTAATAGGCATTTTAAAACAAAAATCACATGTTTAATGTTGTACGTTATGATTTTTAATGAGAAATAATATAATGTGCCCAAAGTTAGAGAAACATACGACATATAGTAATCAAGCTTGTTGAGGGACAAGACTAGCAATACACATAATGTAATATACACTCCCTTGTTAATTGAGGTTATTTTTAAACAATAGATGATGGTTGAGTGACAGAATATTATTCATATAAAATTAGATGAATTTAATTGGTTGTTTCTAACTAAATCTATCGATATGAACCAATTTCCATCATCGATTTTAGATTAGAAGTCATTAGGAACAACCAATTCGATTTATCTATTTTTTATTAAAAAAAAAAAAAAAATCCTCGATTCTCATCGAACTATCTATTACTCTATCTAGGAACAACATCAGGCCACAAAGGAGTGTATATTACACCCCGTGTTGAGGCCTTGAAGGGGTTGACAATAAACAATCGTGCTTCATAAGAAATGCACCAAAAACACTCAAAAGCATAAGATTTTTAAATCATTTTTAAGTCAATTTTAAGTTCACATAATGTAAAAACTGACATGGTTTGTACCTAATAAAGAACTTAACAAACATTTGGTAGTCTTAGTAGTTAGAAATGAGAAACACAACGACAGTATCCTGTTGCCTGCACTCTATTTTTTTATTTGTACTGGTTCATAACTAATTATTTTCTGAACAGATTAAAACCAACAATATTAACAGATAGGAGGAATACCAAAAGCTACTATTATCAGTACAAAAGGAGGGAGATAGAATTTCATACTCAATTGCTCGAATCTCGTCGAAAAAGCTGAGATCATAAACATTGGAAAGGCCAGCAAAATGAACAATCCCACTTAGCTTATGATGTTCAATATGATTAAGAGCTAAATTTCTCTGATGATCAGTTTCAGCACTAATGTCTGTAAAATTTTCCTTAAACGCCAAATGCCTGTACATAACCCCTGTCTTTCTCAGTATCTCTGAAACATCTGAAGACTCAAGATATGACTCCGTTACGATCCATAACAACGGTGAAGGCACCAACTTGAGAGTGTTTGCTAACCTCCTTAACAAAACCCCTCTAAGAGGATCCTTCTCATTTGTTGGAGTCACGACGATTAGTTGCCTTCTTGGGGTAAGTTCGGGTTCATGTTGGTGTCGGATTTTTCTGACATCAGTTTCTGCGAGGCTTCTGTTGACGACATTGCTGTTGTCGCGTAAGGCATCAATTACTTGTTTCGGTTGTCTCTCTGAAGCCGGCCTTGGTGCTAGCTCTATGGAGTGGTTGTCGCGTGTTATTGGTTGAAGACTAGGAAAAGAAGATTTACTTGTAGGAGCAAAACCAGTGAAGAAACCCATTACAAAGCATAGCAAGAAATGAACTACTGCTCTTTTCCATAGGTGAACCTTCTTCCTCGATCGATCCATCGATCCCATTTTCATGAAATTCGAAGATTTCGACAGAATTGGGTTTGTAAGGAGTGATGTTTTTTTTAGTGTTGGGGTTAGGATAATAATGCTGAAGGGTGTTAAAAGAGCTTAGAGTAACAATTTATATTTGGACATTCAAAGGGTATTTCCCAAAACAGAACAGATGAATGTTGATGATTGATACTAGCTAACTCTAAATGAGAATGAGTAGTTTGTTCTCTTTCTTTTAGTATCACTAAAATATTGTTTACTACTTTAACAAAAATAAAAAATTGTCTTTGTAAAAGATTGTTTAGGTGTTTCATTGGTTTTGTGTTGTTGTTGCTTCTAGAGATCATCACTTAAAGTGAAAGAAAACATCTTAGGCTGAAGTTGGTGGCACCAAATAGTTGTTGAAGATAATGGAACCACATCCACATTACTTGCAAAAGCTACAGGTTACCGACCATCAAAAAAAAAAAAAAAAGAATCAAAGGAAAAGAAGCTGAAACTAAAATTTGACTCTCCTTTCTCAATTTATATTATCGTTTTCATAAAATTGCTGCATCCCCAATTTCCCACGAACTGTAAACCCAATTTGAACGTCCTTTTTTCCTTTTCTCCTTTTCATAAACACCACACTAAACTAAATTGAAACCTCACTTTCTATGTGAGACAAAATGTTTGTTTCTGAACTGAAATGAATATGAATATCACTAAATTGAACTGAAATCACTAAGCTGACA